>OX451737.1:1372799324-1373408152 GCA_948472305.1 Vicia faba | reverse complement strand
TAACATGAAACTTTGTAGACCATCAAGCAATGAATCATACCATATAAAAAACTTAAGCTAACTCTCAAAGACCAGAGAGAATTTCTCTGGCCCTAAATCTTAACCTAGTTTTTTCAGAAAGTTCATGAACAAAATTCTCCTAGCACGATTAATATAAATGAAAACTAAGCACATGTATGGTTTCAGGGCTATGAATACAACATCTTTAATTCACAAACCTAAGTCTAAATATTCCTAAATAGAGAGATAGAAGTTCATGAAATACCTGTTTCAGTTGACTTCGAGCTGGACAATGCAGCAACTTCCAAGGGGTGCTGGAGGTTCTTTTGAGCTTGCCTGATGTCCAATGAAGCTTTCAGAATGCTTAGTTTGTTTTGAAACAGCTTGAATTGTGCTACAGAATTCAATCTGCAAAGCTTTGAAACAAAAATGGAAATGTGTGTTAATGGTGTTACAGCTAGCAATGGAGGTCTGGAATAGTTCAGGTGTGTTGGTTGGAAGGTATTGGAACAAATTTGAGGCAAAAACGCAGGAGGGAAAATGGAGATGAGATGGTTCTGCAGGGCTTGCCCTGGTTTTATAGAAAAAACAGTGATTTTGTGTACAAGGAGGTTTGAGTGGTGAAGGCTCGTGTTTATGACTCTAAAGGTTGTGTGAAATGTGTTTGCAATGTTTGTGTAAGCTGACTATGGATGGTTTTTGAGTTGGCAAGATTTGGACAAATTTTCTTCTTCTTGAAGCAAGAGTGTCTAACTTGTCAATACAGGCATGTAATCCTATCTTGTATGTTGCATATCTTGCCCTTGATACTTGAAATTTGTGGATTTGATCTTGCTTCAGAGATCTGGCCCCATGCCTCAAGGATCTTGGTTTGACATAAAGTGTAACTTTTCAAAAATGGCAATACACCTTTTTCCAAATAGGATTAGTTTTGCATGCAATGTCCAAATGGCCAAGATAATGAATTAGCTCAGTGGATTTGAATTTAATTAAGGAGTGTAAAATGGTTTAGAGGCCTGCAAGCTAGTACAAAGCATGCTTATTTGAAAATGCAAGTTGTATGAACATGTATTGGCCATGGATCAAAGTGAGTTTTTGCCAACTTCAAGCATTCGATTCTCCCTAACCACAAGGGTGTTTGAGGAGTTCTTGGACAATTTGGAAAGCTTGCAAAATGTACTATAATCCATCTTTGAAATTCAACTTGAACTCCAAGTGGAACTATGTGAAAAATGGCCAAGAAGATGGGTCAAAATCCTGCCTAAACTAGGGCAAATATTTCTCTAAGTTAAAAGTTTTAGGTACCCTTGTTCCAAAAATCATAACTTGAGATAAAAGTCTCTTTTGAGAAAACTTTGTGAATCAAAGTTGTAGAGTTTGTTAGGGACTACAACTTTCATGTTTCAAGTTTTGTTTGAATCCATTTGCATCTTGGTGAAAAAAATGGACAAAGTTAGGAAAAAATAAGAAAATTTTATAACTTAGAAAATTTCTAAGTTATGAAATTTTTCCATTTTAAACCCTAATTTTCATTTTTGTGTTTCTTGATGAACAAGTTTCATAATGTGACATGTCTTGATGAAAAATAACTCTTGGCACTTGATTTTAACCAAAAAGTCAAAGTTTGATTTTTTAGTGTACTGTCAAATTTTGATCAATTGACTGAAAAAATCATCTGTCAATCCTATGCATTTGAGATATTTTGAACTTGTTGAATGGCTCAATATAATGTCATTGATTCCTTGAGTCCATGGTTGAGCTTGATTTTCCATTGGTTAGGTCAAACAGTCAAAAATTGCCTTTGTGCAGTCAAAACCCTAAAAATGACCATTTTGCCCTTTTGGTGATCTAATCAAATTTCTTGTGGAATTGTGATCCCAACTTGATCAAATGGTTCATAATGTTGATGTGGTCAAAATTTATGAGTTTTGACTGTCAATTGGCCAGAGTTGACTTTTTCCCCAATACAGCTGATTTATAGGTCAACTGTCTCATTGACTGGACAAAAATTTGAGTCAAGGCTTGAAACTTTGTATGGACAAGCTTATGAGTCCAACATGAAGTATGAAAGTAACTTTGGGCATTGTAGGTCAAAACATCACTGTGCAAACTCAAACCCTAATTTAGGTCAACAGTGCAAGGAGGTGTCTTGAGCAGAGCAAACCCTAGTTTGACCTTGACTTCTAAGACCTTTGTGATGAGAAATGTTGATGAAATGGGAGGGAAAATTTTGGGGTACAACAGTTGCCCCTATTCAATCTTCTTGAACCTGAAGAGTTAGATTGGAAAGTTTGCCTTTCGCGACTTGAAGGTAAAAGAGGATTGGACACTAGAGTGCCCGTAAATTTGCACTCGTCAGAATATAGCTGAGGAAATGGGCTTAAAGATGCCATTTAGAGACAGTAGAATCTTGCTGGAGATGGGCTTAAAGATGCCATCCAAGAATGTTTGTTGAATTGCAACGTGGTAGGTCAGAAGAATGAGCATTAAAATGGTATTTGTGTCTGGAATGCAATTGAACTGTATCTGGAGACTGAGTTTGTATGAGCAAAAGAATGGCATCCGTGTCTGGAGCGTATCTGAGCTGTAACTGTATTTGAATCTTTGAATGAACATCAGAATGACTGTCGTGTCTGTAGTGTATCTGTATTCTGAATGGGTAATAGAGAAACATCTGTATATGGGGCAACTGTGTGCTGGGGATAAGTTCTGAATGAGTGGCAGAATGGCAACCGTGTCTGGAGCGTGTCTGGACTGTATCTGAAGTTGAGATCTGTATGAGTAGCAGAATTACTTTCGTGTTTGGAGTGGATCTGAGACTGTAACTGAGATCTGAATAAGTGACAGAATGACTTATGTGGCGATTGCACTGGGGAGAATCAGACTGCTGGTGTAAGAGCCAGAATGGCATCCGTGTCTGGAGCGTATCTGAACTTGTGGTTGATAGTTGATTCTGAATGAGAGATAGAATGGCTGACATGTCTGGAGCGTATCTAGTCTGTATCGGATTGCTGAAATCTGAATGAGTAGTAGAATGACCGCCGTGTCTGGGGTGTATCCATACTGTATCTGAATAATTGTCAATGATAGCCTTTTAATCTTATCCTGAAAAGGGTAAGATGTTAGCTAAAACACAAAGTTATGTTGTATGATATGTATGATGCAATGAACTGTATTTCATCAATGTTTATGATACATGAATGTAACGGATGTTCTTGTAAGCTGAGTAGCTGTCTTGCTGAGGAAAATAAATCCTTGATAACTGGGGATAATGAAATCTTTGATTGCTATTGGAGAAAGTAAATCTTTGACCGATGTTGGGGATTCCAAAATCTTTGATTACTGAAGATGAGAAATCCTTGCTGACTGCTTGGCGATTAAAGATCTCTGATTGTTGAGAAAGAGAAATCCTGGGACCATTGCTGGATATTAAAAATCCTCGGCAATTTGTAGGGATTCCCAAGGCCTTTGACAATTTTTGCGGGGAATGAGAATCCTTCATGACTTTCCTGGGATGTAGGAAAAAAATCTGAATATCTCTATTGGGGAGTTAAGACCTAGGAGGCTTCTGCTCGGAGAACTGAGACCGAGAATCTTCGATCTTGCTGGGAGATAACTCTGTGGGGGAAATGCTCCCTATTTTGGCTCCGCTGGGGATAGGATTTTCAGGGTTTTTGGGCTCCACTGGCGATCTTGAAGCTTAACTCTGATGGGAATTTAACTCAGCTAGGGAATCAAGTTTTTAGAATGCACTGGCTCCGTTGAGGATCTTGAAGCTTAACTCTGTTGGGGAAATATACTCCAAATTTTAGCTTTATTTGAGGATCTGAATGATGTATCGTAGGGGATTTCTTCTGGAATGGCATAAAGATATCTTCCTACACCTTCAACCTATCAGTAATTATCCTTTTTCAATTTCGTTTTATTTGTAAGCAGTGATTATATTCAAATGCGTATGCCTATTTAACAAAACTTTGGACGTTTTCAAATAAAACATAAGTGTAAAAAGAAAAGAAAGACAAGCAAATTTCTGCACTTTGAAATATCTTTGTATTTAAATTTTGTAAGTATCTTTGTACAATGGAGACAGACACCCTAGTAAGAGAATGTTGTCGTAAAATTTGAAAAATTTTATACAAAAGAAAGATGGCTATGTGTAACAATTCCATGGGATTCCCATTCTGCTATAGCCTTCACAACTCTGAATATCTTGTCCATTTGTTGCTTTGTTCGCCGATGACTGGATTGATAAGAAGCTTGGAGCTTGTTGGTGAAGAGGTTGTTCTTGAAGTGATCTGACGAGACATAGTCATACGCTTTAATTCCCTAACTTTTGCCTGGACCGCCCTTTCGGGTTTTCGATCCACCGGGAAACCCATTTTTGCCCAAGTCGCCCTTTCGGGTTTTCAACTTGCCAGGTGTACAGATTTTTGTTTTATCCCTAATTTTTTCCTGAACCGCCCTTTTCGGGTTTTCGATTCATCGGGATGCCCATTTTTTGCCCAAGTCGCCCTTTCGGGTTTTCAACTTGCCGGGTCGTTTTATGCGTAGTATCTTTTGACTATGTCTGCGTTCGCAGGGTGCGGCAGGTCGTCGTCGTCGTCCATGGTGGTCAGAATCATTGCCCCACCAGAAAAGATGCTCTTGATCACAAATGGTCCTTCGTAAGTAGGAGTCCACTTTCCCCTGGGATCACTTTGCGGTAAGATGATCCGCTTGATTACAAGATCTCTGACTTGATATACTTGACGTCTAACTTTCTTGTTGAAAGCCTTGACCATCCTTTTTTGATATGTCTGACCATGACAAATAGCAGTAAGTCGCTTCTCATCGATCAAATTAAGTTGGTCAAGTCGGGTCTAAATCCAATCGTCTTCACTTAAACCGGAATCCTTCATAATCCTCAAGGAAGGAATCTGAACTTCCATAGGCAAAACAGCTTCCATGCCATACACCAAAGAAAATGGGGTTGCCCCTGTTGAAGTACGTGCCGTGGTATGATATCCATGCAGAGAAAATGGTAACATCTCATGCCAGTCCTTGTAGGTGACTGTCATCTTTTGAATGATCTTCTTGATATTTTTGTTCGCGGCTTCAACAACACCATTCATCTTCGGCCGATAGGGAGATGAATTATGATGATAAATCTTGAACTGCTCGCACAGGGCGGTGATCATAGTGTTGTTCAAATTTGTACCGTTGTCTGTGATGATCCTGTCGGGGACACCATACCGGCATATGAGGTTCTGCTTGATGAAGCGGGCAACCACATTCTTTGTAACAGAGGCATATGAAGCTGCTTCAACCCACTTGGTGAAATAATCAATAGCGACCAAGATGAAGCGATGTCCATTGGATGTCGTAGGCTTGATCTCTCCAATCATGTCAATGCCTCACATTGTGAATGGCCAAAGAGCTATCAGAACGTTGAGAGGAACAGCAGGAATATGTACCTTGTCGGCGTAGACTTGGCATTTGTGGAAGGTACGGGAATGTTGATGACAATCAGCTTCCATGGTAGACCAGTAGTAGCCCGCCCTTAGAATCTTCTTAGCCATCGTATGTCCGCTTAAGTGGGTGCCGAATGTGCCACTGTGTATCTCAGTCATGATCAACTCCGCTTCAGCTTTGTCTACACAACGAAGTAGAACACAATCATGGTTACGCTTATAAAGGATGCCATTTCTTAGGAAGAACTTGGCAGCAAATCTCCTTAAGAACTTTTTGTCATTGACGGAAGCTCCTTCAGGGTACTCTCTAGTCTGAAGATACCTTTTGATTTCATGAAACCAGGGTTGTTCCACTACTTCTTCGGTATTAATCTCATGACAGTGCGCAGGTTCGTACATTCGTTCGATGGTGATTTGGGGAGCCTCATTATCCCAGTTGAGTTTAAACATGGAAGACATTGTAGCTAGGGCATCTGCTAGCTGATTTTCTTCTCGCGGGAAGTGCTCGAAGGTGATCTGCTCGAAATGAGGCAACAACGTCAAGACATGTTCCTTGTATGGGATAAGATTAGGATGCTTGGTATCCCACTCTCCTTTGACTTGACTGATAACCACAGCCGAATCCCCAAATACGACCAAAGATTTGATCCCCAAGTCTATAGCAGCCTTGAGACCAAAGATGCAAGCTTCATATTCAGCCATGTTGTTGGTACAGCTGAAGCAAAGTCGGGCAGTGAAGGGTGTATGGCAACCTTCCGGAGAAATGAGTACCGCACCAATACCGTTGCCAAGTGCATTTGAAGCACCATCAAAGTACATGGTCCATCGGGATCCTTGTTCAGGTCAGTCATACGGTCCGTTACCTTCAATGTTGTCCAATGTCATGATGTCCTCGTCAGGGAAGTCGAATCTCATAGATTGGTAATCTTCGACGGCTTGATGAGCTAGATGGTCAGCTAGTACACTCCCCTTTATAGCTTTTTGGGTAGTATACTAGATATCATACTCAGTCAGGATCATTTTCCATCTAGCGATTCTTCCAGATAAAGCAGGCTTCTCGAAGATATACTTGATCGAATCCATTTTGGAAATCAGCAAAGTGGTGTGAGTCAACATATACTGCCTTAGCCGGCGAGCAGCCCATACCAAAGTGCAGTAAGTTTTCTCGAGCAGTGAGTAGCGAGTCTCACAGTCGGTAAACTTTTTTCTAAGGTAATAAATGGCATGCTCTTTTCGGCCAGACTCGTCATGTTGGCCCAGCACGCACCCCATTGAGTTATCCAAAACAGTCAGATACATGATTAACGACCTTCCTTCAATGGGTGGCATCATAATAGGAGGTTCTAGCAAATACTCCTTGATCTTATCAAAAGCAACTTGACAATCATTGTTCCATTCAACTACCTGATCTTTCTTCAACAGTTTGAAAATTGGCTGACAGGTAGATGCCTGGTGAGAGATGAACCTCGCAATATAGTTCAAGCGTCCCAAGAATCCTCTAACCTCCTTTTCAGTGCGGGGGGCAGGCATTTCTTGTATAGCCTTTACTTTAGATGGATCAACCTCAATGCCTTTGTTGCTGACAATAAACCCTAAAATTTTACCAGATCTAACTCCAAAAGTGCACTTGCTTGGGTTCAATCTGAGCTTATATTCCTTCAACCTGGCAAACAGCTTTTGCAAATGATCAAGGTGTTCTTCTTCTGCCTGTGATCGAGCTATCATATCGTCTACATAAACTTCGATCTCATGATGTATCATATCATGAAACAAAGCTACCATGGCGCGTTGATAAGTTGCTCCTGCATTCTTCAGTCCGAATGGCATCACTTTGTAGCAGAAGGTACCCCATTGCGTGACAAAAGTAGTTTTCTCCATGTCCTCGGGGGCCATTTTGATCTGATTGTATCCCGAGAATCCATCCATGAAGTAAAAAACCTTGTGTTGAGATGTGTTGTCAACCAAGATGTCGATATGTGGCAGCGGAAAATCATCCTTGGGGCTAGCCCTGTTCAAATCCCGATAGTCCACGCACATTCTGACTTTGCCATCCTTCTTAGGCACGGGCACAATGTTAGCAACCCATTGTGGATAGGAAGTAACAGCCAGAAAGCCAGTGTTGAATTGCTTCATTACCTCAGCCTTAATCTTCTCAGACATGTCAGGCCTCATCCGGCAGACCTTTTGCTTAATCAGTGGACAATCTTCTCTTGTAGGGAGACGGTGGACCACGATATCTGTGTCTAACCCTGGCATGTCTTCATAAGACCAGGCGAAGATTTCAACATATTCGTTCAACAAATGCACTAAGCGCTCTTTGACACTCGGTTCCAGGTTGGCACCCACTTTTACCTCTTTCCTGTCTTCCTATGTCCCCAAGTTGATGGTTTCTAGCAACTCTTCATGAGGCAGAATAGCCCTTTCTTCTTGTTGCAA
This sequence comes from Vicia faba, assembly GCA_948472305.1. Classification (NCBI taxonomy): domain Eukaryota; kingdom Viridiplantae; phylum Streptophyta; class Magnoliopsida; order Fabales; family Fabaceae; genus Vicia; species Vicia faba. Next base: position 1,373,400,266 of record OX451737.1, on the reverse strand, counting down.
AAGTCTGGCTAATTCTCCCGGCACTTCACAGTCTTCGTCAACTTCGTACTCAGCATGATTGACCAAATCTTCAGAGTTATCGAAGACTAAAGCAGAATAGTCACCCATGGAATCCGGAGTGGATGGGTCCCTGCATTTGTGAGTGTGGGAATGTGTAAGGGATAGTCATCCTTAAACAAACAAAAATGCAAAAAGAAAGAAAAATGAACACAACAGTTTATAGATGAAAGACGTCCAATTATTCATTAAAACATGGCATATGATTATGAAGAAAATCAAGCCCTTACAAATGGACCTACATGCCCCGGGCAAGGCATGAAGTGAAAATAGTGTGCAAATTGTTTAGTTATTACAGACCATAAATGGGAAATTGTTCAAAGATAAAATTATTGGTTGATAAAGGTGATGGGAATAAAATCCTTTGCTTCCCAGTTGCTTAAACCCCCTTCGACAGTCGGAAAGATCCAATCTTCAAAGTGGCTCTCTTCACCTGCATCTTCTACAGCATTGATTCCATGGTGAGAGATCTTGACGGGTGGTCCTCCAGCCTTGGAGCGACGCATAGCCTTTTGTCCTGCAGCAGTGAACCCTAATCCAAACTTGTATGTCTTATGGGAAAAATCAGGCAATTTCCCCCATACTGTACTCTTCCCTTCTTTAATCACAGCCTCTGCGTCCTTAAGAGATTCCATCCTAGATACATGCTTGGGAACGACAGGCACCTCAACCATTATCTTCGCAACTGCAACCTCAGGGGAAACTTCCTCAAAATGTTGGAAAGGCGTTTCGATGAACTCGCCATCCAACTCCACATAGCGGAAGGAATTGAGATGACTTATAATGTATTCTTCCTCGCCGTGCACCATTATAATCTTACCCTTAACAAGATATTTCAGCATTTGGTGCAAAGAGGAGGTAACTGCCCCGGCATAATGGATCCATGGTCTTCCTAACAGACATGAATATGACGGACAGATGTCCATCACATAAAAGGTAGAGTTGAAAACTTTTGTGCCTACCTTGATAGGAATATCTACCTTCATATGAGTTCATAATGTTGATGTGGGTCAAAATATATGAGTTTTGACTGTCAATTGGCCACAGTTGACTTTTTCCCTAATATAGTTGATTTCTAGGTCAACTGTCCCATTGACTGGGCAAAAATTTGAATCAAGGCTTGAAACTTGGTATGGACAAACTTGTGAGTCCAACATGAAGTATGAAAGTCACTTTGGGCATTGTAGGTCAAAACATCACTGTGCAAACTCAAACCCTAATTTAGGTCAACAGTGCAAGGAGGTGTCTTGAGCAGAGCAAACCCTAGTTTGACCTTGACTTCCAAGACCTTTGTGATGAGAAATGTTGATGAAATAGGAGGGCAAATTTTGGGGTACAACAGTACTCTCTTAAGTTTTAGTTGGCTCAACATGTCCTAAAAGAAGTAACCGGGTTTTATGAGCCTCAATGTCACTGATCTTTCTCCCAGGCATTGTTTCAGCACAAGCATCTAATTTGCGACTGAAATATCCCGAGTCTGATGTTAATGAGTGTGGCATCGAGTATCAACCAACTTCAGTCTGCACCAAAGTCGGCTATCTCACTACTTTCTAATGGCTAAGTTATGTTAACTAAGGTTCTACGCTCAGTTAGTGCTTTATGACACCACGCAATAACCCAGCATTCTCCTTGACTTAACTCAAGGGACATCGACACTGTTGTACCCCAAAATTTGCCCTCTCCTTTCTCAAGGAATCACCCTGGATTCTCCAGCTCGCTTTTATCCAATTCCAAGCCTTGAGCAATCAACTTTTCAAGAAAATCACTCACAAGGGCAAAATGGTCATTTGCACGCTGAAAGGCCAAACTTTGACTTTTTGCTCAAAATCAAATCTTAAAAATCATATTTCATCAAAACATGTTGAAATATGAAGTTTGTTTCATCAAAAGACAAATTTACTACGGAAAAGCCAAATTTCTAAATACTTGGGATTTTTCTAAGTATTTTAGAAAAATGGCACTTTAGAACTTCTGAACCAGCCCCCAGGAAGGTGCAGTCAGAAGTTGCAAACTTGGTTCAGCACATAGCTTTCAGTCAGAACATGGCTCTTCAGCCTCTACACAAGCTTGGTCAGAGTTTGCCAAGGTAATACAAAGAAGGTTAACAAGCGTACTGCAAGCTTTCCAGAAAGTCTGAAAGCTCCTTCAGAACATGTTGGAGCCAGAAGATAAGAGGATCAGAGATTGGATGCTACGCTGAAGCAGAACTTCTGATCCAGAACTAAGCCTTGGTGTAGAATCTCACGTTGCATGATTTCTGGTTGTGATAAGTCTCATCATCATTTAATGCTCACAACCACCTTCTGAGTCTTTATCCAAAGGATTTTCACCACGTGTACCTCTACTGTCTTGGGACAGCAACTTTGCTACTAAGCCCATGCTTCGCTTTTTGCTTTTCCTTAATTCCTGCTGACAACCACCATGCTTGTTTCAAAAAACAAGACAGCGCTTCAGCACCTGAAGGCCATATACAACGCTCTGGTCAGAACTTGACCAAATCCAAAAACCTGGGTTTACACAACCTACTGCAGACCTATGACCAACAGCTAAGCTCAGCCTACGCTTGCATCCCATGATTACACCAAACTAGCATACAAAAACTATGATGAAAAAGCAAAGGAACAGGATGCTAAAACAGGTTCAAATCCTATTTGTTCCCCCCCCCCCCCAAAATCACTACAAATTCATCTATAAATACTTGGCTCCATCATACGTTCAAAAGGGCTTTTTGGTTTGGAGGGAGAGAGGCTGAAGGCTAGAGGATGGCTTTTGAAGAGAGAGATTGGCCAAAAGAGAGAAAAGGAAATTGTGAAACCTTCATAAAAATCCAGATTTCTCATACATAAAAACAAACCTTTATTATTCCCTTTGAACAAAAAGACACAACCACTCTTCCGTCTCTCTTGCTGACTCATAACATCCAAAGGCAGCCACTCAAAGCTCCAAGCACGCTCCAGGTAAGTCTTTCTGACTTTACTTGCTTTTCATTCTGAACATCATTAACATGTAAATATCATAGTATTAATGTTGTACATATCATTGTATGAATAGAAAAACTATGGATCAGAACTTCTAATGCTAGACTCATACTTAGGATTAGAACTTCTATGAACTGTTGTGCTATTATTCTTCTGATTTGTTGTTTGCCAAAAATGAATGAGTTGTCGTGCTGATTAATATGAGAAAAGAGTTGAAATGTAATATAGAACTTCTGATTTTCACATGCTGATAACACACAGAACTTTTATGATTTTTTCTCATTATTAAAATACACTGAACTTTTGATCCTTACATACTGATAGTGTGCTGAACTGCTAAGGTTCATTCACTGGCTCAGCACACCACTGAATTTCTGATGACTCACTCACCGTTCTAACATATCACAGAACTTCTGAGTTCTCCTCACATGTCAAATACACTGAACTTCTGATGTTTCCATCAGTTATTTTCAAACACTCAGAGTTTATGACTTTCACATGCTGACAATGTACTGAACTGCTGACGTTTGCTCACCGTTTTAGTATAATACAGAACTTCTGACTTTTGGTTCACTGGTTGAACACCACCCAGAACCTCTGTGTTTTCCCTCTAACATTTTTGCAGGACCTCGGAGTGTACGAATCCAGAACTTCTGATCCCACTGACGTTTCCTGCTGAGTCACGCACCTGGCTTCAGAACTTCTGATCCTTGTTTGCAGCAACACGATGTTTCTACCTTGCATTTATTTTCCTTTTCATCTTTTTTTTTATTACTAACATAAAAAAAAAACATAAAAATATTTTCCTTTTAATTTATTTACTTAAGACAAAAACATTTTCTAAACAAGTCCATTTCTTTCTTATATTGTACATATTCAATATGGTTGTAATAGTAACTTAAGACTTATTTTTACTTGCAATCCCCATTCATAAATATGTACCCCCATCCCCTAAATATTGTAATAGCGTAGGACTTTTCATTTTCCGCAATTTACTGTTTTCCTTATACTGTATAGTAATTAGGTGTGTATGTCAAGAAAAAGATATCAACAAGTAGATAACCAAAAATCAAAGACAAACAATGCATGCAATCAAACACACTTGCACACATGCACCCTTAGGGTAATCTTACTTGTTGCCTTACAAAAATGGTCGTGTTATGCATGTAAGATGTCTTAGCACAAACGAATCGAAAAATATAAGATCATAGTCCCTCGATGACACTATCAAAGTTGCCTTTCAAAATGATCTTAGTCCCTAAAAGAAAAGTGCTAAGTCATCTCACAACATTGCTATCATGGTCATACGATGACCTAACGCTCGTCCCTTCACATCCAACGATGGGGTTTCTTACCAAAAAATTGGTAAGATAGCAACGTCTAAAGGAGGAGGAAAAGCACATCTAAGACCTTTTGAGTAGGTAGGCTCGCTCTTAGTTACTCGCCTGCTCACAATAAAAACATTTTATACACCCACACTTTCATTTGAAAACATTTCAAAACAAACACTTTGTATACATTCTTATAGACACGAAAATCATTACAAAGTTACATTTTCAAAATACTTTCAAAAACATACACCACAAGCACATTCAAACAAAAGCAAAGTGATCTAGCGAGTAACTAAGAGCCCATGGAAATCCATGGATGAAAAGGGTGCTAACACCTTCCTTTTTCATAACCTACCCCCCGAACTCAAAAAACATCTCTAAAGGTCTTTCCTGTGCTTTTTCACCTTTCCTTTTGGATAAAAGAAAAGTCAGAGGCGACTCTTGCTAACTGCAATATTTGTGAACACAAACGCAAACAAACCTCAAGTCAGTTCTCCCACCGTATCACAGAACTGGCGTCTCTTGCTAACCACAAAATTTGCAAACACAAACGCAAACAAACATCAAGTCAGTTCTCCCACCGTATCACAGACACCAACCAATATGTCACACTAATGTAGCCATCACTTCAACCGTATCGATATACGCCGTACAGTTTTCACGATCTATTGCTACTTACCTAGAATGCCCCCAGATCTGGGTATAATATTTATACAAGAAATAAACCCAAGCATATCATGAAATATAAAGCATACAAGGCAAACAAGCAAAGCAATAAAGGTGATCTAGTTCTTAAGGTAACCCCACTTTTAGATTTCCTCAACAGAGTCGCCAGTTCTGTAATACGGTGGGAGAACATACTTTTGGTTTGGTGTTTTATCGCAAATGTCATGGATAGCAAGAGTCACCGCCGACTTTTCTTTTATCCAATAAAGGAAAGGGTTAAAAGAACAAGAAAGACCTTTGAGAATTTTTCTGAGTAAGGGGGATAGGTTATGAAAAGGGAAGGTATTAGCACCATTTTTATCCGTAGTTATCTACGGGATCTTAATTGCTAGCTTACTTTTGAAAATGCTTTGTGAATGTGTGTTTGAAAATATTTTGAAAATGCCTAAATTTTGCAAACTTTGTAATGATTCTCGTATCATTGAGAACGCATACAAAGTGTTTGTTTTGTAAATATTTCAGAAAAGTGTTTGTGTGAAAAGAGATGTTTTATGAGCAAGCGATTAAAAGCTATCTACCTACTCAAAAGTCTTTTGCGTTATTTTCCTCTTCCTTTAGATAGTGATGTTCTACCATTATTTAGTAGGGAGCCATATCATTGGATATGAGAGGGACAGGCGTGAGCCATCATGCTGTCATAAAGGCAACTCGTATGGCACTTTAGAAATTTAATTGTAAGGGACTAAGATCGTTTATCGTAGGCAGCATCGAAGGGTCATCAAGGGACTACGATCTTTTGTATCAGAGGGACTTTGCTAAAGAATCCCCACGTTCGAGGGACGTGATTGTTTTATCCGAAGATAACAAGTGAGGTCACCCTAGAGGTGCGTGTGTGAAAATTGCATTGATTCAATTATTTTATCTTGTATTTAAGGTTTTCTAGCGTTTAATTTTAAATCTTGCCATACATGCCTAATTATCATACAATTATATATATATATATATATATATATATATATATATATATATATATATATATATATATATATATATATATATATATATATATATATATATATATATATATATATATATATATATATATATATATATATATATATATATATATATATATATATATATATATATATATATATATATATATATATATATATATATATATATATAAGTGCATAAAGTAAAACTGCGGGAAAATAAACCTAAACTATTACATCCCATGAGCAGTTATATAATCGGAAAAAACGCGAGAAAATAAACTAAGCTATTACAAAATCAACTGTGCGACCTATACATTTGTTTTCTAGAATTTAAATAGAAAAGAGAAAAGAAATTAGAAGAAGGTATTTAAAACCTAAAGAAAATTTCTAAGTGTTACGAAAATATTTTTTGATGTTTTATTATTTATGAAAAATAATTAAAATGATAATAACAATTAACTCTAATTCTATGTGATTTATAAATTAATTGTGAAATAAAAACAAATTTAATTTAATTAAAACAATTTTTTGTTAGTCAAAAATTAAATTAATTAAAAAAACTTAAATCTAATTTTTAATGATTTTTTTCTTATTTTTTATGGTCTTTTGATTTTAATTTAAAAAAAAGTAATTAAATTAATTAAGCAAAAGCAAAAATAATAAAAACAAGAAAATTGAAAAGTTGGAAACAAATCCGATGGTGGGGTTCTTTTCTCTTGAATGTGCCTGTAAAGAGAGATCTGAAGCAAACGTATTTCTATGCCTTAAAATGGCATATAGAGATTTATGCATCAAAGCTTGCATATGATACGCCAAACTCGTCCTAAATCATATACTGAATACAATTGAGCTCATCAAACACATTAATGCTTGGAATTTAAGATTGAATTCAAAAAAGAAAAAAACGCGAACCAGTGGAGTTTGAAGCACGAGTTCCAGGCACCAGATATTTTGGTTCTTGGGTTGCATGTGTTCATGAGGACTTCAGGAAGAGGTTCGGACACTTCATTTGGCTTGAGAGTGGCTGGATCGTGTGATACGAATTTTCACTTTTCTTGAGAATTTTGAGAGATTTTTTAAGTAGTTCTTGAGATAGCTTTTTTTGTCCTTTGCACTTGAGTGTTGTATGTATTCATAGAGGAATAAAATGGAACAGGAACAAGACAAGAATCTTGTACCATCATGTCATAATTCATTGCAAAAAAACACATTGAAATCTTTCCAAAATTGTTAAAAAACATTCCAAACTTGAAGATTCTTGTTCCCAACATCTTTTCACGGTTTTGACATGTTTGTCATGTGTTCCTGGGCCTCCATGTGATTGAAATAAAAATCCCATGCGTCTTGGCCTGGTGATTTTATATTTTATTTGATTTACTTGCATTTAAATGAATAAAAAATCAAATAAAAGAAATAAAAATCATAAAAAATATATGAATGGATTTAGAGGTCTTCTAACACATTTCGAACATGTTTTAACATCAAAACTTAGGCCCATTAGTCTAGAATTTCAAGTTTTCTCACTTTGCATGAAATGCATTTCATGCATTTTTACCAAAATTTGCCAATTTGCAATGATCATAACTCTTTCAATTGGGGAAGACATTTTTACCAAAATTTCCCAATTTGGAGATGATCTTTGACTTTTTTAAAATCTCAAGATGTCTTCTCCAATTTCTCTTTTAATAATTTTTGCATTTGGAGACTTTATCTTGATGTAAGTTGCTTTGACAAAAAGTGTCTTTTTGTTGACTTTTGAAATGACCTATAATGTATTGGGGCTCATATCTCTCAAATGAAGCACTTTTTGGATTTGAGCATACAGATACAAAGTTGTAGAGAATTTAATTTCCTTTAAAACGGGATTTGGTTGGGTAAAATTTGACGAAGCATGTGAATGTTATGCTTGGTCAAAGTTCAAATGACTTCTCCTAAGGAAACCCTAATTTGGTAACTTTTGACTTTTGATGATTTGAGGGGTTTCCTTGGGGAATCATGATCAAACCTTGATCAAATGATGAATATCACTTCAAAATGTTGATGTTGACCAAAAATCTTGAAGTTTGAATGTATGTCGACCATAGTTGACTTTTTACCTAATACGATTGATTTTCAATCATCTGAGCCATTGACTGAGCAAACTTGTGATGCAAGGCTTGAAACTTGACATGAGAATTATTAGGGACACATGTAGAGCCATGAAAACCACTTGATACCTTTTAAATACAATATTCCTTGAGAAACATAAAACCCTAGTCATGGACCCATTGCTTAGGAGGAGAATTGACTAGTCAACCCTTGAGTAGCCTTGAACACTTGAGACCTTTATGAGTATGAGGAGGTGTCTTGAATTAACTATCTTCAAAAATGGGAGGGAAAATTTTTGTGTACAACACATTATATATTATTTCATATTTAAATCAAATATTTTTCTAAAGGGGAGTATTTTCTTAAAATCCAATTCAAACCCCCCCTTTTCTTGTGTTTTTTCTCTACCTTCAATTGGTATCAGAGCTTGGTTCTGTTATTGATTTTTTTAATCATACACTTAACTGTGTAGAGAGATCGAGAAAGAGAAAAACTACAAATGCTTTAGATTGAAATGAAATAAAGCGAATCATTTCAAACATCCAGGTTTATCAGAAAGCTTCAAGGCTCTAAAAAGCATTTCAGAATTATAAAGAATAAGATGCATCTGAAGATATTCTGTCAACCTTCAACTGAGAAAATTAGAAGAAGAAATCACCAGACGGTTGTGGAAAAACAAAGAAGATTAAAAAACCCATAATTAGAAATAAGACCTATATTGAAGAAGAAATCATCAAGTCACCAAGTTTGTAATTTATCTGTTTTTCTGACAAACTCGACCAGATTCTTCTACCAGTTAGAAGTTGTCTTGTTAAGAAAATGTCTTTATCTTCAGTCCAGAATATTAATAAATTTTTTACTCCTTTACACATCTCTCTTCATTTCCTTGGCTCTATGCAATAAATTCTCTTATCTGAAACGTTTAGGATTCTATGTATGTCCGTTTTGAATTTATGATTTTTTTATCATTTCAATTTAAATAATTTTTTTTAATTAATGTGACTAACATACTTGGTAAAATTGTGTTATTGGAAATAGGAAATGTTAGCACGCTATACCTCTCTATATTCTAGGGTATGTTCCTTCTCTTTCTATCATCTTGAAACTTATCATTTCTCTCCTTCCACAAGTCTTCATTTACTACGGTATTAGCTTAAATATTTCTTACTATCATTTCATATCTTTTAATCAGTCAATCTTTTTATATATTCATCTATTTAAGATCCTTTTGGTTCATTTTTCTGTCATCCATCCTTCCCTTCACCAAATCTTTTTCTCCTTATGGCTTCAAAAACATTCCATGATTTTGAAGAACTCCTTCAAATTATCTATGAACTTTTCCAATTCTTTTCTCGGCCGAGCAGTAATGATATCAGTTTCATATAATGTATCACTATGCAAAGGTGGTTCAACTACATTTCTATATTGCAAGGTCCCGTTTACCCTTATTTGATCAAATATTTTTGGCTATATGCATCTGTTGATGATTCATCCATTTCTTCAACTATTTTTTTGTAATACCATCACCATCACCCCCAACATCTATGGCAACCATAATTGGGTGCAATCAATATGGAACCACTGTTGAAGCTTCTTAAAACACTTACTCTTTCATGGAAAGACTCAGCACCATTCACGACACTTATGAGAGATACAAACCAAAAAATCCTGAAAATCTTACCTCAATTGTCATTTTTTGGTTTCAGCTCTTATTATCTAAACTTTGTCCTAGAGGAGTAAACTTAGATTTCTTAGCCTATGGAGATAAAGTTCTTATCTACTTCCTTGTGAATAATGTTAGAGTCAACCTGCCTCAATCCATTTTCAACTATCTAAGGGATTCGACCGTTGCCTCAAGAAATCATCATCATTCCTTCATTCCATTTAGAAGAGTTCTCTTTACTCTCTTTTCCTCGGCTAGGATAGTTGAAGCAGTTCGCCAAATTTGACCTGAAGATGCACTTAAAGAATATAGATGTTACTCCTTTAGGGTTTAATTGTGTATTTCTTCAGTTTGTCAACTATGTTATGTTTTTAAGTCATTTAGTTCTTGCATAATAAAATTTTTCCCTGTTTTAAAGTGTGTGTTTTTTTTATTTCAGTAAAATTTAATATTACATAAATTTAACTGATTTATCCTCCTCATGATGTTTTATTTCAATTAAGTCTGAAATTGCTCTCAGTAAAATTCTTGTACTACCAACGAGCTTTCTTCTTATTGTTTTTGTTCTTAATCAAGCAAATATTGAAACATATTTAAATTAATCAGAGACATTGATGAGCATATTTTATTCTCTTTCATGTTTTTTCTGTCGCTTTGTATTTTCTATCTCTCACTTAGAATCATGTGAATTAAGGTTGTCGTTGTGTCTTCTCAGTCATTTATTGTAGCGTCTTCCTAGTCAGATTACCTTACGTAAGGAAATCATTTCACCTGTTGTTCACGTCTTCTCGTTTCTTATTTATTCCCACATTTTTCTCACTTCATAACCCTCTGAAATCCTCTATCAAAATGTCTCGCACCTCAAACCCAATAACATTTCATGGAGATGATGACCTAATGGAAGTTATCAAAGAAAACCATCCAAAACCTTTTGGTGCTTGTCGGGATTTTCACCTTAGCATTCATTTTTAAAATTGGAATCGCTATGTTTTCGTTCTAAAAGGACCCATCTATCCAAATCCTGTATAAACTTTTTTATTTTGAAAATGCTTTTATTTTTCCCAGAGGTATCTCAATCTCTTCAGATATTTATGGTTGGGATGTTTCCTTCACTGCTGCATGCATTGTTGATGCAATTAAGTGTCCTTGAAGAGGTATCATCACTAGTCATGCTTCTCTTAGCAGCTCTCCTGACTCAAAGATGATCTCCATCTTTGACGCATCTTCTGAGTTTGATTCTACAACCCTGAGAATCTTAATCATTTTTCCAAAGATTGGTTTCGCTTTATCTTGACAAATATTTGTCCCCGTGGTGTTAACAAAAATGTCTTGACAAATTATGAGAAGATTTTGATCTTCTGTTTTCTCAATCTTATTTCGATTAATCTTCCTCAAATTATTTTCAATCATCTAAAAGAGTCTATCACTTCATCTAGAAATTTGAACAAATCTTTCATTCCCTATGGAAGAATCTTGTCATAAATGTGTGTTCAAGGGGAGATTGTAAAAATCATCCGTAGGATTCATGTTGGTCCTAGTGATTCCCTGAAGGAAGATGTTGTGAGACATTTGATAATCAGTGGTTCAATTAGTTATGAATTCTATTATGTATTTTTAATATTTTTCATTATGTCTTATGGTTATTGTATGCATGTCTTTCTTTTCTGTAATTAATTGCCTCTAAAATTTAATATGTGTTGTCTTCTGTCTGCTCTCTATTTAATCTATGTGTTTTGTATTCTCTCTAATTTTAATGAATTCAAGTTCTTCTGTTATGTTGTTTAAACCTTTGTCTTCACATCCTTGTATTCATTTTTTTGCATTAAAAGAATTCAAAAACCAATTAAGTCTTCTTTATCTTTTTTATTATGAAAAAAAGGGGGAGAAAGAATAATGATTTTGATCAATAACATTTCTCTAAAACCCTATGATAATGTGATTTAACTGCCATAAGAACACCGTGAAAGAAACATGTATTCACTATGATAAATCTAGTTCTGATAAACAACGATCATGTTTCAAATTTTCTAAGCAAGCATGGATAACCTGATAAGCTCAAAAGATTAAATCTAATGATAGATCAGATTCAGAAAGAATAACATTGCTCCTAAGCTATGAAAGATCATAAGTTTATGATTCAGGGGGAGATTGTTTATCTCAGGGGGAGTCTCACAACTCTTACTTTACTTTGTTTATGATTTAACCCTATAAAATTGTTTTATCAAAATACAAGGTTTTGTCATCATCAAAAAGGGGGAGATTGTAAGAACAAGATCTGGATCTATGTTTAAATCTGAGTTTTGATGATAACAAGCATATATTTTAGGAAGGACAATTTTTGTCCTAATGGTTTCATTGAGTGTGCAGTTACATGATTAAAATTCTGGATAGTCTTAATTAAGATATCATCAGAATCACATTACCACTCAGAAGAAGAACCATTGAGTTATGTTTCTAATGAAACATCAGTAGTTCTATGGAATGCTGAATCTTCTACAAGAAAAGAATCTCAATGAGTTTCCAAGAAGCAAGACTTTATAATAAATTGTTTCTACAAGTTCAGAAACCAAGAGTATACAAGAAACAAGCTTACAACGTCAAAGATCAAAACTCAAGATTTGCTCATCAGAAGAATTGTTTCTCATAGTTCTGAAGACAAAGTCAAGACTCTGAAGACTCAGAGATTTCATGGAATATGTACTTTCATTCAACATCAGAAGTATTCCATCAGAAGAAATAAAGAAAGATCTTATGGACTCACATCTAATAAACATCTCAAAGTCCAACAGAAGACAAGATTAAAAGATGATATCTTCTCAAGCTAATCTACTCAACAAAACTAATATTCATTAGAAGATAAATGTCATCAGAAAGACCACTGCACTCAATAGAAAAAAAATTATGACCACTTCTACAAAAGCATCAGCAGTTCTAAGGAATGTTGAATGTTCATCAGAAAGGGAATCAATACAAAGATAAAGAGATCAAAATGAAGATAGTCAACGATAAATCAAATGTACTGATATAAGTTGTTGCTTCAGAATTCAGACATCAGATATGCAGCTTAGAAAAGCAGATTATCAAGTAATAAATACAAGGTCAAGATCAGATAGAAGGAACTCAATGTGAAAAATCAGATGTACTGATATAAGTTGTTTCTTCAGAAATCATACATCAGATAAGCATCTAAGAAAAGCTTATAATCAAAGTATCAAGCAGCAGGTATAGGAAAGTGATGTTTCATACTGTTCCAAACCTCTCTTGAATATATTCGTTGAGATTCAACCGGTGGAAGGAGAAAAGACTTCTCTATCCTTACAACGACTTTTTTCATCTAGAGGCTATATAAAGAAGACTAAAGGTTCAAATTCAAATTGAAGAAGATATTGGCAAATAAGACAATGTCTAAGTCCAAACAACTATGTTGTTATTAATAGCAAATAATTACAATGTTGTAGATATGAAATAAATAAGCAAGGAGTTGTTTCTCATATCTTCTTTAATGAAGAAAGAAGATGAAGATAAAGAATTCTACAAGATGTTATTCAACTATCAATCATATACATCTTGGAAGAACTATGAAGAAGCGAGTTATTGATCATATCTTTCTCAACAAAAAAGATGAAGATAAGAAGACTACAAGATGATGTATTTAATTTAGATTATATTCATCTATGTAGAAAGATTGTAAAACACAAGAGTTGTTGCTCAGATTGTGTTATTTCTTAAGAATCTTCGTGTAAGTTGTTTGTACACAAGATTTCTTGCTCATAATTATTTCAAACAATATGTACTTAACATAGGAGTAATCTGCTTGATGAGAAGTATTCATGTAATCTCTAGAAAAACAATTTTTTTTAGAATTGGTGGTTCCTCAAGTTATCGAGTGAAGATCAGAAAACTTGAGAAGACGAGTGGCTACGACCTTCGTAGATGAAATCCTATTCTAAGGAGACCAGTTGGTCAGAATTATTATGATTGCTAACATCTCTAAGTGTGCCAGGTGGGTTATAAATATTAGGAGATCACTTGTTGATGGTTATTGTGAGAAATCACTCATAGAAAGATCAGGTTTGATCAGATTTCTGATAGGGCGAATGATCATTATATCTCGTAGAGATCACTAAACGTATCATTGTGTTGTTCATCACGTGATCGAGTTAAGATCATAATACTTGAGATGACAATGGTTGTGGGTCATTGTGAAATCTTGTTAAGAAGACCGGGTAGGTCATATTTCTTAAGAGGTTAATGGTTGTTGATCATTGCGTTTGTTAGTCATCGGAGGGTAGCCCGTGTGATTGTAATCAGTTTAGCTATAGTGGATTAAGTCCTTCTTGAAGGCAAAATCACTGAGGAGGGTGGACAGGAGTAACCTAGTAAATGGTGAACCTAGATAATTGGACGTGTCTCTTTATATTTATTGCATTCTATATTCTTTCTTAGTTAAATCAAATATTTTTCTAAAAGGGAGTATTTTATTAAAACCCAATTCAAGCCCCCTATTTCTTGTGTTTTTTATCTACCTTCAATCATCTCATGAAACTGATACTCCAGAATAGAAGGCTCTGAATAGTTGTTGATGCTAAATATGAAATTTCTCAAGTCACCTAGAGTTCAGGAGTTTAATCCAGAGGATTTGATAATATGGAGTTTGGTCTGTGAAGGGATCTCCATTTTTATAACTAAATTCAATGTTATCTGGCATTCAGAAGTTAATGAGACCTTATCAGGTGTATTTTGAAATGAAGCTATTGGCACATTATGGACTTTCAAGAACAAAATCCAATGAAGTTCATGTTATTGAAGGATGAATGTCCTTAGGAAGAAATCTTGTCTCCTGAATCAACCAAGTTTTGTTTGTATCCCAATCTTTACTAAGGATAAGTATAATGCTGAAGGAAACTGTTTCCACTTAGTGTTTTACATGCAATGTTAAAAAGGATGTTATGACATTATACTATGGCAAGTTTGTTACAGTTAGAGTAATCAATTTTGCAAGTTTGACTTGACAAAGCTCATTGATACTAGTCTTAGTTCGATCTGTGATCTTGCTGCAAGAAAAGGTATTCTGCTTAGCTTGGGATCCATGGGGAGATATTATGAGACAAAATTAGTAATCCCTTTGATGCAAGTCAGTTTGAAATCTTGAAGGATGTTTTGGAAAGTTGTTCTGCTATTGAGTCAAGAACAACATAGGAGGCGTGTAAACTTTATTGTCCAGTTAAGCTATGGTTATGGTTAGCCTAGAATGTGTAGTCAAAGCTTGGGAAGATTAGAAGAAAATAGAGTGTCTCTCTCCTGCGGTGAGTGGTGGACTGTAGGTAAAAGTAACTACACTTGTGTTATACCCCAATTTTTTCCCTTAAGATCCTCCACCATCCCATATCATCACAATGCACCAAGATCACACATTTGGTTAATCATCTCTTCAACTCTCTCCTATCTTTGAGTTTGTCCTTGAGGAATCACCAAGCACTTTGAATTTTATGTCTTGTATAGATGTTTTCATGTTCATTAACCCTTAACCAATGTCCAAAAATATGTGTGTTTTCTTTTTTTTACATTGTATGTATAGAGCCAAGTGCATCTCCCCCACCTTTTAAGCTAGGGTTTTGAAGATTGATCCTAAATCAATCAGCTATTCATTGGATTCTAAAAGCTTGAACTTCAAGGTTATGATCATGGAATATAAGTTTTATGGCTTGAAAGCTCTCTTAACTTCATTTGGTCAAGTTATCTCAAAGCTGATATTGGTATTCATCAAGAAACTTCATAGGTTAATGTGTTTATTTCCATGCCTTCTTCAACAAGTTTCATCAAGTAATGAACCATCTCATTAAGTGTTCCTCAATATAACACCATTTCAAGGTCTAATGTGATTCATCATGCCTTAATTTGCAACGAAAGACCAAGAGATTAAAAGTTGATCCTAGTGGTTTGACCTAATTTGGACAAGTCTTTGATTCTATGGTCACAAGTGCATTATTCTCTCAATTTTAAATATTTTTAAGTGATTAATTTTTCTATGTACTCTTCTCATAATTTCCAACAACTTCTCTTCATATGAAAAGACCTAATTATGCAAGTAAGATCATCTAGATCTTGAAAATATTATTAGTCCTTTAAAAGACCATGGAAATTTATGACTTTACTTCAAAAGATCATAACTTGGTCAATTTTTATCTCCTTGAGCTCATTATTTTTTAATAATAAACTTGAGTATGTGTATTACAACTTTGATTCAAAGGTCAAGATCCAAAGATGTGTGGAAGGTTATGGAATTTAATGAAACGTTATAGGTCATTTGTGGATTTCTCAAGAAATTTCCATCAACTTCCAAGAATCATAACTCTCTCATTGTTTTTAATTTTTAAGTGATCTCAATTCCACATTTATATTTAAGGAGTCTACTTCATTTCATCTTCAAGGATCAAGAGCTAATTTTGACTGGAAGGCCATGTAACTTTGAAAAAGATTATAGGCCATCTTGAAGCTCTATACTTAGAATTTTTTCTAAGTTTAAAAATCAGTTTGTTTTTCATGATTTCAAATGGACACAACTCTTATCTAAATGGAAAAAATGAATACTTAATTGGAACATTGTAAACTTTGTGATGAAGTCTTTCCAATGCATCAAGAATCATGCCATAAAGCCTCCTAGCAAGTTGCACCATGGATTAAAAATTGGCATTTTCAAATTGAGCTCTCACTTGCAGTCAGATTGAAAATTTGTTAATGTGCACTCTAATCACAAAATTGATGCGCTTTTTCTACTTAAACATGTTTAAAAAAGTTGCTAAGTCTTGTTTAAGCATTAAAACGCAAGAATTTAGTGAATTTTGAGGGATTGCAAGTCACACTTTTCATGTTTGCAACTACACATAAATTCTAGCTATTTCTCATCATTTCACATGTATGAGATCACTATTCATTCCCCTATAAGTAGAGGATCATATGCCTCTAATTCCTCAAGCTTTTGATAGCCAAATAGCCTTGCCAAGATCCCATATGAACTCTTGAGCTTGAATATCATTTTCTTATTTCCAAGCCTTCTTTCTCCAAACTTGCCACAAATTCTTCATTATTGATCAGCATACAGACTTTTCACAACAAAATTCAAGAAATTAGAGTATAGAATCAAGCTACAGAAGTTCATTTTCAGAGCTTACAAGTTGAACTTTGTTTAGGTATATTTCACAACCAAATCATCTCAAATAAATGCTTAGGATGTAATCTCTTCTTCTCTAAAGCGTATGCTTCTTCTGGTTTGAATTTCCATGGTGATTTGATAATTAAGTTTTCAAATTTCATTTTTCATTTTATCTCTGGTAATTTCCAAAACAACTGAGCTGTGATTTAAATAAATTTTTCGCGAGTATATGGTTGAGATCGTCTTGAATAGATGCATTTAATGGTACCACTATGAAAGAGTAAGTTTGTGGATTGAAGAAACCTTGTTTTGCGCTAGTTGCAGATGCTTGGAGGTTGAAGATGACCAACATGTCATCTTCAACCAATGAAGGCATGCTAATTATTTTAATTTCGTTGGTTGGACTTTTTTGAATCAAATGTGTGCTAGTTGACTAAAGGTCATGGTGTTAGCGTGTGTTATGGCCTTCAGATCTGCCAGCTCAATTAATGAGCTCAGAGCTGACGCGTCGGGTTTTTTTTATTTGTTTTATTTTACAAATTTGATTTTTAAATTCATTTTAATTTCAAAAATCAATATCTCTTTCATTTTTTATTCAAAAAATACCAAAATAATTTCTAAAATTTTGTTTGAATTTTTTCTTTCTAAGCCATATTTTTCACAAATTTATTTTGTGATTTGATATTTTTTTATAATTTTCTCTTTGTTTCATTTGTTTTTAATTGTTTAAAAATAGTTTTAACTCTTTAAAAATTCCAAAAAAAAAATGATCCAATGATGGTTTTACACCTATGGGGATTTAATTGGGATTTTAAATACTAGTTTTCTATTTTTCATTGATTTTAGATCTTTTAGCTTAATTTTTGTATTTTTAAAATTATTTTCTGACTTTCAAAAATTCTAAAAAAACATTTCAACACTTGTTGACCTATGTTTGACTTCTGGAATTTTTTTGGAGTTGTTATTTAGTGTTTTGATATACTTTGTACATTTCATCAATAAATTCCAATTAAAATAACCATTTAAAATTTTCTTTATACATTATATTATTTGATTTTATTATTATTATAATTAGTTCTGACTTGGTGATGTGTGGACATATTTTGGGTCATAAATTTCATCAACATCAATGGAAATTGGGTGTTGATAGGTTAAAAGAAAAAAATCCACCAAGATAGTTGATTGATTTTGATGAAGTTAGACCTAATTTGTGTGCTTTTGTGATATTCCTCTTCCCCTCTTCATTTTATCCCTTTATTCTTTCCTTTAAGTGATCATTAGTGGCCTAAACTTTATGTTTGAAAGCCCAAGTATGATTGATTATTGAACTATGATTTAGGACATTTGAAAATTGTTGTTAGGAGGCTTTGATCCCATCAATCCTCTAACAAGTCTTCATTAATTTTGACCTAAGTTCAACATTTAACCATCATTGGTCATTTATTATGGAATTCATTTCTACTCCATCTCCTTCTTCTTATTTTTTCTTTTTATCATGACTTAGGTCTTGATCTTTGGTTTTAACGTGTGCTACATGTTTTAGAAGTATGGTTTTTATCATATCTCTAACATGTATGGTACATATATTGCTATTTACCAGCCTCAAAATAAGTGCAACTTCTACATAAGTCCACTTTTGTTTGCTTAACATAGCGCTAAATTTTTCCTGATTCAGACAAATGATCATTATGGATCAAACTTTATGTTTGTAAGCCCAAGTATGGTTAATTGGTTAGCTTGAGTCCAATATCCTTTGAGACTTGTTGTTAGGAGGCTTTAATTTTATCAATCCTCTAATAAATTCTCATTAATTTTGATCCAAGACTATCCTTCAATCACCATTGATCATCCTTGTGGCAATTAACCATTAACAATTAACTTCTAAACTTCTAACACATTAAGAATTCACTTTACTTTACGCCTTTATTTTACGCACTTTATTTTATGACTTTACTTTTATGCACTTTTATCTTTAGCATTTACATCTCATTATATTTGCCTTTTGCTCACTTGAGCATTTATTTCTTATGTCATTTTATCTTTTCTCACTTGAGCTGTTTTTTTCTTCGAAGACACTTAATAACCAACTTGAACATTAAAAGACTTAAACCTCTCTTTATAGACTATTGGTTAATATCCTTGGCATATTGGAGTTGTGGACTTCTTGGACTTAGGATTAGAAGCTTTGATACTTTGAGAATTTGAGACCTTGAGATCTTTGAACCTGGTGTTACTTCATTGTTATTTCAATTTTATTGGGAAAACTTATGTGTGCAGGTGTTGTTATATTCGCCTTAAGTGATCTATATGTCACATGGCTCAATATTGAAGACATTGCTTTGGGGTTTTAATACCTTGGGTTTCTTTGATACTTCTTTGCTTGTGATTTATTTTCACATGGATGATTGGTATGTGTGAGGGCAAAGGTGAAAGAACTGAGTTTTAATGCTTGTCAAAAACCTATCTGTGCAAATATGTCATGCTTCAAACAGGTGCAAGCGAGAAACATCAAAAACAAGCATATTTCTCAAAATAGACAGCATGAGCCGGCTCATGGAACCTTAGGTCGGCTCCTGAGAAGAAGATTTTGGCTTGGCAACATCCGGGATGGCGCACGCCTTCTCTATGCATCGACGCATAGTTCTAGGAAAACATGAGCCGGCGCATCAAGAAATGAGTCGGCGTATGACTGAAGGAATTTCAACCTCTCTCGCTCGGGAAGGCGCATGCCTTCTGTACACCCTACATGAGTCGATGCATCGCTAAATTGTCTCATTTTTTCTGCTATGTTGTTACATCATGGGAATCACTTATAAATATTGTTTGGCCTCTATTTTCTGAATGAACAAGAAAAAGTGAAAGATAAACACAAGAGCTCTCTTCATCTTTAACCTCTCATCAACCATCAAGAACTACACACAATCATTTTTGTTGATCAAGTTTTGGGGATTGTGTTGATAACGTCTGAATTGAAAGTGCAATTTCAGATTTGGGTAGTGATCTTTGTTGGTTTTTTCTTGAATAAAACCATTGGGGTTTTGTCCTCCAAAATTGGGGGGGTTTATCACAAGTCTTTGCTTCATTGAATTCAGCCGAGCTAAGGAATTGGAAGACCGTGGGGTGTTCAATCGGGTAGCAGTAACCGAAGGATTGTGAAGAAGGATTTGGGGCCAATTTCTAGGGTTCAAAATCATTCAAGGTAGAAGGAGATTTTTTTCAAGATTTGGCATACTGGATTCATCTAGAATCAAGGGAAGAGGACTGCAACATATAAGATTCATCAATTGTGGTGATTGTATCTTCTCTTACAAACTTAGCAAAATTAATTTCATAATCCTAATTCTAAATTCTAGAATTTGGGGCAGAGTAGCTCACGCGAGGACGACAGGGTGAACTGCCTTAACAAATATTGTGTCCATTTTAATTTTCTGCATTTTATTTCTATTTGCTTGAAGTTGTGAGTTATCAATTTTTATCATTCATACAAAATAATTATAGTGACAAACTAAAATTTACAACTCATATAACATTCATTTGAATCGCTATAATCACTACAATTTGAGTATAACCAAACCTTGTGTAGTACGTACACCAAGAGTTTGGTGAATTTACAACTCACAAATTTGCTTTATCTTCTCTGCAACTAATTGGTAATAACTTACACCTTGTTAAACTTTCTAAAGCGATT
The DNA here is from genome assembly GCA_948472305.1 of Vicia faba. Lineage (NCBI taxonomy): Eukaryota > Viridiplantae > Streptophyta > Magnoliopsida > Fabales > Fabaceae > Vicia > Vicia faba. Next base: position 1,373,379,644 of record OX451737.1, on the reverse strand, counting down.
CATCATATTCAATTTTAGTTGTGATTCTATTCTCATCATTTTCATCAAATTGGTTCGCATATCCGATCTTTCCAATACATAAAGTTTAGACGATCAGATTCAGGGTTGTCGCTCTCTGATAAAAACAATTTTACAAAAATCGCAAAATTTTCAAAGGGATCTATTCAACCCCCCCCCCCCCCCTTCTAGATCTGTCAAATCTTCTAACAAGTGGTATCAAGAGCGTCGGTTTGTCCAGTGCTTCACATACAACTTCTAGAAATGGATTGTGATCTAAAAGGGGCATATACTAGAGCACCCATTTTCTCAGGTGAAAATTATAGATATTGGAAAGATTGTATGTGTGTCCATATCACGTCTATTGATAGGAAAATATGGAAGGTTATCCAAGATGGGCCAGTTACAATAACTATGAAAAATGTTGTCGGGATAACCGTTCCTAAACCAGAAGCACAATGGGATGAAAAAGATGAGAAAAATTATGCCTATGACTGGAAAGCAAGAAACATGCTCATAGCAGCTCTAGAAGTTGATGAGTATTTTCGGGTCTCACATTGTGCTACGGCTAAGGAAATGTGGGACGCTTTGCAAGTCATCCAAGAGGGCACAAACGATGTAAAATTGGCTATAATCAATACTTTGACGCAAGAGTTTGATCTCTTTCGCATGAAGCAAGGTGAAACCATCCCCGACATGCAAAAGAGATTTTTCTCATATAATGAATCACTTGCATACATTTGGTCATGTAATTTCCAATTCTACTAACAAAATTTGAGATGTCTTAGCAGGGAATGGCAACCTAAAGTTACGACAATTAAGGAAGCTAATGATCTAAATACTTTGGATCTCACAACACTATGGGGTAAGCTTCAAGAACATGATCAAGAGCTCATAAGCCTTGGAAAGCATGAAAAGAAAGAAAAGAAGTAAAATTCAAGGGACTTGGAAAAGAAGTCTATAGAACTAAAGGCTTCAAGCTCCAAGTCATCCACCTCAATTTCGTGTGCAAGTGAATCAAGTGATGACGATGAGAGTCCAAATGAGGATATGGGTCTGTTCGTAAGAAAATACAATAGATATCTCCGGAAAAATGAAATTCAACATTAGGATAAGAATATCATCAATTATAGACGCCACTCTCAACCAAGAAAGCAAGATGAAAGTAAGAAGCCTAAGTCACGAGGATCATGCTACCATTGTGGCAAACCCGGTCATTACAAATCGGATTTCCCCTATTTGAAGAAAGACAAATCCAAGGCCAAAAATCAAAAGAAACCAACCAAATCTAGAAGAGCATACATTGCTTGGGAGAGCGATAGTGATTCCTCAAGTAAAGGTTTCTCAAGTTATGAAGAAGAAATGGTCAACCTTTGTCTCATGGCTCATCATCATAAGAAAAAGAATGTAAGTCATGCTAAGTATGATCATGTTGATGAAATGTATTATTTAGAATTGTTAAATTCCTTCAATATTTTACATCAAGAGGCTAAGGAAGCTTTCAAACGCTTAGCCTCAAACAAGAAAATATTTTCATATCTAGAATAAAAGGTTTCTGATTCCGAAAAGAAATTAGAAGCTCTTAAAGCATCTATGATAGAAAATATTGAAGGAAAATGTGAAAAAGAAGAGAGACCTGGGTTTAAATGGCATGGATGTGAAACTTGTCATATTTGGCAAAAAGAAGTTAGAACTCTTAAAGCCAAACTAGACAAAGCTTTACAACCTAAGATTGCGTTTGCTATCGATCGCTCAAACTTCCGAAAAAGTATGATTAATCCCTATCAAAAATATACCTATGAAGTAAGGGATCAAGATAGCAAGAGTAGATCTTACTTAGATATGTCTTGCCTATATTTTTGCGAGAAGGGACATACCATTAGTAAATGTCGATTTAGGAGATTCTTAGTTCCTAAACGCATATACCAATGGTTCCCCAAAGGTAACAAATGTTTAACTCACACTCAAGGACCCAATGAACGTTAGGTACCTATCTCCCATGTTTGATATTTCAGGTGGAATGTCTTGAGCCTCTTGAGAGAAGATGGTTTCTAGATAGTGGTTGCTAAAGACACATGACGGGTGACATTTCACTATTCTTTGACTTTGTGGAAAAGAAGAAAGGATTTGTTAATTATGGTGATAACAACAAGGGAGTAATACTCGGTAAAGGTAGTGTAGGTAATCCCTCATCCACCACTATCTCAGATGTCCTATTAGTTGAAGGCCTTAAACACAATCTTATTAGCATTAGTCAATTATGCGATAAAGGTTATAAAATTACTTTTCTAAAGGATGATTGCATAATAGAACATAATGATAAGAAAGAGGATTTGTTTAAGGGCTTGAGGGTAAACAATGTGTATATGCTTGACTTGAATGATGTGTCCCTAACAGGTGCTAAATGCTTAGTCTCCATGAGTGAAGACTCGTGGCTTTGGCATAGGCGATTAGAACACATTAACTTTGATTTGCTAAATAAAATCATATCTAAAGACCTTGTGATTGGCTTACCCAAAATCAAATTTTCAAAAGATCATCTATGTGATGCTTGTCAAATGGGTAAACAAACACAAGTCTCTTTCAAGTCTAAAAATGCCATCTCTACAATGAAACCACTTGAACTCCTCCATATGGACTTATTTAGACCATCTAGAATTAAAAGTCTAGGTGGAAATTATTATGGCTTCGTTATAGTTGATGACTACTCTAGATTTTGTTGGACGATATTCTTAGCAAACAAAAGTGAGACTTTCTATGCTTTTGAAAAATTTGCCAAATTATATCAAAACAAGTTGAATACAAAAATTGTTACCATCTGAAGTGACCATGGAGGTGAATTCGAAAATCACCTTTTTGATGAATTTTGTGAAAGAAATGGCATTGATCATAATTTTTCTGCTCCTAGAACACCTTAACAAAATGGAGTTGTTGTGCGTAAAAATCGTGTTCTATAAGAACTTGGGATAACTATGATCAATGAACACGGTCTTCCAAAATACTTTTGGGCCGAAGCCATTACTACAGCTTGTTATGTGCTAAATAGGACCTTGATACGTCCTATGCTCAACAAAACACCGTATGAAATTTTGAAAGGTAGAAAACCAAATATTTCTCATCTCCATGTCTTTGGTTGTAAATGTTTTGTATTAAATAATGGCAAAGAAAATCTTGGCAAATTTGACTCAAAAACTGATGAAGGTATCTTTCTCGGATACTCTCAATCTAGTAAAGAATATAGGGTATTTAATAAAAGGTTACAAATTGTGGAAGAATCTGTGCATGTTTCCTTTGATGAATCCTATCCAAAAATTGTCGGAAAGGGTATTTCTTTTAATGGTGCGGGTGCTTCTTCGGAAAGGATACTCAATGATCAAGATGAAAAGAGTAATGAGCCCATACTTGAGAAAGAAAAAAGGGAGATGGATCATGTGTCTAGCAAAGAAGAAGAAGACACTTAACCAACAAATGAAATAAATCCTCCTTTGGAGTGGAAAGAAACCAAGGATCATCCCATTGACAACATTCTTGGAGACATATCAAAGGGAGTAACTACACGGTCTAAGATAAGTAAATTTTGTTATCATTTTGCATTCGTCTCTCAAATTGAGCCTAAAAACCCTAAAGAAGATTTATTTGATGAACATTGGTTTTTGGAAATGCAAGAAGAATTAAACCAATTCAAGAGAAATGAGGTTTGGGACCTTGTCCCCCATCCGCGAGACCATCAAATAATTGGTACTAAGTGGGTATTTAGGAACAAACTTGATGAAAACGGAATCATAACTCGCAACAAGGCGCATCTTGTTGCTCAATGGTATAACCAAAAGGAAGGCATCAACTATGAGGAAACTTATGCTCCGGTTGCCTGACTCAAGGCTATACGCTTGTTATTAGCTTATGCATGCTCATAAAACTTTAAGCTATTTCAAATGGATGTTAAGAGTGCATTCTTAAATGGTTATATTAATGAAGAAGTCTATGTATCTCAACTTCCCAGATTTGAAAATCACGAGTTTCTTAAACATGTTTATAAACTTAAACGTGCTTTATACGGTCTTAAGCAAGCCCCTAGGGCTTGGTATGATCGGCTTAGCAAGTTCTCACTGGAAAAGGGATTCTCTAGAGGGAATATTGATACAACCCTCTTCATTAAGCACCAAGGAAATCACTCCATCTTGGTGAAAATTTATGTAGATGATATCATTTTTGGGTCTACTAACATCACCTTGGTCAAGGAATTTTCTAAAGTGATGCAGGTTGAATTTGAGATGAGCATGATGGGGGAGTTAAACTACTTCCCAGGTCTTCAAATCAAACAACTCGAGGAAGGAACTTTTGTTAGCCAAATGAAGTGTTGCTATGAGTTTCTCAAGCACTTCGATATGGCAAACTCAAAAGTTATTGACACTCCAATGCCTACCGCGGTTAGCCTAGATATGGATGAACAAGTTAAGCCGGTTGATGTAAAAAGGTATAGAGGTATGATCGGATCTCTTCTTTATCTTACCGCTTCTCGTCCCGACATTATGTTTAGTGTTTGCATGTGTGCTAGATATCAATCTTGTCCTAAGGAGAGTCATCTAAAAGCTGTAAAATGTATACTTAGGTATCTTTGTGGTACTCCTAAGTATGGAATTTGGTTCTCTAAGGGTAGTGATTGTTCTTTGGTTGGCTATTCCGATTCCAACTTTGCGGGTTGAAAATTGGATAGGAAAAGCACACTTGGTACTTGTCATTTCTTTTCAAACTCTTTAGTTAGTTGGCATAGCAAAAACAAGTTTCAGTTGCTTTGTCAACGGCCGAGGCGGAATATGTTATAGCCGGTAATTGTTGTGCTCAAATTTTGTGGCTCAAACAACAATTACTCGACTATGATTTAAAATTTAATCATATTCCAATATTTTGTGATAACACAAGTGCCATCAATCTAACCAAAAATCCAGTTCTACACTCGCACACTAAACATATTGAAATTAGGCACCACTTCCTTAGGGATCATGTAGAGAAAGGTGAAGTCGTGTTTGAGCACGTTGATAGCAAAAACCAACTTGCCGATACTTTTACAAAACCACTTGCGATCGAACCATTCTTTCATATTTGTAGGGAACTCGGTGTCCTTAATATTTCGGATAGATCGCAACTCCAATGAGTTGCATTCCCTTTATTTATATTTGTGTCTCTATGATTCGTGTATATCATCTTGGGCTGGCGACATGTGAGGGCATCATTTCATTAAAATACGTTCAATAATATCCTTCCTACTCTTTCTCATTAGTGATCATTTTGCTTAAATGTTGGTGCTATGAAATGATTAAATGCTTTGTGTGTTATTGCTTCTGTGTATGCGCACTTGTTTATTGTGTTCAATTAATTTCTACATAACCTACATGTCATGAAATACAAGAAATTTCAAAATTTTACATACATGAGCCGACCTATAACTCTGAGCGGTCGGTGCACGCCTGATTGAAAAACGTATTTAGGCTTATTTTACTGGAATGCGTCGACGCATCCCTGCATAGGTCGATGCAACACTGTTTGGTAGCCCATTATATCTTAGTTTGTATTGTGTGGTTCCATTTGCATACATCCATTTTCTATGTGTAAGTGTTTGTTTGTTGGCATTATTTTTTGGTAAAACCAGATTTGAGAATGTCATGACTGATGTCATAACATTCTGGGATAAAGGTACATTCTGCAGAAGGAATGTTCTACAGGAAGTACTCAGTATGAGTAAATATCATGATCATTAAGCTATAATCATATGTACTGAATTCTACCAAAATCAGTAAGCAGGATACATGTTGTCATAACCAATGTTAAGACATCCTGTACTGATCTAGCATTTATGCAGATTTATTATTCCTGAGTATTTTCAGGAATCTGGTGTGCTTCTCTGAGTTGATGTATACTGTCCAGATCAGATGCTCACGTGGACAATAGGTTAACCTTGCTTAACCCTAATCTGGTATGATGAAAGCCCAAGACCAAGTCTTTAGGTTAACTTTAGTTAACCCTAGCTATTTTCATGGAAGCCCTAACTGAAGAATAGTCTGCTTATATATTTCTCATGAAGATTAATGGTTACGCACACTTTTGACAGAAGATCAATAATGTATTGTATAGTTGTAACTACTGTGAGCCAAGCAATTATCATTTTGATAAGTGACTTGGAGTAGGATTTGATTGTAAGGGTTGTTTATCACTCAAAGCTTTGAAGCATGAGTGTTGTGTCTCTTGATTAAAGCTTTAAAGCAAAATCAAGTGTGTGTATTGAAGAATGTCTTCATAATCTCATTAATCAATAGATTAAGATCATTGTTGTGATTGAGGGGAAGTGAGTAGGAACTCAGGTTTAAGTAGAACTTAGATTGAAGTTGCATTGGGTAGGTCTTAAGTGAAGGAGATAAACTGGTTGGTTTATTCCTAAATTAATATCTCTTATAGTGAATTTCCTCCCTGGCTTGGTATCCCCCAGAGTAGGTGTTGTTACACACTGAACTGGGTTAACAATTGATTATGTTCTTTACAGTTTTTTAAATTACTGTTTTGAAGTGTGTACAAGTTTGTCAGATACGGTGTCATAACATTCACTATGACATTAAGTATTTGTTGCCAGAATTTCAATTGGCATCAGAGCAGGCACCCTGCCTGTCTTTCTGGGTGAGATCTAGGGATATTATTTTCTGGCACTATGGACAAGGAAGGAGGATTTGGGAACAGACCACCTATTCTGGATGGATCAAATTACGACTACTGGAAACCTCGTATGATTTCCTTCTTGAAGTCACTAGACAAAAAGGCTTGGAGAGCTGCTGACAAAGGATGGAACCATCCCACCATAACTGGGAAAGATGGGATGACCAGTCTGAAACCTGAGGAAGAATGGAGCAAAGAAGAAGATGAGTTAGCCCTGGGTAACTCTAAAGCATTAAATGCCTTGTTCAATGGAATTGATAAAAACATATTCAGACTAGCACATCAATGTGAACTGGCCAAGGATGTTTGGGACACTCTCAAAACCACTCATGAGGGTACATCCAAAGTAAAAATGTCAAGACTTCATATGCTCACTACCAAATTTGAGAACCTAAGAATGATGGAAGATGAGACCATTCATGAGTTTCACATGAACATCTTAGAAATTGCCAACACCTCAGGAGCATTGGGAGAAAAGATGTCAGAAGAAAAGCTGATGAGAAAGATTCTCAGATCCTTGCCTAAAAGGTTTGCAATGAAAGTGACTGCTATAGAGGAAGCTCAGGATATCTGCAACTTGAAGGTTGATGAATTCATTGGGTCACTTCAGACTTTTGAAATGGGGATCAGTGACAATGTTGACAAGAAAAACAAGAGCATAGCCCTTGTATCCAATACTGAAGATGAAAGCAAGGAGGGTGATGAAGAGAATATTTCAGAAGCTATAGCTATGCTTGGAAGGCAGTTCAACAAACTCATCAAGAGAATGGACCCAAAGTCAAGGTCAAATGTCAAGAACATTCCCTCTGACATTAGCAGATCCTATGACTCCAGCAGAAGAACTAAGTCTGAAGAAAAGGGAAATCAAAGCAGAGGAATCCAATGCCATGGATGTGAAGGATATGGGCACATTCGAGCTGAATGTCCTACCTTTCTTAAGAAACAAAAGAAAGGAATGTATGTTACTTGGTCTGATTGTGACTCAGAAAGTAACTCTGAAGAAGAACTTGCTAAACTAGTTACTTCACTAACTGGTATTTGTAACTCTGATAGTGACTCTAGTGATAAGGAAGTGACATTTGAAGAACTTGTTGACTCCTACAAGAAGCTATGTATCAGAAGTGCTGAAGTCTGTCAGCAAAATGAGAAACAGAAAAAACTCATAGTGAAGTTGGAGGCTGAGAAGAAGGCAGACACTGACACTATAATCCATCTCGAAGGTGAAGTTCAAATGCTGAACTCCAAACTTGATCAGATGACTAAGTCTGTCAAGATGCTGACAAATGGAACTGACAAGTTGGAAGAAATCCTTCAGGCTGGCAAAATGTAGGAAACATGTCTGGTCTAGGATTTGTGGCTGCAAAGAAATATGTTGTTGACAAGAAGAAGACCAAGCGTGATAAACAAATGTCAAAGCAGATGTCACAACATAGCACTCAACATCAAGAACAGAGAAATATGAAGAAAAAGTATCAAAGATGGAGATGTCATCATTGTGGAAGGTTTCGTCACATAAAGCCATTCTGCTTCAGATTATATGGATATCCTAATCAGACCCCATATGTCAAACCTAAGACTAACAAGGCACCATATACTCAACAGTGGAAGAAAAAGTCTGCAACCCTGATAGCTCACACCTCCCTTAGAGTTTCTGCCAAGGAAGACTGGTACTTTGACAGTGGATGCTCTAAACACATGATTGGAATCAAGAATCTGCTGAATGATGTTAAACCTCATACTACTAGTTATGTCACTTTTGGAGATGGTGCTAGAGGAGAAATCAAAGGAGTTGGAAACTTGGACTGCCCTGGAGTTCCAAACCTAAATGAAGTGTTGTTGGTAAATGGTTTGACTGCTAATCTCATAAGTATCAGTCAATTATGTGATCTAGGATTCAAGGTCAACTTCACCAAGTCTGAATGTCTTGTAACTAATGAAAAACAAGAAGTTGTAATGAGAGGAGTCAGATCAAAAGACAACTGTTACTTATGGGAGTCTGAGAACACTAACTACTCTTTTGTATGCTCTATAGCTAAAGAAGAAAAGGAAGTGAAACTGTGGCACCAAAAACATGGCCATTTACATCTAAGAGGGATGAAAAAGATCATATCCATGGAGGCAGTCAGAGGGATTCCAAGGCTTCAGATTGATGAAGGGAGAGTCTGTGGTGAATGTCAGGTTGGAAAGCAAACTAGAATGTCACATCCAAAGACAAGACATCTGACCACCTCTAAGGTGCTAGAACTTCTACATATGGATCTGATGGGTCCAATGCAGGTGGAAAGTCTTGGTGGAAAGAGATATGCCTATGTTGTTGTGGATGATTTTTCCAGATTCACCTGGATAAACTTCATTAGGGAAAAGTCTGATGTATTTGATGTATTTAAGGAACTGTGCAAAAGAATTCAAAGAGAAAAAGAAGGATGCATTGTCAGAATCAGAAGTGATCATGGTAAGGAATTTGAAAACAGTAAGTTTGATGAGTTATGTTCCTCAGAAGGAATCAATCATGAGTTCTCTTCACCCATAACTCCTCAACAAAATGGAGTTGTGGAAAGGAAAAACAGGACTATACAGGAATCTGCCAGAGCAATGATACATGCCAAAAGACTTCCTATTTATTTTTGGGCTGAAGCTATGAATACAGCATGTTATGTCCATAACAGGGTCACCTTGAGAAAGGGAACACCATCCACCATTTATGAACTATGGAAAGGAAGAAAGCCTACAGTGAAGTACTTCCATGTCTTTGGGAGCAAATGCTATATTCTGACAGATCGTGAACAAAGGAGAAAGATGGACCCTAAAAGTGATGAAGGAATATTCCTAGGATACTCTACCAACAGCAGAGCATATAGGGTATTCAATTCCAGGACCAAAGTTATGATAGAATCTATAAATGTCATAGTTGATGATCCCCATGAGGAAACAAATTTTCCATATGATGTTGAGACATTCTTTGAGACTTCAACTCAAGTGTCTAAAAAGGATGATGTACCTAAAACTACTCCATCAGAGTCTGAATCAAAGGAAGCTAACAAAGATCCTTCCATCAGAATTTAGAAAGATCATCCTAAGGAACTCATCATAGGAGACCCTAACAGTGGAGTCATTACAAGATCTAGAGAAATCATCACAAACTCTTTCTTTGTATCTAAGATTGAACCAAAAAATGTTAAAGAGGCTTTGACTAATGAATACTGGATTGGAGCAATGTAAGATGAATTGAACCAATTCAAGCAACATGAAGTATGGGAGTTAGTTCCTAGACCAGAAGGAACAAACATCATTGGCACAAAGTGGATCTACAAGAACAAATCAGATGCTGAAGGAGTTGTCACCAGGAATAAGGCAAGGCTTGTTGCTCAAGGATACACTCAAGTTGAAGGGGTTGATTTTGATGAGACTTTTGCTCCTGTAGCCAGACTGGAATCAATCAGACTTCTATTGGGAGTTGCTTGTCTCCTTAAGTTCAAGCTATTTCAGATGGATGTAAAGAGTTCCTTCCTGAATGGGTACTTAAATGAGGAAGTATATGTGGAAAAGCCTAAAGGATTTGTGGATCCAAACTGTCCTGATCATGTCTACAAATTGAGGAAAGCTTTATATGGTCCGAAACAAGCTCCTAGAGCCTGGTATGACAGGTTGACAAAGTTACTCACTGACAAAGGATACAGGAAAGGAGGTTTGGATAAAACTCTTTTTGTCAAAAATGAAGGAGGAAAGATAATGGTAGCTCAAATTTATGTTGATGACATAGTGTTTGGAGGAATGTCAGATAAAATGGTTAAACATTTTGCTGACCAGATGCAAGCTGAATTTGAAATGAGCCTCATGGGAGAATTGACCTACTTTCTTGGACTGCAAGTCACACAGATGGAAGTCTCAATTTTTTTGTCTCAAAGCAAGTATGCAAAGAATATTGTCAAGAAGTTTGGAATGGAGAATGCCAGTCACAAAAGGACTCCTGCACCTACTCATTTAAAGTTGTCCAAAGACACAAGTGGGGCAAATGTGGATCAAAGCTTGTACAGAAGCATGATAGGAAGTCTGCTATACTTAACAGCCAGCAGACCTGACATTGCTTTTGTAGTTGGAGTATGTGCAAGATACTAGGCTGAACCCAAAGTAAGTCACATCAACCAGGTGAAAAGAATTTTGAAGTATGTGAGTGGAACTTACAACTATGGCATGCTGTACTCTCATGGATGTGAACCAATTCTGTCTGGTTACTGTGATGCTGATTGGGCTGGTAGTGCTGATGATAGAAAGAGCACCTCTGGAGGATGCTTCTTTTTGGGAAATAATCTTGTCACTTGGTTCAGCAAGAAACAAAACTGTGTGTCTCTATCTACTGCTGAAGTTGAATACATAGCAGCTGGTAGCAGCTGTTCTCAAATGATCTGGATGAAACAGATGCTAACTGAGTATAATGTCACACAAGATGTCATGACATTGTACTGTGACAATCTGAGTATTATTAACATTTCCAAGAATCCTATACAGCACAGCAGGACTAAGCATATTGACATTAGACATCACTTCATCAGAGATCTTGTGGAGGAAAAGGTGATTAAGCTGGAACATGTTTCCACTGAACGACAACTGGCTAACATTTTTACCAAGGCACTTGATGCTAGTCAGTTTGAAAATTTAAGGGGCAAGCTGGGTATTTGCCAATATAAAGAGATGTAGCAATTAATTTTGCTTAAAACAAGGGATGAAAGAGATATTTTAGTCAAGTCTATTCTGATTGGGCTAATCATTTGTTTCCCTCTTTCTTTCCAAAATTTTGAGAAGTGGAATAGACATACTTATATCTCCCTCTTCTCGCTTTTCTGCAACAGTCTCCATTCCCTCAAACGAAGATTTCACACTCGCTGTCACTTATTTTCTAAATCTCTCGAGATGTCTCAACAATCCATGTCATCATCTTCATCAAAGGCGACTGCATCTTCCTCACCCTCTGACACCGAACCTAGGGCAATCGTAAACTGCATGGATGTTGATGTTCTTGAGATAACTCCACTTCGTGAAATGGCAGCTGATCCTACTAAGGTCAAGAAGCTGCGAACTAGACATGAAAGAAGATCACAAGCTTCTCCATCTGGTAAATATTCTCAACCATCATCTTCTGTTCCTCCAGAGATAGCTAATAGGTAAGGTTCTGCTTATGTACATCAAGTTATTGCCAGACTAGTCACTAGGATTCTTAATGAGAATCACTCTGTTCTTGGCATATCTGTACCTTTGAACCAAGAAACTGCTAGCCCTAATGTAGAAAGGGATCCAGATGTCACTCAGAATGTTGAGACACCTGATGACAACATTAGGAAATCTCCAGAAAAACCTGATGATCACCAGAACCCTACTGACAAGGCTGTTGAACCTCCTGTCATTGATGTTGATGAAGAATTCTCTGACAATGATTTAATTTCTAATATCAACCCTAGCATAGCTAGAAGGATGATGAGTAGAAAAGAAAAGCAGAAAACTGCCCAAAGCCCCTCCAAAGAGAAGGCTACTGAAGTTGTTCATAAGAAAACTAGGTCTGAGAACAAGGCTAGAGAAGAAGCTGAGAAGGATCAAAAAGTTGGATCGTCGAAAGGGAAGGGGAAAGTAAAAGCTAGAGTACCTGTTGGTAATCTCTCAAAACCCTTGAGACAACCTATAGCCAAGAAAAGAAAGGCTTCTGAACCCTCTGAATCTGAAGAAGAATCAGACTTTGATTTTGATGTTGAGAGCAATGTTCCAGACATTCGTCTCAGGAAGAAACCCTCTTCTAGCAAACTACCTCTGGTTCCTGAAGTTTCCATTGACAACATCTCCTTTCACCATATAGAAAATGCAAGCAGGTGGAAGTATGTGTTTCTGAAAAGGATAGCCTTAGAGAGGGAGCTGAACAGAAATGCTATTGAATGTAAGGAAGTCATGGATCTCATCAAGGCTGCTGGCCTGATGAAAACAGTGATCAAGTTTTCCAACTGCTATGAGATTCTTGTCAAATAATTCATAGTAAATTTGTCTAGTGGGTGTGCTGATGGAAAGTCAGCTGATTTTAAGAGTGTGTATGTGAGAGGAAGGAAGGTAAATTTCTCTCCTACTGTGATAAACAAATACCTAGGGAGGCCTGATGATGCTCAACCTAAGCTTGAAGTTACCGACAACCAGGTTTTTCAAACCATCACTGCCAAACAAGTCAAGCACTGGCCCTTGAAAGGGAAGCTAACTGCAAGCAAGCTGAGTATGAAGTTTGCCATACTGCACAAAATTGGTGCAGCTAACTGGGTTCCCACCAACCACAAACCCACCATCTCCACTGGTTTGGGAAGATTTATCTATGTTGTTGGAACCAGAACAAACTTTGATTATGGCAACTACATTTTTGATCAAACAATGAGACATGCTGAGAGTTGTGCTATTAAAGGCCTCATTGCTTTTCCCTCTCTCCTGTGTGGCATAATGATTGACCAGTATCCTGATATTCTGGTTGAAAAGGACTCTGTGTGCAAAAGAGCTCCTACACTTGGTTTTCACTATAAGCTGTTTCAGGGAACTCATGTCCCTGACATTGTTATGACATCTGCTGAGACATCAAATGTCAAAGCCCATTCTAAGAAAGCTGATTTTATAGTTGTCCTAAAAGAAACCTGTAGAGAACTTAATGCAAGAAAAAGGACTCTTGAAGAGCTGATTGTTGGTCTGGAACAGGAGGAGAATGAAGAACAAATGAGGGAAGAGGATGCTGATAAAGAACAACATGATGATTCTTCAAGCCAACCAGAAAATGTTGCTGAAAGTAGTGTTTCCTCAGGAGATGACAGTACCTGAAGGTCTGTGTTTGCTGAGTTGAAAAGATTGATGCCTGAATCTGTTGCTTGGTTCTGTGTTTTTTTTAATTCTCTTTTGGATGAGTGTATAACTTAAAATACTTGTACCTTTGGCCTCTTTATGGCTAAAAAGGGTGAGAAGAAATTGTGGTAATTTTGGTAGAATTAGATATTGGTAGCTGTTATTAAAAAATTCTGCTGCATTCTAATCTCTTATTGTTTAAGGGTTTTAGCCAAAAATTTGCCAAAGGGGGAGTTTGTAAGTGTTTGTTTGTTGGCATTATTTTTTGGTAAAACCAGATTTGCGAATGTCATGACTGATGTCATAAAATTCTAGGATAAAGGTACATTCTGCAGAAGGAATGTTCTAAAGGAAGTACTCAGTATGAGTAAATATCATGATCATTAAGCTATAATCATATGTACTGAATTCTACCAAAATCAGTGAGCAGGATACATGTTGTCATAACCAATGTTAAGACATCCTGTACTGATCTAGCATTTGTGCAAATTTATTATTCTTGAGTATTTTCAGGAATCTGGTGTGATTCTCTGAGTTGATGTATACTGTCCAGATCAGATGCTCACGTGGACATTAGGTTAACCTTGCTTAACCCTAATCTGGTATGATGAAAGCCCAAGACCAAGTCTTTAGGTTAACTTTAGTTAACCCTAGCTATTTTCATGGAAGCCCTAACTGAAGAATAGTCTGCTTATATATTTCTCATGAAGATTAATGGTTATTCACACTTTTGACAGAAGATCAATAAGGTATTGTATAGTTTTAACTACTGTGAGCCAAGCAATTATCGTTTTGATAAGTGACTTGGAGTAGGATTTGATTGTAAGGGTTTTTTATCACTCAAAGCTTTGAAGCACGAGTGTTGTGTCTCTTGATTAAAGCTTTGAAGCAAAATCAAGTGTGTGTATTGAAGAATGTCTTCATAATATCACTAATCAATAGATTAGGATCACTGCTATGATTGAGGGGGAGTGAGTAGGAACTCAGGTTTAAGTAGAACTTAGATTGAAGTTGCATTGGGTAAGTCTTAAGTTAAGGAGATAAACTGGTTGGTTTATTCCTAAATTAATATCTCTTATAGTGAATTTCCTCCCTGGCTTGGTAGCCCCCAGAGTAGTTGTTGTTACACACTGAACTGGGTTAACAATTGATTGTGTTCTTTACAGTTTTTTAAATTACTGTTTTGAAGTGTGTACAAGTTTGTCAGATACGGTGTCATAACATTCACTATGACATTAAGTATCTGTTGCCAGAATTTCACTATGTTGTTGTTTCCTCTTGATAGCATTCATATGGCCTCCCTCTCCATCTCAAAACCCTAAAAACCCATTGTGTCATTTTAACTCGAAATCTCTCCAAACCTTCACCCATGGCTTCTAGGGCAATAAAGAAAAGAAGTATCATAGGTAGCTCTTCAAATCAAACTCGGGTTACTCCTCTATCACTTCTTCCTCCCGATCTCACTGAAAAGTATGATGAGAAGTTTGCTAGAAGGAGGTTGGTTAGGCAATTATGATCCTTCTGTCTCACTCTCAAACGCCTGCATATCTCAAATATGGTGGAATTGTTGGACCATAAAAAGGTGTTTCCATTCCTTGAGTTGGATGGAGACTACAACGAGGTACTCGTCAAGGTATTCTATGCGGGTATAAAAGGTAAATTCTCTGATCACCAATTTTCATACAGAATTGCAAATAAGGTTGTCAAGGTAGATGATGAAATTTGGAAAGCTTTTGAGTTGTTCCCTGTTGACACTAATGCTGTTAAAATCACCGACACTAAGCTTCCTGTAGACTATGACTTCAAACAAGCCTTGAACTCCATGTTAAAACGACCATATCCTGAGAGTTTTATGCAAGTAGTGCTTTTCCAAAAACTGTCACAACTGGTCAATTGGTTCCTCTAGCTCGAATTATGCAATGGATTGTGTCAAGGATAATTCTCCCCAAAAAGGGTGGGTTTTCCCGTATTGATCAACCTGAGGTTATGTTAATTTGGGTTATTCTAAACAAAATTAAGATTCATTGGCCGTATTACATCACTAGCCGGCTATTTGCATTAAGGGATTCCCCTAGAGGATCTACTTTGGGGTATCCATCATTCATTCATGGAATTCTAAGTCAAACAAACCTTGATCTTACTGGTATTTCACCTAAACCTATCCTGCCGGATTCAGTTTTTACCTCCAAAACTCTCGCACTTATGGGTCATCAATGGAATCCCCAGCTTGTTAAATATAAGTACTTTGTGAAATCAAACTCAGTAATGCTTCGAAATGAAGATGTTGAACAGGATGATGAAACGGAAGATGTTGAGGGCGGTTAAGTTAGTACTGAGAATCAAGAAAGTGCGAAAGAGGATGAGGAATATGATGAAGGTAATGATGACCATGAGCCTCATAGATCCTATGACGAGGTGATGTGCAAACTTGAGGAAATGCACGTCCACCATCATGAAGACATGGTGTGATACGGTGGCAGAACCAAACAATTTTTTAGGAAAATATTGGTTTGCGTTTTGCGTTTGTGTTTGCAAAATGTCGCGGTAAGCAAGAGTCGCCACCGACTTTTATTTTATCCAACTGGAAACGAAAAAAGCACAGAAAAATTCCTTTTTTTGAGATTTTGAGTACGGGGGGTAGCTTATAGAAAGGGAAGGTATTAGCACCCTTTCTATCCGTAGTTTTCTACGGGCTCTTAGGTACTTGCTCATCATTTTAAAAATTGCTTGTGTGTGTTTGATTTGAAAAAAAAGTTTTTGTTTTACTTCAATTTAACCCTTTCTTCTGTCTTCAAGAGTGTTACGAAGTCGTTTTGAAAACTTTAGTTTGAAACGTTTGTTTGAAAGTGTATGGTGTAAAAAAAGTTCGTTTTGAGCAAGTACCTACTAACATCTACTTACTCGAAAAAAGAATGTTTCTGTTCTTGCTTCCTTTAGATAACGTTGTCCCACTATTAGTGAGTAGGTAGCACCGTTGTTGGAGTTGTAAGGGTCAATTCAAAAGGGACGTACGATCACTAAAGCAATGTTAGGACGTCTTAGTAATAACCCTAATGTCTTAAGATCATCTTCGAGGCAACATTTCCGAGGCAACATTTCCGAGGCAACATTTCTGAACAGGACTTTGATCTTTTGTTTAGACAAGAGGGCGACCACTAAAATACCATATACTTAATGACTGTTTACCGAAGGCAACCGAAGTGGGAGTATACCCTAGGAGTGCGCATGTGCGAGTGATTCAATTTCAAGTTATTATCTTTGCACACTTAGGATTTGCTAATCGTTTTAAAATTTACATACAGTCTTGTCATGCAACCCTATTATCATACATCTAACCGTTAATATTTGCGGAAATTAAAAATGCGGAAAGTAAAGCTACGCTATTACAAGGCTTCGGGATTAATTACATATCCAAAAACCCGTAAAACGAAAAAAATAAATGAAAAGTCCTAATTAATCTATTACATCCCATGAGCAATTACATCAATATTATGAAAAAAATAAACGCGCGCGAGGAATTAAGAACGAGAAAAGTTAGGGTTTTGACCCCGTCTAAACCTAATTAAAAGAAAAATCATTTTTTTGGTTGTTTTTTATTATTTTAAGAAAATAAGGGTTTAAATTAAATATGTACAAACCTAATTACTAATTAATTTAAATTAAGAAAATTAATTATATTTGACCTAATTTTGTTATTTGGTTATTTTTAAGAAAAAGGATTAAATCAACAAAACCCTAATTTCTACTTTGTTTTTAATTTATTTACAAAGACAATTAAAGTTATCCTAAAATTAAATAAACTAATTAAATTAATTAATAAAAAAAACCTAAATCTAATTTGATGAAAAATTATTTTTATGATTTTTTTGATAAAAAAGAATTAATTTTTGTGTTAATAAAATAATTTAAATAAATTAAATAAAAGAATAAAGAAAAAGAGTATGTGGGCTTGTTTACTAGCAATTGAGGGGGTCTCATTAGCAACTTCTGGGCCCAAGAAATCTGACCCACGTTTGACTTTTATGCTTCCATGTTGCACGTTGACCAGGGCTTTTGGTGGACCATCACATGATGACCTTTGGATTAATTATGCTTCAGATCTGGTTGCTGCAAGCTGATGGCACATGGTGGAGTGTACTGGAAACCTGCGCATAGGAATATGTATAGAAAAAATATTTGAATAAATAAGGGGACCTGGGAATCGAACCCAGGTCCTTCAGCCTTTTCTCTCTCCCTCTGGCAAACTGAGCTGGCACGCTTCTTTGTACATAGAGAAACAAACAAATATTTTATTAAGAAAACACAATTTTATAATTTCCTGCGTGCGAAGTTCAAACATAGCAATCAAAGCTTGCCACGCCATCGTCCCTGGCCTCTCTCCGTTGCTAAAAGGTTCAATGATTTTCACCTACGGACAAAGGTCCATCGCTACAACCCCTGCACATTTCAAAATCATATACATGCACAATAAATGAAATCTAATGTTGTGGATCAAATCGCATTGGCCTGGTGAGCATCATGGTGCCCTTCTTGTGGACCAATTTTTCTTGTATAAAAAGATCCCAAAACACAACAAGAAACCCTAACAATGGTGGATTCCTATACAGTTAGCGAAAATGCAATTAATGGTTACCATGAGCTTGCAAACACGTTAGGGATCATAAATATGCTATTGATACATGATAAATATGCAAGAATAAAGAGATTCGATTTTGAAAATAGTAGCAAACTGTGGGGGTCGTGGAACCGGATTATGGGCACGAAGACGCTTGCTCTTGATTGGTATAGCTTCCTTGTACTCCCAGGAAGCGAATGAGATGGCTTGGGAGTCTTGAAAATGCTTGGAAGTATCAAGTCAGATCACCATATTTCTTGAGTTTTTTTCAAGTTTTTGCTTCTCTCTACACGCCTCCAAACCTTGTGTTTTTGGTCTGCAATTGTCCATTATATACCACTGATTGAATTAGGGTTACAGATATGCTTTCAATCTTTGTCAATAATGGTCTTTGATCATGATTTAATTCTCATGAAAATCTTTCCAAAATAGCCCAAAAATTAATATTTTTATGCACAACCATGCCTTACACGATTTGATTCTCTTGCTAGCTGTATAAGATACCTGAAATATGCACAAAATCTTAAGGTTTGAATGATTTGGATATTTCCATGATTTATTTTTGATTTAATTGAAATAAAAAATCAAAATAAATGGCAAAAATAAAATAAAGGAAACTGGGAAGAGCTAGGTCTCGTGGACCATGTTACAAACTCAAAACAAGTGCAAAAAGTTGGGCCTATTTGACAAAAATTGCAATTTGAGGCACTTTTGACTTTTGACAATTTTGCAAAAAAGGTCAACTTCACCAATGCATAACTTCTTCAATTTTGACTCTATGAAGGTGTTCTTGGACTTTTTAGAAAGCTAAATATGTCCTCTAAGCAACCCTTTTTGTCTCATCTCAATTGAGTCTTCCATGTTCATGTATGAAGCTTTTACAAAAAAGGTGTTTTTGTTGACTTTTCAAAATGACCTATAATGTCCAAATTCATAACTTCTTGTGAGTAAATATTTTGAATTTTGGAGCTGAAGATGAATTGTAGAGAATTGAATCCTCTTAAAAATGATCTTTGGATGGGTCATTTCTAATAAATTATGAGAAAGTTATGCTTGGTCAAAGTTGGGTTGACTTTTCCTACAAAACCCTAATTTAGCAACTTTTGGGTTTTGATGAATTGTGAGCAATCTTTGATGAATCATGATCAACCCTTGATAAAATGATGAATAATACTTCAAAATGAGTATGTTGGCCAAAAATCTTGAAGTTTGACTGTATGTGGGCCACAATTGACTTTTGCCCTAGCATAGTCGATTTCCAGGCCTTTGAGCAATTGACTGAGCAAACTTCCTCTGCAAGGCTTGAAACTTGACATGGATGATCTTGAGAACATATTAGGACAATGGTGATCATTTGGGATCCCTTGGAATCAAGTATCTTGATGCAACATGAAACCCTAATTTGAGGTAGACTGCCTTAGGAGAGAGTTTGTCTGGTCAACCCTTGGACTTCCTTGAGCAATTTGAGGATCTCATTTGAAATGTATTGAGAAATATGGGAGGGAAAATTTTTGGGTACAACACATGGTATTAGAAAATGAACGAATTAACAATCTTGCTGGAATAGTCAATCTTTAAAACATTCAGTTTAAGGATTATGCTAGCCTCTAAGATCGCTGATATAACACTCTTCATGGAATGATGGAAAGCCAAAACACAAACTTGGAAAACTTTTAGTCGACTTTCATGGCTCGCTTTACACCAAACCAACTTGTTGAACCACCACAATACAATGAGGAACAACAACATTAGTTAATGCTTGGCACTTTATTTCTTGCTTGTTATGCTTGTATTACTACGGTTTTGTATTAAAATATTTTACTTCCCGTACTACTTTGTGTTTTATTTTGGGTTTGTAACAATGAAAGTCGTATCGTATTACTTTATTGGTTATTGCATCTATTTTTGTTTGCACTTGCTTCATATTGCGTGTATGTTAGTTTGTGTTCTTTTTGCAAAGTTGAAAAATATTGGTAATTCTATGTTTTTTGGTTCTCTTAATCCATGTCCTTGTTTCTTTTTGATGTTGTCAAAGGGGGAGAAGGAATACACAACAGAAATATGCAATATCTCAGGGGAGGATGATTGGATGATTCGCAACCATTGAGACGATTCATATTTGTGGTTTTGCCATCATCAAAAAGGGGGAGTATGTGAGGGAAAAGGTGAAAGAACTGAGTTTTAATGCTTGTCAAAAACCTATCTGCGCAAATATGTCATGCTTCAAACAGATGCAAGTGAGAAACATAAAAAACAAGCATTTTTCTCAAAACAGACTGCATGAGCCGGCTCATGGAACCTTAGGTCGGCTCATGAGAAGAAGATTTTGGCTTGGCAACATCCAGGAAGGCGCACGCCTTCTCTATGCATCGACACATAGTTCTGGGAAAACAGGAGTCGGCGCATCAAGCAATGAGTCAGCGTATGACTGAAGGAATTTCAACCTCTCTCGCTCGGGAAGACGCACGCCTTCTGTACACCCTGCATGAGTCGACGCATCGCTAAATTGTCTAATTTATTCTGCTATGTTGTTACATCATGGGAATCACTTATATATATTGTTTGGCCTCTATTTTCTGAATGAACAAGAAAAAGTGAAAGATAGACACAAGAGTTCTCTTCATCTTCAACCTCTCATCAACCATCAACAACTACACACAATCATTTTTGTTGATCAAGTTTTTTGGGATTGTGTTGATAACATCCAAATTGAAAGTGCAATTTCAGATTTGGGTAGAGATCTTTGTGGTTTTTTCTTGAATAAAACCATTGGGGTTTTGTCCTCCAAAATTGGGGGTTTTTATCACAAGTCTTTGCTTCATTAAATTCAACCGAGCTAAGGGATTGGAAGACCGTGGGGTGTTCAATCGGGTATCGGTAACCGGAAGATTGTGAAGAAGGATTTGGGGCCAATTTCTAGGGTTCAAAATCATTCAAGGTAGAATGAGATTTTGTTCAAGATTTGGCATACTTTATTCATCTAGAATAAAGGGAAGAGGAGTGCAACATATAAGATTCATCAAGTGACTTTGAACTATGGTGATTGTATCTTCTCTTACAAACTTTGCAAAATTAATTTCATAATCCTAATTCTAGATTCTAGAATTGGGGGCAGAGTAGCCCACGCAAGGACGACAGGGCGAACAACCTTAACAAATAATGTGTCCATTTTAGTTTTCTGCATTTTATTTCTATTTGCTTGAATTTGTGAGTTATCAATTTTTACCATTCATACAAAATAATTGTAGTGACAAACTAAAATTTACATCTCATATAACATTCATTTGAATCGCTATAATCACTAAAATTTGAGTATAACCAAACCTTGTATAGTACGTACACCAAGTGTTTAGTGAATTTATAACTCACAAATTTGCTTTATCTTCTCCGCAACTAATTGGTAATAACTTACACCTTGTTAAACTTGCTAAAGCGATTCATCATATTCAATTTTAGTTGTGATTCTATTCTCATCATTTTCATCAAATTGGTCTGCATATCCGTTCTTTCCAATACGTAAAGTTTAGACGATCAGATTCAGGGCTGTTGCTCTCTGATAAAAACAATTTTACAAAAAGCGCAAAATTTTCAAAGGGGTCTATTCAACCCCCCCCCCCCCCCCTTTCTAGATCCGTCACATCGTCTAACAATATGCTCTTGGTCTATTCTATCCTTATGGCTTTGAATCCAAAGGATGAGAATTATACATTGACTTATTTATGTCAATTGTTGGCTTCTCGTTGGTTATACCTTTCCTTACCCTAGATTTTACTTTGTGTACATAGGATAATCTCTTCATCTCCTCCCATTTTTTCTTTAATTTTCAAAATCCTCTCCCTTTTTCAATTGATTCTTGTTTTCTAACTTGAACCACTTTCAAAAAAAAATTGGACTTAGGTCCATGCATTTTCAAAATTTCTTTCTTAATAAAGTCATCAATCAATCTTAATCAAGATATGACTTCTTTCTCCAATACTTAAAAAATACAAAATAGATTCAAACCTTTTCGACGCTTTGGCGTCTCTCTTTAAAACCTCTTTCTTAAAATTAACCAACACACAAAACTTTTCAATTTTTTAGAAGAACTACGAGTGCCCTGACTCTCTATTGGACGAAGGGGGTACGTAGGCACAAAGGTTCACAACCGCGACAAGTGAAAAAAATTGTAAAAAAACACTTCTTTTCTCACATCCACAATCTCATTTTTTAAATATTTCTTTGTAGCCAAAATACATATATTTTCAAAGAGGTTCATGTGGAGTACTGTAGATGTTTAGGGTTATAATACCTTCCCTTTGCATAACTAACCCCCTTACCTTGATCTCTTTCTCATCTGGGTTTTATTCTCTCTTTTCCCATTTTCCTTTGGATAAAATAAAGTGTGGTAACGACTTTCATTTTGTGAGTTAAGTTAATTAATAATTTAGTCTCAAATTTTTTACCACTACAACTTGCTTCGAAAATTCTCCCATGGACTGAATCTTCGATACAAGTAAGGTAACCTCTCTCTCTATCTATCTCTCTCTCTCTCTCCCTCTCTCTCTCTCTCTCTCTCTCTCTCTCTCTCTCTCTCTCTCTATATATATATATATATATATATATATATATATATATATATATATATATATATATATATATATATATATATATATATATATATATATATATATATATATATATATATATATATATATATATATATATATATATATATATATATATATATATATATATATATATATATATATATATATATATATATATATATATATATATATATATATATATATATATATATATATATATATATATATATATATATATATATATATATATATATATATATATATATATATATATATATATATATATATATATATATATCTCTATCTCTCTTTATGTGTGTTTAAGAATCAGGCATTATAGGATAAGTTTCAAGATGAACAAATCCTAGCATAAGGTTGATGCTATAAAGTTTCATTTGCTGGAAGCTAAAGAGGATAAGAGTGCTGATTCAGAGTATGTTGAATTTAGAGGAAAATCTCTTGTTGATTTATTTTCTAGTGTATCCATGTCATGTGAGTTTAGTGTTATATCTCGTATAACATGTAATAGTAGCCAGGAGTGCAGAAGGGTATTTGATAGAGGTAAAAAGTGAGGAACTCATGAAAATAACAAGTAGTGTGTGTTTCACCAGTTATTTGTAGTTCTATCTCCAATGCTCTGTTTGTTTTGTGTTTCGGTTGGTTGGTTTTCTTTTGTGCTCCTAGTTGTGTCTTTATCTGCCTTCTGTGTTTCCAATGTTTATGTTTACTCTATTTCTTTTTGTCAAGATTTTGGCTAAAAAGGGAGAGTAAAATTTTGTGTTTAGTGGTGTGTCCGGATGTTATATCACATGTCTTGATATGTTGATTAACATTGTGATAGGACTATGCTACTAATAAGTTGGAGTACTCTTATGTAGTTGGCTTGTTGTATGCAACTGTTTTGGGTGAGTGTGATAGCTTGTCATGCTTGTGTGCTTTTTTTGTTGATAATGTGTTTTCTGGTGTGCAAAGATGTCGACCAAGATGTTTTGATATTCTATTTATGGGTGAATTTGGATAGCTTATGTGTGAACTTGGATAGCTCATGTAGGTCGTTTGGGTTTTCCTTAGTTCTTGTCTGTTGATTTTCCTGGTTGGGTTTCTGGTGACAAGGGGAGAAATGAATATGGGATAGTCAAGTTGTGTAAAGTTGTGGTTTTATTCTTCTCTCCTGGAATTTTGTGCTAAAAGTGTTTTAGCCAAAATTTTCCAAAGGGGGAGATTGTTAATACCATGGTTTTGTGATTGGATAAATTTTGGTAAAACATGGTTTATCATAACAGGTCTGTTGTTATGTAATTTTCAACCAGATGTCGAAGGTAATGTCTGAAACAACCGGCTGAACATATCATCAAGATGAAATCAATGAAGTCGCCATCGAATATTCAACGGGAATGGAAAGTTAGACATCGAGTAAACCTGAGAAGGGTGAAATCAAGGTCAAAAGACTGAGAGATACGGGTAAGAGAGTCTATTATGTGAGGGGAAGGTATTAGCACCCCACACGCCCATAGTACTTTACGGTATCCACTCTTGTTGTTTTAATAAAAGGGTGTGTTCAAATCTAAAGCTTACAAGCTAAAAGTAAATGCAAAGAGGGGATGCATGCAAAAGAAAACACGGGGAAAAGAAGGAAATATTTACAAAGTTTTACTTGGCTGAGCCCCGTGACCAGATGCCTACGTGTCCTTTTTAAGGAATCAGAGCATCGTAGTTTGGCTCACATGTCTCAGTTTGTTTTGTGTTTTTTAATGAATAATATTAATTTCGATTTCCGTCACAGCTCGACCTTTGGAGACTCACGCGTTAGCACAAAAATGAATTAACATGTTCTTTTTGAAAGTTTGAAAGGAAAAGACCCAAAGGCGAAAAAAGAGTTTACATTGGTTGATGTTTTTTACCTTGAAAAAGAATTTGAAAATTGTTAGATGTTTTATGCATTTGCCGAGAAAAAGAAATTTTTAGTTTTAAAGGATGCAAAAAGAAAGAAAATCATCTAAGGGAGACTATCTAGCTCTATCCCTAATATTATCATACAATGATGGTCCTAAGGTTTAGTTTGAAAGGGAAATCTCTACCTATCTTAGCATGCATGGATTACAATCTTAATGTATAGCTTGCATCGGAAACGACACAAGTGAATCTTAAGGGAGCATACAATGGTTCAAAGCCTAAGGGAACATGGTATATACAAGGATGAAAATCAAACAAGCAATCAACAAGCTCAAGAGAGCAAACACGTGTCATGAGCAGTGCACACAAGCTCAAGCTAAAAGGCCTAACCAAGATATCAAATCATCGAGGTAGGTAAAAGGGGGGGAAGTTCTTGACCATAGATATATCATCTAGGTAATAAGGGGTCTTGAAAGCTACTCTTAACCAAGGTATCATGTTACCAAGGCAAAAAGTATAAAAAGGGGGAAGTGAATGTCCAAGGAGACTAAGCACCTAACTAAGATATCGAGGATCGAGGTAGGAGATAGAAGATAATATGAACAAGCAAAAAACATCAATATTGTTCGATGTGAGCTCAAGACAAAGTATGGGGGATTG
The DNA here is from genome assembly GCA_948472305.1 of Vicia faba. NCBI lineage: Eukaryota > Viridiplantae > Streptophyta > Magnoliopsida > Fabales > Fabaceae > Vicia > Vicia faba. The sequence continues at coordinate 1,373,354,339 of OX451737.1, read as the reverse complement.
ATTACAAATCCATTTTCCATTTGACCGACTCGATAACGAGAGTAGCACACTCCAAAGCATCGGCGTACAATGCGAGCTAAGGATGACACAGACTGAAATTGTAGGAGTTGATTGCGAACCCTACTCCGCTTGCCTTCTTTGAGGACTTAACAATTGGAGAATGGGAATATGACGCCTCTTTGAGGTCTTTGGGCATAAATGTAAATACAGAACGGAATACCTACTTTGAGGTGGGTCTTTAAACAATCAACAAACACAATTAGAAAACAAGTGTGAAATTCCTTCTAAAGGACTTTAAACAATGACTTTTAGCATACTCTCTTCATTATCCTACTTCTCATGATATCTAGAAAGTGGTAAAATGTGGAAAGATAAACCAAATAGTGAAGTAATACCAAACGGATGAAATGTTTGTTATGCAGCAAGCAAACCGAAAATACTCCGGAAAACTTCGAGCAAGTTAGCATCAACAAATGAAATGGTCATAAATAATATCCAATACATTCATCCCGTGTACAATGCGAAAATAAATCACAAGCAATGTGCCTCAAGCCAATATCCTGCACTGAGCCATGCTACACAAGCAAATGGTAAAATCCAAACACGTGTGTCATGACGAATTGCCTTCCAAAACTTGCACAATGTCACAAGAAAGGTTAGAAAATAACAAGGGATATCAAATGTAATTCAACAATCGACATCACAAGTTAAAATGGCGTATTATCATGCATAAAGTGAAATGCAACAAGTAATGGAGACATAAAAGTGAATTTTAGGCAGCATGTACATCACAAAAAACGCACAAAATGTCGATCCGAAACTGACACAACTCGGTACACATGTCTTATAATGACTAAAACAATTGCAATGAAGGATAAACCAATAATTAAAACCAAATCCGGGTGCATTTTACAAAACGGGGCAGCACCACGCTTATTTGAAGAATTAACCCGAAAAATGTATCAGAACCAAGCAAACTCAATCACAAAGATTCACGAACGAACAATAAAGTATAAGCATGCATAAAATAAAGATTAAATTTAAAGTACATGTCAAAAAGTGCCAAAAAAATAATAAAATACAATAATTAGGCGCGCAAAACATCGGAACGGAATTGGCCCAAAATCGCACTGTTAGCTACAAACGTGCCAACAGACTCAAAAAAGTGGTTTCCATGAATTAATTCCAAGTGGAGGTACTAGTTCTAAATCCCGGGAAGCAACTCCATAATGTGTAAACTGATAGGAATTTCAATCTGAAACCGTGAAATCTTGGCATAAATTTCGTCCAAACGTAAAAACTAAGGACCTTGATCATTAACCATTGTCAACATGCAACCTTATGCACACAATTATGTCGAAAAAGAGTAATTAAGCCACAAAATCAAGTGTTGATTTAATTTTCGAATCTGAAACTTTTACATCAAGAATGCGAGTCTATTCACAAAAATGAATTGGAAGTTATATCAACACATGGTTACTACACAAAAACTCCACAACATTCCATAATTGACATGTGAACTCAAAATTCAATATTCGAGATTTCAACATTTTTTACCAAATTGAAAACAAAATTCATATCAATTATGTAATTGCTCAACCTATGCCTTTTTCCAATATTTCAACAAAATTCAACAACTCAAGGTTTAGGCATATTCAACAATTAAATAATTGAATTCACACAACAATTCAACTCATGAAATTATACTCAAAATTTAATTAAACATGGTTCAAGCATTTTATCAAACACATAATCTACAACAAATTACTCAACTCATGTTACTCCACAATAAGCATTATTCAACTCATGAATACTAAATCAATTCAAGAATAAAAAACATTTAAGAATCTAAACTCAAATTAATTTCACATCACATAATCAATTATGTGATAATCAATTAAATGAAGAGATCATGTGAAATTCCTGAATCAAGAAGCAAATCCGAGAGGATGAGGAGAAAGTCGCTGGAGAATGCACGAAATCGACGGACGGAGAAGTACTGCGATTGCAGTAAGGCGGAGGGAGATCTGACTTCGGCCAGCGGAGGAGAAGGCGAAGGGCGGCTGGACTTCGGTCGGATAGTGGCGAAGGCACGATGATGTTTGATGATCAGAGGAAGAGAGAAGGAGATTTGATTCATTTGTAATTTTTTGTTGTTGAAGGTTGATGAAGATTGTTGGTGTTCTTGAGAAAATAGAGAGAAAAGTGAAGTTTGATCCTTGAGAGAATAGAAAGAAAATTGAGAGGTGTTTTTGAGAGTGAGTGAAATTATGAGAGAAAATCTGATTTTTTTTTAAAATATAAACTCTCTCCAATTGGGCTTTGGATTTTAATTTGGGTTGGACCTTGTTTTGACAATGTTAGCAAATTTAATGCACAACGTGATAAGAAAATTCCACATCATCATCGGTACGAAACCTTGACTCGAGCTCAATAACAAAATCGAAGATTGCGAAATTTATGATGCGATGTCGAAAGAACAGACTCAATCGGATAAATGGCGATAAAGTTATGGACTTTTGAAAATCAACAGAGGTAGAGCAGAGTTAGCTAATGCAGATTTTTCTCAGTTAATTTCACCGTTCAGTTTGGAAAGAATACCGCAAAGAAAAATCCTCCAATCAAAATATGAACTCAGAGTCCAAAGCAAAATTGTAGCTTTGTCATTTATGAAATTTTTCGGAAATAATCGTCTCGATACAATAAAAATCTAAGAAGTTATGATTTTTACAATATCATAAAATGGTGAATTAAAATTCTGGTTCAGTATAATAAATTTCTCTAGTAATCCATAATTCCGGGGACTTTCTTCAAAGAATTAGCTCTCGTCCCGAACATACGAAATGAAGATGAAATCAAGACGGATTTTTATCCCAAAGAGCGACTGAAAAACAACAATCCAGGCGAAAATTATGAATTTTTGAACGTCTGAAGAATAACGGTTCACCACAGTATTTTCACTATTTTTCACCGTTTAGCTTCAAAGTACTCGTGCATCCGGAGATCTTCCTCAATGAATTGGCTTCCAAGACGAACACGAAAGTTGAAGGAAATAACAAGACAATTCAGATGCTTTAAGAGGGACTCAGAGATGATATTCCAGTCAGAAGGTACGAACTTTTAAGCATTCGAAAACCAGAGAAACAGTAGATCCACTGTATACTGCAATTCAAATGTTTTATGCTTTAGAAAAACTTCCTCACAAAATTAGCCTTCGACATGAAAAAATGAAATGAAGAAGACCTCAAGACGGTTCTAACGACTAAAGAATCAATCCCAAACCAATTTCTGAACTCGAGTTATGAAATTTTGAGCTTGAAACGCACTGTACTAAATTTCTGTCTGCACTGTCTCGAATTGATTGAAATGCTTGACTTTCTACATAATTTTGAGTGTGTTGACACACATAAGCTTGATATGTTGATGAATTGCTTGTTTGTTGATTGGATAGCTTGGAAAACACGCAGATTGCATGAAAATATGGAAAACCCTGAGTTCTACTTCACAATACTGCCTAACAGAATAATCAATTTTCACAACTCTTTCTTGTAGAGAGATACATCGATTCCATGTGTATAAAACTATGATATGAATGGATGCATATGGTAATGAAATATAATCCAATTAGAATTAAAATGAAGAGGGTGAATTTCGGGGTACAACAATGTCATGAAATCTTAGTATGGTACAACAGGCACTGCTATTTCGTATTTCTTAACAAGATTTGATTTGATTTTCTGAGATTCCTTTTGGATATATCTCAGTTATTTTCGCAGGCCAAGAAGATGTAATCTGGAAAAGGTGAGTCAAATCTCCAACAATATTAAAGTTTCTAAATTTGGTTGTTGAGACAATTTAGGATACTTGAAGATTTATTCCAAGATTTAAGGAGACATTTTCTGCAGCAATCAACACATGGATCAAGGAATAATGGTGCAGAGAATTCGAGGCTCAGGGACAGGTGAGGCTTATAAAAATAAGTCCAAGACATAGGGAAAAGTAGTTCTTGTTTTGTTTAGTTAAAAATAAGGATTTAGGTTTTGAGAGTCTCTCGTGTCATTTGTGGTGTAAGTCACCCTTTGTACCTTTTGATACATTGTGATAGACATAGTGTTTTCACTCAGAAACCTTTAGGTAATGAGTTGAGTATTGTTCTCGAATGAAGATTTTAAGAAAAACCAAGTATTATATTTGAAGTGTAATCTTATTTTGGGGTTCTCTTTGTACTAGTTTCTGTGATTGTAACTGGTCTATAGACTGCCACTAGGATTGGGGAAGGTCTTTTATCACTGCGGTGATTGAAAGTGAGATGACAATTTCTCATATCTAAAAGGTTCCTAGGTAGAAGTTGTATTGGGTAAAGATTAAGTGATAAGTTGTAAACTGGGAGTGTTTAGACTTAGAATTAATATTACTGATAGTGAATTTCCTTTCTGGCTTGGTAGCCCCCTATAGTAGGTGAGTTGAACCGAACTGGGTTAACAATTGACAGTGTTCTTTATCATTTTGCATTTAAATTCTGCACATTATTTCACTTTAATATATTCAGTCTGTTTATAGATGTCGTAACATTTGTTCGGATGTCACGTTCTGATATTGAAAACATCAGTATGAGCATATTGTGTACCAGTGCCAAAATTTCATAAAGCAAATGCATATCCAACACCAAAACCTAAAGCATAAACATTTATAAATCATTGATTCATGAAAGAAACCCTAAACATTCATAAGAGTTAAAGTGAGATAATGGTAACGTACTAGAAATTATATTTGAAGAGGATGGTGAAGATTTCGCTTCTAGAAATGATATTCGAAGAGGATGGTGAAGATTTTGTTTCCAAAAATTATATTTGCTATCGATGTCGTCTTGTTCACTAGGGCACCCTTGTGTGTTATGAACGAAATAAAGTACCTGCTATATTTTAATATTGTGAGAAAAAATTTTACAACGATTGTAAGTGTCAACCATAGTGATATGTGAAACTTATTACCACGGTTGAATATAACAATTGTAGTTATAATACTTTCAATTTTTGAATTAAAAAAATGTTAAGGGACACACGCTTATTTTTACTGTAAAAATAGAAAAATGTTGAGGTTGAGATTCAAAGCTTGTCACCTAAAATATATGACGACGGTTCTTTATGGGATTAGTGATGAAAAGTTTCTTAATAAAAAATATGCGAGTAAAAAATGTTATATGACTACGGTGGATTAACGGTCGTGGTAATATTGTGTTACTGAAGAAGTGACTGCATCAAACACATTGCACAAAATTTCGCGTGTAAGATCAAAGACAAAAAACTTCGTAAAGAGATTGTTAATATGGGTAACAATATATAGTCATCCTTACTACTATAGCTTAAACTATTATATTTTACTAATTATCTTTGTTAATTTTTCCTATACAAGATATGCATTGAATGAGTTTATATTAAATTACTACCATCAGGAAATACGTCAAGAAAACTTACAGACTTTAAGGTGGATAGATAATGATCCAAGAGAAAAATGGGTAAAAGCGTATGAAGGAGGATAACGGTGAGGACACATGACAACCAACCTTGTTGAAGAAATAAGCTTATTGCTTAAGGCCACGCGTAAACTACTTATCAATGCTTTTATACAATAAACATACTGTACGTTGAGATATCTATTTGGGAAACAATGCTATGATTGGACAAAAATATTGAGTTTTAGATAAGTTTACGCAGATAATTGTAATAGATGTATTGTTGAAGAAGTGCTAAAATCCAACAATCATATATTGTCATGCAATTTGATCATGAAAGATTCTTTTTCGTGGTCCATAAAACTGTTAACCAAAATGAGGGTCTGCCAATATATCATTTCATTGTTGACCTCAAAATACAGTGGAGTGATTGTGGAAAATTTCAAGCTTTTCATTTACCTTGTTTACATACTATCACAACATAACTACTCTATACACATGTCGGATGTGTACAAAGATGTGGAATATATCGCCTAACCGATCATGGCCGCAACATAACTACTCTATACACATGTCGGATGTGTACAAAGATGTGGAATATATCGCCTAACCGATCATGGCCGCATAAACTGTTCAAACTCTATATGAACTTTTACATAAATTATATATTTTTCATCTTCTAATCAAATTATTTGTTAGTCTAATGTAATTTCTTTGTTACAAAAAGTACGAAATCTATTTAAAATTAAAAGCATTTGTTTACAACACAACAAGAGGTAACATAAAATAATCAATAACAACACATAAAACAACTAAATCTTCAACTTTTATATTTACTTCTCCTCTATGGGTTTCAAATATAACACGAACCTCTAAATCATTTTGTATATGATCTCAATAATATAGGTAGGTATAATTCAGGATATCATTTGCCCGAGTTATACATGGACAACAATATCCTAATTATTTTTTTTACATTTCTAATTGTATCACTTAATTGTTGAAAACTCGCATTGATGATTGTAATTAGTGTTATAGAATTTTAATGCAGATCTTGACAAACACGTATATCCTTATCCTATTAAAAAAACACAATAACACTTACAAACATGGTTACAAAGGATATGTGAATATACTACTTTCTAACACTATGTCATTTATAGAAGATCACCATTACACAGACAAATGCGCGGAGGTGTTATACCACATCCAATAGGCAAAAAAAAACCTTTTAACTCATTTTTTAATTATTTTTAAATATTAAATTATTACTAAAATTATTATATTATTATTATATTAATTTATTATTAAAATTATTATATTATTATTATATTAATTTATTATTAAAATTATTATATTATTATATTAATTAAAATAATTAATTTAATATATTTAAAATATATATATATATATATATATATATATATATATATATATATATATATATATATATATATATATATATATATATATATATATATATATATATATATATATATATATATATATATATATATATATATATATATATATATATATATATATATATATATATATATATATATATATATATATATATATATATATGGATGTGAATAGACATTAATCCATGCACTTTAATAATGTATTAAAAAATAGGATAATTAAATTTTCTTTTCCAAACAATAGCATTTTATTTATTTTTATTTTATTTTGAGGCGCCGCATCAAATTAGTTTCAAACTTTAACCCCACCTTCACCAAAACTTTTTTAATCCCGTACCTATGTTTCTAAGTTTATTTAGGTCTTCTTTTTAAAAAAATATTTAAATTGATCTTTTATATTATCAAACAGTATTAAGTTAGCCTTTTATATTAAATATTTTCAAACGGTGTCAATTGAGGTAGATTGTCATATTTATTACTTTATTATTTTATTGTTCTCATTCTATAAATTCAGCTACTAAAATCCAAATTTATTCTTCAAACCTAAAATAATCTTTAAACCCATAAATTTTATTTTCTTCAACCCAGCCAAAACACTCATTAGTTTAGGAAATTGTCCAAAAAACTCATCAAACCCACAATATTCTTCAATTTTCAAACCAAGAAAAATTATATTTCCTTTTAACACATATGCCACTTTTGCTTTGAAATTTCATATACCACTTTTCTATAAACTCAAATTGTGTAATCTTGTGTTTAATTTTGTTACAATTTTGCTTTGAAATTTCATATGTCCAAAGATGACACTTAAGAAAAAGACTTTACATCATATATTAAAATATATGATGTAAAAAATAAAATTAAAATTTTTTTATATCAGATATTTATTTGTAATAATATAAAAAATATTAAATATAATACTATATAAATTCTATATAATATCTATTTATTTTACGTCTCTTTTAGATTCTAGACGCATCTACTGTTTCTTTTAGGTGTAACACTTGTTTCACACATTTCTAGACAAAACCTCAAATTATAATAAGAATCAAGATTTATTAATTTTGTTTTTCTATATATTACTTGTTTTTTCATGAATTTGTTTTTATATTCACCATGAGTTTCAAGAGTGACTTTTAATGGAAAGCTAACAGGAAGACAACAAAATTGAATTCTAAACATATGAAAATCAACTTTTTGCATTAGATAAAAGGAGGAAATATTCTAGTAGTTTTCTCAAGAAAAACACCTTTTTCTTCTTAACCAGAAACTCAAATAAAGATGATTTGAATTAAATCAAATCATTGAAACACAAGAAATTGGTAATATGAGATGAGTGAGCAGAAGTTGGTGTTGGTGGATTTGAAGAAGTTGAAAGGAAAAAGAATAATATAAGAAGAAAATTTACCGTTTATGTACTCAAATCTGATTGTTAGAAGAAATTTCTATTTAGAAGATGTTGTTACTCAGAAGCAGTTGAGCTTCTAAGGTTGTTAGTCAGAAGTTGTAAGCTTTTGAGACTGCTTAGTCAGAAACAATAGTTTGATATATTCATGAAGTTGTTATTAGTCAGAAGCAAAAGTTTCTGAGGTCATGCTTAAAAGTATGCTTAGCTTCTTGGGCTTTGAGTTTTAAGTTTGTTAGCGTAGCTGTTAAGTTTATTATTTCCTAATTTGTACATTTTAACTTAGTCATTAAATTTACTTTTTATTATGGCCTACGTGGTAGTTTACTTTTTGTATAAATAGACTAGTAGTAACAATCATTTATATCATTCCTTTTGTAAGCTTTCTAGTCGTCATTGCATTAAATATATTCTTTCTTACCTTTCCTTCATTTATTAACCTTGTGCACCATATTGGTATCTAGAGTTCCGGTTGAGTTCACGAGAAACACGAGTGAAACAGTGAGGCGTTGTGTGATTAATTTTGGTTCTTGAATTCGTGTTGAATCTTGAACAAAAATCTGAACAAAATTATATTCTAATTTTGTGAGATTGGAAACACTGTGTTTGTTAGATATGAGTGTTCTGTACAAGATTGAAGATGAACGGAAACGGTAATCTGAGTACCAAGCTTCCAGTGTTCGATGATAAGAATTGGAATTGTTGGATGATTCAGACGCGTGTGATGTTTGGTGCTCAAGATGTTCTTGAGCTTGTTACCAAAGGTTATGTCCAGTTGCAGAAAATGCAACGGGAGAGAAGAGAAACGCACAAAGAGACAAGAGGAAGAAAGATTAGAAGACGTTGTTCTACATCCATCAATGTGATATTTGAGAAGATTGTAGATTCGACGATGCCAAAGGGCGCGTGAGATATACTGGTCATATGTTATGGTGGTGACACATTAGTGAAGAAGGTGAAGCTCCAGTCCCTAAGAAAGCAATATGAGAATCTCAACATGAAGAACAACGAGAAGGTTTCTGAGTACATCTCTAGAGTGATTCTAATTACTAATGAGATGAAAGCTTGTGGAAAAACTCTTTCTGAACAAGTAATCATTGAGAAGATATTGAGGTATCTTACTCCTCAATTTGATTACATTGTTGTAGAAAATTAACATTCTAAAGATTTGGAAACCATGAGAATATAAGAGCTGCAAAGCAGTCTAGAGGCGCAAGAGTTGGGTCTGACTGAAAAAACTTCTGAGAAGGAGATTGAGCAGGCTCTAAACGCTTCTTTTGTCAAGAAGGACCAGAAGGATTCTTCGTCAGAAACTAAGAATAGACGTGGTGATAGATTTCAGAAGTCAGAAACCTCTACTTCTGATGAGAAGAAACATCATAATGGAAAGGAGAAGTTCGACAAGAGAATGGTCCAATGTTACTGTTGTAATAGGTTTGGCCACTTGCTAAAGACTGTTGGTCAAACAAAAAAGAAGCAAAAATAGCCAGAGGAGATTCTGATGATGAACCTGTGCTATTAATGGCTTATGAATTTGATGAGAAACTTGTGAAATTATCATTTTCTGATTATGAAGGGGAAGAAGATGGCTCTGAATATTCCGATTCTGAAGGAGTGTTTGAATATGAGTCAGAACCAGAAGATGACGCTAAGATTCTGAAGATGAGTCAGAATATGAGGTTTCTGAAGATGAGTCAGAGTTAGAAGATGACTCTGAAGCTGAAGACAAGTTAAAATATGAAGGTGATTCTGAGTCTGAAGAAGAATTAGAAGATGAGTCAGAACTTGAAAGTTCTAAAGGTAAGTCAGATTCATAGAATGAAGAATCATCTGGAGACTCTAAAGATGAATCAGATGGTGAATCTGGTTCTGATTCAGATTTTGAATCTGGTGGTGGTCATGCTTCTAGAAGGGAAAACTATGAAGACGTAGATTCTGGAGGACAAACTTCTGAAGATGATCATGTTTCTGGTGGAAATCATGTCTCTGAAGGTGGACCTTCTTAAGGAGAAGCTTCTAAAGGTAATCTGGCTTTTGATGGTGATCATGATTCTGAAAGTGAAACTTCTGAAGGCAGAGCTTATGAAGGTGATCCAACTTTTAAAGATGGTATTTCTGAAGGTAGTGGTTCTGAACAAAGTCCATAAGCTAACAAAGGCGGGGCTTCTGATGGTAGTCAAACTTCTGAAGAAAGTCCATAAGGAGATATTGTTACAGAATCAGAAGGAGATATTGTTACAGAATCAGAAGGAGATTTTGAACAAGTTCAGAGGCCACATAGAGTCAGAAATATACCAAGGAGATTTGCAGAGTTTGACAGGCTGTAAGACACTAAAGGGACTCTGAGATATGGAGTTTTATTCCCTTCTGGTGTTAGATCAGATGCGGAGCTGATATGCTATTCAAAATCTGATTTGTATGGAGACAGAGTTGATAGAAGAAATACTTCTGGATATTTTTGTTTGTATCTGGAAAAGTCCTATTTCTTGGTGCTCTAAGAAACAATTGGTGGTTGCTTTGTCAACCTATAAAGCTCTCAAGAAGAAAGTGTGGCTGAAGGCCATGAAAGAAGAACTTGATGCTATTGAAAGAAACAAGACTTGGGAGTTAACTGAGTTTCTGAAGGAGAAGAAAAACATCAGCGTCAAATGTGTTTTCAAGGAAAAATCAGCATTTTAAATGGAGTATTAGAAGTTGCACATTGTAGCAACTAGGAGCAACTTGCTTATGTTCTGACAAAAGATATCAAGACTAAACACTTTATCCGTTTGAGGGATGGAATTGGTGTTGAAGAGTTTTGGTTAGTTGAATATGAATTAAGGGATGATGTTAGAAGTAATTCATATTCAGAAGATGTTGTTGCTCAGAAGCAGTTGAGCTACTGAGATCGTTAACCAGAAGCTGTAAGCTTCCGAGACTACTTAGTCAGAAACAGTACTTTGATATATTTATGAAGTTGTTATTAGTCAGAAGCATAAGCTTCTGAGGTTACGCCAGAAGTATGCTTAGCTTCTGGGGCTATGGATTTTGAGTTTGTTAGTGTAGCTGTTAAGTTTAGTATTTTCTAGTTTGTACCTTTTAACTTAGTCATTAAGTTTACCTTTTATTAAGGCCTACATGACATTTTACTTTTTGTATAAATAAACTTGTAGTAGCAATCATTTGTATCATTCATTTTGTAAGATTTCTAGTCGTCATTGCAGTAAATATATTTTCTCTTACCTTTCTTTCACTTATTAACCTTGTGCACCAACATCGATCTACTACACCTTTTCCTTTTCTTTGTTTCTTGAAAATTTTAGAGATATTAAGATTTATTTATGAAAATTTGTCACTGACACGGTAAGGGATTTCAAGAGAAGAGAAGAGGATTTCAAGAGAAGAGAAGAGGGGAAAGAATGATTAAGAAGGGAGAAAGAGGGCTTGAAGGTTGAATTTAATGTTTATGAAAAACTGTAGGGTTTTCATATTTTTTTTGAAAATTTTGATTTTTCTAAAAAAAATGGAATGTGCTTTCATTTTTATTGAATTTACAATTTTTCTGGAAAATTGAATGTTTCTAAAAAATTGTATAAATTTTTCATTTTTTTAGTTTGCTGTATTTAGAGGTTAAAGAAATATTAAGGGTTAGTGTTTACTAATTTTTTGTTTGCTTTTATTTGTTTTGTATTTTTAAATAAATTTTATTTATTATGTGGCATCCATCTTGACAAAATCAACACCACTTGGCACGTATCTTTAACTTTGACTAACAATTTTAATAAAAAGGACAAATTTTTCACGTTTTTTAAAGATAAAAGATCAAATTGATATTTTTAAATGAAAATGAACCCAAAGAAATATGTAAGAGATCAAAAAGGATATTAAGTCAACTTTTTAATATAGGTTTTACAATAAAGAGAATTGATTTTGTTAGGAAGAAAATTAATTTTGAGTGAATTAATTTTATAAAATTGATTTTAAGTTAATTAATTTTATAAAATTGATTTTTATTTAAAGTGAGTTGAATGTAAAGTGATTTATATTTAGATATATTAATGTAAAAATAAGTTGAAAAACAAAATTTAATGTAAAAATTACATTTTAACTCAAAAGTTACAAATTGTAATTTTAAATAAAATTAATTTTAATGGTATAATCAGTTTTACGAATTAAACATTTCAAAATAATTTCAAGTTCAATGCTGTTAAATTGTAATTCATAGGTGTCAAAATAAGATTTGATTTGTTTAGATTTAAATAGATTTGAATTTAAATCTAGATTAGATTTGATTTAGTAAAGAGATATTTTGGGCTTGGGTTTAGCTTAGGGAGCAAGCTAACCTAAATCTATAAATAAGAGGGAGTAACCCTTATTTTGTATTCAAGTCATTGAACTCATTCACAGTATTTTGCAGTTGCAAAGTGAATTAATAAAGTTTCCACAGTTTGTGGGCAGAATAGAAATTCTGCAGAAATATCTCCATTGTTCTTTTATTTGTTTGTTTCATAACTTATCATCAAGTGGTGGTCGAAATTCATCATAGTGTATTGGTGGATTTCCAACATCTGGTATCAAGAGCTTGTGTTTCGATTCAAGGAAAGTATCAATCAAGAACGATTGAAGAATTCACGATGACAAGTTATGGGAATGCAAACTATCCAGCAACGCTGCCAATTCTGAAAGTTGACAACTATGAGAATTGGTGCAAGCAGATGAAAGTCCTATTAAGGTGTCAAGGCCTTTGGGACCTTGTAAAAGATGGAGTCGAAGCGCTTGGCGAAAACGCTTCAGAAGAAGAAAAGAAGACATATACAGAATCTGAGAAGCAGAGTTATAAAGCATTATTTATAATTCATCAATGTGTCAGCCCAGACAACTTCGAAAAGATTAGTGATTCAGAATCTGCAAAAGAAGCTTGGGAGATCCTTGAGAAGTCTTTTGGAGACGCTGAAAAGGTGAAAGAAGTGAGGTTACAAACTCACAAAAGAACCTATGAACTGCTTCAGATGGAAGACAGTGAAAACATATCTGATTTCTTCACTAGAGTTACAAAACTAGTGAATCAAATCAAAACATGTGGAGAAACATTAACAACAAGAGCTGTTGTTTCGAAGATCCTGAGATCCTTAGCCCCAAAGTTCGACCACATAGTGGTGGCGATAGAAGAAGGGAAAGACTTGTCGAAATTGACAAAGGAAGAGCTTCAAGGGACGCTCGAATCTCATGAACAAAGAATGAACGAAAGAGCTGCAGGAAAATCGAAGAGTGATGTAGCCTTGCAGGCACATTCAGCAAAAGAGACCAAAGGCAAAGGAAAGTATTTCGACAGAAGTAGAGGTGGCTACAACAAATCGAATGGCAGAGGAAACCAAATCGAAGGAGACGTGTCGAATCAAAGAAGACCACACCAAGGCAACCAAAGAGGTGGTGCTGCAAACAGAGGAAGAGGTGGTGGTCGAAAACCTGATAAGAGTCACATTCAATGTTATAACTGTCAGAAGTATGGTCACTATTCGAGTGATTGTCCAGAAAAACGAAAGAATCAAGAAAGTGATGCAAAGCTGGCAAAACATGAAGAAGAAGAAGAGATGATGTTGATGGTCACAACAAGAGATGAAGATAGATTCAAGGACCAATGGTACTTGGATTCAGGATGTTCATCACATATGTCTGGAAGGAAAGACTGGTTCGTCAACATAAAACCCTCAACAAAAAATTTGGTAAAATTTGCGAATGACAACACCCTAGCAGCTGAAGGTATTGGTGATGTTATGATCATGAGGAAAGATGGCAAGAAGTCAGTAATTTCGAATGTATTATACATACCAGGCATGAAGAGCAATTTGCTCAGTATAGGGCAGTTGGTCGAAAAGAATTATAAAGTATCAATCGAAGATAAGTTGATGAGAGTTGTTGATGCAAATGAGAGAGTAATCTTGAAGGCTCCTATGTCTCAGAATCGAACCTTCAAGATTGAACTAAATGTGATGGAGCACAAGTGCCTTTCGACTGCAGCTAGCAGAGATGAATGGATATGGCATTATAGACTTGGTCATCTCAACTTCAGAGACATCAGAGATTTGAAGAGAAGAAATATGGTTTCAGGATTGCCTGAAATTGACATTCCAAACGAAGTATGTGAAGAATGTGTGCAGGCGAAGCAACACAAGAACAGCTTCAGCAAGGATGCAGGAAGCAGATCGAAGGCTAATCTCGAAGTCATATACTCTGATGTATGTGGACCAATTCAGGTGGATTCGATGGGAGGTAACAAATACTTTGTTACATTCATAGATGATTTCAGTCGAAAGCTATGGACTTACCTGATCAAGAAGAAAAGTGAAGTGTTCGAAGTATTTATCAAGTTCAAGTCCATGGTCGAAAGACAAAGTGGTCGAAAGCTCAAAGTTTTGAGAACTGATGGTGGAGGAGAATATGTGTCGAAAGATTTCGACAGATTATGTGAAAAAGAAGGGATTGTGCATGAGGTGGTGCCACCCTATACTCCACAGCAAAATGGAATTGCAGAAAGGAAAAATCGAACCATCATGAACATGGTGAGAAGTATGTTGAAAGGCAAGAATTTACCCAAAGAGTTCTGGGGTGAAGCTGTTTCGACTGCAACATACATTTTGAACAGAAGTCCTACAAAAAAGCTAGAAGGAATTACTCCAGAAGAATGTTGGTCTGGTGTGAAGCCTAGCTTAAGTCATCTGAAAGTATTTGGATCTATTGCACATAGACATGTGCCAGATCAGTTGAGAAAGAAACTTGATGACAAGTCAAGTCAAATGATCCTAGTTGGATATCATTCGACAGGAGGCTACAAGTTGTTCGATCCAGAGAACAAGAAGATTGTGATCAGCAGGGACGTGATCATAGATGAGTTCAAAGAATGGGATTGGACTGCAAATGTCAAGAAAGATTCAGTGGGAATCTTATTCGAAGAGCCAGAAACTCAAGTCGAAAGAGAAGTTCGACAAGAGGAGCCAGCAGATATACCCAGTACAAGCAGACCTCAAAGAACAAGACGCATGCCTGCAAGATTGCAAGATTGTGTGGTTACATCAGATGATGTAATAGATGATGAAGGTGAGCTGGTACATTATGCTTTCTATGCAGATGTCGAACCTGTTAATGCAGCTGAAGCATTAAAGGATTCGAAGTGGGTGAAAACAATGAACGAAGAAGTAAAGTCTATCGAAGACAACAACACTTGGTCACTTGTCAAATTGCCTCAAGGCAAGAAGGCAATTGATGTCAAGTGGGTATACAAAGTGAAGACGAATTCGAAAGGTGAAGTAACTCGACACAAAGCAAGACTTGTGGCGAAAGGATTTCTACAGAAAGAAGGAATAGACTTCGACGAAGTTTTTGCACCTGTTGCTAGGATCGAAACAATCAGGTTAGTTGTTGGTCTAGCAGAAATCAACAGTTGGCACATATGTCAGATGGACGTGAAGTGTGCATTCCTAAATGGACCCTTAGATGAAGAAGTCTATGTTAAACAACCAGTTGGGTTTGTGAAACATGACGAAGAAAGAAAGGTGTACAGGCTACATAAAGCCCTGTATGGTTTGAAACAAGCTCCAAGGGCTTGGAATAAGAAAATTGATAGTTTTCTAAGGGAGAAGGAATTTGAGAAGTGCATAACTGAACATGGAGTATATGTAAGAAGAAGCAAGAGTAAATTGCTTATACTATGTCTCTATGTAGATGATTTGTTGATAACAGGTAGCTGCAAGAGTGAGATCGAAGACTTCAAAGTTGATCTTAGCAAGGAATTCGAAATGTCTGATTTGGGTGAGATTTCATATTTCCTTGGTATCGAATTCCACAAGAGCAGTAGAGGTTTGATGATGCATCAAAGAAGATATGCAGGGGAAATTCTCAAGAGGTTTGAGATGGAAGAATGCAACTCAACTTCGACACCTGCAGAACCAAGACTGCAACTGTCGAAAGATGTAGATGAAGATGATGTTGATTCAACCCAATACAGAAGACTTATTGGATCATTGAGATACCTTTGTCATACAAGGCCTGACTTAGCATACAGTGTAGGTATGGTAAGTAGATTCATGCAGAAGCCAAAGGTATCACATCTAGCAGCTGTGAAGAGGATACTAAGGTATCTCAAAGGAACTTTCGATTATGGCATTCTGTTTCCTGCAGTTGATAAAGGAAAAGAATGCAAGCTAGTGGGATACACTGATTCGAGTTGGTGTAGTGATGCTGAAGATCGAAAGTCAACAGCAGGATATGTGTTTATGCTAGGTGGTGCAACAATTGCTTGGAGTTCGAGAAAAGAACCAGTAGTAGCATTATCATCATGCGAAGCAGAATACATAGCTGCTTCTCTTTGTGCATGCCAAGCAACCTGGATGGTGAACTTGGTCGAAGAGATAACAGGGAAAAATCATGGAGCAATTACCATGAAGATAGACAGCATGTCAGCTATCAATCTGGCGAAGAACCCAATAGCACATGGTCGAAGTAAGCACATCGAAATGAGGTTCCATTATCTTCGAGAGCGGGTAGCAGATGGGAAGATGAATTTGGAACACTGCAAAACTGAGAATCAGATTGCAGACATCATGACGAAGGGAGTGCAGGTTGAAGTATTCAGAAAGCTAAGGGCCATGATGAACATAGACAGTTTAGACACAATGAATTAGGTGGTGTGTTAAATTGTAATTCATAGGTGTCAAAATAAGATTTGATTTGTTTAGATTTAAATAGATTTGAATTTAAATCTAGATTAGATTTGATTTAGTAAAGAGATATTTTGGGCTTGGGTTTAGCTTAGGGAGCAAGCTAACCTAAATCTATAAATAAGAGGGAGTAACCCTTATTTTGTATTCAAGTCATTGAACTCATTCACAGTATTTTGCAGTTGCAAAGTGAATTAATAAAGTTTCCACAGTTTGTGGGCAGAATAGAAATTCTGCAGAAATATCTCCATTGTTCTTTTATTTGTTTGTTTCATAACTTATCATCAAGTGGTGGTCGAAATTCATCATAGTGTATTGGTGGATTTCCAACAAATGCTACACTCTTAAAGTTACTATTAATTATTCCAAAAGTTAAATCAACATGCAATTGAAAAATGGTAAGTGAAGGCAGTTCTGGCACAAGTTTTTCAAACTGTATATCGTGTAAGGTCCACAATGGTGAAAAAACGGTGTTTTGGTTCTCTCGGTGGTTGGGTGTTCAACCATTGAGATTGGCTTTTCCAGAGCTTTTTGAGGCTGCTCACAATAAGAATTTATTGGTGGCTGGAGCAGTTAATTGGGACGGGCAATCATGGGACTAGAATAATGACACATTAGGGATTATTGATGATGATCCAGATAATTTCCTCTAGAATGAGTTAAAGATGCTTCTGTTGGAAGTGGCGTTGAAGCGAGATACTCATGATAGTTTCCAGTGGCAGCTTGACTATTGTGGAGAGTTTACTGCTAAGTTTTGTTTTATTCATTTGACTTCTTCTTCTACAACAGGTTATGCGAACCATGAAGGAGTGGAGGCTCTTAACAGGGTTGGGGACACAAAGGTTTAGTAAAATATCAAACTCTTTGCATGGAGGTATTTTTGGATAGGTTATCGATTGCTGTTACTTAATTGTGTTGTAAGTTCTATAATGGTGGTGAGGTGGAATCAAGGAGCCATTTGTTTGCTTTTTGCAATAGAACTTCGGGTAAATGGCATAAGGTTTTCGATTGGATTGGTGAGCCCTGGGAGTTATCCATTGAAGACTTTATAGACTTTGCTTTCCACTGTCACGTGTTGTTGCATAAGAATGAGAGGGTTGTGGGTGGTGTAATTTGAATGGCGGCGGTGTGGTCTATTTGGTTATTACGTAATGAGGTGATTTTTAATAACTTTATCTTTAGTTTTGATGATTTTATGACAATTATAATGTTTACGTTGTACCCCAAAATTTTCCCTCCCATATTTCTCAACACATGGCAAGTGAGGTCCCCAAATTGCTCAAGGAAGTTCAAAAGTTGACCAGACAAACTCTCTCCTAAGGCAGTCTACCTCAAATTAGGGTTTCATTTTTCATCAAGATGCTTGAGTCCAAAGGATCCAAAATGCTCACCATTGTCCTAATATGTTCCCAAGATCATCCATGTCAAGTTTCAAGCCTTGCAGAAGAAGTTTGCTCAGTCAATTGCTCAAATGCCTAAAAATCGACCATGTTAGGTCAAAAGTCAACTGTGGCCCACATACAGTCAAACTTCAAGATATTTGGTCAACATACTCATTTTGAAGTATTATCCATCATTTGATCAAGGGTTGATCATGATTCCTCAAGGATTGCTCACAATTCATCAAAACCCAAAAGTTGCTAAATTAAGGTTTTGTAGGAAAAGTCAACTCAACTTTGACCAAACATAACTTTCTCATACTTTATCAGAAATGACCCATCCAAATCTCATTTTGAAGAGGATGCAATTCCCTACAATTCATCTTCATCTCCCAAGTTCAAAATATGCACTCACAAGAAGATATGAATTTTGACATTATAGGTCACTTTGGAAAGTCAACAAAAACACCTTTTGGGTCAAAGCTTCAAACATGAACATGGAAGACTAAATTGAGATGATACCAAAATATTTGCTTAGAGGACATCCTAACCTTTCTAAAAAGTCAAATAATACCTCTCTAGGGTCAAAATTGAGAGAGTTATGCATTGGCTAAGTTGACCTTTTTTGCAAAATTGCCAAAAGTCAAATGTGCTCAAATTTGCTTTTTTTGCTAAATGGGCCCAACTTTTTATGCTTTCACCTCAATGATAATGTGGTCCACGACTCAAATGCTTATCCACCAATTGTTTTCTTCATTTTTCAATTTATTTTGATTTTTCATTAATTAAAAATTGAATTAAATCAAATAAATGATGAAAATTATCAAAGATTTGATTCGATTGTTTTTTTTTACAGGTTATCAACCAAGATTTGATGAGCTTGTAAGACCAATTCGAATCAATGATAATTGGAACAAAAAGAGCATGATTAGGACAAATTTGGAAAGATTACATATGCCATGAAAACAAAATCAAATTTTGAAAAACTTCCAAAGATGTGATCAATTTTACAACTTTAATGCATTCTATAATATATATTGAACGTTTCCAAAGCAAGGATATGGGTTAAGAGTCATGCATAGCAAAGAACAAAAACTCAATTTTTGGTAGAAAAGTGGTGATATGATCTCTACCCTAGAGGAAGATTCAAAGCTTTCCAACACTCCTAATCGCATCCTGGAACGTCTCTGAAGCTAACTAGATCAATTGCAAGCCTCCTCGTGCCCAGAATCGACCCATAGCAGTCACACAGTTTGCCTAAAAAACTCTTTTTCGATTTCATTGATTTACTCATCATGTGCACGTTTTGATTATATATTCTTGTTCATCATTGAGTTTGCTAGCTAATTATTCTAGCAATTGCATTTTTGATGACTGTATGTGAAATTGCCATGGCTAGGGTTTTGTTTTCTTGTTTAGGGATTTGCAGTATAGGCTAAATTGGACGTTGATTCTGGTACCATGATACTCGTGAGGATGAAACGAGTTGATTGGTACCAGCCATGGTCATTTATCTTGCTTATGGATAATTTTTGAGATGCACAGGTCTGTACCTACAACGAAACGTCCGTAGGTAAAAGCTTGTTTACCTAAAACGACATTTTGATGAAGAAGACGATGCGTGGCACTCCCTGGTTGGGTGGTTTGAATTTTAGCGCGTTTTTCCAATTAACTATCCTGTTTTATATATTATGCATTATTGTTATTATATGAACAGATGAAGCGCGTGGTACAGATGGTTGGGCGTGTTTGGTGTTAAGCATAAGGACCTGGGTTCGATCCCCAAGTCCCCAACTTTGTTCATATTTTTTTCAATAGGTGATCAGGTACACTGCAGCCCCCAACGTCCACCATAGGCCATTCAATTTCCACCATCAGATCCATCAGCAATCTGGATCCAATGCTCAAGTAGCAAGAGGTCCATCATGCGCCTCAAGTCAACATGTGCACTGAATCAGGCAAAGTCAAAACGAGCTGAGATTCATTTGGGCCTAGAATTTCAATAGCACACCCCATAATTGCTAGCACAGGCCCATCATTCTTTCTTATTTCTTTTATTTTATTTATTTCTTTTATTAATTATTTTATTTACTCTTAATTCACAAATTAATCTTTCTTCATAAAAACCATAAAATCAATAATTCATAAAAAAATTAGGATTAATTTTTTTTATTATTATCAAAATTAATTTAATTTAGTTTAACGTAGGGAAATTGTAATTTATTTTTGCAAATAAAATCAAATATAAATTAGGTTAAAACTCTTGATTTAATTTTATTTTCTCCTTTTCTCAAATATATAAAAATACAAAAAATAGGTTTTAGAATAAATTAATGTATTTTCATTTAAAATTAATTAGAACTTAAGATTTTCTTTTTTTAATTTAATTTTTTCATTATTTTCTTAAAATAACAAAAACATGACAAAAACATTTTTTTAATAGCGAATAGGTCTAGTCAAGGGTCAAAACCCTAGTCGCTTCATATTTAATTCATCGCGCGCGTGTTCATTATTTTTACCAATATTTTTGTAACTGTTCATGGTTTGTAATAGTTTAATCTAGGGCTTTTTACTTATCGCTTTTTTTCCCGAGTTTTTTGGCTATGTAATTAATCCTCCCTCCCCGAAGCCTTGTAATAGCGTAGATTCACTTTCCCGCATTTTTAATTGCTGCAAATATTTAACTGTTTAGATGTATGCTAATAGGATTGTATGGCAAGAATGCATGACAAATTTAATACAGTTAGAAAACCCTTATGTGCAAAGACAAATAACTGAAACAAATCTCTCACACATATCAATCTTAGGGTATACTCTCACTTCGGTTGCCTTCGGTAAACGATCATTAAGTATACGGTGTCTTAGTGGTTGCCCTCCTGTCTGAAAAAGATCAAACGTCCCATTCGAATGTTGCCTCGGAAATGTTGCCTCGAATATGATCTTAAGACTCTAGGGTTATTACTAATCTGTCCTAATATTGCTTTAGTGATCGTACGTCCCTTTCGAATTGACCCTTACAACTCCAATGACGGTGCTACCTATTTCTCAATAGTAGGATAGTGCTGTCTAAAGGAAACAAGAATAGAAACGATCCTTTTTCGAGTAGGTAGATGCTAGTAGGTACTTGCTCAAATCAAAACTTTTCACACTTACACTTTTTAAACAAACTTTCAAAACAAACCCCGTCACACCTTTGATTACTGATACAAGGGTTATCACGAAGTTAAAAATCTTTTCAAAAACAAAGCACATACACAAGCAATTTTAAAAAAGATGAGCAAGCACCTAAGAGCCCATGGAAAACCATGGATAGAAAGGGTGCTAACACCTTCCCTTTCTATAATCTACCCCCGTACTCAGAATATCTCGAAAAAGGATTTTTTTTTCTGTACTTTTTTCCTTTCCGATTGGATAAAATAAAAGTCAGTGGCGACTCTTGCTTACCGCAACATTTTGCAAACAAAAAACGCAAAACGTAAACCAACGTCAAACAGTCGGTTCTGCCACCGTATCACAGAACTGGCGACTCTGCTGGGGAATTATAAGTGGGGTATACCTTAGGATCTAGGTCACTAAAATTGCTTCTCTTGATTGCTTTGTTTGCTTTATTTTTAAGGGTTTTTGTTTGGGGTTACTATAGGTCCTACACCCGGATCTGGGGAATACCTTTTAGGTAAGTAGTAATAGACTGCGAGGGAATTGTACGGCATAGATCGATACGGTTGAAGCAATAGCTACATTGATGTGGCACATTGGTTGGTACCGGTATCTCTTGTGGATAAACGAGGAGAATACAGGGCCACTGCATGGTGTCGTTAAGCATCAACTGACCTTAGAACCTTTAATCGCTCAACTTGGCCATTAGAAAATAGTGAGATAGCCGGCCTCGGTGTAAAGCTGAGAAATGGTTGATACTCGATGCTACACACATTGAGACCATACTCTCGAGATAGTTCCGGCCGCAAGAAAATATTGCGTGAGCTGAAACCATGACCGATGGAGGATGGTCAGTGATATTGAGATCCTCTAGAACCTGGTTACTTTTTCTAGGACAATTTTGAAACCAACTTAACTTCAAGAGGGTATTACCTTTGACCTCATGCAAGCCTTAAACCTAAGGGCTTTGTGTGATTTGATTGTGTTTTCAATATCCGTGTTTGCTATACCTGTGGTTTACCATGACATCATGCATCATAACATGAAATTCATGCTTCATTACACTAACCATTTCAAAGACCAAGGGAATTTATCTTTGTTCTGTTTTGCAGATTATGGCTTCCGTGCGCAGAAATACAATCCGAGTCAAATTTGTGCAAATACCTGCCCAACTTAAAGAGCTAGTTTCAAGAGTTTCTGAGACTTCTATGTTCATTAAGAGACACGGTCAACTTCTCAGCCTGGTTACTTCAAATCTTGATGAGCAGATGATGAGCATTTTATTTCAGTTCTTTGATCCCGTGCATCATTGCTTCACCTTTCCAGATTATCAGCTGGTACCCACCTTGGAAGAATTTTCCCATCTATTGGGCATATCCATTCTTGAATAGGTAGCCTTCACAGGTATGGAAGAAGTTCCTAGACCAGAATACATTGCCTCAGATTTGCATTTGAAACGAGCTGATGTAGTATCCGATTGGGAAACTCGAAGCGGAGTCAGAGGTTTTCTAGCCAAATTTCTGATAGACCAGGCTCAACTATTTTGGGATGATATGGATTTTCAGGCTTTCGAAGATGTCTTGGCTCTTCTTATCTATGGTTTGGCTCTCTTCCCTAATCCAGACTCCTTTGTAGATGTGAATGCTGTCAAGATTTTCCTTTCTCGCAACCTTGTGCCTACCTTGCTTGGAGATATCTTGCATGCTCTCCATACTCGTACTATGAGGAGAAGAGGGTCTCTCATGTGCTGAATGTCATTGCTATCGAGGTGGTTTATTTCGCACCTCCCTAAGTTTGTTTTGAAGAACGAAGAAGGTTTGGGTTGGTCCTACAGAATAATGTCACTTGCTCATACAGATATTCTTTGGTGTTCCCGGGCTATGGAAGACACTGCTGTTATTGACTGTTGTGGGGGATACCCTAATGTCCCATTGCTTGGAATCAGAGGGGGTATAACTTACAATCCTTGTCTAGCTTTGCGACAATTTAGTCGTGCTCGGAGAGATGGTCCCCATGAGTTACTTCTCGAGGAAATTGTATTCGACTATAAGGATGACATTAAGGAGCATCGCCGGAGGTTCATACGAGCTTGGGGTATGGTAAACAGATTTGACCCCCAAGAGTTGGGACCAAAGACTTCCCTTCTTATGCAGCCTTATCTCCAATGGGTCCGAGCTCGTTCCCAGAAGCTCATGAGGCCTTATGAGGCCGTATTACCAGTGATTGTGGAACCCACTAACGAAGAAGGCATTCCTTACACGGTTCTCTATCCTTACATGCCTACTGATCCTGGGGAGTTACAAAGATCTTGGATTTAGCTGAGGAATGAGCGGGATACTTAACGGGAACAGTACCATGAGTAAGAAAGGAAGATTTTGAAGCTCACCAGGCATCTCGAGGAAGAAAGAGTGATCAATGACTATATCAGCACAAAGAGGAAGCGACCATGGGACTTTTGATTTTTCTTTTTCTAGTTTTAGATTCGTTTTATTTACTTATTTGTAACGCCTTAAAAGGGCATGTTGAACCTTTCAAAGTTAATCTAATAAAGTTTTGTTTATTTTTGGTTTGCAAATTTAAATCTCCCAAAGTCTTTGAAATCATTACATGCGCATCCCATTATGATGCACATCATTACAGGTACCCCTACAGGTTTCTCATCTTCTTCACTGTTTATTTCAGTAGAAATGTCTTCCGATCAAGCCATCAAAGATCTTCAGGCACAAAACGCCTAATTCCAACAGATGTTCATAAGTCTGGCTAAGGGGCAGGAGGATTTGAAGACCCTTATTCTAAAAGAGAAGAAGAAGAAGAAGAAGGTCGGAATTC
This sequence comes from Vicia faba, assembly GCA_948472305.1. NCBI lineage: Eukaryota > Viridiplantae > Streptophyta > Magnoliopsida > Fabales > Fabaceae > Vicia > Vicia faba. Next base: position 1,373,330,001 of record OX451737.1, on the reverse strand, counting down.
TGAATATGGGTAGAAGATTCGGAGAAAGATTGAGGCAACAAACTGACCTGACCTCATCATCCATGGACGGGGAGAACCAAGAAAGGGAAAAGGACCCTAGTCCTGCAGTTTCTCACAACGATACTGATTACGATGATGAGCAATATCCTCCTGCTGAGGATATGTACGAGCTGCTAGAAGTCCGTCTGAGCGTTATGGAGATTCAGAAAATACCTGGTTTAGATTTTGGAGAATTGGGACTGGTATCGGGAGTGGTCATCCCTCATAAGTTCAAAGCTCCGGTTTTTGCCAAGTACGACGGAGTATCCTGCCCAAAGCTCCATCTCCGCTCTTATGTCAGGAAAATCCAACCCCATATTGCTGATAGAAATTTGTGGGCGCATTTCTTTCAAGATAGTCTGTCAGAGACTCAGCTTGAATGGTTCTACCAGTTTGAGGGAGCCAATGTCCGAAATTGGGAAGATCTTGCTGTTGCTTTTTACAAGCAGTATCAGTACAACACCGACCTTGCCCCCACTCATACTCAGCTCCAGGGTATGTCCATGGGTACAAGTGAAGGTTTTAAGGACTACGCTCAAAAGGGGAGAGAATTGGCTGGAAGAGTTCAACCCCTTTGTCTGATAGGGAGTTGGTAGACATGTTTCTAGGGACGCTATCTGGTCCGTTTTTCAATCACTTGATCGGCAGCTCGTCATCTGGTTTCACTGAGTTGATTTTAACTGGAGAAAGAGTGGAAGTTGGCATTCGAAGTGGTAAAATACAGAAGGATGCCTCTTCGAGTTCGGTAAAAAAGCCTTTCACTGGTAAGAAGGAGGCTAGTGTAGTCTATAGCCCGAGGGGCCAAAGCATATATGAACACCGTCAAACGGTAAATGTTGTAGTAATACCAAGACCCACAGTTGCTCCACAACGCAACAATCAACAAAGGGTGGAAAGACCACAACGACAGTTTACCCGCATCAATATGACTTTGGCTGAAGTTCTGCCTCACCTGCTGAAATCTAACTTGGTAACCTTGAGAGAGGCTCACAAGAATCCAAACACTACTTCTCCTAGATACAATCCCAACGCGCGGTGCACCTACCATTCCGAGAGTTTGGGCCATGATACAAATGATTGTTGGGCCCTGAGAAACAAAGTACAAGATTTGCTCGAAGCCAAAGATATCGAGTTTGACGCTCCAGAAAAGCCGAATGTTATAACTGCTCCCATGCCCAAACATGGTCGCGGATTTAATGCTGTTGACGCCAATTTATTTGTGACCTCTATTGAAGAAATGTCTACTCCTCTGATGACTGTTAAGAAGAATTTGCTGTTGGCCAGTTTATTTCCGGGTTGTGGTGAAGGTTTCCACATGTGTTCGATTCTGCTTTCCGGTTGTTGTTTATTGAAATCAGGTGTTCAGCGCCTGATGGATAATAAAGAGATTTTGTTAGAGAAGACTATGATCCCTGCTGGTCCCATTGAAGACGTTGCCATTATAACCATTTCTGCCAATCCTTCCAAGGTTTCCTCGAGAAAACCTGTTAGGATTACACCTGTTCCAAGAATTGCTCCGCTAATAATCACCGCTCCTGGTCCCATCCCATACACCTCAGATAAGGCTATCCCATGGCATTATGGTGCTGATGTGTATTACCATGGTGTTAAGCAAGGATTGAAGAATGAAGAAGTTGATACTGATGTCAGTAATATTGTTGGGACTAGTAAAGTTACCCGAAGTGGAAGGGTCTTCTCTCCTGAGATTTCCTCGAAGACTATCATCAAGCCTACTATTATTCCAACTGCTGCTCCAACCAGCACTCCTAACATTTCTCCTGTTCCTACTCCAGTTAGTACACCTGCAACTATTCATGTTCTTACTCCAGTTATCACCCCTGCCGCTGAGCCATATGGGACTCGGGGCAAAGAAATCATAGGTGAGCTTGCCCGGACGAAGGCACCTAAGAAAATCGTTGTGGAAGCCTTTAAACAAGAAATTGAGGAAATATTAAAGATTATCAAGAAGAGCGACTACAATCTGGTCGAGCAGCTGGAGCAGACCCCGTCAAAGATCTCCATGTTGTCTCTGCTGTTATGTTCAGAAGCCCATGCAAAGGCTTTGATTGCATTTCTCAAGACTGCGCATGTGCCGCAGGAAACTTCAGCAGATCGGTTCAAAGATTGTGTGGCCAGCCTGACTGCTGACAATGGGCTAGGTTTTTCAGATGCGAATCTGACCCCTAAGGGGAGGAATCATAATGATGCTCTACATGTCTCGATTGAGTGCAGGGGCACCACTATGGCTCATGTGCTAGTAGATACTGGGTCTTTGTTGAATGTTCTTCCAAAGAAAGCGTTAGACCGTTCGGATTATGAAGGTTTAATCTTAAAGCCTAGTAACATTGTGGTAAGGGCTTTTGATGAGTCAAAAATAATGGTGCCCGGGGAGGTGGACATCCCTGTCAAAATGGATTCTCAGAATTTTGAGTCCACCTTATACGTGATGGATATCAGGCCATCATATTCTTGCTTGTTGGGTCGTCCTTGGATTCATAGGGCTGGGGCAGTTACTTCCACATTCCATCAAATACTGAAATATCTGGTGAAGGGGAAGATTGTCATAGTGCAAGGTGAAGAAGAGTATATGGTGAGTCATCTCAATTCCTTATGCTATGTAGAAATGTACGGGGAATTCATAGAAACTCCTTGTCATAATTTCAAAGAGGTCCCTCAGTTCTCGACATCAACTGAAGTTACTACCGGCAAACCTCCGTTGAAGATGGATTCTCTCAAAGACGCCAGGGCTGTGGTTGAAGAAGGTGGGTGTACCAATTGGGGTCATCTCCCTGATTTCACTCACAAAACTGACAAATTTGGTTTGGGCTTTACTACAGGGGCTCAAAGGGCTGTTAGGCGCGCACGGATTGGAAGACCTCCTCTGCACATCAGCAATCGGGGAGTTAATGCAATTGAGGATAGTGAAGAAGATTCAGACATCGACAGCTGGATCTACCCAACAACTAACGGTGGACTGAATAACTGGACGATGAAGGACTTCATACCTGTTTCTTTTATTCTGCAGTAATTGACTTTTTGTTTTAAGATTTATAATAAACAGTTTGGAACTTTACGGCCCGATGCCTTGCCCGAGGCACCTTGGTTTTGCTTGTGAGGGCTATTATTTGTCATTTCATATATCATTAATAAAGCATTGGATGTTTCTTGCATACAAATTTTGCGCTCCTTGTTTTTCTTTCTGTCCCTCACTTTATCAAAACAGCTATGCTCTTACAAACTCACGTATCATAATGCTGATCTATATCCACTTTGGATCCCATTGATAACAACTCTGCTACTGCCAGTTATGACTTCGAAAATCCAATCAACCAAGCCGAGGACGAAGGTGAGGATGATTGTGAGGTGTCTGGAGAACTTGCTAGACTGTTACAGTAGGAAGAAAGGGCCATACAGCCTCATTAAGAGCCAATTGAGTCAGTGAATTTGGGTACAAAGGAAGACAAGAAAGAGGTTAAAATAGGTTTGAATCTATAGCCTAGTGTTAAACAACGGTTAATACAAATGTTATGCGACTATATTGAGATCTTCGCCTGGTCCTATGAAGACATGCCTGGTTTGGACACTGATATTGTGGTACATCGCCTGCCGACTAAATAAGACTTACCTTCGGTAAAGCAGAAGGTCCTCCGAATGCGCCCTGAAATGTCAGAGAAAATCAAGGCAGAGGTCATGAAACAGTTCGACGCAAGATTCTTAGTTGTCACTTCTTATCCGCAGTGGGTTTCCAACATCATTCCAGTACCTAAGAAGGACGGTAAGGTACGTATGTGTATGGACTATAGAGATCTGAACAGGGAAAGTCCCAAGGATGACTTCCCACTCCCTCACATTGATGTTCTAGTCGACAACACCACGCAACACAAAATCTTCTCCTTCATGGATGGTTTTTCTGGCTACAACCAGATCAAGATGGCTCCTGAGAACATGGAGAAGACAACCTTTGTTACACAGTGGGGCACCTTCTGTTACAAGGTAATGCCTTTCGGGTTGAAGAATGCTGGGGCAACTTATCAGCGCACCATGGTCGATTTGTTCCACGATATGATTCACCATAAGATCGAGGTTTATGTTGATGACATGATCGCCAGGTCCCAAACTGAGGAAGAGCGCCTTGATCATCTCCAGAAACTGTTTGACAGGTTGAGGACGTACAAGCTGAGGTTGAATCCGAACAAGTGTACCTTCGGGGTAAGGTCTGGTAAGCTTCTGGGTTTGTTGTCAGTGATAAGGGTATTTAGGTAGACCCTGCAAAGGTAAAGGCCATATAAGAGATGCCCCCCCCCGCATAGAAAAAGAAGTTAGAGGTTTCTTGGGACGTCTGAATTACATCGCCAGGTTCATTTCACATCTGACAGCTACTTGTGAGCCAATCTTCAAGCTGCTGAAGAAAGATAAAGTGGTAAAGTGGAATGATGAGTGACAGACTTATTTTGAAAGAATCAAAGAATACCTTCAAGAACCACCAATTTTGATGCCTCCAATTGAAGGAATACCTTTGATTTTATACTTGACAGTGCTAGACAATTCAATGGGGTGTGTGCTGGGGCAGCATGACGAGTCTGGCCGAAAAGAGCACGCCATTTACTACCTTAGCAAAAAGTTTACTGAATGTGAGACCCGATACTCATTTCTCGAGAAAACTTGCTGCGCTTTGGCATGGGCTGCTCGCCGGCTGAGACAGTATATGCTGACTCACACTACCTTGTTGATATCAAAGATGGATCCAATCAAGTATATTTTCGAGAAGCCCGCCTTGTCCGGAAGAATAGCAAGATCGAAGATGATCTTAACCGAGTACGACATCCAATACACAACCCAAAAAGCAATCAAGGGGAGTGTATTGGCGGATCATTTGGCGCATCATACTGTGGATGACTACCAGTCCATGAGTTTCGAGTTCTCGGATGAGAATATCATGTTAGTAACTGACTGCGAAGAACCTGGGCTGGATGAAGGACCCGAGGAGGGATCTTGATGGTCTATGTATTTTGATGGAGCCTCAAACGCATTGGGTAATGGCATTGGCGTTGTAATTATATCTCTCGAGGGCTGTCATACTCCGTTCACCGCCCGATTATGTTTCAACTGCACCAACAATATGGCGGAGTATGAAGCGTGTATCATGGGTCTTCGTGCTGCTATTGACCTGAGGATTAAGTTCTTGAGTATATTCTGGGATTCTGCTCTAGTGATAATTCATGTTAAAGGCGAGTGGGATACGAAGCACCCGAATCTTATTCCTTACAAAGAGTATGTATTGACATTGCTCCCACACTTTGAAGAGATAACCTTTGAACACTTCCCAAGAGAGTAGAATCAGTTGGTGGACGCGCTAGCTACCATGTCTTCTATGTTCAAAGTTAGGTGGGAGAATGAAGCTCCCCATATTACCATTGAGCGGTTGGACGAACCCGCACATTGCTGTGACATTGAGACCGAAGAAGTGGAAGATAAACCCTGGTTCCATGAGGTAAAGAGGTATCTTGAGGCTCAAGAATACCCCAAGAGGGCATCTGTTAATGATAAGAAGTTTCTGAGAAGGTTCGCTGCGAAGTTCTTCTTCAGTAATGGAATCCTCTATAAGCGTAACCATGATTCAACCTTACTGCGATGCATGGACAAGAGCGAGGCAGAAAGGATCATGTCAGAGTTACATGAAGGTACCTTCGGAACTCATTTCAGTGGACACACCATGGCGAAGAAAATCCTACGGGCTGGATATTATTGGTCCACTATGGAAGTTGATTGTTATCAGCACTCTCGAACCTGTCACAAGTGCCAAGTCTATGTTGATAAGGTGCATATACCTCCGGTTCCCCTAAATGTTTTGATAGCTCCTTGGCCCTTTGCAATGTGGGGCATCAACATGATTGGCGAGATCAGACCTACTGCATCTAACAGACATCGCTTTATTATGGTAGCAATTTATTACTTTACGAAGTAGGTTGATGCAGCTTCCTTTGCTACGGTAACCAAAAACGTCATGACACGATTTATCTGACATAATCTGATCTTTAGATATGGTGTACCAGAGAGGATTATTACTGAAAATGGTACAAATCTCAACAATACGATGATCACTGAGCTCTGCAAACAGTTCAAGATACAGCATCATAACTCTTCTCCCTACCGGCCGAATATGAATGGGGCTGTTGAAGCGGCTAACAAGAACATCAATAAAATTGTGCAAAAGATAACGGTGACATACAAAGACTGACATGAGATGTTACCATTCGCTCTTCATGGGTACTGTACCTCAGCACAGACGTCGACAGGGGAAACACCTTACTCTCTAGTATATGGCATGGAGGCAGTCCTACCCATCAAAGTCCAGATACCCTCTCTCAGGATTATGGAGGATGCGGGTTTGAACAAAGACGACTGGATCCAAACCCGACTTGATCAGCTGAATCTAATCGATGAAAAGAGACTTACTGCTATCTGTCATGGTCAGACGTATCAAAAGAGAATGATCAAGGCCTTTAACAAGAAAGTCAAAAATTAAGAATATCAAGTCGGGGATCTAGTGATCAAACGCATCATACTACCACAAGGTGATCCCAAGGGCAAATGGACCCCTACATACGAAGAGCCATTTGTGGTTAAGAACATTTTCTCGGGAGGAGCTATGATTCTAACCACCATGGATGGTGACGACCTTCCTCACCCCGTCAATGTAGAAATAGTGAAAAGATACTACGCATAGTCAAAGACCCGCTAGGTTGATTGGCCTAGGAAAAAATAAGGGCTTCCCGGCGAACCAAAAGGGTTCGGGCAAAAGTAAGGGATGAAGATGAAAAAACTGTACACCCGGCAAGTCGAAAACCTGAAAAGGCGACTTGGGAAAAAAAGGGTATCCCGGTGGACTGAAAACCCGAAAGGGCGGTCCGAGAAGAAATTAGGGATTAAAGCGTAACACTATGTCTCATTGGATCATCTTGCAACCAGACCTCGGTATCGACTATCAAGCTCGGACATTGCTAATCAATCTAATCCACCTTCGACCAAGCAACAAAGTGATAAGACGCTTGAAGATATAAAGGCAATAACAGAGTTAGAACCCAATGGGATTGTTTCACATAGCTATTTTTTCTTTCTGTTATACAAGTTGTAATTTCTATCTTTCGGCGGTGTTCTCTTACTAGGACGTCATCCTCTTTGTACAAAAACGTCTATTACGGGCCAACTTCAAAATCAATACAATTCATTTTCACAAGAAATTTCAATTTGTTTTTCTTTTTCTGTTTTGTTTCACAAGAACGTCCAATGATTTATTTTTGATATATGCATTTGAAAATAATTGTTGCTCATAAATATTTACATAAGAAACAAAAGACGATTACTCGTAATTCCAGGAACAGGGACAACCAAGAAGTGCCCAAACCTTACAGTTACTCTGCCCACCGGGTATCGGGATAGAGCCAGTTTGAGAACATGAGCAATGGTACATACACTCCCCACAGAGTAAAAAATATCCAAAGACAGTGATGTTAGCTTTCCTGAACAAGACCTAACTCTTCCCAGCTGAGGTTCGTAATCGCGAGTGAGTCGGTAAATTTTTCCCCAATCAGAGTTTATTTCTCTCACAAGCAGAATTTCAATCTCCAACAAGAATTCACTATCACCAGCAACGGAAATTCATCCCCAGCCGAGTTATTTCTCCAAGTCAGCAGATCTATCAACAGGGTATCTCCTTTCCAACAGAGTTATTCCCTGCAAAGTTATCCTCAGACAGAGTCTTTCCTCGGTAGAATATCCGTAAACAAGGGCAAATCCCCAGCATATTCATCGTTGTTCACCATCCCTAACAGAAGCAGAGGAACTATGATTTGTTACAGCAGTCAAGAATACCATTTCTCATACTCTCCAAACAGCAGTCAGGGATTTATTTTCCCGGACTCAGTCTATTACGTCCGCAGTTCATGTTCATACATCATGACATATGCATACATCGCATATAACATAGTCTCATTTATTTTGAGAACATCATCATACAATGCATCTCATGCATCACACATAATTAACCATGTATTTCTTTCAGGAAATACAATTATTATCAATAATTTCCAGCATGTCCATGATCAACACTCGAAGCTAAATAGAGTAATCATCAGTGTGACAAAAGCAGCCTTACCCAGGTTCCCTCTGCAGTTTTACCCAAATTCATATCGAAGAAACCCTACTATCAAGGTTCCTTCTCATAGCCCTACTATCCAGGATTTCATATCGAAGTAACCCTACTATTCAGGTTCCTTCTCACAGCCCTACTACCCCGACTTTCATATCGAAGTAACCCTACTATCCAGGTTCCTTCTCACAGCCCTACTATCCAGGCTTTCATATCGAAGTAACCCTACTATCCAGGTTCCTTCTCACAACCCTACTACCCCGACTTTCATATCGAAGTAACCCTACTATCCAGGTTCCTTCTCACAGCCCTACTATCCAGGCTTTCATATCGAAGTAACCCTACTATCCAGGTTCCTTCTCACAGCCCTACTACCCCGACTTTCATATCGAAGTAACCCTACTATCCAGGTTCCTTCTCACAGCCCTACTACCCTGGCTTTCATATCGAAGTAACCCTACTATCCAGGTTCCTTCTCACAGCCCTATTACCCAGGCTTTTATATCGAAGTAACCCTACTATCCAGGTTCCTTCTCACAGCCCTACTACCCCGACTTTCATATCAAAGTAACCCTACTATCCAGGTTCCTTCTCACAGTCCTACTACCCCGACTTTCATATCGAAGTAACCCTACTATCCAGGTTCCTTCTCACAACCCTACTACCCCGGCTTTCATATTGAAGTAACCCTACTATCCAGGTTCCTTCTCACAGCCTTACTACCCCGACTTTCATATCGAAGTAACCCTACTATCCAGGTTCCTTCTCACAGCCCTACTATCCCGAATTTCATTTCGAAGTGACCCTACTATCCAGGTTCCTTCTCACAACCCTACTATCCAGGTTTTCATATCGAAGTAACCCTACTATCCAGGTTCCTTATCATAACCTTACTATCTGGGTTCTTCCTCTCTTATCCCCAGACAACAGTCTGCAACATTGTAAGATCGGGACCCGATCAAACACAATTGATTTCACATTTCCCCAGAAAGTCGCGGTGCAACATATACCCCGACCAAGCACGTAGTTCACTTCCTCTTCCCAAACCGGAATTATTCCCCAGTAGAGTAACGGATAACTGAAGCTCCTAAAACTCTATTTCCCTCAAGACAGAGACCAACATTCCTCAGCGAAGTCTACCTCAACAACATGTATACAAGATCTTGCAAAGGAATCTCTTATGCGATCGACACCTCTTTGGATGGCATATTTAAGCCCATCTCCGGTGACCTTCCGTCATCTCCTCCAAATGGCATCTGTAAGCCCATTCTCGATATCACAAATCAAATATCACTTCATGCGAGTGCAAATTTCCGGGCACTCTAGTGTTCAGTCATCTTCCACCTTTAGATCACGAAAGGCGTACGAGCCAATCTACATCCTCAGGTTTAAGAAGATTGAACAGCGGCAACTATTATACCCTAAAATTTTACCTCCCATATTTCTCAACACATGGAAAGTGAGGTCCCCAAATTGCTCAAGGAAGTTCAAAAGTTGACCAGACAAACTCTCTCCTAAGGCAGTCTACCTCAAATTAGGGTTTCATTTTTCATCAACATGCTTGAGTCCAAAGGATCCCAAATGCTAACCATTGTCCTAATATGTTCCTAAGATCATCCATGTCAAGTTTCAAGCCTTACAGAAGAAGTTTGCTCAGTCAATTGCTCAAATGCCTGAAAATCGATTGTGTTGGGTCAAAAGTCAACTATGGCCCACATACAGTCAAACTTCAAGATTTTTGGTCATCATCCTCATTTTTAAGTATTATCCATCATTTTATCAAGGTTTGATCATGATTCCTCAAGGATTGCTCACAATTCATCAAAACCCAAAAGTTGCTAAATTAGGGTTTTGTAGGAAAAGTCAACTCAACTTTGACCAAGCATAACTTTCTCATACTTTATCAGAAATGACCCATCCAAAGATAATTTTTAAAAGGATGCAATTCCCTACAATTAATATTCATCTCCCAAGTTCAAAATATGTACTCACAAGAAGATATGAAATTTGACATTATAGGTTATTTTGGAAAGTCAACAAAAACACCTTTTGGGTCAAAGCTTCATACATGAACATGGAAGAATCAATTGAGATTATAACAAAAGGGTTGCTTAGAGGAAATCCTAAGATTTCAAAAAAGTCCAAGAAAACCTCTCTAGGGTCAAAATTCAGAGTTATGCATTGGCCAAGTTGACCTTTTTTGCAAAATTGCCAAAAGTCAAATGTGCTCAAATTTGCATTTTTTGCTAAATGGGCCCAACTTTTTATGCTTGCACCTCAAAGATAATGTGGTCCACGACTCAAATGATTATCCACCAATTGTTTGCTTAATTTTTCAATTTATTTTGTTTTTCATTAATTAAAAATTGAATTAAATCAAATAAATGATGAAAATTATCAAAGATTTGATTTGATTGGTTTTTTTGACAGGTTAGCAACCAAGATTCGATGAGCTTGCTAGACCAATTCGAATCAATGATAATTAGAACAAAAAGAGCATGATTAGGCCAAATTTGGAAAGATTACATATGCCATGAAAACAAAATCGATTTTTGAAAAACTTCCTAAGATGTGATCGGTTTTACAACCCTAATGCATTCTATAATATATATTGAACGTTTCCAAAGCAAGGATAGGGGTTAAGAGTCGTGCATAGCCAAGAAAAAAAACTCAATTTTTGGTAGAAAAGTGGTGATCTGATCTCTACCCTAGAGGAAGATTCAAAGCTTTCCAACACTCCTAATCGCATTCTGTAACATCTCTGAAGCTAACTGGATCAATTGCAAGCCTCCTCGTGCCTAGAATCGACCCATAGCAGTCACACGGTTTGCCTAAAAAACTCGTTTTCGATTTCATTGATTTACTCATCATGTGCACGTTTTGATTATATATTCTTGTTCATAATTGAGTTTGCAAGCTAATCATTCTATTCAATTTCATTTTTGATGATTGTATGTGAAAATGCCATGGCTAGGGTTTTGTTTTCTTGTTTAGGGCTTTGCAGTATAGGCTAAATTGGACGTTAATTCTGGTACCATGATACTCGTGAGGATGAGACGAGTTGATTGGTACCAACCATGGTCATTTATCTTTCTTGTGGACAATTTTTGAGATGTACGAGTCTGTACCTACAACGAAACGTCCGTAGGTAAAATCTTGTTTACCTAAAACGACGGTTTGATGAAGAAGACGATGCGTGGCACTCCCTGGTTGGGTGGTTTGAATTTTAGCGTGTTTTTCAATCCTGTTTTATATATTATGCATTATTGTTATTATATGAACATATGAAGCGCGTGGTACAGATGGTTGGGCGTGTTTGGTGTTGATCATAAGGACCTGGGTTCGATCCTCAGGTCCCCAACTTTGTTCATATTATTTTTCAATAGGTGATCAGGTACACTACAGCCCCCAACGTCCACCATAGGCCATTCAATTTCCACCATCAGATCCATCAGTAATCTGGATCTAACGCTCAAGTAGCAAGAGGTCCATCATGCGCCTAAAGTCAACATGTGCACTGAATCAGGCAAATTCAAAACGGGTTGAGATTCACTTGGGCCCAGAATTTCAATAGCACCCCCCATAATTGCTAGCACAGGCCCATCATTCTTTCTTATTTCTTTTATTTTATTTATTTATTTTATTTACTCTTAATTCACAAATTAATCTTTTTTCATAAAAACCATAAAATCAATAATTCATAAAAAAATTAGGATTAGTTTTTTTATTATTATCAAAATTAATTTAATTTAGTTTAACGTAGGGAAATTGTAATTTATTTTTGCAAATAAAATCAAATATAAATTAGGTTAAAACTCTTGATTTAATTTTATTTTCTCCTTTTCTAAAATATATAAAAATACAAAAAATAGGTTTTAGAATAAATTAATGTATTTTCATTTAAAATTAATTAGAACTTAAGATTTTCTTTTTTTAATTTAATTTTTTCATTATTTTCTTAAAATAACAAAAACATGACAAAAACATTTTTTTAATAGCGAATAGGTCTAGTCAAGGGTCAAAACCCTAGTCGCTTCATATTTAATTCATCGCGCGCGTGTTCATTATTTTTACCAATATTTTTGTAACTGTTCATGGTTTGTAATAGTTTAATCTAGGGCTTTTTACTTATCGCTTTTTTTCCCGGGTTTTTTGGCTATGTAATTAATCCCCCTCCCCGAAGCCTTGTAATAACGTAGATTCACTTTCTCGTATTTTTAATTCATGCAAATATTTAACTATTTAGATGTATGCTAATAGGATTGTATGATAAGAATGCATGACAAATTTAATACAGTTAGAAAACCCTAATGTGCAAAGACAAATAACTGAAACAAATCACTCGCACATATCACTCTTAGGGTATACTCTCACTTCGGTTTCCTTCGGTAAACGATCATTAAGTATAGGGTGTCTTAGTGGTTTCCCTCCTGTCTGAAAAATATCAAATGTCCCATTCAAATGTTGCCTCGGAAATGTTGCATCGAATATGATCTTAAGACTCTAGGGTTATTACTAATTTGTCCTAATATTGCTTTAGTGATCGTACGTCCCTTTCGAATTGACCCTTACAACTCCAATGACGGTGCTACCTATTTCTCAATAGTAGGATAGCACTGTCTAAAGGAAATAAGAATAGAAACGATCCTTTTTCGAGTAGGTAGATGCTAGTAGGTACTTGCTCAAATCAAAACTTTTCACACTTACACTTTTCAAACAAACTTTCAAAACAAACTTTGTCACACCTTTGAGGACTGATACAAGGGTTATCACGAAGTTAAAACTCTTCTAAAAAACAAAGCACATACTCAAGAAATTTTAAAAAAGATGAGCAAGCACCTAAGAGCCCATGGAAAACCATGGATAGAAAGGATGCTAACACCTTCCCTTTCTATAATCTACCCCCGTACTCAGAATATCTCAAAAAAAGATTTTTTTCTATACTTTTTTCCTTTCCGATTGGATAAAATAAAAGTCGGTGGCGACTCTTGCTTACCGCGACATTTTGCGAACAAAAAACGCAAAACGCAAACCAGCGTCAAACAGTCGGTTCTGCCACCGTATCACAGTTTATATCTTGGTGTTGGTTGTGTGTGTTTTGAAAATCCAATTGATTGTAGAATTTTTACAATTGTAACTTTTATCCCCTTTATTGTTTATAGTAAGGAGGTGTGTTTTGTAATGGGCGGAATATCCCTTATACTCTCTTGAATATATAGCCTATTAAAAATAACAATAATCCTACATTTATTTAATAATAAATGGAGCAGTGCTTAATGGAGTTAGTAAGAGTTTATGTAACGCTACTCTTTTTTAATCTACCTTCATCTTCTCTTTTAATCTACCTTAATCTTCTCTTCCTCACTCTGCTTTCACTTACCGAAACCACCCCAATATATTGTTAACTCACTCCTTTCTTCCACCATTAAAAACAACTGAAACTCACATCAACCAAGCAAAACCGTAATTTTATTTTCCAACCATCATCACTATTGCTTCCTTGAAAATTAACAAACAATAATATAACCTTTTAGAAGTTGGATTTTATGGTTCAATGAGGTAGAGCAAGACAACCATGGCGCAATTCTCTTTCCCTGCTGCCTACCATGTATTTGATAAAATTCTCCAACTAGACATCTTTTATACTAAGTAGAGGAGAAGCAAAAATTTGCATTATTTAATAGTTTCTACTCAAATAGGAGGTTTACATTGTCCATTTCGAGGATTCCATTGTTTCCCGGATGGTGGAGATGGGAGCAAAGGTATTTTTCGTTTGGTGTCTCATCTTAAGATGCTACTTCTATGTAATGACGAACGGAAAAATATAATACGAGATGTGATTGAGAATGATTATGATTTATTTACGGCATTGGAAGAGTCTTTGAGTGTGGTTGGGAAATGACTATGTGGAAGGTGTATGAACATTCATGCCATGAGTCGGGCATGTCATCATCCTGATGATCTTGTTCGTGCCACTCATAGGACATGAGAGAACGGAAGTTACATTGCGGGTATTGTTAAACCATCCACAAGTGTGTATGATAACCTCGAAGCAAACGAGGATCTTGTTTTGGATGCAAGGTTATTAGAGAGATTTCTTACCGCACCTATCTTCATTGTGAAAAGTATACCTCTAAGTTGTCGTCTTGTTTTCTCTCAAACTTTGAAAGATACTCTTTACAAGGTGGTTGTTGATTCCAAATTTTGACCTTAGTAATTTTACTAGTAAGGACATCGTCCCTCCTAAAGCACAACATATTTTAGTGAGTGCCCTTTTTAGTAAAGTTGTTAGGGACATGTATGTGAAGTTTGACATGACCACAAGACAGAAAGTAGTTTTTGGTTGTTTGCAAGTCACGCATGCTTAGGAATTTCTCTTTACTATTCCTATTGATGGACTATGTCAACATATGTCACCGGTGGAGTATCGTACTATCCTAAGATATCACTTTATGAATTATAATTCCTCTATTTCCTATTGATGAGGTTTACCATGTTTGTCGTAAGGCATGTTTGAATACATTTGGGGAATACGCGATTTATTGTAGGAAACTTCCAGACTTCAAATACTGACATGACCTTGTTAGGGATGTCTTGTTTGATATATTCGGAAGTGCCAGAGTATCTGTGAAGAAAGATGTGCATGTGAATTTTTTGACTGACCCACTTGAGGGGAGATCGACACTTAGATCAACAAATGTTTTGGTGTACGGGTGGGTAGGAGGGAAACATGCTTGTGTGAACTTGACGATAATTTCTCCACTGGTGGGTTTGAGGAATGATGGTTTTACTGTGAGACAGACAACTCTCAAAACTACTTTTAGTAAAGTGATCAAACATGAGAGAGCGTGTTATGAAAATCAACATATTTTTATATCATTTGTTTTTGACATTTTTGATTTTATAACATTAAAAATATTTGATCTTTTATAGAGAGTTCAAAGACTTATGAATAACAATGTTATATCTCCTAAATCTATGGATGTAATTTTAAAAAAACTTAATTTTACAATTCAAAAAAGAGTAAAAGCGTAATTTATATATTATCTGTTTGTCTTCTATTTTTGTATTAACTTAATTTTTCATATAATATCATCTTTAGAGAGCAAATCATAATTCCAAACTCAGTTATATTTCTAGGCTATTGGTTGTTAATGTTAATCCGACACAGGGGCTGGAGGGTGTAACTAGGTTAGTTGGTGAAACAAATTGCAAAGAAAATATAGAGAATATAACAATAGCATAGCATGTCGTAACAAAAGCGTTTGGTGGCGAGTTACTTTGGATAATCACGTTTACGTAGAATCCTGATTCAATCACTTTGACAAACATATGTAGAGCCAAACTGTGACCCTTTCACCAAATCTCAATGGATCATTACGTTTCAACTTCCACAGGATATTTATTCATTGGTTCCAAATCAAAGCCTTAAAGCATGACATATTCACAGTGACTGAAAAAATTGTTGATCTTATCACTAATGCTGATGGCTAAGATCGAATTAACAAGTGTTACAAATACCTTAAAACACTTGTTAGCATTTGCCATTAATTAATGTATCACGTATGATGTTGTATAAAACACTCAACAACTTATGAAGCAAACATTTTGCATTACTCTACAACTAAAGTTATTTTCTCCATAAGAAAAAGACGCTACCTGGTCTACAAAAGGAAGAGACTCCATAATTACAACTTATTATAGTACATCTTATCTAAATAAATGTTCCAATGACTAAAATTAGTCTAATTCACTTCTGTCTTCAGTATGGTCCAATAAATACTGACCTAATAACGATGGCCCTAGATTGGGCAAGTCTGGTTGACTGTTCCGTGAGACTGCGAGACCAACAATGTCAAAATCTTGTTCCTGTATGTAACGACAATCTCCTCCCCGATCTACTCGCTACATGTTGAGCAGACAATCAGATCAACACTCATAACATGTATGTTTGTCATCTCACCATTGCCCGCCAATGGCTAGTTACGAGCATGACTGCCCGTTTTGACCAGGTCATGACAATTATCTATTTTCGCGAAACCTAATATCTAGGCCCAAAAATAGGAACCAATGACTACGCGTTGGGGCACTATATAAACCCTCACACTTGTGAGGGCCAGATATCCAATTTCCAAACCTTAAACCCTAATGTTCTGGTTGTATCTCTTTGCATCCATTCTTACTTGACCGTCGGAGTGCCTTGAAGGTACAACCCCCATTTTTCTTCCTCAACTTTCCAGCAAACCAGACGTTATCCTTCGGCCTATTCACAGGTTCTGATCAACCGGTAAGATCAATGGCGCCGTCTGTGGGAAACCATCTTCCCCGTCTTCTTTTCCTGTAAACCGAAGACCAAAGATACCTTCAACCCTTCAACCATGGTTGACCATGATGATCATCACCTCTCTGGAAAGACTGTACTCTCTCTGGTCCATAAAACCGACTAAAGCTAGAAGCATCCTCACCTCAAGGATGACTTCGACATCAAAAACAGATGGACTGCGTCCCCAGATTCTGTCAATGCCCAACACGATGACCATCAGTTCTTGGACGAGCAGCATTCTAAAAACCCTACCGAGGAACTTTCTAAGATTCAATAATCAGTTCCCATTCCTTAGAATACTGACCCGACCATGGCAACATTGCTCTCTTCCCCTAACCAGACCAACGCCCTTATCCTGCAGCAGAGCAAGAGGATAAGGGCCTGGGAGAAGAAGCAGTCAAAGTCTCCTCCTCGGAGACACCGACGATACGACTCCTCCAACCTATCCCCACCTAGGTGTGGTCGTCCAACCATAAGGGAGAAGCATGACGTTTCTTTCCTCATGAAACACGACCTCACACCTCCCAAGAAAGATCAAGGCTCTCTGTCTTCCAAGAAGACAAAGAGCGGCCTTTGACTTAACCGCGGCCGATCACTGTCACTCATGCCCAGACAACAACAAAGAAGCCCCTCTCCCTGACGAGACAATGATTCCCGATGGGGAAGGAACCACCATCCCCCTCCTCCTTCTCTCGAAGGAAGCGACAACAACAAGACCCGCGTCCCGTTATCAAGAGAGATTACAGAGACCTAGCTTCCAGTAGGCCTAGAGAAGCCACCCCTGCTGGGAACATATGATGGTACAACTGATCCTGATGAACATATAAAAAGTATTGACACCTGTTTACCATGAAAATTGGTAAACAACCGTTGATCTTCCAAAAAAAGGTTATTTTGGTTACTTGCAGGATTGATCAGTTTGATCCTAGGACATATGTTAAGTATTTTGTGAGTTTGGGTAGGTTTTAAATGAAAAGGTTCGACAAAATATTAAGAGTAAAGGCAGGATGAAGATAGAGCTTTGTAAAAACGCAAGTAAAGTGCAAGATAAAGTAAATTTGCAGTAATTTAAAAGGGCTGTAATGGTAAAGTTTGCAGAATGTTAAATGGCAAGGATTGTAAAGAAATGTAAAGACTTGAATGTAATTAAAATATGGTGATTCAAACGTACATTCTCAATATTCTTTCTCACACATCGGGTACTTGAATAAATTTGAGTGACTTGTACTAATAAGTTGAACACACGGAATTTTACACAAATTTCCTATATTTATACTAGTAGTAAATAACTATCGAACGGTTGCTCCGATCCAGGATGAAGAAAAGTGTCCTCATGCATGTTCTTCAACCCCTATCTTCATGCCACGTTGCTTTTCCTAACTGCCAAGTGAACTGCCTTTCCCTCCTTTCTTCGAATTCAAATCCACTTGTTGCTGGTACAAGAGCCTTTCGGTCGAAGACCGCTTTTAACTTAGGAAATTCTCTAAGCGTTTTCTCCTTCTTAGTAAGGATCACTTCGACACACCCCCTTTTACAGGCTCTTCTGCCGAAGTGTCTTTAACTTAGATTTCTTGACTTCGACACAACCCCTTTTATAGGTTCTTCAGTCGAAGTGTCTTTCACTTAGATTTCTTCAATCTATTTTTAGCCAATAAGGATAATATGTGTGAGTGTCGAATTTAAGAGCTAACAAATTACCCCCCAAGAATGTCAATTTTGACACAAGGAGAAATAACCATTCTTTGATATTTCCATTTGAAACCTGACCATCTCTTGGTTACACAAGTTCATAGTGAGAGCGAAAATCCGAGCCCTGATATTGAAGTTTCTCCTAAGGTAATACTTTCGACCATCGAAGACCCTTTTTTGAATCATTTTGCCATAATTTTGATAACAATCTCTTAATTTTCATGATACTGTTGGTACTTCTAGACAGGCTCCTAAACCTGCAGAAGATTTGACTACCCCAATAAACAACAAAGGCAATCCTACTCACAAGCCTTCTCGAGTAAAGGGATCCTTCTTAAGCTCAAACAGTGAAGTGAACCAAACTTCGGACCAACAAGTTGAAGTCACTGAGGAGCAAAATAATGAGGTTCTTAGTGAGGAGGATTTGGATTTACAACATGCTAATCTGAGGACCTCGCCGACTGCTGATGATGACCATGGAGAAGGAGAAGCTGCAGATGACGAAGTCGAAATAGAAATAGAAGGCACACAAAACAAAGAAGAGGACAATCCTGCAACTGTTGAGAGAGAAAACCTTACAGAAAAGGAAGGGAACCCCACCAATGCCGAAAGTGCCAATGCTGAGAATGTGGCTCATGCCACTAATGAAAATGTTCCTTCGACTGGGTCTCGCACCAAAGAAGATTTGGCACTTTGCTCAAAAGGAACAACCCTCTTGGCTATTTGAATGCCATTCTTGAAAGTAGAGAAACTTCCTCCGAACAAAGCCGTGATGCTTCGACTGCATTTGGTAAATCTACTTCAGCTTCTCCCATTGAGGAAGCACTTCAAAAGGTTAAGGCTCAAATTTTCAAGAGGGATCTAATGTTGACCTTAGAGGGAGAGCCCACTGCCTATTCCTTTCTGAAAAGTACTCTTAAAGTTGTTGATCTCCTTGTTGTTTCCCCAAAAACAGCTAGCATCATCTTGGACTTGACCTCGATCATAGATCAAGCTTCAACTGACTACACTCGCCGCAGAACTCTCAATCTTGAAATTGAAGAGGAAAATGGTCGCGTTTCTGCTACTTGGGTTGTTGTTGCTGAATCAGCTTCGAGGCTAAATAAGTTATCGAAAGAACAATAAGCCAGGAAAAAGGAGGTTTAAGAGATTGACCATGACACTACTAGCATGAAATCTCAAATCAAAGAATTGGAGGCTAAGATTGCTGCGAATGACAAACGCAGAGAAGAGCTTCTTGCCAGCAATGACTCTAAGAGTCAGGAGGAACTTGACAGTGGACTGAAGTATGCTGAACAAGCCCAAGCTTTGGATGCAAAGACCGAAGCTCTCCATCAGTCGAGGGCTTTATGTGAAAGGCGCTTGGAACTTCAGAAGATCAAATATCTCCATATTAAGGCTGCTCTTCCATTTTGATCAGGCTTCTCTTTTGTTCAACCATTCTTTTGTAACAAATATTTGAACCCTCAGAATGGGTATATGTAATGTTTTGGATCCATTTTGGCTAACTTAATGAATTATCCATTTTGGATATCTACTTCGACTAAGGTCAATTGTTGATGATTTTAACTTCTTGAAGTGCAGGTCTATATTTTTTTAAATATTTACCATTTACTTTCAAGAGTCTTTTATCTTCACTTAACTCTTCAATCTCATAAGCATCACCAAAAAATACCTGGATAATATTGAAAGGTCCTTCCCATTTAGGAGACCATTTTCCCATGTTCCTATCCTTTTGATCCATTGGGAGAATTACTTTCCACACCAAATCTTCAGGCAGGAATATCTTAGGTTTTACTCTCTTATTATAAGATTTTTCCACTCTTTTCTTTTGTATCCTTAAGAGGTCTAAAGCCCCCAGTCTTTCTTCGTCCAAATCAACAAGTTCATCTAACATCATATTCCAATAAGATTCAGAAGGAATATCCTGATGTCTTTGAATCCTTATTGACTACAGACAGATTTCTACTGGCAACATTGCGTCATAACCATAGGTTAATTGAAATGGTGTCGTATTGGTAGCTTCTTTAGGAGAAGTTCGACATGCCCATAAGATTTGGTCCAACGTCTTTTGCCAATTATTTTGCTTTTTTCCTATATGATTTTTTATTAAGCCAATTACTACCTTATTTTACGCTTCGACTTGGCCATTGGCTTGCGCATAATAAGGTGTAAATGTTAATAGCTTGAATCCCATTGCTATAGCAAATTCTTGCATTTTTCGACCAGTAAATACTGATCCTTGATCAGTTGTTATTGTCTCAGGGATTCCAAACCTATATATAATGTTTTTTAAATAAATTCAATAACATTTTCTTGGTCTACATTGACTAAAGGAATTGCTTCAATCCATTTAGTGAAGTAGTCAATGCCCACCAATATATATTTTTGGCTTTTAGATGATGTTGGTCGAACCTCTCCAATAAGATCCAAAGCCCAACCCCTAAAAGGCCAAGGTTTCACAATTGAGTGAAGTTCGCTTGCAGGTACGTGATAGATGCCTGTATGTATTTCACACTCTTGGCACCCTTTTGCAAACTCAACACAATCTTTCAACATAGTAGGCCAATATAATCCTTGTCCAAACAACAACCATTTCATTTTATGGCCTACTTGATATGCCCCACATGCTCCAGCATGTGTAGTCGAAAGGGCTATATATGCCTCTATTTCACTCAGGCATTTTAGTAGTACTCCTTCAGGTGTCTTCTTGAGTAACTCATTTCCCATTTGAATATAACTCAACGCCCTATACTCTGTCTTTCATTCTGTCGAAGCCGCTGGATTTTGCAAATAATCCACTATGGGCTTTCTCTAATCTTGCTCTGTTAGATTGTCTATGAACGAAATCTCAAAGTTTTCTTGGTCAACGTACCCCATCTTTGTTGTTTCCAAATCTGTTGGAGACGACTTGGTTGATACTACCCTTCCTCTAACTTCGATTGCTTGTTGCAATTTTTCTTTTGAAATTTTATACCCAGATGCAATTTGTGCTAAGTCATTAGCCACTTGATTTTCTAATCTTGGTATATATCGAATGTTGATCACTTTGAATTTTTACAACAAGCGATTGGCTATTACAAAGTACATGATCAGATTTTCTCTTATACATTTGTATTCTTTTGTAACTTGCCTTATGACTAACTCTGAGTCTCCCATTATTTTGAATCGAGTTTCCCTCAATTCCAACAAGATTTCAAGGCCTACAATTAAAGCTTCATACTCAGCCTCATTGTTCGAACAAGAACCTTCGATCATGTACTTGAATGTTGTTGGAATTTTATTTGGAGAAATAATTAGAACTCCCACTTCAGTTCCATCTTTATGACTCGAACTGTCGAAGTATAACTTCCAGAGTTCAATCTCTAAGTAATTTAATGATTCTTCATTCATTGAGTGGTCGACTATAAAGTCTGCTACCACTTGTCATTTTACATCCTTGAGAGGCATAAAGGTTAGTGAATACTCAGTCAATGCAAGTGCCTATTTTCCAATTCGACTATGCAAGATGGGTTTCGATAACATATATTTGAAAACATCAAAATGAGACAAAACATAAACATCAACTGGTTTAATATATTGCTTAAGTTTTGTACATGAGAAGTAAAGACATAAACATAGTTTTTCAACTTCGCTATATCTAGTTTCTGCATCATTTAAAACTCTACCGAGGTAGTAGATGGGCCTTTCGACGCCATTTTCATCCTCTTGAGCTAACATGCTTCCTAAAGTTTTATCAAATGCATCTATGTACAATCTCATACTCCTATTTCTACAAGGAGGTACCAGAATAGGTGGCTTGGTGAGGTATCCTTTAATTTTGTCGAAGGCCTCTTATTTTTCTCCCCCCCATTAGAATCCTTCTTTGTTGAGTCAAAGTAAGGGTGAGAAGGCTTGCGTCTTTCCACTTAAGTTGGATATAAATCTCCTCAAGAAATTTACCTTGCCAAGTAGAGATTGCAACTCCTTCTTGTTTGTTGGTGCCTTCGCTTCCAAAATGGCCTTGGTCTTGTTCTGGTTTATTTCGATTATTTTTTTGTGGACTACAAAGCCTAAGAAGTCCCCTGTTTTTACACATAAAGCGCACTTTAGAGGATTCATCTTTAGACCATAGCTTCTCATCCTTTCGAAGGATTGTCGAAGATGGTCTATGTGATACTTCCCTGAAATAGATTTAATAATAATATCGTCAATATAAATCTGTATGAAAGTTTCAATAAAATCATGGAAGATAGAGTTCATTGCTCTTTGATATGTTACCACTTCATTTTTTAGGCCAAAAGGCATTACTACCCATTCGTAACTGCCTAAATCCCCAGGGCATCGAAATGTTGTTTTCGATACATCTTCTTCAGCAATGAAAATCTGATTATACCCAGAGTATCCATCAAGCATACTCATGTACTCGAAGCCAGCGGCAGAATCAACAAGAATTTCCTCCATAGGCATTGTATATTCATCCTTGGGTGTTGCAGCATTTAGATCTCTAAAATTAATGCACACCCTTAAGGTACCATTTTTATTTATAACAGGTACTATATTTGCAATCCATTCGACATACTTGGTCGTTCGGATTAACTTGCATTTCAATAGTCTTTCGACTTTCATCTTGATCTTTGACAAGATCTTTGGTGCAAAACGCCTTAGGGTTTGCTTGATAGGATTTTTTCCAGGCTTTATTGGTAGTTGAAGCTCCACCAATCCTCTGTCAAGACCAGGCATTTCGTCATAATCCCATGCAAAGCAGTCTTTAAACTCCTTCAACAATTGGATTATTTCGACTCTGAGCTCTGGATCTATCTTTACACTGATGTATGTTGGTCTCTTCACCATTCCTTCGCCTAAGTCTATTTCCTCAAGAGGATCTTGTGCTAGCATTATATATTGCTTGCCAGCGGATCCTTCTCGAAACCCAAAGGCTCGTCATCATAGATGGAATCTAGCCTATGGCCTTGCACTTCCTCCCCTTTTGAGTCAGGTGGTTTTGGGTCGAAATCTTTCCCAGGGCCTTTTGGAAGTGGCACTTGTCTATTGGATTTGACATCCATATACTTCACTTCGGCCTCTAAGGCCGCTATCATCCTATTTTCGGAAACATATGCCGAAATCCTTTGTAATGCTTGTGACTCAGTCATGATCACTGAAATCACTTCCCCAGCTTGTTAGTCGTATATCATCAATCCCTCCATAATCAATGTTTGACAAATCCTCCTTATCCCATTGGAATCCATGATCTGAGTGTAGGTATAGGTAGCAAAAAGCATTGGGTGTTGGTGCCAAGTCGAAGTCTGGAGGATTACATGGCCCTATGTGAGCTAAATTTTTGTCGGAGCTTGCTTTGTCGACATTGTTGACTTCGACCATATAGTAACTTTGATCAGCTTCAATATTTTCTACTATCATGATGCCAGATGGTAACGTGCTGATGCATTAATGATGGCACTGCTCCTATGCCATGGATCCACTCCCTTCCTAGGAGCAAATTGTAGTTGAGTTTTGCTGAGATGACCATAAACATTGTTGGCCGAACTATGGTTCCCACTTTGAGGTCCAATTGTATTACTCCCATGGTAGTCCCAATTCCACCTTCATAGTTTGATAAAACCATGTTATGGGGCTTGATGTCTTCATATCCTTTGCCCAGCTTTCTCAGCATAATTTGAGGGATTATGTTAACTGTAGCCCCACAATCAACCAAAACTTTGTTGATGGTTTCCTCCCCTATTTTTTCCCTTATGAACAAAGGTTTGATGTGATTCCTCATTGCCTCAGTAGGACACTCGAAGAAGGAATTTTGCTCTTCCACACATCCATTGTTCATAGCATAGTAGCACATTGGCCTATGTTTGGCCATTTCTTGTTCGACCTCCCACTCTGTCTCTTCGACTTTGACTAGTTGGCCGTATTCTCTGGGCAGCACAGACACTAAATTTACCATGATGTCTAATGTAGCATCAGACCCAAAATCAGATCCTTCTTTCGATTCACCTTGTTCATGCCACACCAGCTTCTAGAAATTGGCTTCCTCTCCAAAGGCATTCTTGGTTTAGCCTTCTTTTTTGTTTGTGGCGTGTTAATGCTTGTTTCTGGTTGGTGCCCTTCTGCGGCTTCTCTTTCATCCTTTCGTCGTCTCTGATACCTTCTCCATTGGGAGCGGGTCATAGGGTTCTTTCCTTTGTAATTGTTTGACACATGAGAAACCTTGTTTGTTGTTGTTGACTGAAATTCCTTTCTGTGGGACAAAGAGGATCCTATTGGCATATCAAATGTCTGCCATTTTCCCTCGTTGGGTCTTTTCCTATTTGTTGTCTTCAACCAAGTATCCACAGGGACATTTGTTGGAGGCTTGAAAGTTGATGGCCTATTTACCTGGTTCACTGGCCCCTTTTGGTATCCCCTTTTCTAGGATCATACCTTGCTTCAGGATCCATGTTAGGCTGAGCATTGTTGCCCCACTTTTTCTTCGTTGCATGCTCACCTTGTATGTGTTCAACAACTTTCTTATCGAAGATAGAATTGCATCTTGGACACAACATAACCTCTTACTTCTTTTTCTGGCATCTGTGTAGAAAATCTTCCATATTTTCATTCTCTTTAGGAAAAGCAACCTTGTTGATTTCCTCTTGTCTGATGTTATCTTCTGAATTTGTAGCTTTAGGTTCAGACACTTCAACCATATTTATTTCCATGTTGCTCTTACCAGTTACACTTAGTTTCTACATCTTGGCTTATAGGCCTTGTGTTGAACCTGTGACAGCAGCTAAGTAGGAACCTCTAGTAGTTCCTTTGTTCGAACCATCAGTGGCTCCCTTGTTTAGGCCTTCAGTAGCCTTTTTCTGTATCTCTTCGACAACTTTTCTGCTAACATCTTCAGTGAAACTGCCAAAAACAGGTTTGTTGGTGAAGTTTTCCGAGACTTCAACCATGTTTATGCATGATGGTTCATCATAATGGGCATCTTCCTGCAACAGGTTTGCATCAATCTTCATGGGTGGTTTGTCAGCAAACTTGAGTCTGCCGTCTTTTATTGCGCCTTGAACGAGATCCCTGAAAAGAAAATATTGTGAGGTTTTATGGCCCAAAAAATTATGATATTTACAAAAACCTCTCCTTTTCCTTTGATCTAAAGGAGACATTTTTCCCCTGGGGCACTACCATTTGGCCATCTTTAACTAACAAGTCAAATATTTTATCACATTTTGTGACGTCGAAGCTATACGTTTTCTTTGGGAACCTATCACTACTCTTCTTAGATTCAGTAGGATTCTTTCCATTTGAGGGTGTTAATAGTTTGCAAGAGTATGGTGGTCATTGCTTTAATTCTACTAAATCGACCTCGCTCTCTTCGACAGTTATAGGGTCACTAGATGTCTCTAGAACGTCATCATCCATTTCGACATATGCTACCCATTCTCTTAGATGGTTTTTATTCGCCTTAGCTTTCCCAGCTTTAAGGTGTTCCACTTGTCGAACTCTATCAGCTAATTGGGCCATATATCTTAGGTATTTGGTATCTAATTTCTTCCTAATGGAATAATCTAGGCCTCCTGCAGCCATTTCGACCAATTCATGTTCAGGCACTTGTGTAAAGCATCTGGCTTTGAGTAGTCAAAATATGTTCAGATACTCATCAATTGGCTCAGTGAATCTCCTCTTTACACTAACCCGTTCTTTCAAACTTATTTTGGTTTGTCCCATATAGAACTGTTCATGGAACAATCTTTCCAACTAATTCCAATTGTGGATCAAATTGGCTGCGAGTGTGGTAAACCAAGTGAAGGTGTTTTTGGTTAAGGAACTTGGGAAATACTTAATCCTAAGATTCTCATTATTTGAGATTTCCCCAGCCTCTATCAAATACCTTGCCACATGTTCGACAGTGGACTCTATCGTATCCCCTGAAAACTTGGTGAACCTTGGAACTTTCCACCTAGGGGGTAAATCTGATTGCAAGATATAATCTGACAATGGAGATGTAAAGTTTGGCCTATGAAAGCCAATGTTTACTCCATTTTGTGCCATGATTCTTTCGACCATGGCTATCAAGTTATTATCTATTGCATAGTTGTGGTGTCGAACCTGCTGTACTACTTCATTAGCATTTTGGTTTCTATTTACCATAATTATACCTTATTCGACAGCTCTTGGGATTTGTGGAGCAACTCTGGATACTTCGACCCTAGGTTGTTCGACTTCTACTCTATGGTTTATCCCATCTGGCTGTGGATTCTGGTTAATGGTTATGTCATCCTCTAAAATCACACCTTGATTTTCTCTTATCAACTCTCTTTGGGGGTGCCGAATAGGTTGAGGAACCCCGAAAAATTCGACCATGCACGTCATTTACGCTGCCATTTGCTAATTCGTCTAGGTGGTATTTTGTATCAGAGGGTTAAGCATTGTACTCAAGGTTTGTGCCAACATCTGCACCATGTCATGGTTACTATCATCCATTTGTTGTCTCAAAATTGCTGCAGAAGCATTTATGAGGTTTGGTATTGTATGTAACGTTCCTCCTAAGAGTTCATTTCTACCCAGATTTTCCATACCAGTTCCAGATCCCTGTAATGGTGAAGATGCACTCACTAAATGTTCTAAAAATATGGATGAAGCATTCATAAGGCTTGCCATTTCAGCAGTTGTCATGTGTGGTACGGTGGCAGAACCGACTATTATACTGGTTTTGCATTTGTGTTCGCAAGTGTTGCGGTAAGTAAGAGTCGCCACCGAATTTTCTTTTATCCAACAAAGGAAAGGGTGAAAAGAATAGAAAAAGACCTTTCGAGAGTTTTATGAGTAAGGGGGGTAGATTATGGAAAGGGAAGGTGTTAGCACCCTTTCCATCCATAGTTTTCTACGGGCTCTTAGATGCTTAGCTCATTTTGAAATACCTTGTGCTTTGTGTGTTTTTGAAAAGTATTTTGAAATTCCAATAGTAAGGCGATTTGCTTTATGATAACTCTTGTATTAGTCCTCAAGAGTGTTGATAAAGCGTTTTTGAAAATGTTTTTGAAAGTTGTTTTGTGTAAGTGTAAATTTGTTTTTGAGCATAGCATCTAGGAACTATCTAATTTTACTCGAAAGGGTCGTTCTTTTCCTCTTTTCCTTTCGAAAATTCTATCCTACTATTAGTGAGTAGGTAGCCCTAGCCGTTGAATGTTTGAGGGACATTCGAAGGGACGTTTATAGTCACAAAGGCAACTGGGCAAGAAACCTTAGTAACGATCTTAGGGTTTTAAGGTCATTTTTATCGAGGAAACATCGAGAGGGTCATCGAGGGATTTATGATCTTTTAAACCAGAGGGTAGCCACTAAAATCTCTCATGTTTAGAGAGTTATGATTGTTTTCTGAAGGCAACCAAAGTGGGAGTAACCTAGAGGTGCGCATGTGCAATTGTATTGTGCTTCAATTATTTATCTGGATGTTAGGTTTTCTAACATTTTGTTTTTTAATTTTTTGCCATGCAATCCTATTACCATACATCTAAACAGTTAATATATGTAAAACAAATATAAAGTGGGGAAATTAAATGCTATGCTATTACATGGTTTTAGGGAGGGGGATTAATTACATATCCAAACTGGGAAATAAAGCAGAAAAAGGTAAAGTACTAGTTTAAAATTATTACATCCCATAAGAAGATACATTAATGATAAAAATAACAATAATAAATATACGCAAATTGAAAGGACGTCTAGATCCTAAGAAATGAAATTTTGTTGTTGTTTTGTTTTGTTTTATGAAAAGAATTGAATTCAAATAAATCCTAAGTCTATTGATTTTAAAATTAAGAAAATGGTTTAACTAAATATTAATTAATTTACAGAATTAGTTCAATTAAGAAAAATTCTAACCTAATGTTTTTATGATTTTTTTTGCTGATTAAATATAAGACAAAAGAAATAAGCAATAAAAACAAAACAAAAATGTAAATGGGCCTGGACAGCAAATAGAAACAGGGGGTAAGTTTAAAAACGCAAGCCCAAATCAGGAAAGAGGCCTAGGTTGCCTTCTGATCTAATAAGGGAAGTTGCCTTTCAATCTAAGGAGGGAGCTGCCTTTCGATCCAATGAGAGGGGGGATGCCCTTCGATCCAACAAGAGAGGCTGTTTGTGATACGGTGGGAGAACTGACTTGAGGTTTTGCGTTTGTGTTTGCAAATGTTTCGGTTTAGCAAGAGTCGCCACCGACTTTTTATTTTATCCAAAGGAAAGGTCAAAAAGCACAGGAAATACCTTTGAGATGTTTTCTTGGGTTCGGGGGGTAGATTATGAAAAGGGAAGGTGCTAGCACCCTTTTCATCCATGGTTTTCCATGGACTCTTAGTTACTTGTTTAGATCACTTGCTTTTGCTTTTCAATTGTTTGAAATGGTGCTTTGTGTGTGGTTTTGAAAATATTTTGAAAAGAGGCCTTTGTCTAGGAAACCTTTGTAATGATTCTTGTTTGAATATATACAAAGGTGTTTGTCTTTTGAAAAATGTTTCAATGTTTGAATGTTTGTTTTGGGAAATGTTTAGAAATTGTGTGTGTGTTTGAAAATAGCAAGGATGTTTGCAAATTGATCAAGTGACTAGGAGTTGTCTACCCTACTCAAAGATCTTTCCTACACATTTTTAACCCTTTGACATTGTTGTTTTACCATTGTATTTGGTAAACAACCTTGTGCTTGGATGTTAAACGGGACAGACATGGGTCATCGTATGACCATGATAGCAATTGTGCTAAGTATCTTAGCAAGCTTTTTTGAGGGACTAGATCATTTTTGTATAGGCAACCAAGATAGCGTCATCGAGGGACTATGATCTTTTTGTTTTGATTTTGATTTTCCAAGATACCTAGCATGCATACCATGGCTATTTTTTAGGCAACAAGTGGATGAAACCCTAGGGGTGCTTGTGTGCATCGTGTTGTCATTTTTCATGCATTTTTGTCTTGTGTTTAGTCATGCTATTTGTTTTGATTTTTGATTATCATACAAACCCTAATCTTACTATCATGGTATTTGAAAGCAATAAAATGCGTAAAAGTAAATCTAAGACTATTACAATATTATTATGGGGAGGGGGATACAAGTTTGAATAGAGGGATATTGCATAAAATAAAATCCTAAAACTATTATTACAACCAAATTGAAATATTGCACAAATAAATAAATAGACAAATATTTAAATGGCACAAATAAATATAAATATGCAAAATGTTTTTGTATTTATTTTTATGTATGAAAAAATGAAATTATTTAATGTCTCAAAAATAAGAAAATAAAAATGATTATTTTTAGAAAGGGTGAAAACCCTAGTTTTTGGTTTTAAAAGGAAATATATTGTATTATTTATTTATTCATTTTTTTATGTACAAGAAAATAAATAAAAATGTTAAAAATAATATTTGTGAGAAAATAATATTTTAAGTGTATAAATAATAAAAATAAAATATTTAAGTATTTCAATATTATTTACAATTTATTTAAGAAAAATAAAGTATATATTATTAGTAAACTATTTTTAAGCCCAAAAAAATAATAAAAATAATAAAATAAAAATGTAAAAATTAAGAAAATATTTTTGGTGGTTTTTAATATTTAGAAAAAATAATAAAAGTCAGAAAATATAAAAGAAAATGAAAAATATGCAAAAATAAAGAAATGGGCCAAGGGGGTGCAAAAAGCAGAATGGGGGTGTCAAAAGTAGAAGCAAGCCAGGCCCAACCCAACTCACTTCGTCCCTGTCCTTGGAACAAAAACGCGCATCTTGTTCTTCAAATCTGTATCTCCTGCATACGTGCTTAAAAACAAAAACTTGCAACATGAAAGTTATAGCTCATCATCATACGATTCTAACCATATAAAAAACTTGATCTAACTCTATGAAACCAGGGAGAATTTTATCACCCCAAATTTTTGACATAAAAAATTCAGCAACTTCAACATCTAAATTCTCCTAGCTCAGTTAACATAAATGAATTCTATGCATATGTACAGTTCATGGACATTAAGGGCTACATTTTTGCTTCATAAACCTAAGCCTAATGATTCCTAAATAAGGAGATAGAAGTTTGAAAATTACCTGATTCAGTCAAGTTCGAATATGGCAATGTAGGAATTTTTAGTGAGGCCTGAAGGACTTTTGAGCTTGCTTGATGTTCCCTTGACCTTTCCCAATGCTTAGCTTGCTTTGAAATGGCTTGAATCTCCCTATAGAACTCAACCTGAAAACTCAGAATTTGAAAATGGTGAAGTGTGAAAATGGAGTTACAGTTGCTTGAGAAGGGTTGCGATAGTTCAGATGTATTGTATGCAATGTGTCTGAAGTGGTTTGGGACAAAACGCACGAGGCAAATATATTTTGGCTTGGTGTTTGCAGAAAATGCCCTGTTTGGGAAGAAGAATGAGATTTATGTGTTAGAGGGTGTTTTAGAGGCTATGAGCTCGTGTTTCTGGCCTTAGACAATATGTAAAACTTGTTTGAAATGTTACCAAGACTTTCTCTTATCATATTACAAAGTTATGTGGACTTTTGCAAGTTACTGGATTTTTAAGCAAAAGTTGAAGTTGACAATGCCAAGGCATGTACAGGTCTGTATTCTAGCTGCACATAGTTGGTGTACTTTGCCCCAAGTTTGTGCATGTTGTTTGCTGCAAGAACTTGGGTCCATGGCTCAAGAAATACAATTTGACATAAAGCATGCTTTATCAAAGTGGCAATGTTACCTTTTTGCCAAAAATGGATTAATTCAATGTATAATATTCTAAAGCTCGGAACAAAGCCTCTAACCAATGTATTTGCATTTAATTTTTGAGTGTAGAAGAGATTAGAACCTGTAAACCAAGTACAAGCATGCCTTGGACAGAATTGCAAGTTGTAGCAATGTGCAAAATGCCTTGGACAAAAGTGATAATTTGCCATTTTCAAACTTTCGATTCTATCTAACCACAAATGATCTTGGAGAGTTCTTGGACATTTTGGAAAGCTTGTAACATGCTCTACAATCCATATTTGAAATCCATTTTGATATTCCAATTGTAACTATGTGAAAAGTTGCCATGAAGATAGGTCAAAATTCTGCCTAAACTAGGGCAAAATTTCACTAAGTTAGAAAGTTTTTGGACCTCTATTCACAAAATCATAACTTGAGATCCGAGCATCTTTTGGGAAAACTTTTGCGAATCAAAGTTGTATATTTTATGTAATAATACAACTTTCATGTTGGAAGTTTTGTTTGAATCCAATTGCATCATGGTGAAAAAGTTGGGAAAAGTTTGGAAAAAATGAGAAATTTTCATAACTTAGAAAATTTCTACGTTATGAAAATTTTCAATCTTAAACCCTAATTTCCAAAATTAGGTTTCTTGATGAACAAGTTTCATATTTTGACACATCTTGATGAAAAATGACCCTTGGCACTTGATTTTGACCAAAAAGTCAAAGTTTGACTTTTCAGTGTACAGTTGATTTTTTATCAGTTGACTGGAAAATTCATCTGTCAATCTAGTGCATTTGAGATCTTTTGAACCTTTTTCTTAGGTCAAGATGATTCCATTGAGTCCTTGAAACTATGCTTGAACCCAATTTTCCATTGGCTAGATTAAAAATCAGAAATTGCCCTTCTACAATCAAAACCCTAATTTTGACCATTTTGCCCTTTTAATGATCTGATCAAATTTCTTGAGGAGTTGTGGTCCAAACTTGATAAAATGGTTCATATGAGTCTATAATGTTGATTTGGATAAAAAATTGTGAGGTTTGACTGTAAATTGGCCACATTTGACTTTTTCCTCAATACAGTTGATTTTTAGGTCAACTGTCCAATTGACTGGGCAAAAATTTGATTCAAGGCTTGAAACTTGGTATGGGCAATCTTATAAGTCCAACATGAAGTATGAAAGTCACATTGAGCATTAAAAATACAAAAATCCCTGTGCAAACTCAAACCCTAATTTCAGGTCAACAGTGCAAGGAGATGTCTTGAGCTGAGCAAACCCTAATCTGATCTTGAGTCCAAAGAGTCTTGTGGGGAAAATCTTGATAAAATGAGAGGGAAAATTTTGGGGTACAACAGTTGCCCCTGTTCAATCTTCTTGAACCTGAAGAGTTAGATTGGCAAATTTTGCCGTTCGTGACTCGAAGGTAAAAGATGATTGGACATGAGAGTGCTCGTAAATTTGCACTCGTCAAAATGTAGTTGAGGGAATGGGCTTAAATATGCCATTTGGAGAGGTTGATAGAATCTTGTTGGAGATGGGCTTAAAGATGCCATCCAAAGAAATTGATCGCATAAGAGATTCCTTTGCGAGAGCCCGTATACCTGTTATTGAGAAGGACTACACCGAGGAATGATGGTCTCTGTCGTTGTAGAAATAGAATTTTAGGAGCTTCAATCGTCCGTTATTCTACTGGGGAATCATCTCTTAGTTGAAGAGGTGAAAATGAACTGCTATCTGGTCGTGCTCCAGGCTTTACAGTGTTTGTTAAGGAAAATAAGACTGTCTGCTATCTGGTCGATTCCATGCTTCACAGTGACTTACTGGGGGGATGAGATTAAACTTTCTATCTGGTCGTTCTCCAGGCTTCACAATTTCTCAATTCTTATCTGGTCATACTTCAGGCTTTAGAAGGAATTAAGTTGTTATCCGGTCGCCTCCGGGCTTCAACTTGAATTTAAGGCACACTAATATTCGGTCGATTCTGGGCTTCTTAGTAATTAGCCAAGTAAACTGTTATTTGGTCAAAATCCAAGCTTCGCAGTGTCTTAAACTGTTATCTGGTCGAGTCCATGCTTCAGTGTCTTTTACCATTATCTGGTCGTGTCTAGGATTCACGGTATTTGGAGATATCAAGATACTATCCGGTCGAATCCAGGCTTCATAACTTGAATCTAAGGTGTACCAATATCTGTTCGAACCCAGGCTTCATGGTACTTTATACTGCTATATGGTCGATTCCAGGCTTCACAGTAATTTGCTGGGGATTCAACTATTTTTCTGGTCGATCTCCGGGCTTCATAGTATGATGGAGAAAAAATCAAGATATTATCCGGTCGAATCCGGGCTTTATAACTTGAACTGGAACATGAATCTGAGCATTGATTTGAATAAGCAATAGAATAGCATCCGTGTCTGGAGCATCTCTAAGCTGTATTTGAGCTTTGAATATTTGTTAAAGATAGCTGTTAATTCTATCCTGAAAAGGGTAAAATGTTAGCTGAAACACAAAGTTATGTTGCATGAAAATGTATGATGCAATAAATGCATTTTATCAATGTTTATGATATATGAATGTAATGTAAGCGCATGTAAGCTGATTAGCTGTCTTGCTGAGGAAAATAAATCCTTGATAGCTGGAGATAATAAAATCTTCGACTGCTGCCGGGGAAAATAAATCCTTGACCGCTGCTGGAGATTCAAAATCTTTGATAACTTCTGTGGGGATGTGAGAATCCTTCACGACTTTCCCGGGGATATAGGGATACTTCAAGTCTTTAGAGTTGGAATATGATAATCATTATGTTGTGAAAATAATGCCAAGTGCTGCTTGAGAAACCTGCTTTGGGGAGTCCCGAGAACCTTGATGACTGTGGCTGGGGATTGAGAATCTTCAATCTGCTAGGAAATAAGAATAACTCTGCAGGGAGAAAGTTTATTTTGTTGGAGAGTAGTAAAAACTCTGTGGGGAGCATCTCATTCCTGTTATGGAGAGAGTTCAAAAGTTTGGGTTGTATGCCAATCTACTGGGGAATTATCCGAAGCTGTCGTCTGGTTAGCTGTCAGGCTTCAAAGCAACTTGCAGGGGAATTATTTGGTTTTAAGACAACTCTCTTGGGAATTGGAGGAAACTGGATGGTTTTCCATCGGGGTTTAAAGGTTGAAGTTTTGGACTCTGTTGGGGAAGAAAGTTTCATCTTTGTTGAGGATTTGTAGCTCAAAGTTTTTGGCTCCGCTGGGGATTAGGAGTTTGAAAACTTAGCTCTGATGGGAATTTCGAAATTTAGCTCCGCTGGGGATATGTATTTCAAGGTTTTAGCTTCGTTGGGGACCTATATGATGTACTGTAGGGGATTTCTCTTGGAATAGCCTAAAGACGTTTTCCTATCCGTTCAACCTGTCAGTAATTATTCTTTCACATTTCGTTTATTTGTAAACAGTGATTATATTCAAATGCATATGCTCATTTAATAAACCATTGGACGTTTTCAAATAAAACACAAGTGTAAAAAGGAAAAGACAAATAGTTTTCTGCACTTTGAAGTATCTTTGTATTAACTCTGTGTAAGTATTTTGTACAAAGGAGACAGACATCCTAGTAAGAGAATGTTGTCATAAAATGAGAAAAAATTATACAAAGAAAGATGGCTATGTGTTAAAAAAATTTCATGGGGTATCCATTCTGCTATAGCCTTTATAACTCTGAATATCTTGTCCATTCGTTGCTTCGTTTGGAGATGATTGAGTTGATCAGAAGCCCGGAGCTTGTCTGTGAAGAGATTGTCCTTAAAGTGATCCGATGAGACATAGTCATACGCTTTAATTCCCTAAATTTTGCCTGGACCGCCCTTTCGGGTTTTCGATCCACCGAGAAACCCTTTTTTGCCCAAGTCGCCTGTGATCGGTGGGAATAGAACTGACTGTTTTGGAATGCTGGTTCGCGTTTTGCGTTTGTTTTCGCAAAATGTCACGGTAAGCAAGAGTCGCCACCGTCTTTTATTTTATCCAACAAGGAAAGGACAAAAGCACAGAAAAATTCCTTTTTGAGATGTTTCTCGGGTTTGGGAGGTAGATTATAGAAAGGGAAGGTGTTAACACCCTTTCTATCCGCGGTTATCCACGGGCTCTTAGGTACTTGCTCATTGTGTTTTCAAAATTGCTTTTCTTTGTGTTTGTGAGTTTGAAAAGAGTTTTTGTTTTGAAGAAAGTGTAAGTGCGAAAAGTTTTGTTTTGTTTTAAAAGGAGCAAGTACTTAAGAACCATCTACCTACTCGAAAAAGGAATTAAACTGTGCAAATGTCCTTTAGACAATGCTAGCCCACTATTGATGAGTAGGTAGCATCGTCGTTGGAGTTTTCGGGTCAATTCGATTAAGGGACATGTGGTAACTAAAGCAATGTTAGGACGCCTTAGCAGTAATCCTAATGTCTTAGATCATCTTTTCTGAGGAAACCGTTTTGAGGCAACTTATGATCTTTGGACACGAGGGCGACCTCTAAAACTTCCTATACTTAAGGACCACGTTCGAAAGCAACCAAGTGAGGTGTACCCTAAGAGTGGCATGTGCGAGTGTGTCATTTTTCAGTTATTTTTATCTGTACATGTCATGGGTGAGCTATGTTGATTTTAAGTTCATACATTTGATCTTGTCATGCATTCCCTATTATCAGACATCTAAAAGTTTATAGTTGCGGAAATTAAATTGCGGAAATTAAATCTAAGCTATTACAAGGCGTCGGGTATTTACATCGCCCAAAACAAACCCTTTAAACTTAAATTGCGGAAAGTAAAAATAAAGCGATAAATAATTAAAGCCCTAATTAAAAGTTATTACATACCGGAAGCAATTACAATATTGGAAATATGGATCGCATGCAAGGAAATTAAATCGGCGCATTTTTTTAGGGTTTTGACCCCTTTTTTATTATTAAGGAAATTTTTTTTGTTATTTTTGAATTAAATAATTAGATCTAAGTTAATAATTAAATTAATTAATTAATGAAAATATTTTGGGTTTTTGAATATTTAAGGAAATAAAATAAAAATGATTAAAAGTTAATAAAACCTAGTTATTCTAAATTGATTTTAATTTTTTGCAAAATTGTTAATGTTATTTCCTAATTAAAAACTAAAACAATTAATCAATATTTATATACAAAAATAAAGTCAATTTTAATTTTAATGAATAAAAATAATATATTTTTTGAGTTTTCAATTTTATGAGAAAAATAAATTATTTGGTTAGTGGTTAATAATTATTAATTAAAACAATAAAATAAATAAATAAATATAATAAGAAGTAAAAGAAAATGAACCAAAGGGGGGGTTTGGGCCCCAAATCAGGAGGTATGATAGCATGTTCAAGCCCCATTCACGCTGGAAGCCTGTTTGACTTTGGCAATTCTCCATGGTACGTTGACTGATGAACACGATGCACGCTCAATCTTGGCCCTTGGATTTGGCCTAAAGGCCATCTGGCGCCTGATTGAATGATGGTATATGGTGATCCCCACACTTGGCCTTGTACTGGATCTCCTGAAAAAAAATTAATAATAAGCGTTTGGGGGGACCTGGGATTCGAACCCAGGTCCCATTAGACTTTCCACTAGCGCCTCTACCACTGGACCATTGTGCTGCTTTTGTAATTAAAATAAACAACAAATAATATATGGACAAAACAGATAATATGCTGGAAAATATAAAAAAAACGCGCGAAGTTATGAATGACCCAATAAGGAAGAGGCACGTGGTCGTCTTCTTCCTTGAACAACCTGGTTATTTACCTGCGGATTTCATCCGCAGCTAAATCCATGGCTCACTCCTAAAACAAATTCCTGGCCATATAAATGCAAACTAAAACCAACAACGTGTTCGTCTTTCCTCCCTGAACACAACCATGGTCACCATTTATCTTGATTTTGCCTATATCAAAAGTGCCTAAAAACAAGGAATGGAAACCCCAGGTTCGGGTATTACGTTAAACGCCAAGAAAACAAAATCAAACAATACAGAATGCTTAGAAATTGAATGGCAAGCATGATTATACAAAATTTTTGGCAAAAAGATGCAAGAAAATGGATTCACGATTCCATGTACAGGGCTATGTTCTTGAGTGCTTACAGCGCGATTCAGGTGGTTTCAAGGCTTAGTTTTGATCGCAATCGCTTCAGTGGACCTCAGGCAAGGAGATAATGTTGAGTTTTTGGATTGAATCGAGCTCTAACCAAGATTTTGATCTCACACTTTTTCAAGCTTTTTTCAGTTTTGGTTTGGCCGTTTCTGCAGCTTTCAACTCGTGTTCTTGATGCCTTTGGCTTGTGTGTGTATATTAGAAGCAATTAGGTTAAACTTTGGGCCTCTAATCCTTGTGCATTGAAGATTCAAGATATGATTTGATCACCATTAACAAAGCTTCCATATTTGTCTCAAATCTGATATTTTATGCATAATAAGGCTTGATACGAATTTGATTATGTGCATCATGATAATTGAAAGCTGTAATGATCAAAAAGATCTTATTCCATCAATTTTTGGATTTTATTTGAATTAATATTGATTTAAAATGAATTAATTCAATAAAAATTAAATAAAATAGAAAAATAAATGAATGTCTATGAAATTGAAGATAGGACACGTGTGTGGTATGACAAAATCAAATCAAGTGGAAAAAGTGGGCCCTTTTGTAAAAAATTGGAGTTTTGAGGATAGTTGACTTTTGGCACTTTCGGAAAAATGCCCAACTTCAACAATGCATAACTTCTTCAATTTTGAACTTTTGGAAGTGTTCTTGGACTTTTTAGAAACCTTGAGATGTCCTCTAACCAAACCTTTTGGTCTCATATCATTTTGATATTCCATTCTCAGGTTATAAGCTTTGGAAAAAAAATGTGTTTTTGTTGACTTTCAAAAATGACCTATAATGTCCAAATTTGTAACTTTTTGTTAGAGCATTTCTTGATCTTGGGGTTTGAAGATGGATTGTAGGAAATTGCATCCTATTCAAAATGAGATTTGGATGGGTCATTTCTCATGAAGTATGAGAAAGCTATGCTTGGTCAAAGTTGAGTTGACTTTTCCTACAAAACCCTAATTTAGCAACTTTTGAATCTTGATGAATCTTGAGAAATCCTTGATGAATCATGATCAAACCTTGATAAAATGATGAATTATACTTAAAAATGAGAATGTTGTCAAAAAATATTGAGGTTTGACTATTTGTAGGTCACAGTTGACTTTTACCCTAGCATAGTCGATTTCGGGACTTCTTGAGCAATTGACTGACCAAACTTTCTCTGCAAGGCTTGAAATTTTACATGGATGAACTTGAGAACATATTAGGACATTGGGTAGAATTTGAGGTCATTTGGATGCAAGGACCTTGATGCAACACAAAACCCTAATTTTGAATTGACTGCCTTAGGAGGTGATTTGACTGTCCAATTCTTGAGCCAACTTGAGTCACTTGGAGATTATTCTTGACATGTTTTGAGAAATATGGGAGGGCAAATTTTGGGGTACAACAGTTTCCCCTGTTCAATTTTCTTAAACCTGAGGATATAGATTGGCTTTCGAGCCTTTCGTGATCCGAAGGTGGAAGATAATTGAACACTAGAGTGCCCAGAAATTTGCACTCGCATGGTGTAGTATCAGCATTGTGATGTCGGGAATGGGCTTACAGATGCCATTTGGAGATTGTTGGTAGGAGGATGGGCTTACAGATGCCATCTGCAGGAGTGTCGATCGCATAAGAGATTCCTTAGCGAGAACTTGCATACCTGTTGTTGTAAAAGATTCCGCTGGGGAAGTCTAACTTTTGTTGAGATTTAGGAACTTGCTTGTACTTCAACTGAGAGAATGCCTCGGCTGAGTCTTAAGAACCTGACCTTAATTCAATTGGGGGGAAACATCTTCATCAAGATCTAAGAACTGTTTGGTGCTCTACGTAGTATACCGTTGAGGTTAGAGAACTTGTCCACACTATGACGGAGGAAAACATCAAGATCTAGGAACTGACTCGTGCTAACGTAGTATACCGTTGAGGTTATAGCACTCGTCCACACTATGACGTAGGGAAACATATTCATCAAGATCTAGGAACTGTCTGGTGCTCAACGTAGTATAACGTTGAGGTTAGAGAACTTGTCCACACTATGACGGAGGAAAACATCAAGATCTAGGAACTGACTCGTGCTCAACGTAGTATACCGTTGAGGTTATAGCACTTGTCCACACTATGACGTAGGGAAACATCTTCATCAAGATCTAGGAACTGTCTGGTCTTCAACGTAGTATACCGTTGAAATTAGAGAACTCGTCCACACTATGACGGAGGAAAACATCAAGATCTAGGAACTGACTAGTGCTCAACGTAGTATACCGTTGAGGTTATAGCACTTGTCCACACTATGACATAGGGAAACATCTTCATCAAGATCTAGAACGGTCTGGTCTTCAGCATAGTATACCGTTGAAATTAAAGAACTCGTCCACACTATGACGGAGGAAAACATCAAGATCTAGGAACTGACTCGTGCTCAACGTAGTATACCGTTGAGGTTATAGCACTCGTCCACACTATGACGTAGGGAAACTGTCGAGATTGAGAACCTTCTCTGAAATTCAACCAAGGATAATTCAATTAAGATTTAAGAACCGGTCAGGTCTTCGACGTAACTGAGAACTTTAACTGTATCTTTCCTGAAAGGTAAAGGTCAGTCATATGCAATGCATGAGATGGATCAAGAAATGATGTTCTCAATATAAATGAGATTGTATGGTATGATGCGTATATGCATGTATCATGATGTATGAAAATGTGATGTTTTAGCTGGGGAAAATAAGTCCCGGAGCTGCTGGAGAATAGAGTTGAGTTCTTCGTTTCCGCTAGGGATGATGAACGAAGATGATTTTGAGAATAAACCTGCAGGAGAGAAGAACTCCGTTGGGGAATAAACTGATGAAGAGATTACTCTGTGGGGAATTACTCTGCTGAAGATTTTAACGATAAACTCCGTTGGGGATTCTGTTGATAAGCTCTGTTGGGGATTTCAATGATGAACTCCGTTGGGGATGGATTACCGTTGCTGGTGATATTGAATCTGTTGAGGATTGAATTCCTGCTTGTGAAAGGAAAGAACTTCGCTGGGGGATGATCTTTCAACTGCAACTTGCTGGGGATAAGCTTCCAGAGTCTATTGGGGATGATGATTCAACTCCGTTGGGGAAGCTTTTTAGACTGCGCTGGGGAAATGGCTCCATTGATGGTATCTTGTATTCTGTCGGGGAACATTCTTATATTCCGTTGACGAATATTAAGACTGCTGGGGATACTCTTATGCTTGCTGGGGAATATCTTTATACTCCGCTGGGGAATATTAAGACCTTATGGGGATACCAAACCTTTTTAGCGCTGATGGTGGATGAACTCTGCTTGGGGGGAGTATCGCTGATTTGTTCATAGTTGCAAGTCCCAGCTAGGAGAGCTACCATTACTGTCTTACTCTGTGGGGAGTGAAAGTACCTTAGCCGTATTCTTCAGCTGAATCTACCTCGGTACCTGGTGGACAAAGCAACTACACAGTTCGGAAAATTCTTATTCCCTCTGCTTCTGATGTTACCAGTAATTCATCTTTGTTTCGCATGTAAATATTTATGAGCAGCAATTAATGTCAAGTGCATATATCAAAAATGAACTTTGGACGTTCTTTGCAAAACAAAACAGATAAAGGAAAACAGTTTGAAATTTGTTTGAAAATGAATTTGTATTGATTTTAAAGTTTGGCCTATAAATAGGCGTTTTTTTACAAGAGGCTGACGTCTTAGTAAGAGAACGCCACCGAACAAATAGAAATTTACACGATTTGTTAACAGAAAACAAAACAGCTATGTGAATAATCCCACTGGGTTCCAACTCTGCTATTGCCCTTACGTCCTCGAGCATCTCATCACTTTGCTACTGGTTGAAGATGAATCAGATTGATTGGTGCCATCTGAGCTTGATAGTCGATACCGGAGTCCGGATGCAAGGTGATCCAATGAGACATAGTGTTACGCTTTAATCCCTAAATTTTGCCGGGACCGCCCTTTCGGGTTTTCAGTCCACCGGGATACCCTTTTTTGTCCAAGCTGCCTTTTCAGGTTTTTGACTTGCCGTGTGTACATATTTTTTTTTCATTTTCATCCCTTATTTTTTCCCGAACCCTTTTGGTTCGCCGAGAAGCCCTTATTTTTGCCTAGGCCAGTCAACCTAGTGGATCTTTGATTATGCGTAGTATCTTTCCACTATGTCTGCATTGACGGGGTGAGGAAGGTCGTCACCATCCATGGTGGTTAGAATCATATCTCCTCATGAGAAAATGTTCTTAACCACAAATGGCCCTTCGTAAGTAGGGTTCCACTTGCCCCTGGGATCACCTTGAGGTAGGATAATGCGCATGATTATCAGATCCCCAACTTGATACTCTTGTCGTCTGACTTTCTTGTTAAATGCCTTGATCATCCGTTTTTGATACGTCTGACCATGGCAAATAGCAGTAAGTCTCTTTTCATCGATTAGGTTCAGCTGATCAAGCCGGGCCTGAATCCAGTCATCTTCGCTCAAACCTGCATCCTTCATGATCCTAAGAGAGGGTATCTGAACCTCAATGGGCAAGACTGCCTCCATGCCATAAACCAAGGAATAGGGTGTTTCCCCTGTTGACGTTCGTGCTGAGGTACGATACCCATGAAGAGCAAACAGTAACATCTTGTGCCAGTCTTTGTATGTCACTGTCATCTTCTGCACAATCTTCTTAATGTTCTTATTATCCGCTTCGACAGCTCCATTCATCTTCGGCCGGTAGGGAGAAGAGTTGTGATGCTGTATCTTGAATTGCTCGCAGAGGCCAATGATCATCTTATTGTTGAGATTGGTACCATTGTCCGTAATGATCCTCTCTAGTACACCATATCGACAAATCAGATTGTGCGGAATAAACCGTGCCACAACGTTCTTGGTTATAGTAGCAAAGGAAGCTTCTTCAACCCACTTTGTAAAGTAATCTATCGCTACCAGGATGAAACGATGCCCGTTGGATGCCGTAGGTCTGATCTCGCCGATCATATCAATGCCCCACATTGCAAAAGGCCAAGGTGCTGTCAAGACATTCAGAGGAACCGGAGGTATGTGCACCTTATCAGCATAAACCTGGTACTTGTGACATGTCCGGGAATGCTGATAACAGTCGGCTTCCATTGTGGACTAATAATATCCTGCCCGTAGGATTTTCTTTGCCATGGTGTGTTCACTGGAGTGAGTCCCAAAAGTACCTTCATGTAACTCTACCATGATCCTTTCTGCTTCAGTCTTATCCACACAACGCAGTAAGGTTGAATCATGGTTACGCTTGTAAAGGATGTCATTGCTGATGAAGAACTTTGCTGCAAACCTCCTTAGAAACTTCTTATCATTAACAGATGCACCCTCGGGGTACTCCTGAGCTTCAAGATACCTCTTCACTTCATGATACCAGAGCTTTTCTGTTACCTCTTCAGTCTCAAGGTCACAACAATGTGCAGGTTCGTCTAATCTTTCAATAATGATCCGGGGAGCCTCGTTGTCCCAATTAACCTTGAACATAGAAGACATCGTAGCTAACGTGTCCGCCAACTGATTCTCCTCCCTAGGGAAGTGTTCAAAGGTTATCTCCTCAAAATGGGGAAGCAACGTCAATACATACTCCTTGTAAGGAATAAGATTTGGGTGTTTCGTATCCCACTCGCCTTTGATCTGACTGATCACGAGAGCGGAATCTCCGAAAACACTCAGAAACTTAATCCTTAGGTCAATTGCTGCTCGAAGACCCATGATGCATGCTTCATACTCTGCCATGTTATTGGTGCAGTTGAAACATAGTCGAGCGATAAACGGAGTATGAGAGCCTTTAGGAGATATGATCACGGCGCCAATGCCATTACCCAAAGCGTTCGAAGCTCCATCAAAGTACATAGACCATCGTGATCCTTCCTCAGGTCCTTCATTCGGTCCAGGTGTCTCACA
Organism: Vicia faba; assembly: GCA_948472305.1. NCBI lineage: Eukaryota > Viridiplantae > Streptophyta > Magnoliopsida > Fabales > Fabaceae > Vicia > Vicia faba. Next base: position 1,373,287,061 of record OX451737.1, on the reverse strand, counting down.
ATCAGTTACCAACATGATATTCTCGTCTGGAAATTCAAAGTTCATAGACTGGTAATCATCCACTGCTTGGTGTGCCAAATGGTCTGCCAATACACTTCCTTTGATTGCCTTTTGGGTCGTATATTGTATGTCATACTCAGTCAAGATCATCTGCCATCTTGCTATTCTTCCGGACAAGGCAGGCTTTTCGAAGATATACTTGATGGGATCCATCTTTGATATCAACAGAGTAGTGTGAGTCAACATATACTGTCTTAGCCGGCGAGCAGCCCATGCCAAAGCGCAGCAAGTTTTCTCGAGTAGTGAGTATCGGGTCTCACAGTCGGTAAACTTTTTACTAAGGTAATAAATAACATGCTCTTTTCGGCCAGACTCGTCATGCTGCCCCAACTCAGACCCCATTGAGTTGTCGAGTACTGTCAAGTATAAGATCAGAGGTCTCCCTTCAACTGGTGGCATCAGAATAAGTGGCTCTTGGAGATACTCTTTGATCCTTTCGAAAGCGGCCTGGCATTCATCGTTCCAACGTGCTACCTGATCTTTCTTCAGCAGCTTGAAGATTGGTTCACAAGTAGCAGTTAGGTGAGAGATGAATCGGGCAATGTAGTTTAGACGTCCCAGAAAGCCTCTGACTTCTTTCTCTGTTTTGGGAGCTGGCATCTCCTGTATGGATTTCACTTTTGCCGAATCCACTTGAATACCTTTGTCGCTTACGACGAAACCCAGTAATTTACCAGATCTCACCCCGAAGGTGCACTTGTTCGGGTTTAACCTCATCTTGTACAACTTCAACCTGTCAAACAGTTTCTGCAGATGGTGAAGGTGTTCTTCCTCAGTCTGGGACCTTGCAATCATATCGTCGACGTATACTTCAATCTCATGATGGATCATGTCATGAAACAAAGCAACCATGGCACACTGATATGTTGCCCCAACATTCTTCAGTCCAAAAGGCATGACCTTGTAGCAAAAGGTGCCCCACTGAGTAAAAAAGGTTGTCTTCTCCATGTCTTCGGGAGCCATTTTGATCTGGTTATAACTGGAGAAACCATCCATAAAGGAGAAAACCTTATGCTGGGCGGTGTTGTCAACCAGAACGTCAATATGAGGTAGAGGGAAATCATCCTTGGGGCTTGCCCTGTTCAAATCCCTGTAGTCAACACACATTCGGACCTTACCATCTTTCTTCAGCACTGGAACCACATTGGCCACCCACTAAGAGTAAGAAGTAACTGCTAGAAAACCAGCGTCAAACTGTTTCATAACTTCAGCCTTGATTTTCTCAGACATCTCTGGGCGCATACGGCAAATCTTCTGTTTCACTGGAGGATAGTCTTCCTTGGTAGGTAGGTGAAGAACCACAATATCAGTATCCAACCCAGGCATGTCTTCATAAGACCAGGCAAAGATCTCAACGTAGTCACGTAACATCTGAATTAACCGTTGTTTCACACTAGCTTCCAGATTTGCACCGATCTTGACTTCCTTCTTGTCTGTCTCAGTACCCAGATTCACTGATTCTACCGGCTCTTCATGTGGCTGAATAACCCTCTCTTCCTGGAGTAACAGTCTTGCAAGTTCACTAGGAACTTCGCAATCATCTTCACCTTCGTCTTCGGCTAAGTTGATCGGATTTTCGAAGTCATAACTGGCAGTAGCAGAGTCGTTACCAGTGAGATCCAGAGTGGATGTGGACCTGTATATGTGAGTGTGTGTAAAATAGCTGTTTTGCAATATATAATAAAGAAAAACAAGGAGCGCAAAATTTGAAATGCAAAAAACGTCCAATGCTTTTATTAATGATATATGAAAATGACACACAAAAGCCCTCACAAATGAAGCCACAGTGTCCCGGGTAAGACGCCGGGCCATAAAGTTTCAAATATTGTTTGTTACAAATTCAAAACAAAAGATTTCATTACTGTGTAACAAAAGTAATAGGGATGAAGTCCTTTGCTGTCCAGTTGCTCGGTCCACCGTTAGTCGTAGGATAGATCCAGCTGTCGAATTCAGACTCTTCCACATCATCTTCAATGGCATTCACTCCTGAGTTGCTGATGAACATGGGAGGTCTTCCGATCCTTGCATTTTGAACAGCCCTTTGAGCTTCTGTAGTGAAACCAAAACCAAACTTGTTAGTCTTCTGTGTAAAATCAGGAAGTCGGACCCAATTTGCACACTCACCCTTCTCAAGAACAGCCCGTGCATCTTTTAAGGAAGCCATTTTCATAGGAGAATCTTCAACCACAACCTCAGTTGATGCCAGTGTCTGGGGAAATTCTTCAAAGTGCTGAAATGGGGTCTCAATGAACTCCTCATCCATCTCTACGTATTGGAACGAGTTGAGGTTGCTGACCATATACTCTTCCTCCCATTGTACTGTCACAATCTTCCCTTTGACCGGGTACTTCAGCTTCTGGTGGAGCGTTGAGGTTACAGCCCCAGCTTTGTGGATCCATGGACGACCCAGCAAACAAGAATAAGATGGCCGAATGTCCATCACATAAAATGTAGAATTGAAGACCTGAGAACCAACCTTGATCGGGATATCAACCTCTCCATGCACCATCCTTTTAGACCCATCAAAGGCCCTGACAACAATGTTACTTGGTTTCAGCTCCAACCCTTCACAATCCATCCGGTCTAGAGATTTTTTAGGCAATACGTTCAATGAGGAACCAGTATCTACCAATACATGTGCAAGAGTAGTGCCCCTGCATTCAATGGAGACATGTAGGGCATCATTGTGATTCTTCCCTTTAGTAGTCAAGTCGGCGTCCGAGAAACCCAACCCATTATCAGCAGTCAAATTAGCCACACAATCTGTAAACTGATCAGCTGATGTCTCTTGTGGCACGTGGGCAGTTTTCAAAAAGGTAATCAGAGCCTTGGCATGGGCCTCTGAGCACAGCAATAGCGACAACATAGAAATCTTAGATGGGGTTTGCCCCAGCTGTTCAACTACATTGTAGTAACTTTTCTTGATAATTTTCAGAATCTCTTCTATCTCTTGTTTGGAAGCTTCAACAGTAATTGTCTTCGGCGCCTCCGTCTGGGCAGGCGCATTAATGGTGATCCCTTTGCCCCGAGTGTCAGATGACTCGGCGACAGGGGTAAGAATAGGAACTTGGTCAGGAATAGTAGTAGGTACACTGGCAGGTGTAATAACAACAGGTCTTCGGGCTGTTGGTGGAGCAATATCAGGTGAGAAAAGTCTTCCGCTGCGGGTGACTTTAGCAGGTCCAGTAATGTTGCTGATGTCAGTATCAGCGTCCCATTCTTGCTTAACTCCATGAAAATAAACATCAACCCCATAATGCCAAGGGACAACTTTATCATAGGTATAGGGGATGGGCCCCGGAATAGTGATGATCACAGGTGCGATTCTCGGAACAAATGTAATTCTAACAGGCTTCCTCGAGGGAGCCTTAGGAGAATTGTCGAAAATGGTAATGATGGCAACTTCTTCAGAATGAACTGAGGGAACAACAATATTCTCAAACAAGATCTCTTTACTATCCACCAGGTTTTGGATACCTGACTTCAAGAATGGGCAACCGGTAGGTAAAATAGAACACATATGGCAACCTTCGTCACAGCTCGGAAATAAACCGGCTAGCAAAAGGTTCTTCTTTAGAGTCATCAAAGGGGTAACAATTTCATCCACAAAAACTACAAACAAGTCTTCTTCTAGAGCATTCACTCCATGCTTGGGCATAGGAGGAGTCACAACATTAGGCCTCTCGGGCACCTCAAACTCAATCTCCTTAGCATCAATTAAGTCTTGTACCCTGTTCTTCAAAACCCAACAATCATCTGTATTATGCCCCGGGATATCAGAGTGAAAAGCACAGTAGGCATTAGGGTTATACCTCGGTGATGTGGTATTTGGACTCTTCGGGGCTTCCTTTAGAACCACCAGATTAGTCTTCAGCAACTGTGGAAGAATCTGAGACAAAGTCATGCTGAGACGAGTGAATTGCCTTCGAGGTCTCTCGTCCTTCTGTTGATTGTTGTGCTGAGGAGCACCAGCAGGTTTTGAAATAACAACCGCATTGACAGCTTGGCGATGTTCAGGTCTATTCTGTCTTCTCGAACTGTAGACAACACTGGAATCTTTCTTAAACGGCTTCTTCTCGGTGCTTGATGAGGCACCCTTCTGTATCTTCCCAGCCTTAATACCAGTCTCAATCCTCTCACCGGTCAAAATAAGCTCTGTAAACCCAGATGAAGAGCTTCCAATCAGATGGTTAAAGAATGGACCAGACAAAGTCCCTAGAAACATGTCAACAAGCTCCCGATCAGCTAAGGGTGGTTGTACTCTTCCGGCGAGGTCCCTCCACTTCTGAGCATAATCTTTAAATCCTTCACCCGTTCCCATTGACATACCCTGGAGTTGGGTACACGTAAGAGCGAGGTCGGAGTTGTACTGATACTGCCTGTAGAATGCAGTAGCCAAATCTTACCAGCTGCGGATACTGGCTCCGTCCAACTGATAGAACCACTCAAGCTGAGTCCCTGAGAGACTGTCTTGAAAGAAATGGATCCATAGGTTCTTATCAGCAGTGTACGGCTGGATTTTCTTCACATATGACCGGAGGTGAAGCTTCGGACAAGAAACTCCGTCATACTTAGCAAAGGCTGGTGCCTTGAATTTGTGGGGAATCACTACCCCAGATGATAGACATAGGTCACCGAAGTCCAAACCAGGTACCTTTTGAACCTCCATAACACTCAATCGGTCTTCCAGTTGCTTGTATCTATCTTCGGCAGGAGGATACTGTTCTTCATCGTAGTCCGTCTCGTTGTCGGAGACCACAGGGCTAGGAGCCCTCCTTTTTTGTGGACTATCTTTCCCTCCAGATGAGGTGGTCAGATCAACTTCATTCTGCAGTCTGTTTCCAAACCTGTGCCTTGTGTTGAACAAGATGGTCCTCTTTTTCTTCTTCTTCTTCTTCTACTTCTTCTTCTTCTTCTTCTCTTTCAGAATCAGGGTCTTCAGGTCTTGCTGACCCTTAGCTAGACTCATGAACAACTCTTGAAATTGGGCATTCTGGGCCTGGAGGGCCTCGATAGCTTGCTCAGTTGAGGGTTCAGCAGACATGATGAGTGAGTGCTGAAATAAACAGCGAAGGAAATAAGAGACCTGTAAAGGGTACCTGTTTATGAAGTGCATGGAATGAAATGCGTATGATTATGATTTCAAAGACAATCGGGAGATTCAAATTTGTAAACAAGAAAGGAAACACACTTTATTAGATTTAAACTTCAAAATTTAAATTGTTCAACAAATTGCCCTTAAGGCGTTACAAGAATGGAAATATTGAAAAGTAAACAAAAACTGGAAAGGAAATCATCAAAGGTCCATCAATGCTCCCATGGTCTCTTCTTATCAGTGCAGGCATATTCATTCAGGATCTGCTCGTTATCCAACTGTCTAGTCAGCTTCTAGATCTTTTGCTCTTGCTCGTTGAACTTCTCTCGGTAAGAATCCCGTTCATCCCTCAGCTGCATCCAAGACCTTTTCAGTGCCCCAATGTTAATGGGCATATAAGGATGGAGGATGGTTGGAAGAACCCCTTCTTCGTTAACAACTTCAAGAGTGACAGGCCGGACGGCTTCATATGGCATACCCAGCTTTTGGGCATGGATACAGACCCATCTGAGATATGGCTCCATCGGGAGTGAAGTCTTTGGACCCAACTCATGTGGATCAGATTGGTGAACTCTGTCCCAAGCCCTTATGAATCTGCGACGCTGCTCGTCGCTATCCCCTTGAAAAATCAAAGATGATATGAGGCATTAGCATCTCATGAGGTCCTTCTCTTCTGGATCTTCCAAACTGACGGAGAGCTAAGCATGGGTTGTAAGAAATTCCTCCATGGGTTCCTATCAATGGAACATTAGGATACTCTCCACAGCGATCAATAATAGTCACCTCATCCATACCCTTGAGAGTCCAGATAATGTCATTATGAGAGAGAGACATCACCCTATAAGCCCAACCCATTCCTTCTTTGTTCTTCAACACTGACTTAGGGAGGTGCGAAATAAACCACCTCGACAATAAAGGAGTACAGCACATCAAGGTCCCCCACTTTCGGGTAGTACGAGCATATAGCTGATGAAGAATGTCACCCAAGAGAGTGGGTACAGGGTTCTGAGAGATGAAGATCTTTATGGCATTAACATCAACAAAAGTGTCAGGATTCGGAAACAATACCAAGCCATATATCAAGAGAGCCAGAATATCCTCGAACGCCTTAAAGTCTAGGCTATCCCAGAAGTAGTTAGCCTTGCCAACCAAGAACTTAGTCAGAAAGCCTTTTGCTCCACTCCTAGTCTCCCAATTAGCCATTACCTCTTCTTTGGTCAAATGAAGGGCTGCAACAATCTCTTCAGGCTTAAGAGTTTCCTCCCAACCAGTAAACGGGGTCTGCTCCAGAACAGAGATACCGAGCAGCTCAGAGAACTCTTCTAGGGTGGGAACCAGCTGATAGTCTTGAAAAGTAAAACAATGGTATAACGGATCATAGAACTGGACCAGGACACTCATCATCTGCTCGTCCAATTTGGAGGTGCCCAAGCTGATAAGAGAACCATGCCTCCTGATGAAGGAAGTAGTGTCAGACATCTTGGCAACCAACTCTTTAAGCAAGGTAGGAACTTGGACAAAGTTGATCCGGATGGTATTCTTACGCATGGGCATCATGATGACCTACAAAACAGAACAAAGATGAATCCCTCCTGTCTTTGAAATAGGTTAGTCCAATGCAAGATGTATGCAATGTTATGATGTCATGATGTCATGGTAGTAGGCACACCACAAGTATCCACAAATAGCAAACATGGTAAAAGCACACAAGTCACACCAAGGAGCCCTTAGATTTCAGGCTGGCAAGGAGCTTATGTACTACCCTCTTTTAGTTTAGTTGGTTTAAACCTGTCCTAAAAATAGTAACCGAGTTCTAGAGGATCTCAATATCACTGACTACCCTCAATCGGTCATAATTCTAGTTTAGCAACCTTTTCTTGCGGCCGGAATCATCGCGAGAGTTTAGTCTCAATGAGTGTAGCATACTGCTACTGTTCTATGGCCAAGTTGGTCAATTTAAAGGTTCTAAGGTCAGTTGGTGCTTAATGACCCCTTAGAAGACCCATATTCTCCTCGTTCCAACACAAGGGATATCGGTACAGACTAAAGTGCCACACCAACGTAGCTACTGCTTCAACCGTGTCGGTCTACGCCGGACAGTTCCCTCACAATTTATTGCTACTTACCTAAAGGGTACCCCCAGATCCGGGTTAGGATCTATAGAAACTCGGATACAAGCCCACAAAGATAAATCATACAAAGCATACAATTGAAAACACAATGATCTAATCCTAAGGTACACCTCACTTATTAAATCCCCAGCAGAGTCTCCAGTTCTGTAATCGATGGGAATAGAACTGACTGTTTTGGAATGCTGGTTCGCATTTTGCGTTTGTTTTCGCAAAATGTCGCGGTAAGCAAGAGTCGCCACCGTCTTTTATTTTATCCAACAAGGAAAGGACAAAAGCACATAAAACTTCCTTTTTGAGATGTTTCTCGAGTTCGAGAGGTAGATTATAGAAAGGGAAGGTGTTAGCACCCTTTCTATTCGCGGTTATCCACAGGCTCTTAGGTACTTGCTCATTGTGTTTTCAAAATTGCTTTTCTTTGTGTTTGTGGGTTTGAAAAGAGTTTTTGTTTTGAAGAAAGTGTAAGTGCGAAAAGTTTTGTTTTGTTTTAAAAGGAGAAAGTACTTAAGAACCATCTACCTACTCGAAAAAGGAATTAAACTGTGCAAATGTCCTTTAGACAATGCTAGCCCACTATTGATGAGTAGGTAGCATCGTCGTTGGAGTTTTCGGGTCAATTCGATTAAGGGACATGTGGTCACTAAAGCAATGTTAGGATGCCTTAGAGGTAACCCTAATGTCTTAGATCATCTTTTCCGAGGCAACCGTTTCGAGGCAACATATGATCTTTGGACAGGAGGGCGACCTCTAAAACTTCTTATACTTAATGACCACGTTCGAAGGAAACCAAGTGAGGTGTACCCTAAGAGTGGCATGTGCGAGTGTGTCATTTTTCAGTTATTTTTATCTGTACATGTCATGGGTGAGCTATGTTGATTTTAAGTTCATACATTTGATCTTGTCATGCATTCCCTATTATCAGACATCTAAAAGTTTATAGTTGCGGAAATTAAATTGCGGAAATTAAATCTAAGCTATTACAAGGCGTCGGGTATTTACATCGCCCAAAACAAACCCTTTAAACTTAAATTGCGGAAAGTAAAAATAAAGCGATAAATAATTAAAGCCCTAATTAAAAGCTATTACATACCGGAAGCAATTACAATATTGGAAATATGGATCGCGTGCAAGGAAATTAAATCGGCGCATTTTTTATGGTTTTGACCCCTTTTTTATTATTAAGGAAAAGATTTTTGTTATTTTTGAATTAAATAATTAGATCTAAGTTAATAATTAAATTAATTAATTAATGAAAATATTTTGGGTTTTTGAATATTTAAGGAAATAAAATAAAAATGATTAAAAGTTAATAAAACCTAGTTATTCTAAATTGATTTTAATTTTTTGCAAAATTATTAATGTTATTTCCTAATTAAAAACAAAATCAATTAATCAATATTTATATACAAAAATAAAGTCAATTTTAATTTTAATGAATAAAAATAATATATTTTTTGAGTTTTCAATTTTATGAGAAAAATAAATTATTTGGTTAGTGGTTAATAATTATTAATTAAAACAATAAAATAAATAAATAAATATAATAAGAAGTAAAAGAAAATGAACCAAAGGGGGGGTTTGGGCCACAAATCAGGAGGTATGATAGCATGTTCAAGGCCCATTCACGCTGGAAGCCTGTTTGACTTTGGCAATTCTCCATGGTACGTTGACTGATGAACACGATGCACGCTCAATCTTGGCCCTTGGATTTGGCCTGAAGGCCATCTGGCGCCTGATTGAATGATGGTATATGGTGATCCCCACACTTGGCCTTGTACTGGATCTGCTGGAAAAAATTAATAATAAGCGTTTGGGGGGACCTGGGATTCGAACCCAGGTCCCATTAGACTTTCCACTAGCGCCTCTACCACTGGACCATTGTGCTGCTTTTGTAATTAAAATAAACAACAAATAATATATGGACAAAACAGATAATAGGCTGGAAAATATTAAAAAAAAACGCGCGAAGTTATGAATGACCCAATAAGGAAGAGGCACGTGGTCGTCTTCTTCCTTGAACAGCCTGGTTAATTACCTGCGGATTTCATCCGCAGCTAAATCCATGGCTCACTCCTAAAACAAGTTCCTGGCCATATAAATGCAAACTAAAACCAACAACGTGTTCGTCTTTCCTCCCTGAACACAACCATGGTCACCATTTGTCTTGATTTTGCCTGTATCAAAAGTGCCTAAAAACAAGGAATGGAAACCCTAGGTTCGGGTATTACGTTAAACACCATGAAAACGAAATCAAACAATACATAATGCTTAGAAATTGAATGGCAAGCATGATTATACAAAAAAATCGGCAATAAGATGAAAGAAAATGGATTCACGATTCCATGTACAGGGCTATGTTCTTGAGTACTTACAGCGCGATTCAGGTGGTTTCAAGGCTTGGTTTTGATCGCAATCGCTTCAGTGGACCTCAGGCAAGGAGATAGTGTTGAGTTTTTGGATTGAATCGAGCTCTAACCAAGATTTTGATCTCACACTTTTTCAAGTTTTTTTCAGTTTTGGTTTGGCCGTTTCTGCAGCTTTCAGCTCGTGTTCTTGATGCCTTTGGCTTGTGTGTGTATATTAGAAGCAATTAGGTTAAACTATGGGCCTCCAATCCTTGTGCATTGAAGATTCAAGATATGATTTGATCACCATTAACAAAGCTTCCATATTTGTCTCAAATCTGATATTTTGTGCATAATAAGGCTTGATACGAATTTGATTATGTGCATCATGATAATTGAAAGCTGTAATGATCAAAAAGATCTTATTTCATCAATTTTTGGATTTTATTTGAATTAATATTGATTTAAAATGAATTAATTCAATAAAAATTAAATAAAATAGAAAAATAAATGAATGTCCATGAAATTGAAGATAGGACACGTGTGTGGTATGACAAAATCAAATCAAGTGGAAAAAGTGGGCCCTTTTGTCAAAAATTGGAGTTTTGAGGATAGTTGACTTTTGGCACTTTTGGAAAAATGCCCAACTTCAACAATGCATAACTTCTTCAATTTTGAACTTTTGGAAGTGTTCTTTGACTTTTTAGAAACCTTGAGATGTCCTCTAACCAAACCTTTTGGTCTCATATCATTTTGATATTCCATTCTCAGGTTATAAGCTTTGGCAAAAAATGTGTTTTTGTTGACTTTCAAAAATGACCTATAATGTCCAAATTTGTAACTTTTTGTTAGAGCATTTCTTGATCTTGGGGTGTGAAGATGGATTGTAGGAAATTGCATCCTATTCAAAATGAGCTTTGGATGGGTCATTTCTCATGAAGTATGAGAAAGTTATGCTTGGTCAAATTTGAGTTGACTTTTCCTACAAAACCCTAATTTAGCAACTTTTGAATCTTGATGAATCTTGAGCATTCCTTGATGAATCATGATCAACCCTTGATCCAATGATGAATTATACTTCAAAATTAGAATTTTGTCAAAAAATCTTGAGGTTTGACTAGTTGTAGGTCACAATTGACTTTTACCCTAACACAGTCGATTTTGGGACTTCTTGAGCAATTGACTGACCAAACTTTCTCTACAAGGCTTGAAATTTTACATGGATGAACTTGAGAACATATTAGGACATTGGGGAGAATTTGAGGTCATTTGGATGCAAGGACCTTGATGCAACACAAAACCCTAATTTTGAATTGAATGCCTTAGGAGGTGATTTGACTGTCCAATTCTTGAGCCAACTTGAGTCACTTGGAGATTATTCTTGACATGTCTTGAGAAATATGGGAGGGAAAATTTTGGGGTACAACATTGCCATTTCGGTTTTTCAACTTGCCGGGTGTACAAATTTTTTTTTTTATTCCTAATTTTTACCCGAACCTCCCTTTCGGGTTTTTGATTCACCGGGATGCCCCTTTTTGCCCAAGTCGCCCTTTACGGTTTTCAACTTGTCGGGTCATTTATGTGTAGTATCTTTTGACTATGTCTGCGTTCACAGGATACGGCAGATCATCGCCGTCCATGGTGGTTAATATCATTGCCCCACCAGAACAGATGTTCTTGATCACAAATGGTCCTTCGTAGGTAGGAGTCCATTTTCCCCTGGGATCACTTTGCGGTAAGATGATCCGCTTGATTACAAGATCCCCGACTTGATATACCTGGCGTCTGACTTTCTTATTGAATGCCTTGAACATCCGTTTTTGATATGTCTGACCATGACAAACAACAGTAAGTCGCTTTTCATCAATCAAGTTAAGTTGATCAAGCCGAGTCTGAATCCAATCGTCTTCACTCAAACCAGCATCCTTCATGATTCTCAAGGAGGGAATCTGAACCTCGATAGGCAAAACAGCTTCCATGCCGTATACCAAACAATAGGGTGTTGCCCTAGTTGATGTACGCTCCGTGGTATGGTACCCGTGAAGAGAAAACGGTAACATCTCATGCCAGTACTTGTAGGTGACTGTCATCTTTTGTATGATCTTCTTGATATTTTTGTTCGCAGCTTCGACAACACCGTTCATCTTTGGCCGATAGGGAGATGAATTGTGATGTTGAATCTGGAACTACTCGCACAAGGCGGTGATCATAGTGTTGTTCAGGTTTGTACCGTTGTCAGTGATGATCCTACCGGGGATACCGTACCAGCAAATGAGGTTCTGCTTGATGAAGCGGGAAACCACATTCTTTGTGACGGATGCGAAGGAAGATGCTTCGACCCACTTGGTAAAGTAATCAATGGCTACCCGGATGAAATGGTGTCCATTGGATGTCGTAGGCTTGATCTCTCCAATCATGTCGATTCCCCACATAGCGAATGACCAAGGAGCTGTTAAGACAATGAGAGGAACTGGAGGTATATGTACCTTGTCCGCATAGATCTGACATTTGTGACAAGTTCTGGAATGTTGATGGCAGTCAGCTTCCATGGTAGACCAGTAATAGCCTGCCCGTAGAATCTTCTTAGCCATCGTATATCCGCTAGAGTGAGTGCCAAAGGTACCATTGTGCAGTTCAGCCATGATCTGTTCAGCTTCAATATTGTCCACACAATGGAGCAGGATGCAATCATGATTGCGCTTGTATAGGATACCATTGCTCAGGAAGAACTTGGCAGAGAATCTCCTCAAGAACTTTTTGTCGTTGACTGAAGCTTCTTCAGGGTATTCTTGTGCTTCGGGATGCCTTTTGACTTCGTGAAACCAAGGTCGGTCCACTACTTCTTCGGTATTAATCTCGTTACAATGTGCAGGTTCGCCCATCCGCTCAATGGTGATTTGGGGAGCCTCATTATCCCAGTTAAGTTTAAACATGGATGACATTGTAGCTAGGACATCTGCTAGCTAATTCTCTTCTCGCGGGAAGTGCTCGAAGGTGATCTGCTCGAAATGTGGTAACAATGTCAAGACATGTTCTTTGTAAGGGATGAGGTTGGGATGTTTGGTGTCCCACTCTCCTTTGATCTAACTGATGACCAAAGCTGAGTCTCCAAACACAACCAAAGATTTGATACCCAGGTCTATTGCAGCCTTGAGTCCAAAGATGCAAGCTTCATACTCGACCATGTTGTTGGTGCAGTTAAAGCAGAGTCTGGCGGTGAAAGGTGTCTGGAGAAATGAGTACCGCTCCGATACCGTTGCCAAGTGCATTGGAGGCACCATCAAAGTACAGGGTCCATGGGGATCCTTGTTCAGGTCCGTCATACGGTCTGAGGTCTTCAATGTTATCCAATGCCATAATGTCTTTGTTGGGGAAGTCGAACCTCATGGATTAGTAATCTTCGACAGCTTGATGAGCTAGATGGTCAGCTAGTACACTCCGCTTTATAGCTTTTTGGGTCGTGTACTGTATATCGTATTCGGTCAGGATCATCTGCCATCTAGCTATTCTTCCAGATAAAGCAGGCTTCTCAAAGATATACTTGATCAGATCCATCTTAGATATCAGCAGAGTGGTATGAGTCAACATGTACTGCCTTAGCCGGCGAGCAGCCCATACCAAAGCGCAACAAGTTTTCTCGAGCAGTTAGTATCGGGTCTCATAATCGGTAAACTTTTTGCTAAGGTAATAAATGGCATGCTCTTTTCGGCCAGACTCGTCATGTTGGCCCAGTACGCACCCCATTGAATTCTCTAGGACGGTCAGATACATGATTAGCGGTCTTCCTTCGACAGGAGGCATCAAGATAGGAGGTTCTAGCAGATACTCCTTGATTTTATAGAAATCAATTTGACAGTCATCATTCCATTTAACTACCTGATCTTTCTTCAACAGCTTGAAGATCGGCTCACAAGTAGATGTTAGGTGAGAAATTAACCTTGCAATGTAGTTTAGGCGTCCCAAGAAACCTCTGACCTCCTTCTCAGTGCGAGGAGCAGGCATTTCTTATATAGCTTTGACTTTGGAAGGATCAACCTCGATGCCTTTGTTGCTGACAATGAAACCCAAGAGTTTACCGGACCTGACTCCGAAAGTGCACTTGTTAGGGTTCAGTCTGAGCTTGTACTCCTTTAACCTGACAAACAGCTTTTGCAAATGGTCGTGGTGTTCTACTTTTGTCTGTGATCGGGCTATCATGTCGTCTACGTAGAATTCAATCTCATAATGTATCATATCATGAAACAAAACTACCATGGTGCGTTGATAGGTTACCCCGGCATTCTTCAGTCCGAATGACATCACTTTGTAGCAGGACGTACCCTACTGTGTAACAAAAGTAGTTTTCTCCATGTCTTCAGAGGCCATTTTGATCTGGTTGTACCCTGAAAATCCGTCCATGAAAGAAAATACCTTGTGCTGAGTTGTATTGTCAACCAAGATGTCAATGTGCGGTAGTGGAAAGTCATCTTTAGGGCTAGCCCTGTTTAAGTCTCTGTAATCCATGCATATTCTCACTTTGCCGTCCTTCTTAGGCACAGGCACAATGTTAGCAACCCATTGTGGATAGGAAGTAACAACAAGAAACCCAGCATTGAACTGCTTCACAACTTCTGCTTTGATCTTTTTAGACATGTCGGGCCTCATGCGGCGAACCTTCTATTTAACTGGTGGACAGTCTTCTCTTATGGGTAGACGGTGAACCACAATGTCTGTATCGAGTCCCGACATGTGTTCATATGACCAGGCGAAGATCTTAACATATTCATTCAACAACTGAATTAGGCGCTCTTTGACACTTGGCTCTAGGTTGGCACCCACTCTGACTTCTTTTCTGTCTTTCTCAGTACCCAAGTTGATTGTCTCTAACAGCTCCTCATGAGGTAGAATAACCCTTTCTTCCTGTTGTAGCAGTCTAGCCAATTCTCCCGGCACTTCACAGTCTTCATCACCTTCGTATTCGACATGGTAGACCAGATCTTCAGAGTCACTGAAGGTCATAACAGAATGGTTACCCGTGGAATCCGGAATGGAAGGGTACCTGCATTTGTGAGTGTGGGCGTGTGTAAGGGATAGCCACGTTTAAACAAATAAAATGTAAAAAGAAAGAAAATGAACACAAAAGTTTATATGTGAAAACGTCCATGGTTCATTAAAATGGCATATGAAGATGAAAAATCAAACCCTTACAAATGGACCTATATGCCTCGGGTAAGGCACAAGGTTAAAAGTGTACGAATTGTTTAAGAATTATTACAAACCAACAGAAATGTTTGAAAGATAAATTACTGATTTATGAAAGTAATGGGAACAAAGTCTTTTGCTTCCTAGTTGTTCAGTCCTCCGTCAACAGTAGGGAAAATCCAGTCTTCCAGGTTGCTCTCATCTTCACTATCCTCCAAAGCATTGATTCCATGATGGGTGATCTTCACTGGTGGCCCTCCAGCACGGGTGCAGCGTACAGTCTTTTGAGCAGAAGAAGTGAACCCCAAGCCGAATTTATCAGATTTTAAAGGAAAGTATGGAAGCTGCCCCCAGATTGTACTTCCTCCTTCTTCAATCACAGCCTTTGCATCTTTGAGAGACGACATCCGAGGCGGAGGTATGGTAACCATGGGTACAGAAGATACTATCTTGGTTGCTGCAATCTCTTCAGAAACTTCCTCGAAGTGTTGGAAATGGGTTTCTATGAATTCTCCATCTAATTCCACATAGCGGAAAGAATTAAGATGGCTTATCATATATTCCTCTTCATCGTGAACAATTAAAATTTTCCCTCGGACAGGGTACTTAAGTTTTTGATGCAGGGTAGAAGTGACGGCTCCAGCATGGTGAATCCAGGGTCTTCCCAACAAGGAAGAATAGGAAGGACGGATGTCCATCACGTAGAATGTGGAGTTGAAGGTTTCAGTTCCCACTTTAATCGGGATGTCCACCTCCCCGTGAACCATCCTTTTAGAACCATCAAAGGCTCTGACAATGATATTGCTGGGTTTCAGGGTTAGGCCTTCACAATTCAACCTATCCAAGGCCTTCTTCGGCAAGACATTCAGCGAAGAACCAATGTCTACCAGGACGTGTGCTAGGGTAGTTCCTCTGCATTCCACCGATACATGTAGAGCGTCATTATGTTTTCTCCCTTTAGATGTTAAATCGGCATCGGAGAATCCTAGACCATTTTCAGCTGTTAGGCTAGCTACACATTCCTGGAACTGATCCGCGGAGGTTTCCTGTGGCACGTGAGCCGTATTCAAAAATATGATCAAAGCTTTAGCATGAGCTTCTGAACAAAGCAGCAGGGCCAACATAGAGATCTTTGAGGGGGTTTGCCCCAGTTGTTCCACAACATTATAATCGTTTTTCTTGATTATTTTCAAAATCTCTTCCATTTATTTTTGAGAGGTCTCGGGGATGACCAACGGCTGAGCCCTCGTCCTGACGGGTGCTTCTTGGATCCCTTTCCCTCTATCATCAACAGCAGCAGAGGGGACAACCACAGGAGTTACAACTTATTCAATAACTGGAGTTCTTGCAGATATGTTGACCGGTACAGGGGTAACCTTAGGAGCAGTTGAGGGTCCGAAGATTTCCTTTGGAGGGGCAATCTCCGGAGAGAAAATTCTTCCACTGCGGGTGATTTTACTCATTCCAGCAATGTTTCCAATGTCGGAAGTCTCTTCATTAGAACTCTCTTCAGTAGATTCAATTTGTTTAATACCGTGGTAGAAGATCACTCCACCATAGTTCCACGGTATTGATTTGATGGACTTGTACGGGATGGGCCCCGGCATGGTTATCTTCAAAGGTACAATCTTCGGATCGGATGTAATCTTAACAGGTCTTTTGGAGACCTTGGAAATATTGGCGGATATGGTAATTATTGAAATATCATTGACAGGAGTCAGTGTAACAGGCGTCTTCTCAAAAAGGATTTCTTGGTTATCCATTAGGCGTTGGATGCCTAACTTCAACAACAGACAATCGGTTGGTAAGGATGAACAAAGGCAGCAATCTTCTTCACAACCTGGGAAAATCCCAGCCTTCAGCAAATTCAACTTGATTATCGGTAGCGGAGTCATCAAATCATCATCAGAAGCAACAAAAAGATCCTCTTCAACAACATGGGAATTGTGACCATGTTTTGGCATTGGAGCAGAGATTACATTCGGCTTTTCAGGGGCGTCGAATTCAACTTCTTTAGCATCTATTAAATCCTGAATCTTGTTCTTGAGGGCCCAACAATTATTGGTGTCGTACCCCAGGCTGTCTGAATGATAAGCACACTTGGCGTTCGAATGGTAGTAAGGAGAAGTTGTATTCGGATTTTTCGGGGCCCCTCTCAAACTGGTAAGGTTTAACTTCAGGAGATGGGGTAAAACTTGAGCAGGATTCATGTTTATCCGGGTGAATTGCCGTGCAGGCCTTTCCACCCTTTGCTGGTTAGTTCTGGGTTGATTGTTTCTGGGCTGATCAGCTGCAGACTTCTGAATCATTACGGCCCCCACCGATGGCCTACACTCAACTCTTCCTTGACCTCTTTGTGAGTAAATAGTTGATACTTCTTTCTTTGCTGGAAAAGGCTTTTTGATGGCAGCGGAAGCAGATGCATCTTTTTGAATTTTCCCGCTCTTGATTCCGGCTTTAACTCTTTCACCAGTTAGAATCAACTCGGTGAACCCCGCAGACGAACTTCCAATCAGGTGATTGAAAAAGGGACCTGACAGTGTACCCAAGAACATATCTACCAGCTCCCTCTCAGATAGAGGTGGTTGTACTCGTCCCGCCAAGTCTCTCCATTTCTGGGCATACTCTTTAAAACCTTCATTTGAGACCATGCCCATACTCTGTAGCTGAGTACGGGTTGGTGCTATGTCCGTATTATTTTGATACTGTCTGTAAAAGGCGGCAGCCAAATCCTCCTAATTATGCACATCAGACCTCTCTAGCTGGTAAAACCAATCCAACTGCGTCCCCGAAAGACTGTCCTGGAAGAAATGGACCCATAGATCCTTGTCAGAAGAATGTGGTTGAATTTTTCTGACGTAAGACCGCAGGTGCATGTTTGGGCAAGACAACCCATCGTACTTAGAAAACTGCGGCACCTTAAATTTGGGAGGGATTACAATTCCAGAAACAAAACCTAACTCTTCGAAATCCAGACCAGGCACCCTTTGCACCTCCATAGCTGCCAGACGTTCTTCTAGATTTTTGTATTTGTCGTCTGCAGGAGGATACTACTGTTCAAAATAGTCTTCATCCTCTTCCTCCTCTTCTTCCTTAGACTCAAATAGCACTGCATCTCCCTTTCCTTTTCCTACCCCTTCATCAGATGTTGAGGGGAAATCCAGGACCCTTCTAGCTTGACCTTCAAATATTCTACCCATGGTAGCCACACCAACCCTCTTCTTTTTCTTTTTCTCTTTTTCCTTTTCTAGTAGAGTTTTGAGCTCCTCCTGACCCTTAGCCAAGGTCATGAGTAGCTGTTGGAACTGTGAATTCTGCGCTTGCAAGTCTTTGACCGTCTGCTCTATATCCATCTTACTGAAATAAACAACAGAGAGATAAGGAAACCTGGTGTGAAGACCTGTTTATGCATATATTTAATGATATGTATTCATGTAATGCATTCAAGGATTCAAAAATTCAAATTTGTTGTAAACAAAAAGGAATACACGTCATATTAATAAGATAGAATTTTGTAGTACATCAATGCCCCATGGGCAAAATAATACAAAATTCTAATGTAAAAAGACGTTGCGCATCCTCTTTGGTGCAATGTAGGTGTTGAGAGTCTTCTCTTCGTGAAGTTGACGAGTAAGTTCCAAAACCTTCTTCTCACTGGCGTAGAATTGGGCTTCAAAAGTATCGCGTTCTCCCTTGAGCTGTATCCAACTCCTTTGCAAATATTCTAGTGATGTTGGCATGTCAGGATGTAGGAGGGTGTATGGAACCTCTCCTTCCATAACAGGCTCTTTGATCACAGGGAGAATATAGGGGTAAGGCATCATAAAACTTTGGGCGTGGGTTCGTACCCACTTGAGGTAAGGCTCAAGGGGGATGGAATTCTTGTGTCCCAAGGTCTTCCTGTCCACCTTGTTTGGCATCCTCCAAGCTCGGATGAACCTTTGTCGAAGTCCTTGAGCTTCGTTGTCGAAGTCAAAAACCAAGTCTGGAATCAGCATGTCATGAGGGCTATCCCTTCAGGCATACCCAAACTGTCTCAGAGCCAAGCAAGGGTTGTAGGTAATGCCTCCCATAATGGCAAGTAGAGTGACATTAGGGAATTCCCCACAATGGTCAATGATGATGACATTCTCTTTTGATCGAGAACACCGATGAATATCTGAATGGGTCAGAGTCATCAGCCGTTGTGACCACCTTAAAACCTGCTCATTCTTTAAAATTGACTGGGGAAGGTGAGAATTAAACCACCTTACCAGTAGAGGAGTACAACACTTGAGAACACCTCTTTTTCTCATTGTTCGTGTGTGAAATGAGTGGAGGATATCCCCAAGCAATGTAGGCACCGGGTTGCGAGCCATGAAGATTTTCACAGCATTGACATCTATAAGCTGGTCAGGATTTGGGAACAAGACCAACCCATAGATGAGAAGAGCCACGACCTCCTCAAAAGCTTGCAGGTCTAGAGAATTCCAACAGTCTTGGACCTTCTCAAACAGGAACTTTGCCAAGAAACCCTTGACACCACTTATGGTTTCCCAATGACCTATAACATCATATGGTTGCAAGTGTAGGGCTTGAGCAACATCTTCAGGCTTTGGATCTCTTTCCGTACCGTTGTAGGGTAGTTGATGGAGAATAGGAATCCTCAGGAGTTGAGAAAATTCCTCCAAAGTAGGCACTAACTGGTAGTCAGGAAATGTGAAGCAGTGGTGTAGGGGGTCAAAGAACTGGAAGAGAACTTTCACCATGTCTTCCTCTGTGTTGGAGTTGACCAAGTTGAGAATTCGATCATGCCTCTCGGTGAATGGAGAATACTCTAGAATCTTGGAAGCAAGCTCCTTGAGTTGAGGAGGGATTCTCACAAGATTGACCTGAATAGTTTTTCTGCGGAGTGAATCCATTACCTACAAAACAGAAACAAAGGTGAAGATCCAAACCCTTGAAATGGTTAGTGGATGCATATGATGCTTCATGATGCTCATGATGTATGCACAAGTATATGTACAAACAAATCACAGAAGTTCCTAGTTTCAGGCTTGCATGGGGTTTCATAGGTAAGTACCCTCTTGAAGTTTAGTTGGCTCAACCAGTCCTATAAATAGTAACTGGGTTCTAAGGAGCTCAATATCACTGGATTATTTTCTGTGTTCATTGTTTCAGTTTAGCCACTTTACTGGCTACCGAAATATTCCAAGAAAACAACCCTCAATGAGTGTAGTATCGAGTATCTACCAACTTCAGACTGCACCAAAGCCGGTCATCTCACTACCCCTAAAAGGCCAAGTTGGTCAAGTAAAGGTTCTAAAAGTCCATTAGTGCTTCATGGCATCACTCAGCGGCCTCGTATTCTCTTTGATTGACTCAAAGGCTACTGGTACCCATAAATATGTCGCACTAATATAGCTATTGCTTCAACCATGTTGGTATACCCCGTACAGTTTCCACAATGTATTGTATTTACCTATGAATGTTTCCCAAATCCGGGTTGAGGATTTCAAACCCAAACAATAGAACCAAATGTAAAGAAATCAAAGCAAACAAGGTAAGCATGTAAAGGTGATCTAAACCCTAAGGTAACCCCACTTTTAGAAAATTCCCTAGCAGAGTCGCCAGTTCTGTGATACGGTGGGAGAACTGACTTGAGGTTTTGCGTTTGTGTTTGCAAATGTTTCGGTTTAGCAAGAGTCGCCACTGACTTTTTATTTTATCCAAAGGAAAGGTCAAAAAGCATAGGAAAGACCTTTGAGATGTTTTCTTGGGTTCGGGGGGTAGATTATGAAAAGGGAAGGTGCTAGCACCCTTTTCATCCATGGTTTTCCATGGGCTCTTAGTTACTTGTTTAGATCAATTGCTTTTGCTTTTCAATTGTTTGAAATGGTGCTTTGTGTGTGGTTTTGAAAATATTTTGAAAAGAGGCCTTTGTCTAGGCAACCTTTGTAATGATTCTTGTTTGAATATATACAAAGGTGTTTGTCTTTTGAAAAATGTTTCAATGTTTGAAAGTTTGTTTTGGAAAATGTTTGGAAATTGTGTGTGTGTTTGAAAATAGCAAGGATGTTTGCAAATTGATCAAGTGACTAGGAGTTGTCTACCCTACTCAAAGATATTTCCTACAAATTTTTAACCCTTTGACATTGTTGTTTTACCATTGTATTTGGTAAACAACCTTGTGCTTGGATGTTAAACGGGACGGGCGTGGGTCATCGTATGACCATGATAGCAATTGTGCTAAGTATCTTAGCAAGCTTTTTTGAGGGACTAGATCATTTTTGTATAGGCAACCAAGATAGCGTCATCGAGGGACTATGATCTTTTTGTTTTGATTTTGATTTGCCAAGATACCTAGCATGCATACCATGGCCATTTTTTAGGCAACAAGTGGATGAAACCCTAGGGGTGCTTGTGTGCATTGTGTTGTCATTTTTCATGCATTTTTGTCTTGTGTTTAGTCATGCTATTTGTTTTGATTTTTGATTATCATACAAACCCTAATCTTACTATCATGGTATTTGAAAGCAATAAAATGCGTAAAAGTAAATCTAAGACTATTACAATATTATTATGGGGAGGGGGATACAAGTTTGAATAGAGGGATATTGCATAAAATAAAACCCTAAAACTATTATTACAACCAAATCGAAATATTGCACAAATAAATAAATAGACAAATATTTAAATGGCACAAATAAATATAAATATGAAAAATGTTTTTGTATTTATTTTTATGTATGAAAAAATGAAATTATTTAATGTCTCAAAAATAAGAAAATAAAAATGATTATTTTTAGAAAGGGTGAAAACCCTAGTTTTTGGTTTTAAAAGGAAATATATTGTATTATTTATTTATTCATTTTTTTATGTACAAGAAAATAAATAAAAATGTTAAAAATAATATTTGTGAGAAAATAATATTTTAAGTGTATAAATAATAAAAATAAAATATTTAAGTATTTCAATAATATTTACAATTTATTTAATAAAAATAAAGTATATATTATTAGTAAACTATTTTTAAGCCCCAAAAAATAATAAAAATAATAAAATAAAAATGTAAAAATTAAGAAAATATTTTTGGTGGTTTTTAATATTTAGAAAAAATAATAAAAGTTAGAAAATATAAAAGAAAATGAAAAATATGCAAAAATAAAGAAATGGGCCAAAGGGGTGCAAAAAGCAGAATGAGGGTGTCAAAAGTAGAAGCAAGCCAGGCCCAACCCAACTCACTTCGTCCCTGTCCTTGGAACAAAAATGCGCGCCTTGTTCTTCAAATCTGTATCTCCTGCATACGTGCTTAAAAACAAAAACTCACAACATGAAAGTTATAGCTCATCATCATACGATTCTAACCATATAAAAAACTTGATCTAACTCTAAGAAACCAGGAAGAATTTTATCACCCCCAATTTCTGACCTAAAAAATTCAGCAATTTCAACATCTAAATTCTCCTAGCTCAGTTAACATAAATGAATTCTATGCATATGTACAGTTCAAGGACATTAAGGGCTACATTTTTGCTTCATAAACCTAAGCCTAATGATTCCTAAATAAGGAGATAGAAGTTTGAAAATTACCTATTTCAGTCAAGTTCGAATATGGCAATGTAGGAATTTTTAGTGAGGCCTGAGGGACTTTTGAGCTTGCTTGATGTTCCCTTGACCTTTCCCAATGCTTAGCTTGCTTTGAAATGGCTTGAATCTCCCTATAGAACTCAACCTGCAAACTCAGAATTTGAAAATGGTGAAGTGTGAAAATGGAGTTACAGTTGCTTGAGAAGGGCTGGGATAGTTCAGATGTATTGTATGCAATGTGTCTGAAGTGGTTTGGGACAAAACACACGAGGAAAATATGTTTTGGCTTGGTGTTTGCAGAAAATGCCCTGTTTGGGAAGAAGAATGAGATTTCTGTGTTAGAGGGTGTTTTAGAGGCTATGAGCTCGTGTTTCTAGCCTTAGACAATATGTAAAACTTGTTTGAAATGTTACCAAGACTTGCTCTTATCAGATTACAAAGTTATGTGGACTTTTGCAAGTTACTTGCTTTTTAAGAAAAAGTTGAAGTTGACAATGCCAAGGCCTGTACAGGCCTGTATTCTAGCTGCCCATAGTTGGTGTACTTTGCCCCAAGTTTGTGGATGTTGTTTTCTGCAAGAACTTGGGTCCATGGCTCAAGAAATACAATTTGACATAAAGCATGCTTTATCAAAGTGGCAATGTTACCTTTTTGCCAAAAATGGATTAATTCAATGTGTAATGTTCTAAAGCTCGAAACAAAGCCTCTAACCAATGTATTTGCATTTAATTTATGAGTGTATAAGAGATTAGAACCTGTAAACCAAGTACAAGCATGCCTTGGACAAAATTGCAAGTTGTAGCAATGTGCAAAATGCCTTGGATAAAAGTGATAATGTGCCATTTTCAAACTTTCAATTCTCTCTAACCACAAATGATCTTGGAGAGTTCTTGGACATTTTGGAAATCTTGTAACATGATATACAATCCATATTTGAAATTCATTTTGAGATTCCAATTGGAACTATGTGAAAAGTTGCCATGAAGATAGGTCAAAATCCTGCCTAAACTAGGGCAAAATTTCACTAAGTTAGAAAGTTTTTGGACCTCTATTCACAAAATCATAACTTGAGATCCAATTATCTTTTGGGAAAACTTTGTGAATAAAAGTTGTATATTTTGTGGAATAATACAACTTTCTTGTTGGAAGTTTTGTTTGAATCCAATTGCATCATGGTGAAAAAGTTGGGAAAAGTTGGGGAAAAATGAGAAATTTTCAAAACTTAGAAAAATTCTGTTATGAAAATTTTCAATCTTAAACCCTAATTTCCAAAATTAGGTTTCTTGATGAACAAGTTTCATGTTTTGACACATCTTGATGAAAAATGACCCTTGGCACTTGATTTTGACCAAAAAGTCAAAGTTTGACTTTTTAGTGTACAGTTGATTTTTGATCAGTTGATTGGAAAATTCATCTGCCAATCTAATGCATTTGAGATCTTTTGAACCTTGTGCTTAGGTCAAGATATTTCCATTGAGTCCTTGAAACTATGCTTGAACCCAATTTGCCATTGGCTAGGTTAAAAATCAGAAATTGCCCTTCTACAGTCAAAACCCTAATTTTGACCATTTTGCCCTTTTGATGATCTGATCAAATTTCTTGAGGAGTTGTGGTCCAAACTTGATCAAATGGTTCATATGAGTCTATAATGTTGATGTGGATAAAAAATTATGAGGTTTGACTGTAAATTGGCCACAATTGACTTTTTCCCCAATACAGCTGATTTTTAGGTCAACTGTCCAATTGACTGGGCAAAAATTTGATTCAAGGCTTGAAACTTTGTATGGGCAATCTTATAAGTCAAATTTGAAGTATGAAAGTAACATTGAGCATTAAAAATCCAAAAATCCTTGTGCAAACTCAAACCCTAATTTCAGGTCAACAGTGCAAGGAGATGTCTTGAGTTGAGCAAACCCTAATCTGATCTTGAGTCCAAAGAGTCTTCTGGGGAAAATCTTGATAAAATGAGAGAGAAAATTTTGGGGTACAACACTGTTGATATTGTATGATGGATTGTCTTTGGAGGGTACTGGATCTGCAAAAGAATAAACAGAAAAATCATTGCAAGAGACAGGGATTGAACCTGTGCCTCTGCATACACGAAACACCTTAACCTTCTCGCCTCTAATTTGAATCCCCTGATCTCATATCTGGGCTTATTTTGGCTCTAAACAACCTAAACCCAGAGATTCGAAGGAAATCTCAGATCGTGCCCTAGCCATGACACAATCTCATTCACGTTAGACATGTACTATCAATAGCCCTGAAAATGAATCAAACGGTTAAAAGGATTAATATGCCATGAAAATGAAATTTTTTGGTTTTCTAAAAACCCTAACCAATCGAAGATGGGTGGATCTGTGGCTTTGGGCGTGGAACTGCTTTCTTAGGCCTGAAAGCCTTCCCGGGAATCTCATGAGGGGGATAGGATGTTTTGGTTTTGAGTGAGGAGGCCTGCAAAGATTGTTTCGATTTTTCCAACTTTGTGAAGGTATGGAAAATTTGGTGTGGTTTTTTTTCAAGCAATGTCTTGTGTGTATAGGCAACGTGTGTATAGGCAAAATTTTTGTCTCCTTTTGCTTGCGCTTTAGCTCTGTATTTATATGGGTGCAGTGGTGAATGAAAGTGGCAAGAATTAGCCATTAACCATGGCTTTGAAGGCAGAATCAAAAGTCTTAAAATGTTGCCTTTTTTGATGATTATCTACCATTTTGGGTTTTGAATGAACCTGTACAGGTTTCACATCTTGAGTCTTTCGGATGCTCTCAAACCTTGTTCTTAGATTGGCTTTGAGTTCCCATTCGAATGGCTCAAGGCCTCATCATTGTGGATTCTTCGATTGAGCCACTATCTGCCTTAGTTGCTTGATCTGAAAATAGCCAACTAGCCCAATCGAATTCTACTCTTATTCCTTTTAATCTCCTTTCCTTCAATTCGAACACCTCTTCCTCTTGGCCTGTCGAAGCTTTGCTTTGTCATTTCCTTCGAATGTAGCTTTATAGGTGGCTCTTTGATTCCGACTCCCACATTTTTGCTTGTCTACAAGAAACAACTTTGCTGCGCATTAGTCCACATTCGATTGGTGAATACAGCTTGTATGCACCAATCAAAGGGTAACCTAAGAGCATCAGAACTTCTCTTCAAACATCCCACACTTGTTTAGGTACATGCCAGAAGCTCTAACTGTCCTTCGACCACGCCATGCCTGAAGATGGCATGTCCTTTGAATCATGAGCTTTCCACATGTTTTCTTTGGATAATGATAAAACCTTTTGAATTCCAAATATTCTTCTGTTTGAAGCGCCCATTCAGGCAACATGTCAATCGAAAGGTGCCTTCCTTGTAGTACTTTGAATGACTCCCATTTCAGTGGTTCGAAAATAAACCCTTCTATGGCGCTCATTACCAGCTTTTCCAATCGAAGGCTTCATAAAAGCTTTCTCATGCTTTCTTTCGATCTAGCCTTCCTTGGATGTTTCAAATAGCTTATATTTCAGTGGTTTAAAAACTAACCCTTTGAAGCTCCTTAATAGCTCTTCCAATCAAAGACTTCTTAAAAGCCTCCTCACATTTTCCTTCGAATTAGCCTTCTTTCGATCCTTCAAATTAGCCTGCATACTGCTGTTGAAGCTGCTTCGACCCAAAAGCCCTTAGGCATATTTTCAGCCTTCGACCTACACTTTGTCATGCACACTTCTTTTCTTTCTTTCAGCTATGCCATTAAGCTGAGGCATATAGGGTGCCATGAAAATAATTTGAAGCCCTGAAACTCACACATCTTGGTGAAAAGTGAAATTAGTTGAAAGGCCATTGCTTAGGAGGAGAATTTCTCTGATCAATTCTTGGTCAACCTTGAGCAATTGGGGACCTTAATGAGCATGCCCTGAATAAAATGGGAGGGAAAAGTTTGGGGTACAACAGCTGCCCCTGTTCAATCTTCTTAAACCTGAAGATTTAGATTGGATTGTCTACCTTTCGTGATCTGAAGGTGGAAGATGATTGAACACTAGAGTGCCCAGAAATTTGCATTCGCATGAAGTAACGCCATTGGTTGATGACATCAGGAATGGGCTTACAGATGCCATTTGGAGAAGATGATCGAGAGTTGTCAGAGATGGGCTTAAAGATGCCATCCAAGGTAGATGCTGACTTCCTGAGAGGTCTCTTAGTGGGGATTCCTGTTCCTGTTATCTGAGGAGGGATCCACTGGGGAATATTAATTTCTGTTGTTCTCCCGCTTGAGGAAAAATTTGTAGGGAATAGAGTCTAGGAGCTTTAACTGTCCATGGCTCTACTGAGCAGTTATCTCTAGACTAGAGAGATGAAATTTAGTTGTTTTCTGGTTGAAATCCAGGCTTCATAGTAACTTGCTGGGGAGAATGAAATTAACTATTATCTGGAAATGTATTAGAAGCAGCCTATGTAGGGATGATTTAGGATGAGTCATGTTAGACTTCATCTGGAGATAGATGAGAAAGATCCTGTGTAGGCTGATTCAGGATGATCATGTAGATAATCACCCCGTCTTGTTTCTGAAATTGATCCATAATCAGCTATTCGCAGATAGTTGTCCTGTCTTGTTTCAGGTTTAATCCAGAACTTGCTTTAGTTGGTCGTTAAGATAGCTGCCCTGTCTGGTTTCAGGAATTAGTCTCTGACCTAAGAGAAAGAAAGATAGTTTCCACGTCTTGTTTCATGATTTAATATTCAATCTGCTCATGTAGATATTTGTCCTATCTGGTTTTAGGTATTAATCTATAATCAGTCGTCCACAGATAGTTGTCCTGTCTTGTTTCAGGTATTAATATAGAATTGTTTTTTCACAAATAGTTATCCTATCTTGTTTTAGGTATTAATCTGGAACTTGTTTTGTTGGTCGTTGAGATAGCTGCCATGTCTGGTTTCAGGTATTAATCTCCGACTTTAGAGAAAGAAAGATAGTTTCCTCGTCCTGTTTCGGGAGTTAATCTTTAATATGCTCGTGTAGATGATTATCTTGTCTTGTTTCAGGTATTAATATATAATTGTTTGTTCACATATAGTTGTCATATCTTGTTTTAGGTATTAATTTGGAACTTGCTTTTGTTGGTCATAGAGGTAGTTGCCCTGGCTTGTTTCAGGAATTAATCTATGACCTAAGAGAAATAAAGATAGTTTCCTCGTCTTGTTTCGGGAGTTAACATTTAATTTGCTCGTGTAGATATTTGTCCTGTCTTATTTCAGGTATTAATCTATAATTGTTTGTTCACAAATAGTTGTCCTGTCTGGTTTATGGTATTAATCTGGAACTTGTTTTTGTTGGTAGTTGAGATAGCTGCCATGTATGGTTTCATGTATTAATCTCTGACCTTAGAGAAAGAAAGATAGTTTCCCCGTCTTGTTTCGGGAGTTAATCTTTAATCTGCTCGTGTAGATAGTTGTCCTGTCTTGTTTCAGGTATTAATCTGGAACTTGTTTTTATTGGTCGTTGAGATAGCTGCCCTGTCTGGTTTCAGGTATTAATCTCTGACCTTAGAGAAAGAAAGATAGTTTCCATGTCCTACTTCGGGAGTAAATCTTCAATTTATTCATGTAGATAATTGTCCTGTCTGGTTCCAAGTATTAATCTACAATCAGTCATTCACAGATAATTGTCCTGTCTTGTTTCAGGTATTAATCTGGAACTTGTTTTGTTGGTCATTGAGATAGTTGTCCTGTCTGGTTTCAGGTATTAATCTCTTACCTTAGAGAAAGAAATATAGTTTCCCTGTCCTGTTTCGAGAGTTAATCTTTAATCCGCTCATGTAGATAATTGTCCTGTCTTGTTTCAGGTATTAATCTATAATCAGTCGCTCACAGATAGTTGTCCTGTCTTGTTTCAGGTATTAATCTGGAACTTGTTTTTGTTGGTTGTTGAGATAGCTGCCCTGTCTGGTTTCATGTATTAATATCTGACCGTAGACAAAGAAAGATAGTTTCCCCGTCTTGTTTCGGGAGTTAATCTTTAATCTGCTCGTGTAAATAGTTATCCTGTCTTGTTTCAAGTATTAATCTATAATTGTTTGTTCACTGATAGTTGTTGTTGTACCCCAAAATTTGCCCTCGCATTTTTTACCTCAAGAAATCACAGCTTCAGGCGTTTCCTGATTTTTCAAACTGGCTCAAGAATCGGTCAAACAGATTTTTCTCGTCAGCCAGACAAAATTAGGGTTTTTGAAGGGTCTGGAACAGTTCACACAGTTTGTTTAGGGTTTTGGTCGATTTTGGCTCAACTTTGATCAGGCGAACGTTTCTTTGGCATTTGGTCAGAATTAGGGTTTTTATGCGCGCATTCTCAGAAAGAATTAAATCCCCACAGTGCTTTTCAAGTTATTCCGAGATATGGGCTGAGACATTTGGATTGAATTTGCATTGTTTGACTTAATCAGTGAAAAGATGCATTTGGATTGGATTTGCAATGTTTGGTTAAAATCAGTAAAAGGAAAAACGTCTGGGCAGTTGTTGTGATTGACTGTGCATTGATTTGGATTTGTGAAGCGCCAGGCTTATTAGTTGATCGATGCTAAAACCACAGTGTTTATTTAATTGTTTATTATTCTGAATTTAAATGATTGGAATTTATTTTCAATTATTATAATTTAAAGAATTATAAATAATAAAATGAACAATTGAAAAGAAGAAAAGAATTAATTGGATAAAAGGAATTTTTATTTCATCTTTAAATATTTGTTACAATTGTTATTTAAATACAAGTATTCGTTTACAAAGTATTTACAATAATAATATTACATTTATTTAAATTTAAATAAAACTATCCTAATATTTTTCTAAGTTTTCAATTCTTCATCCTCCATCTGTTGCTTTTCCTCTCCATTTAATTTTTATCTGCGAAAGAAAGAAGAAAAAGTCAATTGAAGCAGATAAATAATTAAAGAGACAGACAGATAAAAGAGAATTCATCATTAAAAGCAAATGGCCGGGATCAGTTAGCCCTCTCTGCAAATCACGGGATTTCTCCCGGTTCACAAAGAAGGATGAAAAATGTTTGCAAATTAAAAATGAATGCACAAAGTTAAAAATTGCACATTTCAAATTGGTCAACCAACTGCATAGTTCAAAGCAAGACAACATGTGCAAGTACAAAGTCCAAGTTACAAACTGAATGGCCTAAACCAAGTTCAAATTGCTAAACAAAGTCACAATTTCAAAACTAAGTCCAAGGTCAACAAGCTGCCAAAAGATATCTCAAGATATCAAAGTACCATCAATGCTGTCAAGAAGCAGAAAAGAAGACAAAATATGCAGAGTTAAACAACTATTGTAAGCAAAGTTTCATTTCATCATTTCTAGGCCAGTTTGCTTTTTCAGAATTAGTACATGTTAAGCAATATAATATGCTAAAAGTTGTACTGGAGAGAGAGAGAAGGAAGAGAGAAAAGAAATAGGCTTACAGGTTTTGGCTTTAGGCAAGAAAATATAGAAAACAAAACTGCAGTAACATAGTGGATAAAGAGGCATAGAAAAATATATAAAACTGCTAACACAGTCAGAAGCAAAGGAGCGAAAAATCACAAACAAAACTCAGAGCAAGCCAAGGCCTCAAGCTTAACTACTCAAGCATAGAACCTGTTCACAAAAAACGCCAACCCTGTGCAAAAGACCAAAAGCACACAAAGCTGTCAACCCACCCTGCATTCAACAAACCTCAAACACATGGCCATGAACCAGAAACCAGAAAACTCTGTCAAGCCTTGAACCTGCATCAAGCCTTAAACCATTAACCTGCTGAAGCCAAAAACAAAAGTCCAAAGCATACCTAGCCTAAAGCTTGTTAAAGCATTCAGACCAAGGTTGCAAGCTTAGGTATCAAACACATCAAACCAGTAAACCATGTCAAGCCTTACCTGCATCAACACTTGAGCCTAAACCACTGTCAACCCAAAACTGAAAACAGCATAAGCCTAAACCAGTATATTCAAAACAGCTTAACAGCCTAAATCAACAAACTCACAAACCACTGTCAACACAAACCATCCAAACCACACACTAAACATAACCATTCAAGGACCCAACCTATGAATAAACACCCAACCCCTGCTTAAAACAAAAACCTTGTGGCCTAAAAACAAAAACCTTGTGGCCTAAAAACAAAAACCTTGTGGCCTAAAAGCAAAAACCTGCAAGATCACCAAGGCCATAACCTGCAAATCCACAAGCATCAAACAATCTAAACCAGTAAAGCCCAACCTGTCAAAGCCTAGCCTTAAAACACTAAGCAAAAACCTGTCAACCAAACCTGTAAAATCATTAACCAGCAAAAGCCCTTAACCAGCAAAAGTCCAAACACCATATCCAAGCACACAGGGCAACTCAAAAGTCAGGCAACTCTAAGCCCTCAGAACATTGTCATCATTGGGCAAACACACGAATCAAACACCTTAGCATCTCATCATCAATACAATATTCAAGCATACAAGAAAGGCATCAAGACAGCAAGAGAAGAGAAAAAGAAGCATCTCAGCATACCAAGCTCTCAGGTGATCATCATCAAGCATATCAATAAAACAATATTCAAGCATACAAGGTAACGATCCCACAGAAGAAGCATTCGAAGGCATTTCAAGGCAACAGGGCAAGCATACCCAAGATCACGCACTCAAGGCAATACAGGGTAAGGCTACAAACCCTCGGAGTTTCCTCATCACTGGGTCATCATACAGGTACAAGGCATCAAGCATATTCAGCATACAGAAACGAGGAAGAGAAAGATTCAAGTCAATATCTCAAGGCAACCCACAAAAGGCCCTTAGAAGAACATCATCAGAGGCAATATACCAATCATCATCAAAGCACATAGCAACAGAAGCATGCACGAGTAAAAGCAAGGAAAAAAGATATGGAAGAGGAAAAAGTCGTACAGAGGTTTTCATAAATGCATCACAAAACCTAAAGGGCCAAAGAATACACAAACCAGGAATCCAAGCAAGCTAGCACCCAGTTCATCATCATCACTTTATCGCCTTGGCCATCCTGAGTGCCTCCCAAATCCGATTCCTCCTCCTCCGTCCCCAAGGGTCAAGGTAGCTTTTCTTTCCTTTCCTTAACCTCAATAACAAACAATAATAACCATATGAAATCAGAGACAAAAATCAGAATTCGAATTAAGCATGCAAAAGAAGAATTTAGTGAAAGCCCTAATGCGTTAGAGACGAAAATCAAACCTTGCAAATATCGTTGACTAATTCATGGAGGAAGGAAGACGGAGATGGCGCTGGTTGGCCTTGGCAAGGAAGAACGTGGTTCTGATGGCTATGGCCGGCGAAGAGGAAGGAACAAAGTGATGAACGACGGCGCCGCTTCTGTAAACCCTAGAATCCCCAATTGAAAACAAAAACTAATGAACCCTAAAAATATTCGTCTCAAGTCTTTGGGCCTTGCCCGTTAATTTGCCCTAAGCCCAAACGTTTTCCCAATTAACACCCCCCCTTTTGCTTCTGCTTTGATCAGGTTTGGGCCAAGATAAGCCCCCCTTAGCCCATTCTTTTTTTTCTGAATTAATCTTTTTGTACATAAATTATATCTTTTAAAAAAAAAAAACAAATTAACATACTTTTTACCTTAAAACCTTTATACTATTATCATAATACAAGTTTTTTCTTTTGTAAATAAAAAAAAAACATTTTAATCCTTTTCTTTTTTTTTTAGCTAGTATAATTACTAATATATAATAAATAAAACTTAAAATATTCTTTTCCTTTTCTTAAATTTTTCTTATTTTTACATGTTCATTAAAATACTAATATATAAAAATAATTCTTTAAAATAAATACATTTTCTTTCCTTAAAAATACTTTGTACATATTAAACAAAAAATATAAGAATACAAATTTAAATCAAAAGTGGATAACAATACTCGATAAATAAACGAAATATTTAATTCCTTTCATCAAATCAAATACACTTAATTATACATTTAAATTCACATCTCGCACTTGTAAATAAATTACACTTACACATACACAATACATTTTACATTTGATACATTATACATTTGCTATTCTTACACTTTGCTATACATTACATTGATTACATTTGATCGCGATTCGATTTGGTTGTAATTATTTAAGTCTCATCCCCCTTTGTGAATTTGTACCCCCACTCCCGGATACTATTTGTAATAGCGTAGACTTTAAAATTCCCGCAATTTACCGCTTTCGAATTATACCATGATTAGACCTAGGGTTTGCATGTACATAAAATCAAACGCTAGATAACCTAATACAAAACAAATACATGAACTCAATACACAATCACACTTGCACCCCCTAGGGTAATCCCACATGTTGCCTTCCAAAATAGGCCATGCTTGCACGTCGAGTTTCTTTGGCAAAACAATCAAATGATCATAAGTCCCTCGATGAAGCTTTCGAAAGTTGCCTAAATGGAATGATCATAGTCCCTTCAAAGAAAATTGCCAAAGACACTTGGCACCATTGCATTCATGGTCCATACGATGACCCGCGCCTGTCCCAATCACATCCCAAACGCAAGATTGTCCACCAAATTCAATGGTGGAACAAAATTGTTAAAAAGGGGTTGAAAACATAGAGAAAACCTTTGAGTATAATAGGGTAGACAAAACTCTTAGTTACTTGAGATCAACTTGCAAAAACACTTGCCTCCTTTTTAAACCACACTTCACAAACACTTTCAAAACAAACTCTCAAAAACGTTTGAAACATCTTTTCGAAAAGATACACACCGTTGTATATACTCAAACACGAGTCATTACAATGGTTGCCGAAACAAAGGCGTCTATTTCAAAAACATTTTCAAAACACACGCATACACCACAATTTCAAGCAATCGAAAATCAAGGCAAGTGATCTAAAACCAAGTAACTAAGAGCCCATGGATAACCATGGATAGAAAGGGTGCTAATACCTTCCCTTTCTATAATCTACTCCCGGAACCCAAGAAAACATCTTAAAGGTTTTTGCTGTGCTTTTTAACTTTTCCTTAGGATAAAATAAAATGTCGGTGGCGACTCTTGCTAAACCGAACAAGTGCGAATACAAAATGCAAAAACTCAAGTCAGTTCTCCCACCGCATCACAGAACTGGCGACTCTGTTGGGGAGAAACTTAAAAGTGGGGTTACCTTAGGGTTTAGACCACCTTTACTTTTTTGCTTTGATTGACTTGATTGATTTATCTTTTGGGTTCTTGTTTGGGGTTGTTTGTAAATCCTACACCCGGATTTGGGGCACCTTTTTAGGTAAATAGCAAAAAACTGTGAGGGAACTGTGCGGGGTATACCGACATGGTTGAAGCAGTAAGCTATGTTAGTGTGACATATTTTTGAGTACCGGTAACCCTTGAGTTCAATCAAGGATAGTACGGGGCCGCTGAGTGATGTCGTGAAGCACTAACGAACTCTTAGAACCTTAAATTGACCATCTTAGCCTTTTTAGGGGTAGTGAGATGACCGACTTTGGTGCAGTCCGAAGTTGGTAGATACTCGATACTACACTCATTTGAGGGTTGTTTTCTTGGAATATTTTGGTTGCCAGTTAAGTGGCTAAATCAAAACGATGAACACAGAAAACAATCCAATGATATTGAGCTCCTTAGAACCCGGTTTCTATTTCTAGGACAGGATGAGCCAACTAACTTCAAGAGGGTACTTACCTAAACCCCATGCAAGCCTGAACATAGGGACTTGTTTGCTTTGTGTGAATATGACTGCCTGTATATACACTTACTTGCTTGTGCATACATGTATGTAACATCATGACATCATACCATAGCATTTTTCACTAACCATTTCAAGGATCTCGAAGGTTCTTTTGATGCAGGGCCACGTTGAACCAGACGTCTACCCAAGGGCAAGAGGTTTTTCCTCTAACAAATGCCATCAAAGGTCAAGTACAACAACTTGAATCAGTGGCTATGACCCACTCGACATGGTGAGCTTGATTCTTGTGGAAAGACATCCACCAGTGCACAGTTCTCCAATCAAAGTTCAAGTGCAACAACTTGAATCAAAGGCTATGACCCGCTTGACATGGTGAGCTTGATTCTCGTGGGAAGACATCCACCGATACAAAGTTCTCCAATCCAAGATCGAAGTTCAACCTCTAACATTCTCTTGTGTTTACCCCAAGAGATCCTTGAAAGCATACATCCACATATCATGCATTGCATCTTGACAGTTTTTCCTTTTTTCAGGTTTCCTTACTCTCCTACTGTTTATTTCAGTAAGAGATGTCTCTAGAGAGGACCGTCAAGGATATCCAGGACCAGACTTCTCAGCTGCAGGAAATGTTCTTGAACCTGTCTCTGGGGCAAGAAGAAGTGAAAGCTCTCCTCACCACGGGTTTGGTCTAGGAGACTTCAAACAATGCCAGAAATGATCAGTTGGAAGCACTTCAGTCTGAGCTGACTATAATGAGGATCCAAATGATGGGGCATCTAGTGGGCCAGATGGCTCTCATCCAAGATTTGTCTCAAAGACAAGAGGGGCTCAGAGTTCTCGTCAACCAACTGCTTCGGAACAACCAACTGGGGAAAACATCTGAGGTTGAAGAGCAAGTCACCGCTCAACCTCCAACCACTCAAGAAGACAAGGGGAAGGCTCCTTTGCTCGCTTCAGGGTCACAAGCCCAACAACAACCTCGCCAGCGTCAACGGGGTAATCGGTGTAAGCAAAATACGTCGGGAAGACAGTTCATGGAGACTGACATACCGTCATCCCTAATTCTGGAGCGCTTGTTGGAGGTCAATCTGACTGCTTTGAGGGATCCTATCCGGAACCCAAATA
Source organism: Vicia faba (assembly GCA_948472305.1). Classification (NCBI taxonomy): domain Eukaryota; kingdom Viridiplantae; phylum Streptophyta; class Magnoliopsida; order Fabales; family Fabaceae; genus Vicia; species Vicia faba. The sequence goes on along the minus strand of OX451737.1, from coordinate 1,373,251,882 downwards.
CCTCCGCTCCTACCTATCATCCTGACGCATTTTGTGTTTACCATTCCTATAGTCCGGGACATGACACTGATAGCTGTTGGGCCTTGAAGAACAAGATTCAAGATCTGATTGACATTGGAGTGCTGAGGTTCATGCCAGACGGCGAGATGAAGATCTTCCGTTGAGGGGTTCTCCACCTGAAGTGACAAAGCTCAGACTGAAAGGCTTTTGCTTCATTTGAATTTTCAAAGTTGTAATTTCTTTTGTTATTCAAACAATTAACTGTTGATGTTAAACTCTGTTTCATTAATGCATTGCATATGTTTGTCTTGAATTCATCCATTCGTTTTCACTACTCTTATGTTTTCTTTATGATATTTGACTCTTGATAAAAAGCTGCAAGCCTTTAGAGGGAGGATGACGAAACAATACCATGATCTCATACAGTATGCTTTTGAACAGACCTTGCTGATGATGTACAGGCATTTCTTTCAATTCCCAAACACTGGAGTTATAAGGAAGTTAATCCCTAGTCAACCCCTTCGAGCCAAAGAAGTAGGAGTTTTCTGTTCTAAGCAATCGAAACCTTTGAAATAAACCTGGGGCAGGGTAGTATCTCGGTTAATTCAAAAGAAAACGCGCATTGAGGTCGCAAACTCTCAGTTCGTAACACAACGAACGACGTAAAAAAAAAGAAAAGTATTCCCTTGGAATCAAAAGACAGTGGTGGTTCCTTATCACGTAGACAGTCAATCTCTCAAAAAGAAAAAACCCACCGAGCCAAAACCTATAAAGGAGGCTTAAGAAAGCTGGGGCATCCTGCTGACTGTAATCTCGAAAATGGGAACAGTCAGGCAAAAGTTAGGGATAACAAATCAAAATCAAAATAGTGAGGTCATTACAAATCCTCAACAACATGAAAAATGTTGAAAAAGAAAAAGGAGATGATGACTGTCTCCCGAATTCAATTGGTGAACCATCGCCCAAAAGTCGTTCCAAACTCGAATAGAGTGTGACGCACAATTAACTGAGCTTAGGGTTGAAGAACATCACGAAGAGCGGGTGGGTATAAATATACTTTGAGCCTATACCCTTTGTTTCTTAAACCGTGAACCAAGCCACGTTACAACCCTTCAAAAGTCCTAATTGAAGCATGGGTTAGTTCGAAAGCATACTGTTCAAAAGATATCCTGACTCCTGTAAGGCTTTGCTCTAAATCTTGTGTTGACTTGTCTTATAAAAAGTTTTCTGCTAAAAAACGCATTTTTCAAAACTTCGAGATAGACATAAACTTTGCATTGCTTGAATATCACTGTCTGCATTTGGCTTTTTGTTTGACAGCGGAGAAATTCATACAGCGAATGTTCGGAGGAACGAAAACTCTCTCAGTTAGCAAAATCACTTCAAAAGGATGACACTTCCAACGACAGATCTCCTATCAACCAGGGGCATGACATGTCACTATCCAGTTAACCTGGGACAGTCCAGTCAAGATTTCAACAAATCTCTCAAAGTTCAGTGAACTCGGGGCAAGCCTCCTTCATCTTCACTTGGGGCATTCGAATGTCCGACGTGTTCAACATTTCCTTCATTACCTGTTGGAAGTTACAGTCGTCGAAGACCAAATTCTCACAAAATTCAAGTTATGAAGCCCGGATTTGACCGGATAGTATCTTGATCTCTACAGCATATTGTGAAGACCGGACTACGACCGGATAACAGTGTCAGACTACCGCAAAGCCTGGATTACGACCAGATTGTGGGTTCTTCAAAATTCAAGTTATGAAGCCCGGATTTGACCGGATAGTATCTTGATCTCTACAGCACATTGTGAAGACCGGACTACAACGGGATAATAGTGTCAGACTACCGCAAAGCCTGGATCGCGACCAGATAGTGGTATCCCCTCAGAGCAAGCTATGAAACCCAGATTCGACCGGATAATAGTTTAATCCCCAACAAGTTATTGTGAAGACTGGATTACGACCAGATGGCAATACAAGTTTCTGTGAAGCCTGGACTACGACCAGACAACAGTCAAGAATGCTACGAAACCTGGATTCGACCAGATAGTGGTATATCTTCAGCACAAGCCGTGAAGCCCGGATTCGACCGGATAACAGTTTAGCAAGTTATTGTGAAGACTGGATTATGACCGGATAACAGTTAACCCTCGAGAATGAAGACTCTCATCCTTGAAGCCTCAGAAGATTGGTATACTCCCAATTTCTGACCCTGAACAAAATTAAGATCTAGAGATAGTTCAAGATGTGACCCAGAGATGGCGACATTCAGTAACTTATTCCAGATCAACTTCACTTGGGGCATTCGAATGTCCGAAGTGTTCAACATTTCCTTCATCACCTGTTGGAAGATACGGTTCACATATGCTCCAGACACGGTTGCCATTCTGTTACCTTTCTTAAGTTCCAGATCAACGCCTGTAACAAGCCAGGAAAATATCTGTGGACGACCGATTGTGGATTAACACCTGTAACAAGCCAGGAAATTATCTACATCACCACTTGGGGCATTCGAATGTCAAAAGTGTTCAACATTTCCTTCATCACCTGTTGGAAGATACGGTTCAGATATGCTCTAGACACGGTTGCCATTCTGTTACCTTTCTTAAGTTCCAGATCAACGCCTGTAACAAGCCAGGAAAATATCTGTGGACGATCGATTGTGGATTAACACCTGTAACAAGCCAGGAAATTATCTACATCACCACTTGGGGCATTCGAATGTCAAAAGTGTTCAACATTTCCTTCATCACCTGTTGGAAGATACGGTTCAGATATGCTCCAGACACGGTTGCCATTCTGTTACCTTTCTTAAGTTCCAGATCAACGCCTGTAACAAGCCAGGGAAATATCTGTGGACGACCGATTGTGGATTAACACCTGTAACAAGCCAGTAAATTATCTACATCACCACTTGGGGCATTCGAATGTCAAAAGTGTTCAGCAATTCCTTCATCACTTGTCGGAAGATACAGTTTCAGATACGCTACAGACACGGTAGCCACTCTGTCACTCATTCAGATCCTAGTTACAGTTTCAGATACACTCCATACACGGAAGTCATTCTGCTACTCATACAGATCTCAACTCCAAGATACAGTCCAGATACGCTCCAGACACGGTAGCCATTCTGTCGCTCATTCAGATCCTAGTTACAATTTCAGATACACTCCATACACGGAAGTCATTCTGCTACTCATACAGATTTCCAATCCAAGATGTAGTTTCACACGAACTCATCATGAAGCGACCCTACACAGGTTCCTTCTTTCAACTTACCATTCAACACATTTCCAGTAATTATCCATCCCATCTCCAAATGGCATCTGTAAGCCCATTCCCGAGATCAAGTGCCTGCGGCAATCAGAAGATTCTTGCATTCCCCAGCCTGAGAACCCTCCAGAAGCTAACTCCCCTCAGAGTCAAGTTTCAATATCCCCAGCGGAGCTAAAACTTCCAACCATCAATCCCCAAGCAGAGTGAAGACTCTCATTCTCAGCTCCTCACAGAATATTCGAATATTCTCCAGTGAGGACCTCCTCAAGACAAGGAATTCCCCAGTAACTTGGCATACAACCCAAGCTCCTGATCCCCCAACAGTGGTCCCAGGACTCCTCATCTTCAACGATCAAAGATTCTTTCCCTATTCAGCAGCCAAGGATTTATTTTCCCCGACAGTAGTCAAGATTCCTTTATCTTCAGCCATCCAGGATTCATCTATCCTCAGCAGGACAACTCATCAGCTTACATACGCATTCGTCACATTCATATCATGAACATTGATATAACATACATTGCATCACGCATCATGACATTGCATACAGCTAACTCTTTACCTTTTCAGGTAAGATCAGTCGACAGACAAAGATCAACTCCTTCCCAGATTCATCCAGAAATAGTTCAGATGTGACCCAGACATGGCGACATTCTGACACTTATTCCAGATTCATTCAGAGACAGTTCAGATGACCCAGACACGGCGACATTCTGATACTTGTTCCAGATTCATCCAGATGCAGTTTTACACGGACTCATCATCAGGAAACCCTACACCGGTTCCTTCTCCACTTCAAGACTTCTGAAAATAGTTTACGGATTCTTCCCAACACCGGATGTTAATCTATCACTTGTTCAGATGCAACTTTTGAAAGCAGTTTACGGACGCTTCCCAACAACGGATGCTGCTCTATTACTTATTCAACTTCAACTCCTGAAAACAGTTTACAGATTCTCCAAACACAGATGTCAATCTATTGCTGGCTCAGACCCCCAGTCCAGAGATGTTCCAAAACATGGATACCTTTCTGATACTCGTCCACTCACCAGTGACATACAGTTCAACGGTCACCTCCAGATGGCATCTATAAGCCCATCCTCCTCAACAAACATTCCCAGATGGCATCTATAAGCCCATCCTCCTACCGGCAGTCACTAGATGGCATCTTTAAGCCCATCACCAAATGGCATCTTTAAGCCCATTCCCTCTACCATCACATTACCGAGTGCAAATTTTCTGGGCACTCTAGTGTCCAATCTCCTTTTACCCTCGAGTCGCGAAAGGCAAACTTGCCAATCTAACTCTTCAGGTCCAAGAAGATTGAACAGGGGCAACTGTTGTACCCCAAAATTTGCCCTCGCATTTTTTACCTCAAGAAATCACAGCTTCAGGCGTTTCCTGATTTTTCAAACTGGCTCAAGAATCGGTCAAACAGATTTTAAAATTAGGGTTTTTGAAGGGTCTGGAACAGTTCACACAGTTTGTTTAGGGTTTTGGTCGATTTTGGCTCAACTTTGATCAGGCGAACGTTTCTTTGGCATTTGGTCAGAATTAGGGTTTTTATGCGCGCATTCTCAGAAAGAATTAAATCCCCACAGTGCTTTTCAAGTTATTCCGAGATATGGGCTGAGACATTTGGATTGAATTCTCATTGTTTGACTTAATCAGTGAAAAGATGCATTTGGATTGGATTTGCAATGTTTGGTTAAAATCAGTAAAAGGAAAAACGTCTGGGCAGTTGTTGTGATTGACTGTGCATTGATTTGGATTTGTGAAGCGCCAGGCTTATTAGTTGATCGATGCTAAAACCACAGTGTTTATTTAATTGTTTATTATTCTGAATTTAAATGATTGGAATTTATTTTCAATTATTATAATTTAAAGAATTATAAATAATAAAATGAACAATTGAAAAGAAGAAAATAATTAATTGGATAAAAGGAATTTTTATTTCATCTTTAAATATTTGTTACAATTGTTATTTAAATACAAGTATTCGTTTACAAAGTATTTACAATAATAATATTACATTTATTTAAATTTAAATAAAACTATCCTAATATTTTTCTAAGTTTTCAATTCTTCATCCTCCATCTGTTGCTTTTCCTCTCCATTTAATTTTTATCTGCGAAAGAAAGAAGAAAAAGTCAATTGAAGCAGATAAATAATTAAAGAGACAGACAGATAAAAGAGAATTCATCATTAAAAGAAAATGGCCGGGATCAGTTAGCCCTCTCTGCAAATCACGGGATTTCTCCCGGTTCACAAAGAAGGATGAAAAATGTTTGCAAATTAAAAATGAATGCACAAAGTTAAAAATTGCACATTTCAAATTGGTCAACCAACTGCATAGTTCAAAGCAAGACAGCATGTGCAAGTACAAAGTCCAAGTTACAAACTGAATGGCCTAAACCAAGTTCAAATTGCTAAACAAAGTCACAATTTCAAAACTAAGTCCAAAGTCAACAAGCTGCCAAAAGATATCTCAAGATATCAAAGTACCATCAATGCTGTCAAGAAGCAGAAAAGAAGACAAAATATGCAGAGTTAAACAACTATTGCAAGCAAAGTTTCATTTCATCATTTCCAGGCCAGTTTGCTTTTTCAGAATTAGTACATGTTAAGCAATATAATATGCTAAAAGTTGTACTGGAGAGAGAGAGAAGGAAGAGAGAAAAGAAATAGGCTTACAGGTTTTGGCTTTAGGCAAGAAAATATAGAAAACAAAACTGCAGTAACACAGTGGATAAAGAGGCATAGATAAATATATAAAACTGCTAACACAGTCAGAAGCAAAGGGGCGAAAAATCACAAACAAAACTCAGAGCAAGCCAAAGCCTCAAGCTTAACTACTCAAGCATAGAACCTGTTCACAAAAAACGCCAACCCTGTGCAAAAGACTAAAAGCACACAAAGCTGTCAACCCACCCTGCATTCAACAAACCTCAAACACATGGCCATGAACCAGAAACCAGAAAACTCTGTCAAGCCTTGAACCTGCATCAAGCCTTAAACCATTAACCTGTTGAAGCCAAAAACAAAAGTCCAAAGCATACCTAGCCTAAAGCTTGTTAAAGCATTCAGACCAAGGTTGCAAGCTTAGGTATCAAACACATCAAACCAGTAAACCATGTCAAGCCTTACCTGCATCAACACTTGAGCCTAAACCACTGTCAACCCAAAACTGAAAACAACATAAGCCTAAACCAGTATAGTCAAAACAGCTTAACAACCTAAATCAACAAACTCACAAACCACTGTCAGCACAAACCATCCAAACCACACACTAAACATAACCATTCAAGGACCCAACCTATGAATAAACACCCAACCCCTGCTTAAAACAAAAACCTTGTGGCCTAAAAACAAAAACCTTGTGGCCTAAAAACAAAAACCTTGTGGCCTAAAAGCAAAAACCTGCAAGATCACCAAGGCCATAACCTGCAAATCCACAAGCATCAAACAATCTAAACCAGTAAAGCCCAACCTGTCAAAGCCTAGCCTTAAAACACTAAGCAAAAACCTGTCAACCAAACCTGTAAAATCATTAACCAGCAAAAGCCCTTAACCAGCAAAAGTCCAAACACCATATCCAAGCACACAGGGCAACTCAAAAGTCAGGCAACTCTAAGCCCTCAGAACATTGTCATCATTGGGCAAACACACGAATCAAACACCTTAGCATCTCATCATCAATACAATATTCAAGCATACAAGAAAGGCATCAAGACAACAAGAGAAGAGAAAAAGAAGCATCTCAGCATACCAAGCTCTCAGGTGATCATCATCAAGTATATCAATAAAACAATATTCAAGCATACAAGGTAACGATCCCACAGAAGAAGCATTCGAAGGCATTTCAAGGCAACAGGGAAAGCATACCCAAGATCACGCACTCAAGGCAATACAGGGTAAGGCTACAAACCCTCAGAGTTTCCTCATTACTGGGTCATCATACAGGTACAAGGCATCAAGCATATTCAGCATACAGAAACGAGGAAGAGAAAGATTCAAGTCAATATCTCAAGGCAACCCACAAAAGGCCCTCAGAAGAACATCATCAGAGGCAATATACCAATCATCATCAAAGCACATAGCAACAGAAGCATGCACGAGTAAAAGCGAGGCAAAAAGATATGGAAGAGGAAAAAGTCGTACAGAGGTTTTCAGAAATGCATCACAAAACCTAAAGGGCCAAAGAATACACAAACCAGGAATCCAAGCAAGCTAGCACCCAGTTCATCATCATCACTTTATCGCCTTGGCCATCATGAGCGCCTCCCAAATCCGATTCCTCCTCCTCCGTCCCCAAGGGTCAAGGTAGCTTTTCTTTCCTTTCCTTAACCTCAATAACAAACAATAATAACCATATGAAATCAGAGACAAAAATCAGAATTCGAATTAAGCATGCAAAAGAAGAATTTAGTGAAAGCCCTAATGCGTTAGAGACGAAAATCAAACCTTGCAAATATCGTTGACTAATTCATGGAGGAAGGAAGACGGAGATGGCGCTGGTTGGCCTTGGCAAGGAAGAACGTGGTTCTGATGGCTATGGCCGACGAAGAGGAAGGAACGAAGTGATGAACGACGGCGCCGCTTCTGTAAACCCTAGAATCCCCAATTGAAAACAAAAACTAATGAACCCTAAAAATATTCATCTCAAGTCTTTGGGCCTTGCCCGTTCATTTGCCCTAAGCCCAAACGTTTTCCCAATTAACACCCCCCCTTTTGCTTCTGCTTTGATCAGGTTTGGGCCAAGATAAGCCCCCCTTAGCCCATTCTTTTTTTTCTGAATTAATCTTTTTGTACATAAATTATATCCTTTTTAAAAAAAAAACAAATTAACATACTTTTTCCCTTAAAACCTTCATACTATTATCATAATACAAGTTTTTTCTTTTGTAAATAAAAAAAAACATTTTAATCCTTTTCTTTTTTTTTAGCTAGTATAATTACTAATATATAATAAATAAAACTTAAAATATTCTTTTCCTTTTCTTAAAATTTTCTTATTTTTACATGTTCATTAAAATACTAATATATAAAAATAATTCTTTAAAATAAATACATTTTCTTTCCTTAAAAATACTTTGTACATATTAAACAAAAAATATAAGAATACAAATTTAAATCAAAAGTGGATAACAATACTCGATAAATAAACGAAATATTTAATTCCTTTCATTAAATCAAATACACTTAATTATACATTTAAATTCACATCTCGCACTTGTAAATAAATTACACTTACACATACACAATACATTTTACATTTGATACATTATACATTTGCTATTCTTACACTCTGCTATACATTACATTGATTACATTTGATCGCGATTCGATTTGGTTGTAATTATTTAAGTCTTATCCCCCTTTGTGAATTTGTACCCCCACTCCCGGATACTATTTGTAATAGCGTAGACTTTAAAATTCCCGCAATTTACCGCTTTCGAATTATACCATGATTAGACCTAGGGTTTGCATGTACATAAAATCAAACGCTAGATAACCTAATACAAAACAAATACATGAACTCAATACACAATCACACTTGCACCCCCTAGGGTAATCCCACATGTTGCCTTCCAAAATGGGCCATGCTTGCACGTCGAGTTTCTTTGGCAAAACAATCAAATGATCATAAGTCCCTCGATGACGCTTTCGAAAGTTGCCTAAATGGAATGATCATAGTCCCTTCAAAGCAAATTGCCAAAGACACTTGGCACCATTGCATTCATGGTCCATACGATGACCCGCGCCTGTCCCAATCACATCCCAAACGCAAGATTGTCCACCAAATTCAATGGTGGAACAAAATTGTTAAAAAGGGGTTGAAAACATAGAGAAAACCTTTGAGTATAATAGGGTAGACAAAACTCTTAGTTACTTGAGATCAACTTGCAAAAACACTTGCCTCCTTTTTAAACCACACTTCACAAACACTTTCAAAACAAACTCTCAAAAACGTTTGAACCATCTTTTCGAAAAGATACACACCGTTGTATATACTCAAACACGAGTCATTACAATGGTTGCCGAAACAAAGGTGTGATCGGTGGATCTGGAACTGACTGTTTAACGCTGGTTCGCGAAATGTCGCGGAAGCAAGAGTCGCCACCGTCTTTTATTTTCTCCAAATGGAAAGGACAAAAGCACAGAAAAATTCCTTATAGAGATTGCTCTCGGTTCGGGAGGTAGGTTATAGAAAGGGAAGGTGTTAGCACCCTTTCTATCCATGGTTATCCATGGGCTCTTAGATACTTGCTCAATGTGTTTTCAAAATTGTTTGTTTGCTTTTCAATGTGGGTTTAAAAGTTTCTTTGAAAAATTTCAGATCGACTCATACGTCAGAGTGTTTGAAAAGTTTGTTTTGAAAGCTTTTGAAAATGTGTTTGTGAAAAGATGTTTTTGATTTGTTTGAAATTAGAGCAAGTATCCTTGAGAACCTACCTACCCTAAGGAATTCGTCTGTGTAAGAGTCCTTTAAAGTAGTGCTATCCCACCATTGAGAGGTAGGTAGCACCACCATTGGAGGTGTTCGGGTCAATTCGATTTTTAAGGACATGGTGATCACCAGAGCAATGGGAAGACACCTTAGAAGCTACCCTCATGCCAGGTTCCCGGATCATGAGGACTTACTAAGACGTCCTCTACTCGACGATCACCTTTCGAGGCAAGGCAACAGTGAGGCGTACCCTAGGGGTGGTGTGTGCGAATTGTGTGTCGTTTTCATTTATTTTTGTCTTGTCATGGTATAGGTGTTCTACGCTTGATTTTATTTAAGGCCATTCATTCTTGCATGCTTTGTTTAACAGTTAAGATATTTGTGAGGAAAAATAAATTCTAAGCTATTACAAACGGCGCGGGTCCACATCGCCAAAATTAAACCGGACCCGATTTGACAGAAAGTAAATAAAGCAAATAAAGTAAAGTGCGAGAAGATTAGTATTTACAAGGCTTCGGGAGAGATACATAATTATTTAAATGACATAAAATAAATATGCGAAGTTAAATAAATTAACGGGCGTTGGACCCTTTTGCAAAAATATCAAATTACATGGATTAATTAGTTAAGGAGGAATTAAAAATTAAAATTCAAAAAGAAAATGTTTTTTAGATTTTTATGGTTTTTTAGATTTAAAAGAAAAAAGGAGTTAATTGAAATTAAGTTAAAAGGGAAACCCTAATTCTAATATTTTATTTATTATGAAAGAATTAAAATATAATCTACATTAAACCCTAATTTATTTATGCACAATTCAAATAGGAAAATAAATAAATAAATAATTATTACTGTGGAAAAAAAGGGAAAAATTAAAAAGATAATAAAAGTTATTATTAACCTAATTCTATATTTTTTACATTTTTGTTAAAAAAGAATTAAACTTATAACCTAATTTACTAAATTATTTACATGTTCACTTGAAAATAATCACAATAAAATAAATATTATATTTTTTATATTTTCTGATTTTTGTGTGTTTTTGTATTTTGTTAAAAATATTTAATTAAATTAAAGCAATAAAATAAATAACATAATGATTAAAAGTAAAAATAAGTAAAAAAAATTGAAAGAAATTGCAAACCAGAGTGGGGTGTAGTCCCAAAATTGGAGGTATAGACCTAGACTTTTGGCCCATTGAGCTTTGAAATTCATTGACCTTTTGGATTAAGCGTGACATGTTGACCTACATCCATGGTATGTCTCCAATCTGAACCCTTGACTAGATCTCCTGGGACACGTGTGCGCTGATCCCTGAGCGTGCATGATGACCCTTGGCGTGAGTGCTACACAGGAGTGGGTAATGAAAAATAGCATGGAAATTTGCCAGACCTGGGACTTGAACCCAGGTCTTGAAGGTTGCGTGCGTTAGTACCTGCCAGCGGAGCCATGTGATTTACATTTAATATATATTAACGCGTAAACAATATAAATGGATACAATGCATTAGTGGAAAGAAAACGCGCCAAATTCAAACCAACAAATCGCTGGTTGACACGATATCATCTTCATCCTGTTCCTGTAATATTAAACGCATAGGCAACGGTTTTTGAGCGTGGCCTAAAGCTAGCTTCCAGAAAATAGCGATTAGGTCACTAACGCTCATAAATTGAGCGCGAGGGTTCCCTTGCTTTCGTCCTCAAGCGTTGAATCCATTGGTGGTCATCTGGAGCTCTGATTTTTCTTGATTAAGAAACCCCTAATTTCGAAACCTGCAAACCCTAATATTCGAACATGGCATCTGGGCCAAAAGCGCACGAAACTTCAATTAAAAGTTATGGTTAGCTTTGAAACTTCAATATGAACAAGAAATCATAAACAAAAATGCACGAGGATGCGTGAATTATGATATGCGATTTGGAAAAATTTGTGACACAGTCTGAGTTCCTGATACCGATTCAAGGCGCTTTGCTTGTTGTTTATGATTGAGAAACGTTCAGAATCACACAAGGAAGCTATTGGAATGAAACTTGAGGCTTGAATCGACCTAAAACCTTGATTTCAGATTTCAGTTTTAAGGCAATTTTCTCAAGTTTGTATATTGGTTTTTTTGCGCAGCTTGCAGTCTCCAGGCATTAGGGTTCTGATCTAGTACTTGTATGGAACGATTTAGGTCAAAAAAGTTGTACAAAATCCTTTGAATTCATTGTTTGAAGATTTGATTTGCTTAAGGATCTTTTTGAATCTTATCATGTGCATTTTGGTTCAATCATGCTCAAATCTCATCAAAACTTGCCTATTTAAGAAGTGCACGAAATATTGACCTTGGAATGTGCATAAAAAGATTTTTTTAGGTTAGGTTTATATTTTTCATGTATTAAAATGATTTAAATGAATATAAATTAATATAAATTCAAATAAATAATTAAAAAATATGAAAATACTTCCCTTTGGGCCTAGTGGTCGTGCATAGGCTTGGCATGAAGAAACTTGGAAGAAAAATGGGCCCATTTGCATTTTTAGGCCTTTTGCATCAATGTTGGTTTTTCAAAATTCCCAAAAATTTCCCAACTTCCACAAGGCATAACTTGGTCAATTTTTAAGCTTTTCACATGTTCTTGGACATGTTGGAAAGGTCTTTGAGTCCTTTAACCAATGCCTTTGGTCCCATGTCATTTTGATTTACCAATCTCAAGTTATGGCCTTTGACTTAAAGTCCCTTTTTGTTGACTTTTGAAAATGACCTATAATGTTGAAATTGATAACTTTTTGTGAGAGCATTTCTTTGACTTGGAATATGAAGATGAGTTGTAGGAAATGTCTTTCTCTTCAAAATGAGCTTTGGATGGAATTTTTCTGATAATCCATGTGAAAGTTATGCCCTGGTCAATTTCAGTTGACTTTTTCAGCTGTCCAAATATAGCAACTTTTGCATCTTGATGATTTTCTGAGCCAAATTTTGAGAATCATGATCAAGCATTGATCAAGTGATGTTTGTGGCTTCAAAATGATATGTTGACCAAAAATTTGAACTTTTGACTGTCAAATGACCATTTTGCCCCTACAGTTGACTGTAGTGCAATCTAGGGTTTTGACTGTGCAATTTTGAGCTGAATGCCTTGAAACTTGATATGAGGATGTTTGACCACATTTGTAGGCATATGAGACTTGATTGGGCCCTTGAAAACTTCCTTTTCTTGCTCAGGACTCAAACCCTAGTTTTGACTGTATAGGAGACAGTTGAGCTGCACAACCCTTGGGGAACTTTGTGACCTTGACTTGACAAATTTTGGAGAATATGGGAGGGCAAATTTTGGGGTACAACAGTTGCCCCTGTTCAATCTTCTTAGACCTGAGGATGTAGATTGGCTGACGTGCCTTTCGTAATCCGAGGGTAGAAGATGATTGGACACTAGAGTGCCCAGAAATTTGCGCTCACATAGTGGCAGTGATGGGGGAATGGGCTTATAGATGCCATTTAGAGATTGCTGGATAGGGTGATGGGCTTATAGATGCCATCGGGATGTTGATCGCGTAGGAGATTCCTTAGCGATAACCTGCATACCTGCGAAAGAAAAGTGAGTACCTGACACGTTGCAGGAGCTGATTTTAGATGCTTGGTATAGATGTGTCCTGACTGGTTACAGGAGCTGAGTCTGGAGCTTCAAACGCTGATGAATGAACCAGAGATAGTTACTGCCTTAGCATGAATGGTAAGGGAACCTTGGGCGACTTTAACTTCAACAACGCTCGTTGAGAAAAATCTTGGGTGTCTTCTACTGGAATAAGTATCAGGGAGATCTTAGGGTCGATCCGACTGAACCAGAGAAGGCCTTGGACTGGGTAAGAATCAGGAAAATCTTAGGGTCGATTTAACTGAACCGGTCTAGGTCTTGAAACATCTTCAACTGGATAAGCATCAGGGAGATCTTAGGGTCGATCTGACTGAACCAGAGAAGGCCTTTGACTGGATAAGCATCAGAAAAATCTTAGGGTCGATTTAACTGAACCGGTCTAGGTCTTGAAACATCTTCAACTGGATAAGCATCAGGGAGATCTTAGGGTCGATCTGACTGAACCAGAGAAGGCCTTTGACTGGATAAGCATCAGGAAAATCTTAGGGTCGATTTAACTGAACCGGTCTAGGTCTTGAAACATCTTCAACTGGATAAGCATCAGGGAGATCTTAGGGTCGATCTGACTGAACCAGAGAAGGCCTTTGACTGGATAAGCATCAGAAAAATCTTAGGGTCGATTTAACTGAACCGGTCTAGGTCTTGAAACATCTTCAACTGGATAAGCATCAGGGAGATCTTAGGGTCGATCTGACTGAACCAGAGAAGGCCTTTGACTGGATAAGCATCAGGAAAATCTTAGGGTCGATTTAACTGAACCGGTCTAGGTCTTGAAACATCTTCAACTGGATAAGCATCAGGGAGATCTTAGGGTCGATCTGACTGAACCAGAGAAGGCCTTTGACTGGATAAGCATCAGAAAAATCTTAGGGTCGATTTAACTGAACCGGTCTAGGTCTTGAAACATCTTCAACTGGATAAGCATCAGGGAGATCTTAGGGTCGATCTGACTGAACCAGAGAAGGCCTTTGACTGGATAAGCATCAGGAAAATCTTAGGGTCGATTTAACTGAACCGGTCTAGGTCTTGAAACATCTTCAACTAGATAAGCATCAGGGAGATCTTAGGGTCGATCTGACTGAACCAGAGAAGGCCTTGGACTGGGTAAGAATCAGGAAAATCTTAGGGTCGATTTAACTGAACCGGTCTAGGTCTTGAAACGTGATTGAGAATTTCAACTGCATCTTTCCTGAAAGGTAAAAGTCAGTCATATGCAATGCATGATATGGATCAAGCAATGATGTTCTCAAATACAAAGGAGGCTTGTATGATGCAGTGCGTTATGCATGCTATGATGATGTATGTGAAGTTTTATGCACGTTTTCGTCTAGGAAAGTAAATCCTTGACGGGTGCCGGGAAGTTGTATCCTGGGCTGACGTTGACGAATAGATTCCGCTTCCGCTGGGGATGATAGTTGCAAGTATACCGGTAGGAGAAGATAACTCCGTTGAGGAATAAACTTGGCAAATGAAGAGTCTGCGGGGAGAAAAGATACTCTGACGACCATGCTGGGAAGCAATACTCTGTGGGAAGAGGGATGCCTTGCTGCATTTTGTAAGTTGAAAGAGGGCACATATGTAGTGTTGCCTGCTGATGAGCTCGTGTAAAACCGCATCTGGAATGGAGAAGGAACCTGGGTAGGGTTACTTTGACGACGAGTTCGTGTAAAACTTCGTTTCTGGGAAGGGAGAACCTGTGTAGGGTTTCTGGGTGACGAGTCCATGTAAACTGCATCTTGAAGAGAGGGAACCGGTGTAGGGTTGCTTGATGTCGAGTTCGCGTAAAACTACGTCCGGAGAAGGAGAACCTGTGTAGGGTTGCCTGGCAAGGTAAGTTCATGTAAAACTTCTTTGATGAACCGGGGTGAGGTTATCTTGAGCTAAATCCATGTAAGACTTCTGGGGGGAACCAGGGTTAGGTTGCCGTAGGGTAAGCTTGTGTAAAAACTTCTGGAGGAACCGGGGTAAGGTTACTTGGATAAGTTTGTGTAAAAACTTCTGGAGGAACCGGGGTAAGGTTACTTGGATAAGTTTGTGTAAAAACTTCTGGAGGAACCGGGGTAAGGTTACTTGGATAAGCTTGTGTAAAAACTTCTGGAGGAACCGGGGTAAGGTTACTTGGATAAGTTTGTGTAAAAACTTCTGGAGGAACCGGGGTAAGGTTACTTGGATAAGCTTGTGTAAAAACTTCTGGAGGAACCGGGGTAAGGTTACTTGGATAAGTTTGTGTAAAAACTTCTTGATGAACCGGGGTTAGGTCATCTTGAGATAGGTCCATGTAAGACTTCTGGAGGAACCGGGGTGAGGTTACTTGGATAAGTTTGTGTAAAAACTTCTTGATGAACCGGGGTTAGGTCATCTTGAGATAGGTCCATGTAAGACTTCTGGAGGAACCGGGGTGAGGTCATCTTGGATAAGTTTGTGTAAAAACTTCTTGATGAACCGGGGTTAGGTCATCTTATGGAGGAGGAGTCTGTATATGACTTTGTCTGAAGGTTGAGAAGAAACCGGTGTTGGGTTGCATGATTTTGATTAAGTGGATGATTGTCCTATTTGGTTTCGGACGCTAGCCCACGATCTGGAATTTGTAAAGGCAGATGGTAATCATCCTTATGTTGATCTGTCCTTTGTACTTTGGTTGACAGAGTAATTGGATCGCCTGGATAACTCAATATTGCCCCTGCTTCGGAGGTGAGGGAAGAGGATACCTGTGTGGGTGATTGACAAGTCTTCGGGTAGGCAAGTGACGAGATACCGGAACATAGTCGTACGCTTTGATCCCTAACTTTTGCCTGAACCGCCCTTTCGGGTTTTCGGTCCACCGGGATACCCATTTTTGCCCAAGCCGCCTTTTCAGGTTTTCGACTTGCCGGGTGTACATGTTTTGGTTTTCATCCCTTATTTTGCCCGAACCCTTTTGGTTCGCCGGGAAGCCCTTATTTTTGCCTAGGTGTGTCAACCTAGCGGGTCTTTGATGATGCGCAGTATTTTTCCGACTATGTCCACGCTCTCAGAATGTAGGGAGTTTCCCCTGTTGGAAGTATTTTGCCATGCCCCAGGTAATGGGCAATGCTCCTACTGTGCCCCTTAATTGGAGGTATTTCTGTTCACAAGGTGTTCATCGTGCGAAATTCCCTGTTGTTCAAACAAATAATCATATGCAAACAAAGTTATTTTAAGAATGCAAAAGTCTATGTCTGTCTTGAATTTTGAAAATGCATTTTTTGTAATACAGTGCGATGTCAACTCAGTATTTTACAGCAAACCTTCAGGAGTCAGGATACCTTCGTAACAGTATGCTTTCGAACTAACCCATGCTTCAGCTAGGACTTTTAAGGGTTATATCGTGGCCTGGTTCACGGTTTAAGAAACAAAGGATAAAGGCTCAAATTATTTGTACCCACCCATTCTTCGTGATGTCCTCCAAACCTAAACTCAGTTGATCGTACGTTAGACCTTGTTTGAGTCTTTGCTCTGATTTTCCGGTGATGATTCGGATGTTGATAACTTATTTTGAATAGGCAGTCATTTCCTTTTTTGTTGAGGGTTTGTATGACCTCTTTCTTTTTTATTTTTGTTATCCCTTTCTTTTTTGCCTGAACTGTTTCCTTTTTTGGAATTACAGTCAGCGGGATGCCCCAGTTTGGTAAGTCTTCTTTATTGGTTTTGACTTTTTGGGCTTTTTATTTACGATTTTTTTTTGATAATGACTGCCTGTCCTTATGATTGTTCAGAACCATCACTGTCTTTTGTTTTTGAAAAACTCATTTGGTGCCATTCATTGTGCACTTGGATCAACTGAGAGAACTACCCTGCCCCAGGTTATGATTAAGGGTTTTGAATTTCGAAAATAAAAAACTCCTACTTCTTTGGCTCTGATGGGTTGACGAGGGATTATCATCCTTATAACTCCAGTGTTTAGGGATTGAAACAATGCTTGTACCTCATCAGCGGGGTTTGTTTAAAAGCATACTGTAGATTGTGGTATCGTTTTCGTCATCCTCCCTCAAGAGGCTTTAGCATTTTCAATTAAGAGTTGACCATTGCAAAAATATGAGAGCGGTTTTAAGCATAGTAAACATAATTAAATCAAGACAGACACGTGTAATGCATTCATGAAATAACAGAGTTTAACATAATAATTGTTTATCTGAACAAGAAAGGAAAAATACAACTTGAATTCAAATGAACAAAAATCTCTCAATCCTAGCCATGCTTGGGCAATGGAGCAGTGATCACATTGGGAGTCTCGGCAGGCTCGAACTCGATCTCTTTGGCGTCGATCATGTTCTGAATCTTGTACTTTAGTGCCCAACAGTCCTCAGTATCGTGCCCCGGGCTATCGGAATGATAAGCGCATCTGGCTTCTGGATTGTAGCTAGGAGAGGAGGTCTTAGGATTGGTAGGCGGGTTGATCACTGCAATCAGGTTCATCTTCAACATATGCTGTAATGCTTGTGACCATGGCATGTTAATGTTGGTGAATTGCCTTTTAGGCCCTTCCGGCCTTTGCTGGTTTCCCCTTGGTGGTTGGCGGCGTGGTGCAGAACCAGAGATTATGATTGCCCCTGCATGTTGATCACGGCGACTCTTTTGGCTGTATGCAGCATTAGATTCCTTCCTTCCCGTGTAAGGCTTTTTGTGAGTGTCAGAAGGTGTGGCCTCTTGAATTTTCCCGCTCTTGATACCAGCTTCAATTCTTTCGCCGGTCAGGATGAGGTCGGTAAATCCAGCAGATGAGTTACCAATGAGGTGGTTGAAGAATGGACCAGACAGGGTCCCCAAGAACATGTCTACCAATTCCCGATCCGTCAGAGGTGGTTGTACTCTTCCGGCAAGATCCCTCCATTTCTACGCATATTCTTTAAAACCTTCGCTTGATCCTAACGACATACCCTGGAGTTGGGTACGCGTAGGAGCAAGGTCGGCATTATACTGATACTGCTTGTAGAAAGCAGTAGCCAACTCCTCCCAGTTACGAACCTTGGTCCCATCTAGCTGATAGAACCATTCGAGATGAGTCCCTGAAAGACTCTCCTGAAAGAAGTGGATCCACAAATTCTTGTCCACCGTATATGGTTGAATCTTCCGAACATAGGACCTTAGATGCAGCTTGGGACAAGACGCCCCGTCATACTTAGAGAAGGATGGTGCTTTGAATTTATGGGGGATGATCACACCGGTCGACAAACCCAGATCTCCGAAATCCAGCCCAGGTACCTGTTGAACCTCCATAGCTTTCATTCTGTCCTCCAGTTGCTTATATCTGTCATCTGCAGGAGGGTACTGCTCTTCATCAAAATCTGTCTCGTTGTCGGAGACCACTGGACTGGGAACCTCTCTCTCATGATGACTGCTTTCCCTCACAGATGGGGTAGTCCTCTCAGTTTCAGCCTGCGGTGTATTCCCGGATCTGCGTCTAGGGCTGAACAAGACAGTCCTCTTCTTCTTCTTGTCCTTCTTCAAGAGCAGAGCCTTCAGATCTTGCTGCCCTTGGGTCAAGTTCATGATTAGCCCTTGGAATTGGGCATTCTGAGCCTGGAGGGCCTTGATAGACTGCTCGGCTGATGACTCAGGATTCATGACGATCGGCTGAAATAAACAGCGAAGAAGGGTAAGCAACCTGTCAAAGGGATACCTGCAATGCAATGAAATGTATGATATGCATGCAATGATTTCAAGGATCTCGCGGGGTAAACAGAGAAACTTGTTAGAGTTGAAAACTGGTAACTTGATTGAAGGTACTTCATGTTGTTGAGAGTCCTTCTTCAAGGGTCAAAGGCTCACCATATCCAGTGGGTCATAGCCCCTGACCACCTTAGCTAGAGGAAAATAAGTCCTCTTTGCCCCTTGCTGGGTGGTTGGTTCGTCATGACCTGCATCACAAGCCCTTGGGATCCTTGAAATGGGTTAGGATGTATGCAATGGTATGATGTCATGCTATGCATGGGGTGATGTAGGTAACCCTGTTATGAGCCCTTATTAAGGACTATAAACAAAAACCTGCAAGAAATTTGGTAAACCCTGTCATGAGTCCTAGTTAAGGACTATAAACAAGACCTGCAAGAAACAAGTGTCAGGGAACAAGCATGCAAATAGTCAAGTACGAAGGCACACAAGTCACACAAGAGAAAACCCTTAGAGTTTAGGCCAGCATGGGGTCTGGGTAGTACCCTCTTGAAGTTGGTGGGTTCAACCTGTCCTAATCAAAGTAACCGGGTTCTAAGGTTCCCAATATCACGGGATTGCATTCATTGTTCATCGTTTCGATTTAGCCACTGAACTGGCGACCGAAATATTCCAGGAAAGCAACCCTCAATTGAGTGTAGTATCGAGTATCAACCAACCTCGGACTGCACCAAAGTCAGTTATCTCACTACCCTAAAGAGGCCAAGATAGTTCAATTAAGGTTCCTAAGGTCTGTTGATGCTTCACGACACCACGCGGAGGCCCCGTACTCTCCTTGACTGGACTCAAGGGTTACCGGTACACACCAAAGTGCCACATCAACGTAGCAGACTGTTTCAACCATGTCGGTATACCCCGCACAGTTCCCTCACAGCCTTGTTGCTACTTTCTAAGAAAGGTATCCCCCAGATCCGGGTTAGGATCTATAGAACTCCCAAGCAACCCACAAATTTAAAGCACACAAGGAAAACAATTGAAAACATAGTTATGAACTAGCCCTAAGGTACACCTCACTTTAAGTAAACTCCCCAGCAGAGTCGCCAGTTCTGTGATCGGTGGATCTGGAACTGACTGTTTAACGCTGGTTCGCGAAATGTCGCGGAAGCAAGAGTCGCCACAGTCTTTTATTTTCTCCAAATGGAAAGGACAAAAGCACAGAAAAATTCCTTATAGAGATTGCTCTCGGTTCGGGAGGTAGGTTATAGAAAGGGAAGGTGTTAGCACCCTTTCTATCCATGGTTATCCATGGGCTCTTAGATACTTTCTCAATGTGTTTTCAAAATTGTTTGTTTGCTTTTCAATGTGGGTTTAAAAGTTTCTTTGAAAAATTTCAGATCGACTCATACGTCAGAGTGTTTGAAAAGTTTGTTTTGAAAGCTTTTGAAAATGTGTTTGTGAAAAGATGTTTTTGATTTGTTTGAAATTAGAGCAAGTATCCTTGAGAACCTACCTACCCTAAGGAATTCGTCTGTGTAAGAGTCCTTTAAAGTAGTGCTATCCCACCATTGAGAGGTAGGTAGCACCACCATTGGAGGTGTTCGGGTCAATTCGATTTTTAAGGACATGGTGATCACCAGAGCAATGGGAAGACACCTTAGAAGCTACCCTCATGCCAGGTTCCCGGATCATGAGGACTTACTAAGACGTCCTCTACTCGACGATCACCTTTCGAGGCAAGGCAACAGTGAGGCGTACCCTAGGGGTGGTGTGTGCGAATTGTGTGTCGTTTTCATTTATTTTTGTCTTGTCATGGTATAGGTGTTCTACGCTTGATTTTATTTAAGGCCATTCATTCTTGCATGCTTTGTTTAACAGTTAAGATATTTGCGAGGAAAAATAAATTCTAAGCTATTACAAACGGCGCGGGTCCACATCGCCAAAATTAAACCGGACCCGATTTGACAGAAAGTAAATAAAGCAAATAAAGTAAAGTGCGAGAAGATTAGTATTTACAAGGCTTCGGGAGAGATACATAATTATTTAAATGACATAAAATAAATATGCGAAGTTAAATAAATTAACGGGCGTTGGACCCTTTTGCAAAAATATCAAATTACATGGATTAATTAGTTAAGGAGGAATTAAAAATTAAAATTCAAAAAGAAAATGTTTTTTAGATTTTTATGGTTTTTTAGATTTAAAAGAAAAAAGGAGTTAATTGAAATTAAGTTAAAAGGGAAACCCTAATTCTAATATTTTATTTATTATGAAAGAATTAAAATATAATCTACATTAAACCCTAATTTATTTATGCACAATTCAAATAGGAAAATAAATAAATAAATAATTATTACTGTGGAAAAAAAGGGAAAAATTAAAAATAAAATAAAAGTTATTATTAACCTAATTCTATATTTTTTACATTTTTGTTAAAAAAGAATTAAACTTATAACCTAATTTACTAAATTATTTACATGTTCACTTGAAAATAATCACAATAAAATAAATATTATATTTTTTATATTTTCTGATTTTTGTGTGTTTTTGTATTTTGTTAAAAATATTTAATTAAATTAAAGCAATAAAATAAATAACATAATGATTAAAAGTAAAAATAAGTAAAAAAAAATTGAAAGAAATTGCAAACCAGAGTGGGGTGTAGTCCCAAAATTGGAGGTATAGACCTGGACTTTTGGCCCATTGAGCTTTGAAATTCATTGACCTTTTGGATTAAGCGTGACATGTTGACCTACATCCATGGTATGTCTCCAATCTGAACCCTTGACTAGATCTCCTGGGACACGTGTGCGCTGATCCCTGAGCGTGCATGATGACCCTTGGCGTGAGTGCTACACAGGAGTGGGTAATGAAAAATAGCATGGAAATTTGCCAGACCTGGGACTTGAACCCAGGTCTTGAAGGTTGCGTGCGTTAGTACCTGCCAGCGGAGCCATGTGATTTACATTTAATATATATTAACGCGTAAACAATATAAATGGATACAATGCATTAGTGGAAAGAAAACGCGCCAAATTCAAACCAACAAATCGCTGGTTGACACGATATCATCTTCATCCTGTTCCTGTAATATTAAACGCATAGGCAACGGTTTTTGAGCGTGGCCTAAAGCTAGCTTCCAGAAAATAGCGATTAGGTCACTAACGCTCATAAATTGAGCGCGAGGGTTCCCTTGCTTTCGTCCTCAAGCGTTGAATCCATTGGTGGTCATCTGGAGCTCTGATTTTTCTTGATTAAGAAACCCCTAATTTCGAAACCTGCAAACCCTAATATTCGAACATGGCATCTGGGCCAAAAGCGCACGAAACTTCAATTAAAAGTTATGGTTAGCTTTGAAACTTCAATATGAACAAGAAATCATAAACAAAAATGCACGAGGATGCGTGAATTATGATATGCGATTTGGAAAAATTTGTGACACAGTCTGAGTTCCTGATACCGATTCAAGGCGCTTTGCTTGTTGTTTATGATTGAGAAACGTTCAGAATCACACAAGGAAGCTATTGGAATGAAACTTGAGGCTTGAATCGACCTAAAACCTTGATTTCAGATTTCAGTTTTAAGGCAATTTTCTCAAGTTTGTATATTGGTTTTTTTGCGCAGCTTGCAGTCTCCAGGCATTAGGGTTCTGATCTAGTACTTGTATGGAACGATTTAGGTCAAAAAAGTTGTACAAAATCCTTTGAATTCATTGTTTGAAGATTTGATTTGCTTAAGGATCTTTTTGAATCTTATCATGTGCATTTTGGTTCAATCATGCTCAAATCTCATCAAAACTTGCCTATTTAAGAAGTGCACGAAATATTGACCTTGGAATGTGCATAAAAAGATTTTTTTAGGTTAGGTTTATATTTTTCATGTATTAAAATGATTTAAATGAATATAAATTAATATAAATTCAAATAAATAATTAAAAAATATGAAAATACTTCCCTTTGGGCCTAGTGGTCGTGCATAGGCTTGGCATGAAGAAACTTGGAAGAAAAATGGGCCCATTTGCATTTTTAGGCCTTTTGCATCAATGTTGGTTTTTCAAAATTCCCAAAAATTTCCCAACTTCCACAAGGCATAACTTGGTCAATTTTTAAGCTTTTCACATGTTCTTGGACATGTTGGAAAGGTCTTTGAGTCCTTTAACCAATGCCTTTGGTCCCATGTCATTTTGATTTACCAATCTCAAGTTATGGCCTTTGACTTAAAGTCCCTTTTTGTTGACTTTTGAAAATGACCTATAATGTTGAAATTGATAACTTTTTGTGAGAGCATTTCTTTGACTTGGAATATGAAGATGAGTTGTAGGAAATGTCTTTCTCTTCAAAATGAGCTTTGGATGGAATTTTTCTGATAATCCATGTGAAAGTTATGCCCTGGTCAATTTCAGTTGACTTTTTCAGCTGTCCAAATATAGCAACTTTTGCATCTTGATGATTTTCTGAGCCAAATTTTGAGAATCATGATCAAGCATTGATCAAGTGATGTTTGTGGCTTCAAAATGATATGTTGACCAAAAATTTGAACTTTTGACTGTCAAATGACCATTTTGCCCCTACAGTTGACTGTAGTGCAATCTAGGGTTTTGACTGTGCAATTTTGAGCTGAATGCCTTGAAACTTGATATGAGGATGTTTGACCACATTTGTAGGCATATGAGACTTGATTGGGCCCTTGAAAACTTCCTTTTCTTGCTCAGGACTCAAACCCTAGTTTTGACTGTATAGGAGACAGTTGAGCTGCACAACCCTTGGGGAACTTTGTGACCTTGACTTGACAAATTTTGGAGAATATGGGAGGGCAAATTTTGGGGTACAACAAAAGGCGTCTATTTCAAAAACATTTTCAAAACACACACATACACCACAATTTCAAGCAATCGAAAATCAAGGCAAGTGATCTAAAACCAAGTAACTAAGAGCCCATGGATAACCATGGATAGAAAGGGTGCTAATACCTTCCCTTTCTATAATCTACTCCCCGAACCCAAGAAAACATCTCAAAGGTTTTTGCTGTGCTTTTTAACCTTACCTTAGGATAAAATAAAAAGTCGGTGGCGACTCTTGCTAAACCGAACAAGTGCGAATACAAAATGCAAAAACGCAAGTCAGTTCTCCCACCGCATCACAGTTGTCCTGTCTTATTTCAGGTATTAATCTGGAGCTTGTTTTTGTTGGTCATTGAGATAGATGCCATGTCTGGTTTCCGTTATTAATCTCTGACCTTAGAGAAAGAAAGATAGTTTCCTCATCCTGTTTCGGGAGTTAATCTTTAATTTGTTCATGTAGATAGTTGTCCTGTCTGATTCCAGGTATTAATCTATAATCAGTCATTCACAGATAGTTGTCTTATCTTGTTTCAGGTATTAATCTAGAACTTGTTTTGTTGGTCGTTGAGATAGTTATCCTGTTTGGTTTCAGGTATTAATCTCTGACCTTAGAGAAATAAAGATAGTTTCCCCATCTTGTTTCGGGATTTAATCTTTAATCCGCTCGTGTAGATAGTTGTCCTGTCTTGTTTCAGGTATTAATCTACTATCAGTCGCTCACAAATAGTTGTCCTGTCTTGTTTCAGGTATTAATCTATAATCAGTCGCTCACAGATAGTTGTTTTGTCTTGTTTCAGGTATTAATCTGGAACTTGTTTTTGTTGGTCGTTGAGATAGTTGCCCTGTCTAGTTTTAGGAATTAATCTCTAACCTGGTCTTGTAGATAGTTGCCCCGTCTTGTTTCGGGAATTAATCTACACTCAGTCGTTCACAGATAGTTTCCTTGTCTGGTTTAAGGAATTAATCTGGAATTGTTTTTGTTAGTTATTGAGATAGTTGCCCTATCTTGTTTTAGGAGTTAACATCTAACCCGGTCTTGTAGATAGTCATCCCGTCTTGTTTCGGGAATTTATCCATAATAAGTTGTTCATAGATATTTACCCTGTCTGGTTTCAGGAATTAATCTGAGGCCTGTTTTGCATAAGTTGATAGTATTCGTATGTCTGCGAATTCAACCTGAAAAGGTAAAGTCAGTTTCATGCGATGTCATGACGTATGAATTGCATGATGCTCTCAAAATAAATGAGAATGTTATATGTGTTTTAGTTATGTATATGTTACTATGTATTCTAAATGTTGTATGACTATAATATGTGAGTGTATCATTTGCTCTTTATGGTGTCGTTGTACTAAGAAAAGATAAATCCCTGACTTCTGTTAGGGATGAAGAATGTGATTCTTCAATATTTGTTAAAGTTAAATTGCTGGGAGATGAACTTCCGTGGCTAGAGAAATAAACTCTACTAGGGAAAGAAAACTCCGTAAACTGCTTGGGGATTTTTATGAAGCCCTGTTGGGGAACCTAAGAAGTTTATGAACCAAGTCGAAGAAATCTCCAAGATGTTAGGGAGATGATTGAAGCTTTTTATCTATTAAAAAGGTGCTAGAATAACTAAAATTGTTAGGTTATATACTGAAGACATGACAATGACGTTGCTGGAGGACATCTCTGTCTCTATACCTACTGGGGAACATATGCTTACTGATGACAAACTCTACGAAGATAGTCCCCTAGGGGTGGTTACTCTGTGGGGATTTTGTGGATGGTTTGAATGTTATCCCAACTCCTGGAGTCTTGAGTAAATGTTGATCAAAGTGATAAGCCTTCTACTGATAGACAAGTGACGAGATGACGGGACATATTCATACGCTTTAATCCCTAACTTTTACTTGGACTGTCTTTTCAAATTTTCAGTCCACCAGGATACCCTTTTTTGCCCAAGCCGCCTTTTCAGGTTTTCGACTTGTCAGATGTACAATTTTATTTATATATCCCTAATTTTTGCCCGAACACCTTTGGTTCGTCGGGATGCCCTTACTTTTGCTTAGGCCAGTCAACCTAGCGGGTCTTTTTTCATGCGTAGTATTTTCCAACTATGTCCACGTTCATAGGGTGCTGAAAATTGTCACTGTCCATAGTAGTAAGTGTTGTAGCAATGGCAGAAAATGTTTTCTTGATCGCATGTGGCCCTTCCTGTTCAATGCCCCCAATGATTCAGATGGAGGTCTGCCTCTGGCTATTCGGCGCTTTTGAGGAATTCCTTGAATCTTGACTCGACTTCCCCCAGATCAGTTTAGACACCATGTCATGTCTCTTGATTATGAAAGACTTGTTATTGGAAATGTCTTTCCATCTGAGGTGATTTTGTTCATTGAGAGGATTTTCGTTCATTGAATATTCGTCTTGCGAATTTCTCTGTTGTCGGACAATTAGTTATATGTAAACAGTGGTATTAAAAATGCAAAGCTTATGTCTGTCTTGAAGTTTGAAAATTTGTTTTTTAGTAAAACAAACAAATTTTGTAAGAATGTGATATCAACTCAGGGTTTATAGAAAACCTTACAAGATTCAGGATACCTTTTGTAAAAGTATGCTTTCAAACTAAACCATGCTTCAGTTAGGACTTTTAAGGGTTGTAACGTGGCCTGGTTCACTGTTCAAGAAACAAAAGATAAAGGCTCAAAATCTATTTGTACCCAACCCGTTCTTCGTGATGTTCTTCAGTCCTATATTCAGTTAATTATGCATTTAGATCCCAATTGAGTTCTGGAATCTTTCCCTGATGCTTGGTGATGATTCATCAATTGAACATTTGTTTTGAGAAGGCAGTAATCATTTGTGATATTTTCTTTTGTTGAGGACTTGTAGCAAGCTCTTTTTTTATTTTATTATCCTTACCTTTTTCCTGAACTGTTTTTTTGTGTGATTACAGTCAGCAGGATGCCCCAGTTTTTTAAGTCTCCTTCATAGGTTTTGACTCAACGGGATTTTCTTTTGAGAGATAATGACTGCCTGTTTTGATGATTATGCGGAACCATCATCACTTTTGACTTGGAAGAGCATCTTCGACACTAATTGTCATGTACGTAGTAAAAGCTTGTGATTGAATGTGCCATTAAATGAACTGAGAATATATCCTTTCCTAGGTTATGATTAAGGGTTTTAATTTGTGTGAAAATAAAAACTCCTACTTCTTAGGCTCAAAGGGGTTGACTATGGATTATCTTCCTTATTACTCCATTGTTTAGGGTTTGAAAGAACGCCTGTACATCGTCAGCAAGGTCTATTCAAAAGCATACTATAGAGATTATGGTGTCTTTTTCGTCATCCTCCCTCTAAAGGCTTATATCTTTTAATTAGGAGTTTAATATCACAAAATAAGTAAAAGCACAGTTTAAGTATAGTGAAAACGAATGGATTAAGTCAAGACAAACATATGCAATGCATTAATGAAAGTAACCAAAGTTTGACATAAAGATAAGTGTTTAGACAAAACAAAGAAATTACAACTGAAAATTTGAATGAGCAAAAATTTCTCTGCCTAAACTTTGTCACTTCAGATGATGTGCCTTGGAGGGATGACATAAAAATTCCAGTTGACCATCTTGTGCAAATTCCAACGCTCCTTCATCGATCAGGTCTTGAATCTTATATTTCAACGTCCAACAGCTATCAGTATCATGTCCCAGACTGTTGGAGTGATATGTACACCTTTCATTGGGATGGTAACTAGGAGAGAAAGTATTAGGATTCCAAGGAGGATCCTTCATTGTGACTAAATTCAACTTTAACATGTGTTGCAAGGCTTGCGACATTGGCATGTTGAGTTTGGTATACTTCCTATTGGATGTATCCCGCTTATGCTGATTACCCTGTCATTGTTGGCGAGGTTGTTGTTGGGCTTGTGACGTAGAAGCAATTTGGAAAGGTCTACTCTCCACCAAGCCAACTTCTTGTCTGATCAGGGGCTGATTAACGACTTGATCCCCAACCTCGACTATTTGTTTCATACGGTTGTATCTGTCTTGATGAAGCTTACTGATGAGAATCCTCAACTCTTCTTGTCCCGAAGCTAAATTTTGGATAACATTCATCTGACTATTCATCTGGATTCTCATCCTTTCCATCTCTGCTTGCAGTTGTTCCAACTGGTCATCCCTTTTGTCGTCGGGATTTTTCTTGGTCAAGCTCCCAGAGAGGAGTGATTTCAATTCTTCCTGCCCCTTGCATAGGTTTAGGAACATTTCCTTGAACTGAGCATCTTGAGTTTAGAGATCTCTGCCGTTCTGTTTGAGAGCCATTTTCCTTGCTGAAATAAACAGCGAGAAAATGAGAAACATGTATTGGAAGACCTATTATGTAATGACATGCATGCAATGTTTTCAAGGATCTCGTGGGGTAAACACAAGAAAATGTTAGAATCCAACTGCAACTTTGATTGAATAACTTTCGTATCGTTGAAGGTCCTTCTACGAGAATCAAGCTCACCATGTCGAGTGGGTCATAGCCCCTGACTTAAGTTGTCGCGCTTTGGTCTTTTGACAGTATTTGCTAGAAGAAAATAAATCCCATTTCCCCTTGCTAGACGTCTGGTTTATCATAACCTGCATCACAAGCCCTTGAGATCCTTGAAATGGTTAAGGAAATGCTATGGTATGATGCTATGATGTGTATGTTATGCACCAAACAAAAGCGTAAGGTGATGAAGACAAGTGAGTCTTGCAAGAAATTATTGGATAATGACCATAAAAAGTTCCTGCAAGGAATTCACGTTGTTAGATGATAAATACAAACAAAACCCTGCAAGGAGTTCAAATTGTTAGATAATGAGAGCAAACAAGTCACACAAGTAGCCTTAGGTTCAAAGGCTTGCATGAGGTTTAAAGGTAAGTACCCTCTTGAAGTTTAAGTTGGTTCAACCTGTCTTAGAAAAGTAAGCCGAGTTCTAAGGAGTCTGAATATCACTGATCTTTCTTCACCGGGAATTGTTTCAGTGCAAGCCTCTTTATTGGCAACCGAAATATCCTAGAAGTCTGATCTCAATGAGCGTAGTATCGAGTATCAACCAACTTCGGACTGCACCAAAGTCGGCTATCTCACTACTTCCTAATGGCCAATTTTGTTCAATTAAAGGTTCAAAGGTCAGTTGGTGCTTCATGACACCACACAACGGCCCACGTATTCTCCTTGACTACTCAAGGGCTACCGGTACCAACAAATGTGTCACACCAACATAGCTATCGTTTCAACCGTGTCGGTATACCCCACACAGTCCCCAAGATCTATTGTTACTTACCTAAAAGGTGCCCCGGATTCGGGTGTAGGATCTTTACAAGTAAACCTAAACAAACCCTTAAAGTAAAGTAAGCAAAGAAAACAAGGAAAGAAATTTTAAAATGATCTATCTCTAAGGTAACCCCACTTTTCATTTATTCCCCAACAGAGTCACCAGTTCTGTGATACGATGGCCGAACCGACTGTAATACTGGTTTTGCGTTTGTGTTTGCAAATGTTGCGGTAAGCAAGAGTCGCCACCGACTTTTATTTTATCCAACAAAGGAAATGGTGAAAAGAACAGAAAAAGACCATTCGAGAGTTTTTTGAGTAAGGGGGGTAGATTATTGAAAGGGAAGGTGTTAGCACCCTTTCCATCCGTAGTTTTCTACGAGCTCTTAGATGCTTAACTCATTTTGAAATACCTTGTGCTTTGTGTGTTTTTGAAAAGTATTTTGAAATTCCAATAGTAAGGAGATTTGCTTTATGATAACTCTTGTATCATTCCTCAAGAGTGTTGATAAAGTGTTTTTGAAAATGTTTTTGAAAGTTGTTTTGTGTAAGTGTAAATTTTTTTTTGAGCATAACATCTAGGAACTATCTACTTTTACTCGAAAGGGTCGTTCTTTTTCTCTTTTCCTTTAGACAGTGTTATCCTACTATTAGTGAGTAGGTATCCCTAGCCATTGGATGTTTGAAGGACATTCGAAGGGACGTTTATAGTCACAAAGGAAACTGGGCAAAGATCATTTTTACCGAGGCAACGTCGAGAGGGTCATCGAGGAACTTATGATCTTTTAACCCAGAGGGTAGCCACTAAAATCTCTCACGTTTCGAGAGTTGTAACTGTTTTCCGAAGGCAACCAAAGTGGGAGTACCCTAGAGGTGCGCATGTGCAATTGTATTGTGCTCCCGTTATTTATTTGGATGTTAGGTTTTCTAACGTTTTGTTTTTTAATTTTTTGCCATGAAATCCTATTACCATACATCTAAGCAGTTAATATATGTACAAGAAATATAAAGTGCGGAAATTAAATCCTACGCTATTACATGGCTTTGGGGAGGGGGATTAATTA
The DNA here is from genome assembly GCA_948472305.1 of Vicia faba. Classification (NCBI taxonomy): domain Eukaryota; kingdom Viridiplantae; phylum Streptophyta; class Magnoliopsida; order Fabales; family Fabaceae; genus Vicia; species Vicia faba. The sequence continues at coordinate 1,373,221,707 of OX451737.1, read as the reverse complement.
CATATCCAAACTGGGAAATAAAGCAGAAAAAGGTAAAGTCCTAGTTTAAAATTATTACATCACATAATCATATACATTAATGATAAAAATAACAATAATAAACGTGTGTGAATTTAACGGACGTCTAAATCCTAATGTTGTACCCTAAAATTTCCCCTCTCATTTTTTGAGATTTCTCTCGCATGTATTGTTACAAACACCTGTTTGAAGAAATGAAGAAAATGATTTTCTTTAAAGATGGCAAGATGTTACTTGGACTGGTCGAAGGAAAAGAAAAATGAAGATGTTAATGTGCCTTTCGACAATTCAAAGAAGAGCAAGTTTGCTTCGAATCCACATCCTTCAATTAGGCGTCTAGGCTTTCTCCGAACAAGCTTGAGTCATCCTTCATTTGGGGTATTGGTTTCCTTCGAAGCAACCTGCTTCGAATCCACCTTCAAACTTGCTTTGAATCAACCATTATGCACGCCTCGAATTCACCTCTAAGCTTTCTTCGAACCCTCCTGCATGCAAGCTTCGATTGCACCATTGGCCCCTTACATGTTTTCCTTGAGTCACAAAGTAGTGACCTCTTGCATGCAAGCTTCGACGGGGCATTGGCTCTTCATGTAAGCTTTCGTTTGAGCAAAGGCCTCTTGCATGTTTGCTTGAAGTCACAAAGAAATGGCATCCTGCAGTTCTCCTTTGAATCAGAAGCCATTGGTTTTGCATGTTTACCAAACTCACAAGGCATAATTTTCCCTTCATGCTAGCACCCTAAAATAGGGACCTCCTACATACACGCTTTCGTTTGGCCATGTGACCTCCGGCAGGCAAGCCTTTGATTGGACAAGAGCCACCTTCACACAAAGCTTCGATTTTATTTTTTGTTCCCTTCAAATCAGCATACTTTGGATCCAACTCTGGATCCTTCGAGCAAGCTTGTTTGAAGAACGTTGAGCAAATCTCATAGCCTTATCCTCCAAATCTCACTTGTCAGGCTATATTGCTTCCAAATCTTTACATAATCAGAGACTTACACAAAGGTTTGAAGCTTTGTCTACTGTATAATACTATTCTTGGATAAAATAGCAAAAAGATACGTACCCTTTTTTCATAAAGAGTACTTTAGTCACAAAATCAGCTCCCAATCTGATTTTTGTCTAAACGCAAGCAATGCCAAAAGCATAAGTCCAATATCTTGCCCCCAACAGACAGCATGCCCCCACTTGTACTTGAAACTTGGGAACAACGAAAAGGGATCAAACTTGTTTTCGTTTTAAACCAAACCATGGTTTGTTATCCTACATACCTGGTTACTCCAACATCTCTAACCTTTTCTCTATAAAAAGAGAAACCATTTGCAAGCTAAAAAACTTTTGGGGTGGCGTGGAAAAAATCATCAAACTCTCAAAAACTCTTAAACTCTTAAGATTATCAAACACTAAACACAAACCCAGTGTTGTACCCAAAAATTTTCCCTCTCATTTATCAAATATTTTCTCACAAGATCTCCTTTGGTTCAAGATTGCACAAGGGTTGATCAGCTCAAGACATCTCCTTAAGCATCAATGACTGAAATTAGGGTTTGAGATTGCACAAGGATAATTAAACTTTTAATGCATCATATTACTTTCATGGATCATTATGGACCCCCAAGATTGCTCATGTCAAGTTTCAAGTCTTGGATCATATTTTTGCTCAGTCAATTGAGTAGTTGACCTAAAAATCAGTTGTATTGGGAAAAAAGTCAACTGTGGAAAATTTACAGTCAAACTTCATAATATTTTATCCATATCAACATTATAAACTCATATGTATCATTTGATCAAGTTTGGACCATAATTCTTCAAAAAAATTGATCAGATCATCAAAAGGTCAAAATGGTCAAAATTAGGGTTTTGATTGAGAAAGGGAAATTTCTGATTTTTGACCTAGCAAATGGTTAATTGGTTGGAGAAATGATCTCAAGGTTTCAATTGCATCATTTTAACCTAATGGCATGACTCAAAACATCCCTCAATATCAATTGATTGATAGTTAATTTTCAGTCAACTGATCAAAAGTCAATTGTAAACTGAAAAGTCAAACTTTGACTTTTTGGTCAAAATCAAGTGTCGAAGATCACAATTCATCAAAACATTTCAAAATATGAAACTTGTTCATAAAGAAATAAAAAAGTCAAGATTTCATTTTGGAAAGTCAGTTACCAAACAAGAATTTTTCTAACTGTTGAAAACTTCATATTTTTTCACAACTTTAAGCCAATTTCTCACCATGATGCAAGATGATTGAAAAGAAACTTTTAACATGAAAGTTGTAGATCTCCATGAGATCTAAAACATTTCTTTACACAACTTCTCCTAGAAATTCTTGGATCTCCAGTTATTAATCCATGAAGTCATGGTCATGAAACTAAACACTTAGTGAAAATTTTGCCCTAGTTTAGGCAGGATTTTGACCTAACTTCATGGCAATTTTTCATATAGTTCCAAGGGGAATTTTCATAGGTGATTCAAAGAGGGGTTGTATAGCACATTACAAGCTTTCTAAAATGTCCAATAACTCCTTGAGATCTTGTTTGGGCAAGGATAATCGAAGGCATGAAGTTGGCATTTCATTCTTAAATTATAGGTCATTTTCATGATGAACAAGAATCCAATTTCAATGTTAGGCTGCATAATCTTGCTTTGCTGGTCTTCTAACTTGTGTATCTATCCATCATTAATGTTTTACACAAACTTTTGAGCTATAATCCAAGTGGTTTAAGCTTTATCTAATTCACATTGCCATTTTGGGAAGAAAGTGAAGAATACCATTCTTGAAAAGAAAGCTTTATGCACAAAGTCAATTCTTGAGCCTCTAACTTGTTCCCTATGATCACACTCCATCTATAAAGTCAGAAGCAAGTGTGTTTATATCATAACCACTCTATCTTAGCAGGTACACAAGACTTTGAAACTTGAATTTCTCAAAAATCACATGTTATGCTTAAACTTGTGATTTTGATTTTTGATCAACAACAAGCTTCCAAACTTGTTGCTTATAAATAGAGGCACTATTTGTGAGCTATAACATGAGCAAAAACACCCTGAAACACTCCCAAACTCTCTCAAATCAGAAATTTCCCAAAAATTCCATTGTTGCACAGTTTCTGACCTTGGACTGGTAACTCATATTTCCCTCGTGCGTTCTTTGGCCTTTTAGTTCCTAAAGCTTCCTTACATCAAATATAACTCATCCCTGTCCCTGTTACACGACTGTAACTCCATTTTTATCATCCTCCATAATCAAAAACAGGGCACTGCACATTGACTTCTCCAAGCCATTTCATCCACTCTCAACTCAAGTTAAGCATTACATTAGCTTCCTGGGAACATGAGGAAGCTAACCTGATCATCACAACTCCTTGAAAGCAGCTAAAACTCATTTCACGATTTCCAGTTTTGAGGTATATTTCTTGAACTTCTATCTTCTCATTTAGGCATTGTTAGGCTTGCATTTGTGAAGATAAAATGTAGACATCATTTCCCTGAATTCGTACATGTCCATAGATTTTATTTATATTGATTGAGCTAGGAGAATTTTAGGATTGAACCTCTGAAAATAATTAGGTCAGAATTTGGTACTTTCAAAAATTCTCATTCATCTTTGATTTATAGCTTATGATATTTATATGGTTGGATTCGTATAGAAAAATGGAGCAACTTTCATGTTTGCATATTTCATTTTTATTGAGAAATGGTGAAGTTACAGATGATCTGGCTGGAGGTTGAAGATGAAGTTCCATATTCAGGATTTGTTTTGTATTATGTATTTATCATTTCAGTTAAGTTAACGGATGTACAGCCACCCTAGTGGCAAGGGTAGCACGCGTATATTTGGAAGGTCATGGGTTCAACATCCAGCGCTACCTTTTGGACAATTTTTCAATATTTTCACTCTTTTTTTGTTTGAAGGAAGGCGCTGGGCTCCCATTGTTAGGCCTAACATTTTTACTTATTTCATACTCTCAGTTTCACTTTCTAACCTCCCTGACTTTATTTTTTATTTATTTTTATTTATTTTCATCTTTTATTATTATTATTATTATTTTTATTAATAAAAATCCAAAAAAATATTTATATTTTATTATTTATATTTAGTTTATTTTTCTTCATAAAACTAAAAGAACAAAAAACATTTCCTTTAATAAATTAATTTCCTTTTTTTAAATACTTAGATAATTAGTCTTAATTATTATTATATTATTTTATTCTAAATTAAAATTAATTTAGAACTTAGATTTCTTTTAATTAATTAATATCCATATTATTTTTATTAATTCAAAACCTTTTCATAAATAAAACCCTAAAAAATCTTTTTTAGTTAATTTCTTTTCTTATTTAGTTTAATTTAACTTTATTTTAATTTTTATTAATCATTTTTCTTAATTAGGTTTAGGTTAAAAGCTTTTCATAAAAACCAAACAAAAAAATCATTTCTTTTTCATTTGCATTTGTACATTGTTATTCATTCAATTCTTGTATAATATTCAATATGGTTGTAATAATTACTTAGATTTAATTTTCTTGCAAAAATCCCCATTTGTAAATTTGTATAGCCCCTCCCCTAATGATGTAATAGCTTAGTATTTTTATCTTCCGCAATTTAATTCTTTATATACAAATACTAGTAAATTAGAGTTTGTATGGAAAGATAAAATCAATGCTTAGAAAACCCTAATTCAAAGATAAAACAATGCATGTAAATCAATACACTTGCACACTTACACCCTTAGGGTAAATCCACTTGTTGCCTTATGAAAATGGCCATATTATGCATGTGAGATATCTTAGCAAAAGAAATAAAAAAAAATACAAGATCATAGTCCCTCGATGACGCTATCAAAGTTGCCTTTCAAAAATGATCTTAGTCCCTTAAAGAAAATGCTAAGATACATTAGAACATTTCTAATCATGACTATACGATGACCCTTGCCTGTCCCTTTTTACATCCAAAGATAGAGTTTCTTACCAAATCAATGGTAAGATAACAATATCAAAGGAAAGAGGAAATAAACATGAAAGGCTTTTGAGTAGGTAGAATGTTCCTAGTTGCTTTCTCATTTTCAAACCAAAAACATCCTTGCTATTTTCAAAACAAACACCAACACTTTCAAAAACATCTTTCAAACTTGAAACATTTTCAAAAGATCAACACTTTGTATACATTCTTACGAACGAGAATCATTACAAAGTTTGCCTAAACGATGATGCCTTTTTCAAAATACTTTCAAAAACCACACAAAGCACATTTTAAAACAAAAATAAGTGATCTAGCAAGCAACTACGAGCCCATGGAAAACCATGGATGGAAAGGGTGCCAATACCTTCCCTTTTCATAATCTACCCCCGAACTCAAGAAAACATCTAAAAGGTCTTTCCTATTCTTTTCAAACTTTCCTTTTGGATAAAAGAAAAGTCGATGGCGACTCTTGCTAACCGTAACATTTGCGATCAAATGCAAAACAACCAAGTCAGTTCTCCCACTACGTTACAGAACTGGCGACTCTGCTAGGGAGAATCTTTAAAAGTGGGGTTACCTTAGGGCTAGATCACATTTATTTGCTTTCATTGTTTGAATGGTATGCTTTACATTTTGGTTCTTTATTTTGGTTTGAATCCTCTACCCGGATTTGGGATACCTTATAGGTAAGTAGCAATACATTGTGGAAACCGTGCAGGGTATACCGACATGGTGTACGCAATAGCTATGTTAGTGTGATATATTTATGGGTACTGATAGCCCTTAAGTAGTCAAGGAGAATACGGGGCCGCTGAGTGATATCATAAAGCACTAACTAACTTCTAGAACCTTTACTTGACCCACTTGGCCATTAGAACATAGTGAGATGACCGGCTTTGGTGCAGTCCAAAGTTGGTAGATACTCAATACTACACTCCTTGAGGTTTGGTTTTTTGGGATATTTCGGTCGTCATTAAAGAGGCTTGCGCTGAAACAATGCCCAAGAAAACAAACCAGTGATATTGGGAACCCGATTACTATTGCTAGGACAGGTTTGAGCCAACTAAACTTCAAGAGGGTAGTTACCTTTGAGACTCCATGCAAGACTAAACCTAAGGACTTGTTTTTTTTGTATATATCTAATTGTACATAACATCATAAACATCATAACATCATATTCATACTCACTAACCATTTCAATGATTTTTGGGATTGTAAGGATCCCTCCTTAACTTAAAGAGTTAGCATCAAGGGTTCTCGAAAATTCTCCATTTACCGAAAGACATGGTCGCCTCCTAAACTTGGTGACCTCCAATACTGATGAGGACACGATGAAGGTGCTCTTCCAATTCTTTGATCCTCTACACCATTGCTTCACATTTCCTGATTATCAATTGGTGCCAACTTTGAAAGAATTCTCCCAACTCTTGAGGATTCTCATTCTCAATCAACTACCTTTCAACAGTATGGAAATAGATTCAAAACCAGAAGAGATTGCTCAAGCCCTACACTTGCAACCATCTGATGTCACAACTAATTGGGAAACAAGGAGTGGTGTCAAAGGTTTCTTAGCCAAGTTCTTGATTGAGAAAGCTCAAAATTGTTGGAACTCCTTGGACTTGCAAGCTTTTGAGGAAATTGTGGCTCTCCTCATCTATGGGATGGTTTTGTTCCCAAATCCTGGCCAACTCATAGATGTAAATGCCGTCAAAATCTTCATGTCTCGTAACCCGATGCCTACTTTGTTAGGAGACATCCTACATTCTTTTCACACTCGCACTATGAGGAAAAGAGGTATCCTCGTGTGTTGTACTCCTCTCTTGGCAAGATGGTTTATTTCGCATCTTCCCCAATCTGTATTGAAGAACGAGCAAGGTTCAAGGTGGTCACATAAGTTGATGACGCTCAGACATTCAGATATTCATTGGTGTTCCCGATATTTGGAGAATGTTACTATAGTCGACCGTTATGGAGAATTCCCTAATGTCCCCTTTGTTGGCATTAGAGGAGGTATCACCTACAACTCCTTATTAGCCTTAAGACAGTTTGGTTACGCCTGAAGGGATGAGCCACATGAGACGTTTATTCAAGGGTTGGTATTTGACTACGAGAATGACGATCAAGGTCACCGCCAGAGGTTTATCCGAGCTTGGAGGATGTTGAACAAGGTAGATAGAAAGACATTGGAGCATAAGAATTCCATCCCTCTTGAGCCTTATCTCAAATGGGTACGAGCTCGTGCTCAAAGTCTTATGATGCCTTACCCCTCTATTCTCCCGGTCATCAAAGAGCCTATTGTGGAAGGAGATGTCCCATACACTATCCTTCATCCTGACATGCCCACCTCTCTCGAAGACTTGCAAAGGGATTGGATACAACTTAAGGGGGAGCGAGACAGTTTCAAGGCCCAATTCTATGCCAGCGAGAAGAAGGTTCTGGAACTCACCAAGTAGCTTTATAATGAGCAGAGTCTGAACGCCTACATTGCACCAAAGAGGATGCGTTCTACTTTTTTATCTTAGAGTTTTTGTATTTATTTGTAATCCCAAAGAGGCATGATGTACTCAAACTTTGATTTATTAATATGACGTGTGTTCATTTTTTGACTAAAGCAAATTTAAACCTCTAATTTCCTTGAAATCATTGCATATGCATATTCATTCATCATAACATAAGCATGCTTCTTACAACAAGTCTCCTCATCTTTCTACTGTTTATTTCAGTGAGATAGACGTGGAACAGACAGTAAAAGATCTCCAGGAACAAAATGCTCAGTTTCAACAAATGCTCTTGACTTTGGCCAAAGGACAAGAGGATTTGAAAACTTTGTTGATCGAAGAAAAGAAGAAGAAAGCAAAGAAATCAACCGGTATTTTGAATCTAGGAAGAAGGCTCCCAGGGCCAGCCAGACGGACCCTTGACTTCGCAACATCATCGGGTGAAAAAGATAATCAAGAAGGGGAAAACAAGGAAGTGATTGTCCATCCAGAATCTGAAGAGGAAGAAGAAGAGGATTACTCTGAAGAACAGTATCCTTCGGTTGATGAGAAATACAAACATCTGGAAGAACGTCTAAGTGCAATGGAGATTCAGAAAGTGCCCGGGCTGGACTTTGAAGAGTTGGGTTTGGTGTCTAGGATTGTTATTCCACCAAAGTTCAAGGCACCAGTGTTTGCTAAGTACGACGGGGTTTCGTGTCCCAAGATGCACCTCCGATCCTATTAGAGGAAGATACAACCTCACACTGCCGATAGAGACTTGTGGGTCCATTTCTTTCAGGATAGTCTATCCGGAACTCAGCTAGATTGGTTCTATCAACTGGAGAGGGCCAATGTCCATAATTGGGAAGACCTTGCTGTTGATTTTTATAAACAGTATTAATACAACACAAACCTTTCTCCCACTTGTACTCAACTCCAAAGTATGGCTACGGTTTCAAGCGAAGGTTTCAAAGACTACGCTCAGAAATGGAGGGACTTAGCAGGAAGAGTCCAGCCTCCCCTATCTGACAGAGATCTAGTAGATATGTTTCTAGGTACCCTGTCCGGTCCTTTCTTTAATCATCTAATTGGAAGCTCCTCAGCAGGCTTCACTGAATTAATCTTGACCGAGGAAAGAGTGGAAGCTGGGATTAAGAGTGGGAAGATCCAAAAAGACGCATCCTCCAATGCCATGAGAAAACCATTTATTAGGAAGAAAGAGGTTGTTGTTGTATATCCTCAAAGGAATCAGGACAGAACTGAATGCCGTCCAATGGCAGGGCTTGTCATGATCCCTAAGTCTGTACCTACTCAACAAAGGAGCAACCATCCTAGAACATAAAGACCGGTAAAACAATTTACCCAGATAAATATGACACTGTCTTAAGTCCTGCCACATTTATTGAGATCTAATCTGGTAACTTTGAAGGAAGCTCTGAAGATTCCCAACACCGCCTCTCCTCATTACCACCCTAATGCTCACTGTGCTTACCATTCAGAAAGTCCAAGCCATGATAACAAAAACTGCTGGGCTTTGAAAAATAAGGTGCAAGACCTTCTCGAGGCAATAGAAATTGAATTTGATGCTCCTGAGATCCCAAATGTTATCACCGCTCCTATGCCCAAGCATGGTCGTGATGTTAACGCTGTTGAAGTTGATATGTTTGTTACTGTTGTTGATGAACTTTTTACTCCTCTCTTGATTGTCAAGAAGAACCTGTTGAAGGTCGGTTTATTTTCGGGATGTGGCGAAGGCTACCAACTTTATTTATCCCTACCAATTGGTTTTCATTTATTGAAAGCAAGTGTCCAGCGCCTAATGGATGACAAAGAGATTTTGTTTGAAAAGACTCCTGTTCCAACCATTTCTTACAAAGATGTTTCAATAGTAACCATTTCCACTAATCCTTCCAGGGTCTCCACCAAAAGACCCGTTAGGATTACATTAGTTCCTAAGGTGACTCCACCGATAATTACTATGCCAGGACCAATCCCGTACTCATCAGATAAAACTGTCCCCTGGAACTATGGGGGTGACGTCTACTATTACGATGTCAAGCAGGATTGGCTGGCTGATGAAGACTCAATTTTTGAGAAGGCTGACCCCGACATCAACAATATTGTGGGAACCAGCAAAATAACCCGAAGCGGAAGAGTATTATCTCCTAAGATTACTCCTCCGAAAACTGTTACCGGTCCTGTGATCATCCCTGCTTTTGTTCCTGTTAACACTACTACTATTACAGTTCTTATGGTTACCCCTACTAACACCTCTACCGCCGAGTCGACCGAGACTCGGGGCAAAGGCATTCTGGTTGAGCCTATCCGGATGAAGGCGCAATCAGTATCTATCCCAGAAGCCTCCAAGAAGGATATGGAAGAAATTCTGAAAATTATAAAGAGAAGCGACTACAATGTAGTCGAACAACTAGGGCAGACTCCGTCAAAGATTTCTATGTTGGCTTTACTGTTGTGCTCCGAGGCTCATGCGAAGGCCTTGGTGAAATTTCTTAAAACTGCCCATGTGCCACAAGAAACCTTTGTTGATCAGTTTCGAGACTGTGTGGCCAGTTTAACAGCTGATAATGGTTTGGGATTTTCCGATGCTGATCTTACACCTAGAGGGAGGAAACACAACGAGGAATTGCATGTCTCTGTCGAATGCAGGGGCACAACTTTGGCCCATGTTCTGGTTGATACTGGTTCGTCTTTGAATCTGCTACCTAAAAAGGCTTTGGATAGACTAGATTGTGAAGGTTTGACCTTAAAACCCAGCAACATAGTAGTAAGGGCCTTCGATGGGTCAAAGAGAATGGTGCATGGGGAGGTGGACATTCCCATTAAAGTTGGAACTCAAACCTTTGATTCAACTTTCTACGTGACGGACATTCGCCCTTCCTATTCCTGTTTATTGCGCCGACCTTGGATTCACAACGCTGGTGCCGTCACCTCTACATTACATCAGATGCTGAAATACCTAACCAAATGGAAAATCATCATTGTTCATGGAGAGGAGGAATATATGGCCTGCCACTTGAACTCCTTCAGATACATGGAATTGGATGGTGAATTCATTGAAACTTCGTTTCAGTATTTTGAGGAAGTCCCACAAATAGTGGCAGCAACCAAGACTGATTCCCAAGTCCCAAAGATTACAAGACCTCCGCTAAAGATGTCTTCTCTAAAAGATGCCAAGGCAGTAGTCAAAGAAGGTGGGTGTACTATTTGGGGACAACTCCTAGATATCCCTTACAAATCTGACAAATTTGGTTTGGGTTTCACTTCAGGAGCCCTGAAAGTTGTTCGTCGTGCTCGTGTCGGGGGACCACCTTTGAAGATCAACAATCATGCAGTCAACGCAGTGGAGGATAGTGATAACAGTTGTGACCTAGAAGATTGGATTTTCCCAATAATCAACGGAGGACTCACCAATTCGGAAGCCAAATATTTTGTACCAATTACTTTTATCCAAGAGTAATTGACTTTAAATTTTTGTCGAACTTGTAATAATTAAACAATTCATACTTTTAAAACCTCGTGTCTTACCCGAGGCACAACGGTCCATTTGTAAGGGTTGTTACTTCATTTTCATATGTCATCAATGAATCATGGACATTTTTTCATGCAAAATTTGTTCTCTTTGTCTTTCTTTTTCTACATTCCTATTTCTTTCAAAAATAGTTATGCTCTTACACGCACTCACATATCAAAATGCAGATCTGCACCCACTCAGGATCCCATGGGTAACGATTCTGCTATGGCCTATTGTGACTTTGAAAATCTAATCTACCAAGCAGAAGACGAAGGTGAGGAAGATTTTGAAGTGCTAGGGAAACTAGCCAGGTTACTACAACAAGAAGAAAGGACCATATAGCCCCACGAAGAACCAGTGGACACAGTTAACTTAGGTACCGAAGAGGATAAGAAAGAAGTCAAGGTAGGATCCAATCTGGAACCCAGTGTCAAGAAGCGGTTAATTCAGTTGCTACATGACTATGTTGAGGTCTTTGCCTGGTCATATAAAGACATGCCAAGACTTGACGCTGACATAGTGGTCCATCGTTTACCGACAAAAGAAGACTGCCCTTCGATAAAACAAAAATTATGTCGCATGCGGCCAGACATGTCAGAGAAGATCAAGATTGGAGTTATGAAACAGTTCAATGCCGGATTCTTAGCCGTCACCTCCTATCCACAATGGGTCGCCAATGTTGTTCCAGTGCCTAAAAATGACGGAAAAGTACGCATGTGTGTGAATTACCGAGATTTGAATAGGGCAAGCCCTAAGGATGATTTCCCACTTCCCCATATCGATATTCTGGTTGACAATACTGCACAGCATAAAGTCTTCTCATTCATGGATGGTTTCTCAAGCTACAATCAAATCAAAATGGAGCCCGAGGACATGGAGAAAATGACCTTCGTCACACAGTGGGGCACTTTTTGTTACAAGGTTCTGCCATTCGGGTTAAAGAACGTTGGGGCAACTTATCAGCACACCCTGGTAGCTCTATTTCACGACATGATCCATCACGAAATAGAGGTATATGTGGACGACATGATAGCCAGATCTCAAACTAAAGAGGAACATCTTGACCATTTGCAGAAACTGTTCGAAAGGCTAAAGAAATACAAGCTAAGGTTGAACCCGAATAAGTGCACATTTGGGGTGAGGTCCGGTAAACTTTTAGGCTTCATCGTCAGCGGTAAAGGTATAGAAGTGGACCCTACCAAGGTGAAAGAAATACAAGAAATGCCTTCTCCTCGCACCGAGAAGGAAGTCAGAGGATTCTTAGGACGGTTTAACTACATCACCAGATTCATTTCTCACTTAACCGCTACTTGTGAACCAATCTTCAAATTACTGAAGAAAGATCAAGTAGTCAAATGGAATGACGAATGCCAAGCTGCCTTTGACAAGATCAAGGAGTACCTGCAAGAGCCTCCTGTTTTGATGCCGCTGATCGATGGAAGACCTTTGATCATGTATCTAACTATCTTGGAAAATTCAATGGGGTGTGATATGGGGCAGCATGACGAGTCTGGACAAAAAGAGCATGCTATTTATTACCTGAGCAAAAAGTTTACCGACTGTGAAACAATATATTCACTGCTCGAGAAAACTTGTTGCGCTCTGGCATGGGCTGCTCGCCGGATAAGACAGTATATGCTGACCCATACTACCTTATTGATATCCAAGATGGATCCAATTAAATACATATTCGAGAAGCCTACCCTCTCTGGGAGAATACCAAGATGGTAGATGATTCTGACTGAATATGACATTTAATACACTACCCAAAAAGCAATAAAGGGCAGTGTGCTAGCCGATCACCTTGCTCATCAAGTTGTGGATGACTATCAGTCCATGAAATTCGAGTTCCCGGGTGAAGACATCATGATGGTAAACAATTGTGAAGAACTCAGACCATATGACGAACCTGAACAAGGATCCCGATGGACCTTGGTTTTTGACGGAGCCTCCAACGCACTCGGCAATGGCATAGGTGCTGTAATCATATCCCCTGAAGGATCTCACACTCCCTTCACTGCAAGACTTTGCTTCAACTGTACCAATAACATGGCAGAACACGAAGCGTGTATTTTTGGTATCAAAGCTGCCATAGATTTGGGAATCAAGTCCTTAAGTGTATTTGGAGATTCAACCTTAGTCATCAGTCAGATCAAGGGTGAATGGGACACGAAGCACCATAATCCCATCCCCTACAAAGAACATGTGTTGACATTAATCCAACATTTCGAGGAAATTACCTTTGAGCATTTTCCACGAGAGGAAAATCAACTAGCAGACGCGCTAGCCACTATGTCATCCATGTTTAAACTCAAGTGGGGTAACGAGGCTCCTCAGATCACCATTGAACGGATGGATGAACCAGCTTACTGTCACGAGATCGATATTGAAGAAGTAGTGGACAAGCCTTGGTTCCATGAAGTCAAGAGGTATCTTGAGGTGCAAGAGTATCCGGAGGGAGCTTCAGTCAATGATAAGAAGTTCTTGAGAAGATTCTCTGCTAAGTTCTTCCTTAGTAATGACATTCTCTATAAGCGCAACCACGACTCTGTTTTGCTTCGTTGCATAGACAAGGTTGAGGCAGAAAAGATCATGGCTGATCTACATGAAGGCACATTTGGCACCCATTCTAGTGGGCATACGATGGCTAAAAATATCCTATGGGTAGGGTATTACTGGTCTACCATGGAGGAAGATTGCTATCAGCATTCACGAACCTGTCACAAGTGTTAGATCTATGCTGACAAAGTGCATATACCTCCAGTCCCTCTAAACATCCTGACTGCTCCCTGGCCATTCACAATGTGGGGCATCAATATGATTGGAGAAGTCAAACCTACAACTTCTAATGGACACCGCTTCATCTTGGTGGCCATTGACTATTTCACGAAGTGGGTTGAGGAAGCTTCTTTTGCTTCTGTTACCAAGAATGTTATGGTCTAATTCATCAAACAAAATCTCATCTGTCGATACGGTATCCCAGAGAGAATCATCACAGACAATAGTACGAATCTCAACAATACTATGATCACCGCACTATGCGCGCAATTCAAGATCCAGCACCATAATTCTTCCCCTTACCGACCAAAGATGAATGGCACTGTCGAAGCCACAAATAATAAGAAGATCATACAAAAAATGAAAGTAACCTACAATGACTGGCATGAGATGTTACCATTTGCTCTCCATGGATACTGTACCACGACGCATACATCAACAGGGGAAACTCCCTTCTCCTTGGTATACGGCATAGAAGTTGTTCTACCAATTGAAATCCAAATACCTTCTCTGAGAATCATAAAGGATGCAGGGCTGAATGAAGATGATTGGATCCAAACTCGACTTGACCAGTTGAACCTAATTGAAGAGAAAAGGCTTACGGCTGTCAGTCATGGCCAGATGTACCAAAAATGTATGACCAAAGCTTTTAACAAAAAGGCCAGATATCAGGTATATCACGTTGGTGATTTGGTAATCAACCGTATTGTATTGCCACAAGGTGATCCCAGGGGCAAGTGGACTCCTACATACGAGGGACCATTTATGATCAAAAGCATATTCTCTGGTGGAGCAATGATCTTAACCACTATGGATGGCGACAACCTTCCGCACCTTGTGAACGCGGACATAGTAAAAAGATACTACGCATAAGATACCCGCTAGGTTGATACACCTAGGCAAAACAAGGGCATCCCGATGAACCACAAAGGTTCGGGCAAAAATTAGGGATAAAACAAAAAAAATATGTACACCCAGTAAGCTAAAAACCCGAAAGGGCGGCTTGGGCAAAAAGGGTATCCCGGTGGACTGAAAACCCGAAAGGGCGGTCTAGGCAAAAGTTAGGGAATTAATGCGTATGACTATGTCCTGTTGGATCACCTTACAGACAACCTTTAGCATCGCCTGACAAGCTCAAACGGTTCTAATCAATCCAATCAACTTTGGATAAGGCAGCAAGTGGACAAGATGCTCAGAGACACGAAGGCTATAGAAAAATGGGAACCCCATGGGATTATTTCACATAACTATCTTTCCTTTGTATCAAATTTTCATTTTTCTACGATAACATTCTCTTACTAGAATGTTCGTCTCATTGTACAAAAATACTTATTCAAGTTAATACAAATATATCCCTTTGAAAGTGCAAAACTATCTGTTTTTCTTTTTCTGTGTTTTATTTGCGAAAACGTCCAATGATTATTTTTGAACATATGCATTTGAACATGACTATTATTTACAAATGAACAAAAAAAGAGGAATAGAAAATAGAAAGACAATCAATAATGGCTTTAAGAAATAGGATAATATATTTAGACTATTCTATAAAATCCCCCGCAGGTGCCTTTTCCAGCAAGAGTGGAAAACGAGACATCCCACTACAGGATCACTAACGTATCTCCAATATACAGCTTAATGATATCAAGCTCTCTCACATCTCAGACAAATCAAAACTTCCAGTTACCACTCCTAAGATTCCCCAGTGAAAGTCACCCAGTTTCTCAGGATTCCCCAATAGGATTTCACGAGGTCTACAAGCAATACACAACATTTCCCTTACACAACCGAGTTTATTTCTCTAACAAATGGAAACTCATCAACACTTCAAAACATGAAGACTTGCACTCCTCATTCTCAGCAATGCTCATGGATTTGTTTTCCCTGACTCCAGCAATACTGTGACATAATAATTAACGTGTCCATACATTGCATCCATACGTCATAACATTGACATCACAAATACATACAACACAGTCTCATTTATTTTGAGAACATCATTACACCATGCATTTCATACATCATGACATTGCATGCAACTAACCTTTCATCTTTTCAGGAAAGATCAATTGACAGAAAATTATCGTCAAATTTTCAACAAGTTAATTACAGATCAATTCCCAAGAAAGGACTGGTCAACCATCTATATAACAGATATTTCTTTCAGACCCCTATCGATTCAGTTTAAATCTCTCAACAGTTTATTCTGATTCTTCACCACAGACGTCTTCCCTAGTTCAGATAAATCTCCCAATGATTTATTCTGATTCTTCTCCAGATCCCTGCCGGTTCAGTTTAAATCTCTCAACGGTTTATATTCTGATTCATTCGCGCAGACGCTTTCTCTGGCTCAGATAAATCACTCAAAGATTTACTCTGATTCTTTCCAGTTAAAGAATATTCAAGACCTCTTTTGGTTCAGTTTAAATCTCTCAACAGTTTATCCTGATACTTTCCAAAATAAACATTTCTGGTTCAGATAAATCTCCCAACGATTTATTCTGATTCTTCTCCAGATCCCTGCCGGTTCAGTTTAAACCTCTCAACAGTTTATTCTGATTCTTTCCCGCAGATGTCTTCTATGGTTCAGATAAATATCTCAATGATTTGTTCTGATTCTTATCCAGATCCCTGCTGGTTCAGTTTAAATCTCAATGGTTTATTCTGATTCTTTCCTGCAGACGCTTTCTCTGGTTAAGATAAATCTCTCAAAGATTTACTCTGATTCTTTCCAGTTAAAGAATATTCAAGATCTCTTTTGGTTCAGTTTAAACCCCTCAATGGTTTATCTTGATACTTTCCAAAGGGACACTTCTGGTTCAGATAAATTGCTCTGAGATTTATTCTGATTCTTCCCAGTCAAACAACATACAATACTTCTTCTGGTTCAGATAAGTCGCTCCATAGATTTATTCTGATTCTTTTCCAGTTGAAATCAAGTTCAGACTTAGTCCATTATCTGTCAACAGCCACCCTTGGATGGCATCTACAAGCCCATCTCCGGAAAATCTCCACCATTCCTCCAAAGGGCATCTATAAGCCCATTCACAATTCATCTTCGTGTGCAAATTTCTGGGCACTCTAGTGCCCAATCATCTTCCACCTTTAAGTCACGAATGGCGGATTCGCCAATCTAACTCTTCAGGTTTAATAAGATTGAACATGGGAAGCTGTTGTACCCCCAAATTTTCCCTCTCATTTATCAAATATTTTCTCACAAGATCTCCTTTGGTTCAAGATTGCAAAAGGGTTGATCAGCTCAAGACATCTCCTTAAGCACTGATGACTGAAATTAGGGTTTGAGATTGCACAAGGATAATTGAACTTTTAATGCCTCATATGAATTTCATGGATCATTATGGACCCCCAAGATTGCTCATGTCAAGATTCAAGTCTTGGATCACATTTTTTCTTAGTCAATTGAGCAGTTGACCTAAAAATCAACTGTATTGGGAAAAAAAGTCAACCATGGCCAATTTATAGTTAAACTTCATAATTTTTTATCCACATCAACATTATAAACTCATATGTATCATTTTATCAAGTTTGGACCACAATTCCTCAAGAAATTTGATCAGATCATCAAAAGGGCAAAATGGTCAAAATTAGGGTTTTAACTGAGAAAGGGCAATTTCTGATTTTTGACCTAGCAAATGGTTAACTGGTTAGATACATGATCTAAAGGTTTAAATTGCATCATTTTGACCTAATGGCATGACTCAAAACATCCCTCAAGATCAATTGATTGATAGTTGATATTCAGTCAACTGATCAAAAGTCAAATGTACACTGAAAAGTCAAACTTTGACTTTTTGGTTAAAATCAAGTGTCAAAGATCACAATTCATCAAAACATGTCAAAATATGAAACTTTTTCATCAAGAAATCAAAAAGTAAAGATTTCATTTTGGAAAGTCAAAGTTTCCAAACTTAGAAATTTTTCTAAGTGTTGAAAACTTCATATTGTTTCACAACTTTGAGCCAATTTCTCACCATGATGCAAGATGATTCAAAAGAAACTTTCAACATGAAAGTTGTAGATCTCCATGATATCTAAAACATTTATTTACACAACTTCTCCTAGAAATGCTTGGATCTAAATTTATTAGTCCATGAAGTCATGGTCATGAAACTAAACACTTAGTGAAAAGTTTGCCCTAGTTTAGACAGGATTTTGACCTAACTTCATGGAAATTTTTCATATAGTTCCAAGGGGAATTTTCAAAAGTGATTCAAATAGGGGTTGTAGATCACATTACAAGATTTCTAAAATGTCAAATAACTCCTTAAGATCATGTTTGAGCAAGTAGAATCGAAGACATGAAGTTGGCATTTAATTCTTGAATTATAGGTCATTTTCATGATGAACAAGAATGTAATTTCAATGTTAGGCTGTATAATCTTGCTTTCTAGGCCTTCTAACTTGTGTGTCTATCCATCATTAATGGATTACACAAACGTTTGAGCTATAATCCAAGTGGTTTAAGCTTTATCTAATTCACATTGCCATTTTGGGAAGAAAGTGAAGAATACCATTCTTGAAAAGCAAGCTTTATGTACAAAGTCAATTCTTGAGCCTCTAACTTATTCCCTCTGATCACACTCCATTTACAAAGTCAGAAGCAAGTGTGTTTAAAGTATAACCACTGTATCTTATCAAGTACACAAGACTTTGAAGCTTGGATTTCTCAAAAATCACATATTATGCTTAAACTTGTGATTTTGATTTTTGATCAACAACAAGCTTCCAAACTTGTTGCTTATAAATAGAGGCACTATTTATGAGCTAGAACACGAGCAAAAACACCCTGAAACACTCCCAAACTCTCTCAAATCAGAAATTTCCCAAAAACTCCAATGTTGTACAGTTTCTGACCTTGGACTTGTAACTCATATTTCCCCTGTGCTTTCTTTGGCCTTTTAGTTCCTAAAGCTTCATTACATCAAATACAACTCATCCCTGTCCCTATTACACGACTGTAACTCCATTTCCATCATCCTCCATAATAAAAAATAGAGCACTGCACATTGACTTCTCCAAGCCATTTCAGCCACTCTCAACTCAAGCTAAGCATTGCATTAGCTTCCTGGAAACTTGAGGAAGCTAACCTGATCATCACAACTCCTTGAAAGCAACTCAAACTCATTTCACGATTTCCAGTTTTGATGTATATTTCTTGAACTTCTATATTCTCATTTAGGAATTATTAGGCTTGCATTTGTGAAGATAAAATGTAGACATCATTACCTTGAAGCCGTACATGTCCATAGATTTTATTTATATTGATTGAGATAGGAGAATTTTAGGATTGAACCTCTGATAATAATTAGGTCAGAATTTGGTACTTTCAAAAATTATCATTCATGTTTGATTTATAGCTTATGATATTTATATGGTTGGATTCCTATGAAAAAATGGAGCAACTTTCATGTTTGCATATTTCATTTTTATTGAGAAATGGTAAAGTTACAGATGATCTGGTTGGAGGTTAAAGATGAAGTTCCATATTCAGGACTTGTTTTGTATTATATATTTATCATTTCAGTTAAGTTAACGGATGTATAGCCACCCCAGTGGTAAAGGTAGCGCGCGTACGTATGGAAGGTCATGGGTTCAACATCCAGTGCTACCTTTTGGAATTTTTTTCAATATTTTCACTCTTTTTTTTGTTTGAAGGCAGGCGCTGGGCTCCCTTTGTTGGGCTTAACATTTTTTCTTATTTCATACTCCATGTTTCACTTTCTAACCTCCCTAACTTTATTTTTATTTTATTTTATTTTATTTTCATCTTTTATTATTATTATTATTATTATTATTATTATTAATAAAAATCCAAAAAAATATTTATATTTATTTAGTTTATTTTTTTCCATAAAACTATAGAAACAAAAAACATTTCCTTTAATAAATTAATTTCCTTTTTTTTAAATACTTAGATAATTAATCATAATTATTATTATATTATTTTCTGGTAAATTTAAATTAATTTAGAACTTAGGTTTCTTTTAATTAATTAATATCCATATTATTTTTATCAATTCAAAACCTTTTCATAAATAAAACCCTAAAAAATCTTTTTAGTTAATTTCTTTTCTTATTTAGTTTAAGTTAAATTTATTTTAATTTTTATTAATCATTTTTCTTAATTAGGTTTAGGTTAAAACCTTTTCATAAAAACCAAACAAAAAAATCATTTCTTTTTCATTTGCATTTGTACATTGTTATTCATTCAATTCTTGTATAATATTCAATATGATTGTCATAATTATTTAGATTTAATTTTCTTGCAAAAATCCCCATTTGTAAATTTGTATACCCCCTCCCCTAATGATGTAATAGCTTAGTATTTTTATCTTCCGCAATTTAATGCTTTATATACAAATGCTAGTAAATTAGAGTTTGTATGGAAAGATAAAATCAATGCTTAGAAAACTCTAATTCAAAGACAAAATAATGCATGTAAATTAATACACTTGCACACTTACACCCTTAGGGTAAATCCACTTGTTGCCTTATAAAAATGGCCATATTATGCACGTGGGGTATCTTAGCAAAGCAATAAAAAAATACAAGATCATAGTCCCTCGATGACGCTATCAAAGTTTCCTTTCAAAAATGATCTTAGTCCCTTAAAGAAAATGCTAAGATACCTTACAACATTGCTAATCATGGCTATACGATGACCCTTTCCCGTCCCTTTTTACATCCAAAGATAGGGTTTCTTACCAAATCAATGGTAAGATAACAATGTCAAAGGAAAGAGGAAATAAACATGAAAGGCTTTTGAGTAGGTAGAATGTTCCTAGTTGCCTTCTCATTTTCAAACCAAAAACATCCTTGCTATTTTCAAAACAAACACCAACACTTTCAAAAACATCTTTCAAACTTGAAACATTTTCAAAAGATCAACACTTTATATACATTCTTACGAACAAGAATGATTACAAAGTTTTCCTAAACGATGGCGCCTTTTTCAGAATACTTTCAAAAACCACACAAAACACATTTTTAAACAAAAGCAAGTGATCTAGCAAGCAACTAAGAGCCCATGGAAAACCATGGATGTAAAGGGTGATAATACCTTCCCTTTTCATAATCTACCCCCCGAACTCAAGAAAACATCTCAAAGGTCTTTCCTGTTCTTTTCAACCTTTCCTTTTGGATAAAATAAAAGTCGATGGCGACTCTTGTTAACCGCAACATTTGAGATCAAACACAAAACAACCAAGTCAGTTCTCCCACCGTGTTACACCCAGAATCTAAAGAAACACAAAACTTGTTTATTTTTCTCTTTCGAATCTGAAGCAACCCAACACTTGGTCCCATATTTCGAATCCAGTACTAGAAATATAACCCTTGTTTCTTTCCTTCGAATCCAGGAATACTCAAGGCAGCCACTCAAGGTCCAGCACACGCATCCCAGCTTTAAGAAAGGTAAGTCCTCTTAACCTTAAGCTTTTTTGTTTCAAGCATAACATGTAAATAACCATTTCCTTTCGTTTCAAGACATCATCATTACCATTTGGTTCGTTTCGTTTCCACTTTCTCTGTTTTCATTTCGTTGCTAATCTTATGGCTTGTTTTCTTTGTTTATCAAACATGTTTTAAGAACTAACCTGGTTGTGATACGGTGGGAGAACTGACTTGAGGTTTTGCGTTTGTGTTCACAAATGTTTCGGTTTAGCAAGAGTCGCCATCGACTATTTATTTTATCCAAAGGAAAGGTCAAAAATCACATGAAATACCTTTGAGATGTTTTCTTGGATTCGGGGGGTAGATTATGAAAATGGAAGGTGCTAGCACCCTTTTCATCCATGGTTTTCCATGGGCTCTTAGTTACTTGTTTAGATCACTTTCTTTTGCTTTTCAGTTGTTTGAAATGGTGCTTTGTGTGGTTTTGAAAGTATTTTGAAAAGAGGCCTTTGTTTAGGCAACCTTTGTAATGATTCTTGTTTGAATATATACAAAGGTGTTTGTCTTTTGAAAAATGTTTCAATGTTTGAAAGTTTATTTTGGGAAATTGTTTTGAAATTGTGTGTGTGTTTTTGAAAATAGAAAGGATGTTTGCAATTTGATCAAGTAACTAGGAGTTGTCTACCCTACTCAAAGATATTTCTTGTACATTTTTAACCCTTTGACATTGTTGTTTTACCATTGTACTTGGTAAACAACCCTATCTTTGGATGTTAAACGGGGCGGACGTGGGTCATCGTATGACCATGATAACAATATTGCCAAGTATCTTAGCAGTTTTTTGAGGGACTAGATCATTTTTGTTTAGGCAACCAAGATAGCGTCATCGAGGGACTATGATCTTTTTGTTTTGTTTTTGTTTTGCCAAGATACCTAGCATGCATACCATGGCCATTTTAAGGCAACAAAATGGATGAAACCCTAGGGGTGCTTGTGTGCATTGTGTTGTCATTTTTCATGCATTTTTGTCTTGCATTTAGTCATGCTATTTGTTTTGATTTTTGGTTATCATACAAACCCTAATCTTACTATCAAGTATATAATACGGTAAATTGCGTAAAAGTAAATCTAAGACTATTACAACATTATTGTGGGAATGGGGATACAAGTTTGAATAGGGGGATATTGCTCAAAATAAAGCCCTAAAACTATTACAACCATATTGAATTTATACAATGATAAATGAATAAGCAAATATTTAAATGTACAATAAAATGTAAATATGCACAAATGTTTTTGTATTTATTTTATGTATGTAAAATAAATTTATTTAAGTCCTAAAAAATAAGAAAATAAAATGATTGTTTTTTTTGAAAGGGTGAAAACCCTAATTTTTGGTTTTAAAAGAAAATATATTATATTATTTATTTATTCATTTTTTGTTTAAGAAAAATAATAATAATATATAAAAAAATGTTGAAAAATTAAATATTGTATGAAAATATTAATTTAAGTGTATAAATACTAAAAATAAAAAAATATAATATTTTTGTATTATTTACAAATTTATTCAAGAAAATAAATTATATTTAACTTAATGCACTATTTTTTTGTCATAAAAAATAATAAAATAAAAATGTAAAAATTAAGAAAATATTTTTGGTGATTTCTAATATTTAGAAAAATAAATAAAAGTCAGAAATGTGGAATATTCAAAAAATATAAAAAAATATAAGAAATGGGCCAATGGGGTGTAGGAAGTAAACAGGGGGTGTCAATAGTTAGACAAAGCCAGGCCCAGCCCAAGCTGCACTTCGTCCCAGACCTTGAGACAAAAAAGGCGCGTTCTGCATCTTCAACTTGTTCTCTCTTGTTCTTGCATGAAATCAAAAACTTACAACATAAAAGTTATAGAATTTTCAATCACGATTCCAACCATGTAAAAAATTTGATCTAACTCTAAGAAACCAGGGAGAATTTCAGTGCCCCTAATTTATGACCTAAATTTTTTAGCAACTTCAACATCCAAATTCTCCTAGCTCGGTTAACATAAATACAAGCTATGCATATGTACAGCTTAAGGACATTAAGGACTACATTTTTTCTTCACAAACCTAAGCTTAATGATGCCTATATAAGGAGTTAGAAACTTGAGAAATACCTGTTTCAGTCAAGTTCGAATATGGCAATGTAGGAGTTATGAGTGAGGTCTGAAGGTCTTTTGAGCTTGCTTGATGTTCCCTTGACCTTTCCCAATGCTTAGCTTGCTTTGAAATAGCCTGAACCTCCCTATAGAACTCAACCTGCAAACTCAGAAATTGAAAATGGTGAAGCTTGAAAATGAAGTTACAGTTGCTGGACAGGGACTTGGGTAGCTTGGATGGGATGTATGAAATGTGTTTGAAGTGGTTCAAGCCAAAACGCACGAGTGGAATATGTTTTGGAAGTGGTTCTGCAGGGCTTGCCCTGTTTTGGGCAGAAATGGAGTTTTTGGTGTATTTGGGTGTTTGAGATGCTCTGAGCTCGTATTTATGGCTTGGTATATTATGTTGAACTTGTTTGAAATGTTCTCAAGTCTTGGTTTTAACATATACAAGAGATATGGACCTTTTGCAAGGTTTCTTGTTTTTGAAATAAAAGTTGAATTGACAAAGCTCAAAGGTTGTACTTGCTAGCTCAAAGCCTGCACATAGTTGGTACCAATTGCCTGATATTCATGGACTTTGTTTGCTTCAAGAGATTGGGTTCAATTCTCAAGATAAACAAAATGACATAAAGCATGCTTTATCAAAGTAGCAATGTTGCCTTTTTTGCCATTTTTGGAATAAACCCTTGTATAATGCTCTAAAGCTCAGAATCAAGCCTTTGTCCAATGTATTTGAATTAAATTAAGGAGTGTGAAAAGGTTTAAGACCTGTAAAACAAGTACAAGCATGCTTAGGACAGATTTGCAACTTGTAGCAATGTGCAAAATGCCATGGCCAAAAGTGAGAAAAATTCCATTTTCATTCCTTCGATTCTCCCTAACCATAAATGATCTTAGAGAGTTCTGGGACATTTTGGAAAGCTTGTAACATGATCTACATTCCATATTTGAAATGAATTTTGAGATTCCACTTGGAACTAGGTGAAAAGTTGCCATGCAGATAGGTCAAAATCCTGCCTAAACTAGGGCAAAATTTCACTAAGTTAAAAGTTTCATGGACCCTTATTCACAAAATCATAACTTGAGATCCAAGCATCTTTTGGGAAAACTTTGTGAATCAAAGTTGTAGATTTTTTGGAGGACTAAAACTTTCATGTTGTAAGTTTTTGTTTGAATCCAATTGCATCATGGTGAAAATTTTGGGGAAAGTTGGGAAAAAATAAGAAATTTTCATAACTTAGAAAATTTCTAAGTTATGAAAAATTTCCACTTTAAACCCTAATTTCCAAAATTAGGTTTCTTGGTGAAAAAGTTTCATGTTTTGACACATCTTGATGAAAAATGACCCTTGGCACTTGATTTTGACCAAAAAGTCAAAGTTTGACTTTTCAGTGTACAATTGATTTTTGATCAGTTGACTGGAAAATTCATCTGTCAATCCTATGCATTTGAGATCTTTTAAACCTTGTGATTAGGTCAAGATGATGCCATTGAGTCCTTGAAACCATGCTTGAACCCAATTTGCCATTGGCTAGGTGAAAAATCAGAAATTACCCTTCTGTAGTGAAAACCCTAAAAATGACCATTTTGCCCTTTTGATGATCTGATCAAATTTCTTGAGGAGTTGTGGTCCAAACTTGATCAAATGGTTCATATGAGTCTATAATCTTGATGTGGATAAACAATTATGAGGTTTGACTGTAAATTGGCCACAATTGACTTCTTCGCCAATACAATTGATTTTTAGGTCAACTGTCCAATTGACTGGGCAAAAATTTGATTCAAGGTTTGAAACTTGGTATGAGAAATCTTAGAGGTCCAACATGAAGTATGAAAGTCACATGAGGCATTGGAAGTCCAAAAATATTTGTGTAAACTCAAACCCTAATTTCAGGTCATCAGTGCAAGGAGATGTCTTGAGCTGAGCAAACCCTAATCTGGTCTTGAGTCCAAAGAGTCTTGTGAGGGGAAATCTTGATAAAATGAGAGGGAAAATTTTGGGGTACAACACTGGCCATGAAACAATAATAGCATGGCCTCAGGACACGTTACTATTTAAATCACAAACGAAATAAAATAGGAGGAAGAAGGTGTGAATCGAAGCTTTAGGCTTCACCCCTGGCTTCTTCACAATTGCAAGCAAAACAAAGAGTGTGGCATTAGGCTTCGCCACACACTGACTTCCAGGCCATTCGAAGGAGCAAAAAGGGAGAAACGAAATTTCTCCACACTGACTGTCAGGCCTCAATCGAAGAAGCATCCAAAAGGATATCCATACTGACTGTCAGGCCTCAATCGAAGAAGCAGCCGTAAGGATGTCCACACTGACTGCCAGGCCTCAATCAAAGAATCAGCCAAAAGGATGTCCATATTGACTCCCAGGCCTCAATCAAAAGAAGGACAAAGGGCATGGTCGAAGCTTACATGTTCACCCTAACATCCCTTTAATCGAAGGAAGCAGAAAGGCAGAATCAAAGGCTATATCTCATGCTTCATGCTAAGCCCAAATCAAAGGGAGCCAGAGAAGCAAAATCGAAGGTTTCTGCTGCCAAAATCGAAGCACTGATTTTTCCTTCTTTTATTTTGTTTTGTCTTTACATTTTCTTGCTATTCAATATGGTTTTAATAGTGTAGGATATTTATTTTCTGCATTTTTATTTCTTTATATAAATGTTGGTAATTAGGATGTATGGCAAGATAAAACCAACAAGTAGATAACCCAAAAATCAAAGACAAAATGCACGCAATCAAACACACTTTGCACACATGCACCTCTAGGGTAATCTCACTTGTTGCCTCGTAAAATAGTCATGTCCCTCAAATATGGGTGTTTTAGCAAAGACCCTCGATAAAAGATCGTAGTCCCTCTATGACCCTCGATGTTACCTTCGGTAAACGATCTAGTCCGTAACAAAATTGCTAAAACGTCTCATAGGTTTCCTTCTATGACTATACAAACGACCCACACATGTTCCTTCACATCCAACGATGGGGCTTCTTACCAAATAAATGGTAAGATAGAAACATCTAAAGGAGGAAGAAAAGAACACTAGACCTTTTGAGTAGGTAGGATGCTCATAGTTGCTCGCTTGCTCACAACAAAGAAACATTTTACACACCAACACTTTCATTTGAAACATTTTCAAAAGACAAAGCTCTTTGTACGCATTCTTATAGAGACGAGAATAATTACAAATATAATTTTCAAAATCACTTTCAAAAACACATTATACAAACACCTCTTTGAACTATTTTCAAAACCAACACTTTGCACGCATTCTTATAGAGACGAGAATCATTACAAATATGTTTTCAAAATACTTTCAAAACCCACACCACAAGCACATTTTCAAACAAAAGCAAGTGATATAGCAAGAAACTAAGAGCCCGTTGTGGTACCCCAATTTCTCCCCCTAAGATGCCATCATCATACATGTGATACGGTGGCCAGAACCGGGACGTGTTTCCCTATTTCGTTAAGGAATTTGCTGGTTTGCGTTTTGCGTTTGTGTTTGCAAAATGTCGCGGTAAGCAAGAGTCGCCACCATCTTTTATTTTATCCAACAAGGAAAGGAAAAAAGCACATAAAAATTCCTTTTTCAAGATATTTCTGAGTACGGGGGGTAGATTATAGAAAGGGAAGGTATTAGCACCCTTCTATCCGTAGTTATCTACGGGCTCTTAGGTACTGGCTCATCATTTTCAAAATTGTTTTCTTTGTGTTTGTGGGCTTTGAAAAGTTTTTATGTTTCAACTTCGATTTAACTCTTGCTTCTGTCTTCAAGAGTGTAATGAAGTGTTTTGAAAACTTGTTTGTAAAGGAGTGTAAGTGTGAGAAAAGTTGGTTTTGATTGAGCAAGTACTTAAGAACTAATTTACCTACTCGAAAAAAGAATCGTTCTGTATTCGTTTCCATTAGACAATGCTATCCCACTATTAGTGAGTAGGTAGCACCGTCGTTGGAGTTTGAGGGTCAATTCGAAAGGGATGTACAGTCACTAAAGCAATGTTAGGATGTCTTAGTAATAACCCTAGTGTCTTAGATCAATCATCCGAGGCTACAACATCTGAGGCAACCTTTCTGAGGCAACTATGATCTTTGGACAAAATGACGACCACTAAAGCACCTTATACTCAATGACCGTTTACCGAAGGCAACCAAGTGGGAGTGTACCCTAGGAGTGTGCATGTGCGAGTGATTTAATTTCAGTTTATTTATCTTTGTACATTTAGGGTGATCTAACTGTTTTAAAATTAGTCATACATTCTTGTCATGCATCCTATTATCATACATCTAACAATTAATAATTTGCGGAATTTAAAAGTTCGGAAATTAATCTAAGCTATTACAAGGCTTCGGGTATTTACATAGCCAAAAACAAACCCTTGAAAACTAAAGCGGTAAATAGAAATAAAAAGTCCTAATTAAAACTATTACAAACTGTAGGCAGTTACAATAATTGGGCAAAATAAAATAAAGCGCGCGATGACAAATTAGATCGAATGCGAACTAGGGTTTTGATCCTTCTATCCTAATTAAAAGAGAAAAATGTTTTTGTTGTTTTAATAAAAGAAATAAGTTTTCTAAATTAAATATAAAAAATTAATTAGTGATTAAATTAATTAATAAAAATAATTACATGACCTATTTTTTGGTTTTTTTTGGTTATTTTAGGAAAAGATAAAATATAATTGAATTAGTAATAAAACTTATTTGTTCTAATTATTTTTAATTATGTACAAAATAATTAAAATTGTCTAAATTAACAAACCTAATTAAATTAATTAATTTTTTACTAAAAATAAATATCCTAAATTTAATTGGATAGAAAAATATTTTTGGTGATTTTTTTTATAAAAAGAAAATAATTTTTGGTTAGTAAATAAATTAAATAAGTTAAATGAAATAATAAACAAAAATAGAAAAGAAAATAGAAAGATAGAATGAGCCTGAATAATGGGGGTGCAAATAGTCAGATCTGGGCCCAAAATGGTGAGGTCCACGTTGACTCTTTGGATCCAATGTATTGCGTTTGACTTGGCTCATGGTGGTCTCTCCTGGATGGCCATCTGGCCACTTGGCGTACCAGATCTGGAGGGAGTATGATAGTCTTTATGCTTGCAAGTGCACCTGATTACTGAAAAGAAAATAATATCAAAGGAATGGGGGACCTGGGATTCGAACCCAGGCCCCAAGGCAATTTCCAGCGCTGCACTCACCACTGCACCATTTGTTTTTTTGTTGTACATAGGATAAGAAATAATAATAGTATACAAAAAAGCGTGTTAGTGGAGGAAACAAAAAAATGCACGCAGAAGATTTGAATGGGCCAATGAATGCGTCCCAGACTTTTACCTACAGACATTTTGTCCGTCGCTATAGGCAGTGTTCGTTCAAAAATCCTCCATGGGCCATATATATGAAACCTAACGCCATGGTTGAGTTCGTCTCATCATCTTGAACATGATGGTACCCTTCATCAAGGCAAATTTTCTCTGCATACAAAAACCCTGATTTGAAGTTCCGAACCAGTGCAATACAGGGTCGGAATGGCTTGGTTCTTGATTGCTTTGGCTTGCTGAGAGTCCCAGGAGTCGATTGAGATTGTTCAAAGGTCCTGAAACTGCCTCCAAATGGGATTTCGATCTTGCACTTTTCTTGATTTTTTTCCAAATATTTCTTTGCTTGCTGCGCCTGTTTCTAACCTAGTTTTTGGTCTGGCTTTGTTCTATATGAACCAAGGAATAGATTAGGGTTCCAAAACTGATCCAAATCTTCCTCCTTCAATGATTTTTGATTTGATTTGATTCACCTATAAAACCATTCCAAACATGGCCTAAATTAAATCTTTTTGTGCACACATGCCTTTACACGAGTTTGAATGTTTGCTAGCAGTAATTTAAGACCTGAAACAATCACAAAATCTTTTGTTTTCAATGTATTCGATCTTATATGATTTGTTTTGATTTAAATTGAATTAATTCAAATAAAAATCAAAATAAATAATAAAAATAAGATATGGACAAGTGGCAAAGGATAGAGCTCGTGGACTATGTTGCCAACTCAAAACAAGTGAAAAAGATTGGGCCCATTTGGCAAAATTTGAAGTTTTAGGGATAGTCTACTTTTGGCAATTTTGCAAAAAGGGTCAACTTCACCAATGCATAAATTCCTCAATTTTGACTCTTTGGAGGTGTTCTTTGACTTTTTAGAAAGCTTGAGATGTCCCCTAAGCAACCCTTTTTGTCTCATCTCATTTTGATATTCCATGCTCGTGTATGAAGCTTTAAAAAAAAGGTGTTTTTGTTGACTTTTCAAAATGACCTATAATGTCCAAATTCATAACTTCTTGTGAGTGCATATTTTGACCTTGGGAGATGAAGAGGGATTGTAGGTAATTGCATCCTCTTCAAAATGATATTTGAATGGGTCATTTCTCATAAATTATGAGAAAGTTATGCTTGGTCAAAGTTGAGTTGACTTTTCCTACAAAACCCTAATTTAGCAACTTTTGAGTCTTGATGAATTATGAACAATCCTTGATGAATCATGATCAACCCTTGATAAAATGATGAAATATCCTTAAAAATGATAATGTTGACCAAAAATCTTGAAGTTTGACTGTATGTGGGCCACAATTGACTTTTGCCCTAGCACAGTCGATTTTCAGGCCTTTGAGCAATTGACTGAGCAAACTTCCTCTACAAGGCTTGAAACTTGACATGGATGATCTTGATAACATATTAGGACATTGGTGAGCATTTTGGGTCACTTGGATTCAAGTATCTTGATGCAACATGAAACCCTAATTTTGAGGTAGACTGCCTTAGGAGAGAGCTTGTATGGCCAACCCTTGGACTACTTTGAGCAACTTAAGGATCTTTCTTGAAATGTTTTGAGAAATATGGGAGGGAAAATTTTGGGGTATAACAGCTGCCCCTGTTCAATATTCTTAAACCTGAGGATGTAGATTGGTTTTCGAGCCTTTCGTGATCCGAAGGTGGAAGATGATTAAACACTAGAGTGCCCAGAAATTTGCACTCGCATGAAGTGGTGATTGTCTTGCGATGTCGGGAATGGGATTAAAGATACCAGCCGAAGGAGTGCCGATCGCATAAGAGATTCCTTAGCAAGAGCTTGTATACCTGTCATTGAAGAAGATTCTGTTGGGGAAGGCTGATCTCTGTCTTGAGATAAATAGAATTTTAGGAGCTTCGTCGTCCGTTATTCTGTTGGGGAATCATCTCTGTTGAATTTTAGGAACTTCGGTCGTCCGTTATTCTACTGAGAAACTGTCTCTTAGTCGAGGAGGTGAAAATGAACAGTTATGTGGTCGTGGCCCAGGCTTCATAGTAATACGACCATTTGCTATCTGGTCGTAATCCAGGCTTTACAGACTTACTGGGGAGATGAGATTAAACTTGCTATTCGGTCGTAACCCAGGTTTCGCAACTTCTTAATTCTTATCTGGTCGTAATCTAGGTTTCGGAAGGAATTCGAATGTTATCTGGCCGCATTCGGGCTTTAACTTGAATTTATGGACACTAATATTCGGTCGACTCCGGGCTTTTTAGTAACTGTCCAGGTAAACTGCTATTCAGTCGAAATCCAAACTTCGCAGGGTCTTATCTGGTCGTAATCCAGGCTACACAATACTTTACTTCTTATCTGGTCGTAATCCAGTCTTCAAATGAGATCAAATGGCTATCCGGTCGTAATCCAGGTTTCCCTTTGGCTTTGGGACAACTAACACCCGGTCGTAATCCGAGCTTCATAGTATCTGGCCGGGTGAACTGCTATTTGGTTGTAATCCAAGCTGCACAGTATCCCTTATTTGTTATCTGGTCGAAATCCAGTATTCACAATACTTTACTTCTTGTCTGGTCGTAATCCAGTCTTTAGAAGAGATCAAATGGCTATCCGGTCGTAATCCTGGTTTCCCTTTGGCTTTGGGCCAACTAACATCCGTTTGTAATCCGAGCTTCATAGTATCTGGCCGGGTGAACTGCTATTTGGTCGTAATCTAAGCTGCACAGTATCCCTTACTGTTATCTGGTCGAAATCCAGCCTTCACAATATCTTTAACCGCTATCTGGTCGTAATCTAGGTTTCACAGGAACTTGTATTGTTGTCTGGTCATAATCCAGGCTTCACAATAATTTGTTGAGCTGTTATCTGGTCGTAATCCGGGTTTCACGGCCTGCTGAGGATTTAAACTATTATCCGGTCGACTCCGGGCTTCATAGCTTGCTTTTGTGAGAATTTGATTGTATGTTTCCTGAAAGGTAAAGGTTAGCTGCATGTGATACATGATATGTATCAGGAAATGATGTTCTCAAAATAAATGAGATTGTGATGTATGATGCGTATATGCATGTGTCATGATGTATGGAAATGTGATTTTTTTAGCTAGGGAAAATAAATCCCGGATTGCTGCTGGAGAAGAGAGTTGAATCCTTTGTTTCCGCTGGGGATAGTGAATGAAGATGATTGTGATAATAAACCTGCAGGAGAGAATAACTCCGTTGGGAAATAAACTTGTGAGGAAATGGCTCTGTGGGGAGGACATGCTCTACTGAAGATTCCGCTGATAAATTCAGCTAGGGATAAAATTAACGTTGTTGGTGATAATAAACCCTGTTGGGGATTGAATTTCTTATTGTGAAAGGAATGAACTCCGCTGGGGATGATCTTTCAGTTGCGACTTCACTGGGGATAACCTTTTAGACTCTACTGGGGACAATCTTCCAGAGTCTACTGGGGATGATTCTCCAAACTCCACTGGGGAAGATTTTCCAGACTATGCAGGGGATAATTGTCTAGTGTTGATGATGGATAAACTCTGCTTGGGGAAAATATTGCCGACTCATTCGCGGTTGTGAGCCTCAGCTGGGGAGAGTTAACATTACTGTCTTTTTCTTACTCTGCGGGGAGTGAATGTACCTCAGTCATATTCTTCAGCTAAATCTACCTTTGTACCTGGTGGACAGAGCAACTGTAACGTCTGGACAATTCTTATTTGCCCCTGTACCTGATATTACGAGTAATCGTCTTTTGTTTCGTATGTAAATATTTATGAGCAGCAATTATTGTCAAATGCATATATCAAAAATGGACATTGGACGTTCTTGCAAAGCAAAACAGAAAAAAGAAAACAGTTTGAAATTTCTTTGTGAAAATGAATTGTATTAACTTTGAAGTTTGGCCCGTAAATAGGCGTTTTGTACAAGAGGCTGACGTCCTAGTAAGAGAACACCGCCGAACAAATAGAATTTATACAATTTGTGGAAAACAAAGAAAAACAGCTATGTGAACAATCCCATTGGGTTCCAACTCTGCTATTGCCTTTATGTCCTCGAGCATCTCATCACTTTTCTACTTGGTTGACGGTAGATAAGATTGATTAGTGTCGTTCGAGCTTGATAGTCGATACCGAAGTCTGATTGCAAGGTGATCCAATGAGACATAGTGTTACACTTTGATCCCTAATTTTTGTCTGAACCGCCCTTTCGGGTTTTCAGTCCACCGGGATACCCTTTTTTGCCCAAGCCGCCTTTTCAGGTTTTCGACTTGCCAGGTGTACAAATTTTTTTCATTTTCATCCCTTATTTTTGCCCGAACCCTTTTGGTTCGTCGGGAAGCCCTTATTTTTGCCTAGGCCAGTCGACCTAGCGGGTCTTTGATTATGCGTAGTATCTTTTCACTATGTCTGCATTGATGGGGTGAGGAAGGTTGTCACCACCATGGTGGTTAGAATCATAGCTCCTCCTGAGAAAATGTTCTTAACCACAAATGGCCCTTCGTACGTAGGGGTCCATTTGCCCCTGGGATCACCTTGTGGTAGGATGATGCGCTTGATCACCAGATCCCCAACTTGATACTCTTGTCGTATAACTTTCTTGTTAAATGCCTTGATTATCCGCTTTTGATACGTTTGACCATGACAAATAGCAGTAAGTCTCTTTTCGTCGATTAAGTTCAACTGATCAAGCCGGGTCTGGATCTAGTCGTCTTGGCTTAAACCTGCATCTTTCATAATCCGAAGAGAGGGTATCTGAACTTCAATGGGGAAGACTGCCTCCATACAATATACCAAGGAATAGGGTGTTGCCCCTGTTGATGTTCGCACTGAGGTATGGTAACCATGAAGAGAAAACGGTAACATCTCATGCCAGTCTTTGTATGTCACCGTCATCTTATACACAATCTTTTTGATGTTCTTATTAGCCACTTCCACAACCCCATTCATCTTCGGCCGGTAGGGAGAAGAGTTGTGATGCTGTATCTTGAACTGCTTGCAGAGTTCGGTGATCATCTTATTATTGAGATTTGTACCATTGTCCATAATGATCCTCTCTAGTACACTATATCGACAGATCAGATTATGCCGAATAAACTGTGCCACAACGTTCTTGGTTACAGTAGCAAAGGAAGCTGCTTCAACCCACTTCGTAAAGTAATCAATTGCTACCATGATGAAACGATGCCCGTTGGATGCCGTAGCTCTGATATCGCCGATCATATCGATGCCCCACATTGCAAAAGGCCAAGGTGTTGTCAAGACGGTCAGAGGTACTGGAGGTATGTGCACCTTATCAGCATAGACTTGGCACTTATGACAGGTCCGAGAATGCTGATAACAGTTGGCTTCCATGGTAGACCAATAATATCCTGCCCGTAGGATCTTCTTTGCCATGGTATGTCCACTGGAATGAGTTCCGAAAGTACCTTCATGTAACTCTACCATAATCCTTTCTGCCTCGTTCTTATCCACACATCGCAGTAAGGTTGAGTCATGGTTACGCTTGTAAAGAATTCCATTGTTGATGAAGAACTTCACCGCGAACCTCCTCAGAAACTTATTATCATTAACAGATGCACCCTCAGGGTATTCTTGAGCCTCAACATACCTTTTTACCTCGTGAAACTAGGGTTTATCTATTACCTCTTCAGTCTCAATGTCACAGCAATGTGCGGGTTCGTCCAACCTCTCAATGGTAATCTGGGGAACCTCGTTGTCCCACCTGACTTTGAACATAGAAGACATCGTAGCTAGCGCGTCCGCCAATTGATTCTCCTCTCTAGGGAAGTGTTCAAAGGTTATCTCCTCGAAGTGTGGAAGCAACATCAGTACATACTCCTTGTAAGGAATAAGATTTGGATGTTTCGTATCCCACTTGCCTTTGATCTGACTGATCACGAGAGCGGAATCTCCGAATACACTTAAGAACTTAATCCTTAGGTCAATAGCCGCTCGAAGACCCATGATGCACGCTTCATACTCCGCCATATTGTTGGTGCAGTTGAAACATAGTCGGGCGGTGAATGGAGTATGAGAGCCTTCAAGAGATATGATCACCGCGCCAACGCCATTACCCAAAGCGTTTGAAGCTCCATCAAAGTACATAGACCATCGGGATCCCTCCTCGGGTCCTTCATCCGATCCAGGTGTTTCACAATCAGTCACCAACATGATGTTCTCATCCGGGAACTCGAAGTTCATAGACTGGTAATCATCCACTGCTTGATGTGCTAAATGATCTGCCAACACACTCCCCTTGATTGCTTTTTGGGTCGTGTATTGGATGTCATACTCAGTCAAGATCATCTGCCATCTTGCTATCCTTCCGGACAAGGCAGGCTTCTCGAAGATATACTTGATTGGATCCATCTTTGATATCAATAGAGTAGTGTGAGTCAGCATATACTGTCTCAGCCGGAGAGCAGCCCATGCTAAAGGGTAGCAAGTTTTCTCAACAACGAGTATCGGGTCTCGCAGTCGGTAAACTTTTTGCTAAGGTAATAAATAGCATGCTCTTTTCGGCCAGACTCGTCATGCTGCCCCAGCATGCACCCCATTGAATTATCAAGTACTGTCAAGTATAAGATCAGAGATCTCCCTTCAACTAGAGGCATCAGAATAGGTGGCTCTTGGAGATATTCTTTGATCCTTTTGAAAGTGGCCTGACACTCATCATTCCACTTTACCACTTGATCTTTCTTCAATAACTTGAAGATCGGCTCACAAGTAGCAGTCAGATGTGAAATAAATCGGGCAATGTAATTCAACCGTCCCAAAAAGCCTCTGACTTCTTTTTATGTTCGGGGAGCTAGCATTTCCTGTATAGCCTTCACCTTTGCGGGATCCACTTGAATACCTTTATCACTAACGACGAAACCCAGCAGCTTACCAGACCTCACCCCGAAGGTGCACTTGTTCGGGTTTAACCTCAGCTTGTACAACTTCAACCTGTCAAATAACTTCTGAAGATGGTCAAGGTGTTCTTCCTCAGTCCGGGACCTTGCAATCATGTCATCAACGTATACCTTAATCTCATGGTGAATCATGTCGTGGAACAAAGCGACCATGGCGCGCTGATACGTTGCTCCAACATTCTTCAATCCGAAAGGCATGACTTTGTAGCAAAAGGTACCCCACTGTGTGACGAACGTTGTCTTCTCCATGTCTTCCGGAGCCATCTTAATCTGATTGTAACCAGAAAAACCATCCATAAAGGAGAAGACCTTATGCTATGCGGTGTTGTCAACCAGAACATCGATATGAGGCAAAGGGAAATCATCCTTGGGACTCGCCCTGTTCAGATCTCGATAGTCTACACACATCCGAACCTTACCATCTTTCTTCGGTACCGGAACCACGTTAGCAACCCATTGTGGGTAAGAAGTAACTGCTAGAAAATCGGCATCAAATTGTTTCATAACCTCAGCCTTTATTTTCTCAGACATCTCTGGGTGCATTCGGCAAACTTTATGTTTCACTGGAGGACAGTCTTCCTTGGTGGGAAAACGGTGAACCACAATATCAGTATCCAACACAGGCATATTTTCATAAGACTAGGAAAAGATCTCAACATAGTCACGCATCATCTGTATCAACCGTTGCTTAACACTAGGCTCCAGATTTGCACCGATCTTGACCTCTTTCTTGTCTACCTCTGTACCCAGATTTACTGTTTCCACTGGCTCTTCATGCGGCTGTATGGCCCTTTCTTCCTGAAGTAACAGTCTAGCAAGTTCCCCAGGAACTTCACAATCATCCTCACCTTCTTCCTCGGCTTGTTTGATCGTACTTTCGAAGTCATAACTGGCAGTAGCAGAGTCGTTATCAGTGGGATCCAGAGTGGATGTAGACCTGTATATGTGAGTGTTTGTAAGATAAATAGCTGTTTTGCAAGATAGAAAAGAAAAATAAGGAGCACAAAATTCGTAATGCAAGAAAACGTCCAATGCTTTTATTGATGATATATGTGTTGTACCCCAAAATTTGCCCTCCCATATTCTTCAAGATTTGTCAAGATCAAGCTTCAAAATCACTCAAAGGTTGCACAGTCCAATTGCCTCCTAACACAGTCAAAATTAGGGTTTTGGTTCTGGCAAAGAAGTTGAAGTTTCCAAGGGTCCAAACAAGTCCCACATGCCTACATACATTTTCAAGCATCCATATGCCAAGTTTCAAGACTCACAGCATCAAGTTGCACAGTCAAAAACCCTAATTGCTTCACAGTCAACTGCAGGGGCAAAATGGTCATTTGACAGTCAAAAATCCAAACTT
The DNA here is from genome assembly GCA_948472305.1 of Vicia faba. Classification (NCBI taxonomy): domain Eukaryota; kingdom Viridiplantae; phylum Streptophyta; class Magnoliopsida; order Fabales; family Fabaceae; genus Vicia; species Vicia faba. The sequence continues at coordinate 1,373,184,801 of OX451737.1, read as the reverse complement.
TTGGTCAACATCTTATTTTGAAGCCACAAACATCATTTGATCAATTCTTGATCATGATTTCACAAGCATGGCTCAAAAAGTCTCAAGATGCAAAAGTTTCTATTTTTGGACAGTTGGAAAAGTCACCTGCAAATTGACCAGGGCATAACTTCCACATGGTTTATCAGAAAAATCCCATCCAAATCTCATTTTGAAGAGAATGACATTTCCTACAACTCATCTTCACACTTCAAGTCCAAGAAATGCTCTCACAAAAAGTTATCAATTTCAACATTATAGGTCATTTTCAAAAGTCAACAAAAAGGGACTTTAAGTCAAAGACCATAACTTGATATTGGTAAATCAAAATGGCATGGTACCAAAGACATTGGTTATAGGACTTCAAGACCTTTCCAAAATGTCCAAGAACATGATCAAAGCTTAAAATTGAGCAAGATATGCCTTGTGAAAGTTGGGAAATTTTTGGGAATTTTGAAAAGTCAACTTTGCTTCAAATGGCTCAAAATTGCTAATGGGCCTCAATTTCTTCCATGAAACATTATCCAAAGGCCATACACGACCCATTAAGCTAAAAGGGAGTTATTTTATTATTTTTAATTAATTAATTGAATTTTTAATCATATTAATTCATTTAATTAAAATTAATTATGAGAAAAATACAAAAGCATGTGTTTTGAATCTTTTTATGCAGCTAATATGTCCATTATGAGCTCAAGATTTCGTGCACATTCTAAAAGGAAAGAATCTTCCATGATTTGGCATAATTAGCATGAAAAAGATTGAAAAAAGATCATGGAAAATCAAGTATTCAAAGTCATAAATGGATGGATTTTGGGCTGACTTTTAACCTAATTCTATTCATATACATGTACACAATTGAAACCTAAAAAGGAGGACACAAGAAGCTGCGCAGAAAGGAAGAACAATATTGCACTTTTTCATAAAATATTGAAAACTGTTTTCCTACTTAAGGGACAATTCAAGGTCTAAAAACGATTCTAATACATTGGCGGACCTTCCAGGAACCTGTTAGCATCAAGAATCATTCCAAACGCGCAGAGAATCAGAAGATACAGATCACACGGTTTGCAATAATTTCTTGAAACCCACATCATGATTCATGCACTTTTAATCATTGTTCTTGGATGATTTAGACTGATATTGATCTTCTGAAGCTAATGATATAATCCAATTGCATTGTAAGGCCCTGTATCATAATTCACCATGAGAGTATTTTAGGGTTTCAGGACCTTTGATTTAGGGGTTTTTCACGTCTGGAAAAATTGGCCAACCAAACCCATATCATTGAATTCAGGAGCTCCAGACGAAAAGAACCATTACCTCGCGCTCAATTTATGATACGGCATGTGCTAATCGCTATTATTCACCATGTTATTTAGTGGGGGTTTAAAACCCCCGCTACTTGTTTTATATTTTTCAGGAAGATGAAGAAGAAAGCTAGGTGTCATAACATGATGGGGTAATTCAAATACTGGCGCGCTTTTTCTTGGTGCAGATCATTAATCATTGTTTTCATATATATTATTTACCTTTCATTATATTAACGAATATGTTAAATGGCTCAGTTGGTGGAAAAGGATAATTGCAAGCATTGGGACCTGGGTTCGATCCCCAGGTCCCCCATATAATTTGTTCTATTTTGTCATACAATATTCATATGCAGCGCTTCCTTCAAAGCTTCACCATGCATCCTCGCCTGCTTGCCAGCCAAGTGTCCAGGAGATCAATCCAAAGGCCAAAATGTGGAGACTATCATGCACGCTCAGTCAACCACAAGCACATGATCAGGAAAGTCAAAGATGGCTTTGTCTAATGGGCCAAGATTCTTCCAACAACACCTCCATAATTGGGCCAGATACCCCCAGGGTTTGCTCAATCTTTTCATTTTTTTTCTTTATTTATTTTTCCTTTTATTCTTTTAATTATTATTTTGATTAATTGCTTTTATTTAATTCACAAAATAATTTTTATAACATATAAAAATCAGAAATCAAAAAAATAAAAATATGTTTTATTTAATGTTTAGTTCATTAATATTTTTGTAAATAAATTTTTAATAATCAATTTAATAATTTAGGTTTAAATTTAAATGTTTTTCTTAATAACTAAAATATATAGAAATTAGGGTTTTTTTAGCATTTTTATTCTTATTCCTAATAAATAATTTCTTCCTATCATTATCATCATTAATTATTAATTATTTTGTAAATAAACATGTAATTAATTCATTAGAATAAATTAGGTTTTAAAACTTAAATTTTTTTCTTAATAAATTAAAATATGTAGAAATTAGGGTTTGTAACATTTTCATCCTTTTTCTTAAATAAATAAATAATTTCTTATTATTATTATTATTATTAACTACTAATTTATTTTTGTAAATAAACATGTCATTAAATAATTAGTATAAATTAGGTTAAACTTTAAATCTTTTTCTTTAATAATTAAAAAATGTTTAGACTTAGGGTTTCTTTTAACATTAATTTTCTTTATTCTCATTAAATTTCATAAATACTAAAAACCATAAAAAATGATTTCTTTTCTCATTAAATAATTAATTAACTTTCAGTTTCAATTTAACTTCTTTAAAGGGTCCAACGCCCTCGCATATTCGATTCTAATTTCTCCGCGCGCATTTATTCTTATTTTATTTTTCTTTGTAAATATTAATGTAATTGTCAAAGCCCTGTAATAGTAATTAGGAAATTTACTTACTTTCTGCATTTTATTAAAAAAACGGGTCTTTGTTAATTTGGCGATGTATAGACCCGCGCCTTGTAATAGCTTAGGACTTTACTTTCTGTATTTTAATTTCCGCGACCCTTAACTGCTAAACTTTGCATGAAAGAATGAATGGCCCAAATAAAATCAAAGCGTAGATCACCAAAAGCATGACAAGATAAAACATAACTGAAAATAACACACGAATTCACACACCACTCTTATGGTACGCCTCACTGTTGCCTTGCCCCTCAAAACGTGGTCGTCGAGTATAGGACATTTTAGTAAGTCCTTATGTCCATGAATATGGCATAGGGGTAGCTTCTAAGGTGTCCTACTGTTTCTCTGGTGACCACACTGTCCCCTAACTCGAATTGACCCGAACACCTCCAGCGGTGGTGCTACCTATCTCTCAATGGTGGGATGGCACTACTTTAAGGACATTTACACAGCCCAATTCCTTAGGGTAGGTGGATGACTCATAGATACTTGCTCTAATTCAAAAACAAATCAAAAACTTTTTTCACACCGACACTTTCAAAAAGCTTTCAAAACAATTTTTTTCAAACACTCTTGAGGACTGATACAAGAGTCGATCTGAAACTTTTAAACGAAACTTTTTTCAAACTCACTCACAATTGAAAAGCAAACCATTTTGAAAACACAAATGAGCAAGTACCTAAGAGCCCATGGATAACCATGGATAGAAAAGGGTGCTAACACCTTCCCTTTCTATAAATCTACCTCCCGAACCGAGAACTATTCTCATAAGGAATTTTGCTGTGCTTTTGTCCTGTCCATGTTGGAGAAAATAAAAGATGGTGGCGACTCTTGCTTACCGCGACATTTCGCGAAACCAGCTTTAAACAGTCAGTTCCAGATCCACCGATCACAATATGGAAATGACAAATATTAAGCCCTCACAAACAAAGCCACAGTGCCTCAGGTAAGACACCAGGCCATAAAGTTTTAAATTTTTTGTTACAAACTCAAAACAAAAGTCTTATTACTGTGTAATAAAAGAAATGGGCACGAAGTCCTTCGCCGTCCAATTTCTTAATCCACCATCAGTAGTCGGGTAAATCCAGCTGTCGAAATCTTACTCTTCATCATCATCTCCAATTGCATTTACTCCCGCGTCATGTTTTAGCATAGGAGCCATTATGACATTAGTTTTTTTCGGTGCTTCAAACTCAATTTCTTTAGCTTCAATCAGATCCTGCACTTTATTCTTCAAAGCCCAGCAGTTATTGGTATCATGCCCTGGGTTATCGGAGTGAAAAGCACAGCGGGCGTTCGAATTATACAGCGGTGATGTAGTAATGGGATTCTTCGGGGCTTCCCTCAGAGTCACCAAGTTGGTCTTTAACAACTACGGCAAAATTTGAGACAGGGTCATACTGAGCCGAGTGAATTGTCTCTGCGGCCTCTCTGCTCTTTGCTGAGTGTTGCGTTGTGGGGCAATAGTTGGTCTCGATATTACTACCGCATTAACTGCTTGGCGGCATTCGGGTCGGATTTGGCTCCTCGAGCTGTAAACTGCACTAGATTCCTTCTTGAAAGGCTTCTTCTCTGTACTTGACGAAGCACCTTTCTGTATCTTGCCAGTTTTGATACCGGCTTCAACTCTCTCCCCAGTCATAATCAATTCAGTAAACCTGGACGATGAACTACCGATCAAATGATTAAAATATGGACCAGACAAAGTCCCGAGAAACATATCCACCAACTCTCTATCATCCAGAGGGGGTTGTACTCTTCCAGCAAGATCCCTCCACTTCTGAGCGTAGTCCTTAAAACCTTCGCTCGCACCCATAGACATACCCTGAAGTTGAGTACGCATGGGAGCAAGTTCAGCATTATACTGGTACTGCTTGTAAAAAGCAGCAGCAAGGTCCTCCCAGTTACGGACGTTAGCTCCTTCCAGTTGGTAGAACCATTCGAGTTGAGTCCGTGACAGACTATCTTGAAAGAAATGAACCCAGAGGTTTCTATCGGCAGTATATGGTTGAATCTTTCTAACATACGATCGGAGGTGTAACTTCGGACAGGAGACCCCGTTGTACTTAGCAAAGATAAGAGCTTTAAACTTGTGCGGGATCACCACCCCAGATGCCAAACTCAAATCTCCGAAGTCCAGACCAGGGATTTTATGGATCTCCATTGCACTAAACCGGTCATCGAGTTGCTTATACCTATCCTAGGCAGGAGGATACTGGTCTTCATCAAATTCAGTGTCATTGTCAGAAACCACAGGGCTAGGACCCTTCCTTTCTTCTTGATTCTCTCCTCCTCCAGATGAGTGAGACAAATCAATTTCTTCTCGCAACCTGTTCCCAAATTTGTGACCCATATTCAGGAGGACCGTCCTCTTCTTCTTCTTCTTCTTCTTCTTCTTGTCCTTCAAGATAAGTGTCTTCAAATTTTTCTTCCCCTTGGCCAGGTTCAAGAACATTTCCTGGAACTGAGCATTCTGAGCTTGCAGATCCTTGATGGCTTGATCAGTAGATGTTTCAGAAGACATGTTTGCTGAAATAGACAGCGAAGAAGATGAGAAACCTGTAAGGGTACCTGTAATGAGGTGCATGGGAATGGAATGCGTATGAAATGATTTCAAAGGCTTAAGGAGATTCAAATTTGTAAACCAAAATGAAACACACTTTTATTAGATTAAAACATGAAACAATGTTTAACAAAATCCTTTAAAGCATTACAAAAGAAATATTGAAAAGCAAGTCTAAACTAAAAACAATAAAAGACATCAGCACTCCCATGGTCATTTTCCTTTCGTGCTAACATAATCGTTGATTGTCCTCTCAGTCTCCAACTGCCTTGTAAGCTTCAGGATCTTCTGTTCCTGCTCATGATACTTTTCTTTGTAGGTATCCCGTTCTTCCCTTAGCTGGATCCAAGACCTCTTCAATGCCCCAATATCAGTAGGCATGTATGGATGGATGACCGTATAAGGAACCCATTCTTCATCAGTACGATCCACAATCACTGGCAAAACGGCTTCGTATGGTATCCCCAGCTTTTGAGCACGGGCTCGAACCCACTGAAGATATGGTTGCATCGGGAGAGAAGTCTTCATTCCTAGCTCATGTGGACCAGACTTGTTCACCCTGTCCCAGGCTCGTATAAATCTTCGGCGATGTCCCTCAACATCCCCCATGAAGTCAAAGACAATGTCTGGAAGCAGCAACTCATGAGGACCGTCCCTTCGAGCTCGTCCAAACTGTTGTAGGGCCAAACAAAGATTATAGGTTATCCCTCCTCTAATTCCAAGCAATGGAACATTGGGGTATTCCCCAGACCGATCGATGACAACTACCTTTTCCATATCTTTAGTGCTCCAGAGGATGTCCGTATGAGCAAGGGACATAATTCTGTAAGCCCAACCCATACCTTCCTCATTCTTCAATATAGATTTGGGGAGGTGAGAAATAAACCACCTCGCCAGCAATGGTGCACAGCACATGAGAGTTCCCCGTTTCTGAACAGTACGGGTATAAAGAGCATGCACAATATCACCCAAGAGAGTAGGCACTGGGTTACGAGACATGAAGATCTTAACTGCGTTTACATCAATGAAAGAATCTGAATTACGGAACAGAACCAAGCCATAGATGAGAAGAGCCAGGATGTCTTGAAATGCTTGAAAGTCCAAACTATCCCAGAACTGTTGAGCCTAATCAATCAAGAACTTAGCCAAGAAACCTTTTATCCCACTCCGAGTCTCCCAGTTAGATACTATATCAGCCTTTGTTAGATGGCGGGCTGAAGCAATATCCTCTGGCCTAGGAGCTATCTCCAAACCTGTAAATAATGTCTTCTCTAGAATAGATATGCCAAGTAAATCGGAGAACTCCTCCAAAGTAGGGACCAACTGATAGCCCGGGAAGGTGAAACAGTGATGCAATGGGTCAAAAAACTGGAACAACACACTCATCATTTGTTCATCCAACTTGGAAGTGACCAGGCTGAGGAGATGACCATGTCTTCTGACAAAGGAAGAAGTATCAGGAACCTTTGAAACCAACTCTCTAAGTTGAGCAGGTATCTGCACAAAGTTGATATGAATGGTATTTCTACGCATAGATGCCATGATCTGTAAAACAGAACAAAGATGAATCCCCTCGGTCTTTGAAATGGTTAGTCTAATGAAATGTGCATGCAATGTCATGATGCATGATGTCATGAGAAAAACACACCACAGGTATCACAGATAGCAAACATGGTAAGGGCAAACAAGTCACACAATAGCCCTTAAATTTCAGGCTGGCATGGAGTTTAGGTACTACCCTCTTGCAGTTTAGTTGGTTCAACCTGTCCTAGTAATAGTAACCGGGTTCTAGAGGTTCTCAATATCACTGACCATCCTCGACCTGTCATAATTCCAGTTTAGCAACCTTTTCTTGCGGCCGAAATCATCGCGAGAGTATGGTCTCAATGAGTGTAGCATACTGCTACTTTTCTATGGCCAAGTTGGTCAATTATAGGTTCTAAGGTCAGTTGATGCTTAATGACCCATTAGCAGCCTCATACTCTCCTTGTTCCTCCACAAGGGATATCGGTACCAACTAATGTGTCACACCAACGTAGCTACTGCTTCAACCGTATCGGTCTACGCCATACAGTTCCCTCACAGTCTATTGCTACTTACATAAAAGGTGTCCCCCATATCCGGGTTAGGATCTATAGTAACTCCGATACAAAGCCCACAAAGATAAAGTAAACAGATCAAACAATTGAAAACAATATAATGAACTATTCCTAAAGTACACCCCACTTATTAAGTCCCCAACAGAGTCGCCAATTCCGTGATACGGTGGCCAGAACCGGGACGTGTTTCCCTATTTCGTTAAGGAATTTGTTGGTTTGTGTTTTGCGTTTGTGTTTGCAAAATGTTGCGGTAAGCAAGAGTCGCCACCGTCTTTTATTTTATCCAACAAGGAAAGGAAAAAAGCCTAGAAAAATTCCCTTTTCGATATATTTCTGAGTACGGGGGGTAGATTATAGAAAGGGAAGGTATTAGCACCCTTTCTATCCGTAGTTATCTACGGGCTCTTAGGTACTTGCTCATTATTTTCAAAATTGTTTTCTTTGTGTTTGTGGGCTTTGAAAAGTTTTTTTGTTTCAACTTAGATTTAACTCTTGCTTCTGTCTTCAAGAGTGTAATGAAGTGTTTTGAAAACTTGTTTGTAAAGGAGTGTAAGTGTGAGAAAAAGTTGGTTTTGATTGAGCAAGTACTTAAAAACTAATCTACCTACTCGAAAAAAGAATCGTTATGTATTCGTTTCCTTTAGACAATGCTATCCCACTATTAGTGAGTAGGTAGCACCGTCGTTGGAGTTTGAGGGTCAATTTGAAAGGGACGTACAATCACTAAAGCAATGTTAGGACGTCTTAGTAATAACCCTAGTGTCTTAGATCAATTATCCGAGGAAAAAATATTTGAGGCAACCTTTCCGAGGCAACTATGATCTTTGGACAAAAGGACGACAACTAAAGCACCCTATACTCAATGATCGTTTACCGAAGGCAACCAAGTGGGAGTGTACCCTAGGAGTGCGCATGTACGAGTGATTTAATTTCAGTTTATTTATCTTTGTACATTTAGGGTGATCTAACTGTTTTAAAATTAGTCATACATTCTTGTCATGCATCCTATTATCATACATCTAACAGTTAATAATTTGCGGAATTTAAAAGTGCGGAAATTAATCTAAGTTATTACAAGGCTTCGGGTATTTACATAGCCAAAAACAAACCCTTGAAAAGTAAAGCGGTAAATAGAAATAAAAAGTCTTAATTAAAACTATTACAAACTGTAGGCGGTTACAATAATTGGGCAAAATAAAATAAAGCGCGCGATGACAAATTAGATCAAATGCGAACTAGGGTTTTGACCCTTCTATCCTAATTAAAAGAGGAAAATGTTTTTGTTGTTTTAATAAAAGAAATAAGTTTTCTAAATTAAATATAAAAAATTAATTAGTGATTAAATTAATTAATAAAAATAATTACATGACCCATTTTTTGTTTTTTTTGGTTATTTTAGGAAAAGATAAAATATAATTGAATTAGTAATAAAACTTATTTGTTCTAATTATTTTTAATTATGTACAAAATAATTAAAATTGTCTAAATTAATAAACCTAATTAAATTAATTAATTTTTTACTAAAAATAAATATTCTAAATTAATTTCAGTTTATTTATCTTTGTACATTTAGGGTGATCTAACTGTTTTAAAATTAGTCATACATTCTTGTCATACATCCTATTACCATACATCTAACAGTTAATAATTTGCGGAATTTAAAAGTGTGGAAATTAATCTAAGTTATTACAAGGCTTCGGATATTTACATAGCCAAAAACAAACCCTTGAAAAGTAAAGCGGTAAATAGAAATAAAAAGTCCTAATTAAAAATATTACAAACTGTAGGCAGTTACAATAATTGGGCAAAATAAAATAAAGCGCGCGATGACAAATTAGATCGAATGCGAACTAGGGTTTTGACCCTTCTATCCTAATTAAAAGAGGAAAATGTTTTTGTTGTTTTAATAAAAGAAATAAGTTTTCTAAATTAAATATAAAAAATTAATTAGTGATTAAATTAATTAATAAAAATAATTACATGACCTATTTTTTGGTTTTTTTGGTTATTTTAGGAAAAGATAAAATATAATTGAATTAGTAATAAAACTTATTTGTTCTAATTATTTTTAATCATGTACAAAATAATTAAAATTGTCTAAATTAATAAACCTAATTAAATTAATTAATTTTTTACTAAAAATAAATATCCTAAATTTAATTGGATAGAAAAATATTTTTGGTGATTTTTTTGATAAAAAGAAAATAATTTTTGGTTAGTAAATAAATTAAATAAGTTAAATGAAATAATAAACAAAAATAGAAAATAAAATAGAAAGATAGAATGGGCCTGAATAATGGGGGTGCAAATAGTCAGATCTAGGCCCAAAATGGTGACGTCCACGTTGACTCTTTGGATCCAATGTATTGCGTTTGACTTGGCTCATGGTGGTCTCTCCTAGATGGCCATCAGATTTGGCCATCTGGCCACTTGGCGTACCAGATATGGAGTGAGTATGATAGTCTTTATGCTTGCAAGCGCACCTGATTACTGAAAAGAAAATAATATCAGAGGAATGGGGGACCTGGGATTCGAACCCAGGCCCCAAGGCAATTTCCAGCGCTGCACCATTTGTTTTTTGTTGTACATAGGATAAGAAATAATAATAGTATACAAAAAAGCGTGTTAGTGGAGGAAACAAAAAAATGCGCGCAGAAGATTTGAATGGGCCAATGGAAAGGTGACACATAAGTCATCTTCTTCCCTCCTCCGTGGGTAAAAGTCCCAGACTTTTACCTACGGACATTTTGTCTGTCGCTATAGGCAGTGTTCGTTCAAAAATCCTCCATGGGCCATATAAATGAAACCTAACGCCATGGTTGAGTTCGTCTCATTATCCTGAACATGATGGTACCCTTCATCAAGGCTAATTTTCCCTGCATACAAAAACCATGATTCGAAGCTCCGAACCAGTGCAATACAGGGCCGAAATGGCTTGGTTCTTGATTGCTTTGGCTTGCCGAGAGTCCCAGGAGTCGATTGAGATCGTTCAAAGGTCCTGAAACTGCCTCCAAATGGGATTTCGATCTTGCACTTTTCTTGATTTTTTTTCAAATATTGCTTTGCTTGCTGCACCTGTTTCTAACCTATTTTTTGGTCTGGCTTTGTTCTATATGTACCAAGGAATAAATTAGGGTTCCAAAACTGATCCAAATCTTCCTCCTTCAATGATTTTTATTTAATTTGATTCACCTTTAAAACCTTTCCAAACATGGCCTAAATCCAATATTTTTGTGCACACATGCCTTTACACGAGTTTGAATGTTTGCTAGCTGTAATTTAAGACCTGAAACAATCACAAAATCTTTTGTTTTCAATGTATTCGATCTTATATGATTTGTTTTGATTTAAATTGAATTAACTCAAATAAAAATCAAAATAAATAATAAAAATAAGATATGGACAAGTGGCAAAGGCTAGAGCTCGTGGACTATGTTTCCAACTCAAAACAAGTGAAAAAGATTGGGCCCATTTGGCAAAATTTGAAGTTTTAGGGATAGTTGACTTTTGGCAATTTTGCAAAAAGGGTTAACTTCACCAATGCATAACTACCTCAATTTTGACTCTTTGGAGGTGTTCTTTGACTTTTTAGAAAGCTTGATATGTCCTCTAAGAAACCCTTTTGGTCTCATCTCATTTTTATATTCCATGATCATGTATGAAGCTTTGACAAAAAAGGTGTTTTGTTGACTTTTCAAAATGACCTATAATGTCCAAATTCATAACTTCTTGTGGGTGCATATTTTTAACTTGGGAGATGAAGATGGATTGTAGGTAATTGCATCCTATTCAAAATGATCTTTTTATGATTCATTTCTCATAAAGTATGAGAAAGTTATGCTTGGTCAAAGTTGAGTTGACTTTTCATACAAAACCCTAATTTAGCAACTTTTGAGTCTTGATGAATTATGAACAATCCTTGATGAATCATGATCAACCCTTGATCAAATGATGAAATGTAATTCAAAATGATAATGTTGTCCAAAAATCTTGAAGTTTGACTGTATGTGGGCCACAGTTGACTTTTGCCCTAACATAGTCGATTTTCAGGCCTTTGAGCAATTGATTGAGAAAACTTCCTCTGCAAGGCTTGAAACTTGACATGGATGATATTGATAACATATTAGGACATTTGTGAGAATTTAGGATCACTTGGATTCAAGTATCTTGATGCAACATGAAACCCTAATTTTGAGGTAGACTGTCTTAGGAGAGAGCTTGTCTGGCCAACCCTTGGACTACTTTGAGCAACTTAAGGATCTTTCTTGAAATGTTTTGAGAAATATGGGAGGGCATATTTTGGGGTACAACAATACCATATTGATTCAATCACATCAAGATCACATTAGGACTTTTAGTTCTCCTCCCTATCTTTAGCTTTGCTCTTTGAGGAATCACCAAGCACCTTGACTTGTTTTCTTTTGTGATCATACATGTTTTGTTTTAACTTTCCTTTTAATTAATAAAATGCAAAGTTGGTTTGTCTTACTTGTTAATAATGTAGTTAAAGGCAATATGGCTTAGCAAGGTGATCCATGGGTTCATGAGTTTATTTCCATGCCCTAGTCAATAAATATTGACAAATTCAAACCTCACCATTGAAGTTGCCTTGGAAGAAATGGAATGGAAAGGTTTGTTTTGGTTCACCACATTTCAAAGTTATCAAGATTGATTAAAAAGTACAAGGGGTTGATTGAAGAAGTTGTCATGGTTGGACAAGGCCTTGTTCCCATTGGTCACAAGTGCATATTTCTCTCAATTCTCAAGATATGGAAGTTGTTTTGGTTGCTATGAGTTATCATTATCATACTCAACAACTTCTATCTACAAAGAAAAAGTTTTGGTACAATAAGGTTGTTTAAGATTGTCAAAGTTCTTCAAAGCATTTTCTTGACCTAGGAGCTAGGGTTTTGAACTTCAAAGAAGTATATCTTGCCCATCTTTTGGTATTTTTGAGTGATTCCAAAGAAATCCTTCTCATTAAAGGGTTATCAACAAATCATTTCAAAAGTTTCGAGGAGTTTTCATGTGGAAGAAACTTGATGATGAAGAAAGATTACAAATCCTCCAGATGAACCCCCAATTTCCCATGCGTGACTTCAAATGATGATAACTTGGTCAATTTTTATCACCTTGAGCCCACTCTTTTTACACAATGATCTTGAGGATGTGAACTTTATTCCTTCTTTTATATGCAAAGTAAGAAAATTGATGGAGGATTCCCTAAGGATACAAAATATTATAGGTCATTTCATGATTTGTTGCCAACTTCAACAATTCATAACTCTCTTAATTTTTGGATATTTTGAATGGTTCAAGTTTCAAAATTTCATTCAAGAGGTCTATTTCATGCCATCTTTTTTGGTTAAGAGAAAATTCCAATAGGAAGGCCATGTTTGGATGCAAAACATTATAGGTCACTTTTGAAGAAAAACTTGAAATATTTCTAAGTGTGGAAAGTCAACTTGTTTTCCCAACTTTGACTCATTGCAACTTTCAGCTCAAACATCCATTTGATTTCATTCGTTTTCCATTGCAAATCTTGTAACTTTATCTTTCTAAAGGATCAAGAATCAGACCCTAAGACCCCTTGAGTTGAAAATGCCATTGTTTTGAACTTGGTAACTTAAAACTGAAGTTTCTTCAAAAATCAGAATTTGAAATCCTTGATTTAGCTTATAAACATATTTTTTCTACGCATTTTTGCTTCTAAACATGTTTAGTGAACTTCCAGAAGTGATTAGCATAGAAAAATGCACGTTTTGGATGAGTTTTGATCAAAATAGAAGTCACACTTTTCTTCTTTGCAACTTCACACGATTTCCCTCCAAACTTCATTATTTCACACGCTTGAACATTCCATTTGATTCCCTATAAATAGAGGGTCATCCCTCATTCATTTCCTCAAGCTTGAACAGCCAAAATCACCCTGCCAAACTCATTCCATAACTCACTTTTTTGCAACTTTGAAATCAGTGTTCAAGCCTTTTTCAATCCAATTTTTCTATCAATTCACCTTCCTTGATCTTCCCTGAAGCTAACCATACAATTACCTTCAAGAATAGTGACCTATATTGATCCATAAAAGTCCAATTTCAGAGCTCTGCAACTCAACTTTAATAGGTAGATTTCTCCATCAATTCTTCAAAGCTTTGATATCATTTTGAAGCTCTTATTGCCCTGGTTCTAGTTGCAACACTTGCTTTTAACTGGAAACGCGTTTTGACCATGAATTTTCAAATTCCTTTTCAAAACTTTCCTTTTAAATTTCTTGAGCTACAGTTTATATAAATTTGTCGCGAAGGTGTGGTTGTCTTTGTCTTGATGAGACGAAGCAAATGACATAGGTCTGAGCTTCTGATTTTATAGTTTCAGAGGCATGCAATTTCACGTTGGCTGATGACCAACGTGTCATCTCCGAACCAATGATGGCATGCCATTTTTTTTTTTGAAAATCTGATTTTACATTTGATTCAGTGCTTTATTCACTAAAGTCCATAACATGCACAGCGCACCAAGTCCACTTGATCTGTTTACTAACGCGTTTTGATAATGATCAAATGGCCCATATTTTTTTGGTTTGATATTTTATTTTTTGATTTTTATTTTAATTGTTTTAAAATTCAAAAAATCATAAAAAATTCATTTTAAGTCCAAAAAATCTAGAAAAAAATTATGTAAAATATTTTTGACTTTTCTCTTTCTAATTTTTATTTTTTCACAATTTTATTTTGTGTTTTGATATTTTTTATAAATTTTCACTTTATTTGAATTTTTTTAAATATTTAAAAATACTTTTATGCATTTTTAAATTATGAAAAAAAATATGGAATGATCAAATGAAATTGTGACAAATATTGGTGACCTCATTTATTTTTTATTTTTGACTTTGTTATTTTTTTTAATCATTTTTGGTTTATTTTACTCATTTCTTTTAATTTTAAAAATAGTTTCTGACTTTAAAAAATTACCAAAAATCTTATAAAAATATTTGAGTCCTTTCCTGATTTTTCTATGGTCTTACTTAATATTTTTGATTAATTTGAACATAGTTGATTTTTCTTTTTTATTTCTATTTTAAAACCCTTTTTAATGTATATATTAAATGCAATATTATTTTGTGATTATTTTCTGGCTGATCTAGGGTTGAATTTTGATCATGAACTTTGTTAACATCATTGGATCCATGATGTTGAGTCTAACGCCATAAAAATAGATGAATGATTTTAATAATAGTTTGATTAAATTTAATTCAAATATGGTTTGTACATTCTTTCCCATCCTTCTTCATCTCATCCCTTTCTTATTGCACTAAGTGTTATTGGAGCATGATCTCTATATCATGTCTCAAAATAAATAGTGCATAGATTTCTATTGACCGACCTCAAAATAGGTGTGACTTCTATATAAGTCCACTTACGATTGCTTAACATAGCGCTAAATTTTTTCCCGATTCGAATAAATGATCATTTATGGCCCAAACCTATGTTTGCAAGCCCAAGTATGTTAATTTAATTTCTTTGATCCAATAACCTTGAGATTCACTGTGTGGAGGCTTTGGTTCTACCAATCCTCTAATGGATCTACAACACTTTTGGTCAACGCGGATTACTTAAACATTGTTGATCATTGAATGGTACTTTTGAGGATTCCAAAATGGATGATATACTTGACAAAAAGCAAATGCAACTTGTTGTGTGGAGGCTTTGGTTCTACCAATCCTCTAATAAGTTCCAAATGCAAGTTTCAAGATGGCCATCCAACTAACCACTAAACATTAACAATTGATTTTACTTTATGCTTTTATTTTTTATGTTTTATGTACCATTTACTTTAGCATTTACATTTCATGCCATTTTTTTATCTTTGCTCATTTGAGCATTTACTTTCTTGTCATTTTTATTTTGCTCACTTGAGCTTTTCTTTTCTTTTCTTAAGATACCTAATAATTAACATGAACCATAAAAAGCTTTAATGATACTTGGACTATTTGGTTACTATCCTTGGCATTATGGAGTATTGGACTTCTTGGACTTAGGATTAGAAACCTTGGCCTATGTTGAAGACCTTGTGACCTCAATTGATATTTTGTCTGGAGTTCTTGAGGTTTACCTCGAGACATTGGCTTGTTTGTTTGTTTTGTGTGCAGGTTATTGTGATTACATTCTTTGTTTATAATCTGGAATTCACCCGTATACTGCCGTTACTCTGCCCAATTTTTGTGAAGACTTAATACACTTGAAGTTTGGTTCTCTCAAGAGGTCTATTATCTTTGCTTACTTGGTTTCAATCCAAAGAATAAGAATTCTATCTTGACTCATAATGTCAAGTATTGGCTTCTTGTTGGTTATATGGTTCTTCTCTCTAGCTTTTACCTTATGCTTTAGGATAGTCTCTTCTTCTCCTCCCATCTTCTTTAATTTCAAAAATCTTCTTCCTCCTTTTGAAAACTCTTCTTGTTTTGAAACTTGACCCATTTTCATAATAAACTTGGACTTAGGTCCATGTATTTTCAAAACCTTTTCATGAATAAACTTCAATCAATTTAATAATACTTTGACATCCTCTTTTTCTTTGTGAGAAGATTAAAAGTCAATCAATCTCATTTCAAATCGTTTTGCTACTTTGGCTTTTTACTTTAAACTTTTCTCAAAATATTAGACTCTTGTCAATCCTTGTAGTGATGCAAACAACTATACTTCTACAATATGTAGTGAAGAGAGATATTTTCCACTAGGGTGTTGAGTGAGGCATTGTTTATGTTGAAATCCAAGCCATATCCTCCACTTTGAGATGATGTAAATTCTCCTTTCTCGTGATTGTGGGTACTAAGTATGTTTTTCCACATGGACAATGACGATGATGTCTTATCTCATAAAATTAACCAACACACTTGTGTTTTAAAATTTTCAAAAGAGGAACCACGTTTACCCTGATCCCCTATTGCACGGAAGGTCGTAAGTAGGCGCTAAAGGTTCGCAACCACGGAGGGTGCAAAAATCATAAAAAATATATTCCTTTTCTCACCTCCACCATCTATTTTACATACATTATTTTATATCCAAAATATACAGATTTTTCAAAGAGGTTCCCGCGGAGTACCGTAGATGTTTAGGGTGCTAATACCTTCCCTTTGCATAACCAACCCCCTTACCTTGAATCGTTCCCCCTCTTTTTGGGTTACTCGCTCTTTTCCCATTCCTTTGGAAACAATAAAGTGCATTGGTGATTTTTATTTTGATCTGTATAAGTCTAGTCAATCCAATGGCTTAGTCTTAAACATTTCTACCGCTACACCCGTAGATAAATATAAATGAAAAGGGTGATAATACCTTCCCTTTTCATAACCTACCCTCCGAACTCAATAAATAGTCTTGAAAGGTGTTTCCTGTTCTTTTCAGCCTTTCCTTATTGGATAAAAGAAAAGTCGGTGGCGACTCTTGCTATCTGCAACAATTGCGACCAAACACAAAACACCCAAGTCATTTCTCCCACTATATTACAGAACTGGCGAATCTATTGGGGAATCTGTACTTAAAAGTAGGGTTAACTAAGGTTTAGATCACCTTTACTTGGTTTCCTTGTTTGACTTTCTTGCTTTACATTATGGTTCCTTGTTTGGGCTTGTTTTGGTCCTCTACCCGGATCTGGGGAACCTTTTAGGTAAGTAGCAATAGATTGTGGAAACTGTGCGGGATATATTGACATGGTTGAAGCAATAGCTATGTTAGTGTGACACATTTGTTGGTACTGGTAGCCCTTGAGTAGTCAAGGAGAATACGGGGCCACTGTGTGGTGTCATGAAGCACTAACTGACCTTAGAACCTTTAATTGAACAACTTGGCCATTAGGAAGTAGTGAGATAGCCGACTTTGGTGTAGTCCAGAGTTGGTTGATACTTGATGCTATGCTCATTGAGATCGGACTTTCGGGATATCTCGGTCGCCAATAAAGAGGCTTGCACTGGAATAATTCCTGATGAAGAAAGATCAGTGATATTGAGATCCCATAGAACCCGATCACTTTCTAGGACATGTTGAGCCAACTAAACTTCAAGAGGGTACGTACCTACAAACCCCATGCAAGCCTAAACCTAAGGACTTGTCTGCTTTGTGTGTATATGACTATTTGTACATAAAAACTTGCTTGCTTTGCATACTTGTACATAACATCATGAAATCATACCATAGAATTTTCAATAACCATTTCAAGGATCTCAAGGGCCTATGATGCAGGGTCATGTTGAACCAGACGCCTATCAAGGGGAAAGAGGATTCATTATCTAAACAAAATGTCGTCAAAGACCAAAGCATGGTAACATGAGTCAAGGGCTATGACCCACTTGACATGGTGAGCTTGATTCTCGTGGAAGGACATCCACCAATACGAAGTTCTCCAATCAAAGTTGTGACCAAAGTTCAACTATTAACATCTTCTTGTGCTTACCCCGCGAGATCCTTGGAAACATGCATCTACATACCATGCATCATATCATGACAGGTTTTCCCCACACATGTTTCCTTATCTCTCTACTGTTTATTTCAGTAAAATGGATATGGAAAAAACAGTGAAGGACCTTCAAGCACAAAATGCTCAATTCCAACAAATGTTCCTGACTTTGGCTTAAGGGCAAGAGGACCTGAAGACTCTTCTTCTCAAAGACAAGAAGAAAAAGCAAAGAAGTCAGTGGGCGTCCTGAATTTGGGAAGGAGGTTCGAAGGACCAACAGAGCGAGCTCTAGAATTCGCAACTATGTCAACTGAGGGGGACAATCAGACAAAAGAAGGGGATCACAGCCTCCAGTCTAAGGAAGAAGAGGCTAACTACACTGAAGAATAGTATCCTCCCGTGGACGAAAAATACATCAACTGGAGGATCGTCTCAACGCCATGGAAATTCAGAGGGTACCTGGTCTAGATTTTGAAGAATTGGGTTTGGTTTCTGGAGTGGACATCCCACCGAAATTCAAGATTCCTGCTTTTGCCAAATATGATGGGGTCTCTTGTCCTAAGATGCATTTGAGATCTTATGTCCGCAAGATTCAGCCTCACACTGCTGACCGGAATCTATGGGTCCATTTCTTCCAAGAAAGTTTGGCTGGAACTCAACTAGAGTGGTCCTATCAGTTAGAAGGAACCAACATTCATACCTGGGAGGACTTGGCTGCTGCTTTCTACAAGCAGTACTAATACTGTTGATCTGGCACCAACTCGCGTGCAGTTGCAGAATATGACCATGGGTTCTAACAAGGGTTTCAAAGAGTATGCCCAAAAGTGGAGAGACATGGATGGCATGGTGTAGCCACCCTTAATTGACAGGGAGCTGATTGACATCTTTATGGGAACTTTGACGGGACCTTTCTTCAATCACCTAATTGGAAGCTCCTCGATCGAGTTCACCGAGCTAATACTGACTGGCGAAAGAGTCGAAGCTGGCATCAAAAGCGGTAATATCCAAGGAGCTACATCCTCTGGTACTCAGAAAAATCCATACAATGGGAAGAAAGAGTCCAATGTTGTGTACGACCAAAAGGTTCATAACAAGAGCAACCACGACCAACACGTGAGGGTAGTTCTGATCTCTAATCCTGCATCGGTGCAACAACGTCAATAGGGGAATCAGCATAAGGAGGCCGCGCCTAAAAGACAATTCACCAAGATCAACATGCCACTGGACCAAGCATTACAACACATGTTGAAGGCAGAGTTGATTACGTTAAAGGCTCCTCTCCGGAATCCCAATACTTCTTCTCCTACTTATCATCCCAATGAAAGGTGTGCATACCATTCTGATAGTCCTGGACACGACACGAATAGCTGTTGGGATTTGAAGAACAAGACTCAAGACATGATTGATGCCAAGGATATTGAGTTTGACCCTCCAGAGGCTCCCAACGTGATCACTGGTCCTATGCCAAATCATTGAGAGCGTCCTTTTCATTTTGAATTTTCAATTGTAATTTATTTTGTTATTCAAACACTTATCTATTAATGTTAAAATCTGTTTCATTAATGCATCGCATATGTTTGTCTTGAATTCATCCATTTCTTTTCACTATATTTAAGCTATGATTTTTACTCTCTTTATGACATTCAACTTTTGCTAAAAGTTACAAGCCTTTATAGGGAGGATGACGAAAACAATGCCATAATCTCATATAGTATGCTTTTGGACATACCTTGTTGATGATGTACAGGTGTTTCTTTCAAACCCTAAACACTAGAGTTATAAGGAAGATAATCCCTAGTCAACCCCTTTGAGCCAAAGAAGTAGGAGTTTTCTTTTTCACACAAATTGAAACCTTTAATCAAAACCTGAGGCTAGGTAGTCTCTCAGTTAATTCAAGTGTGCGTTAAGTCACAAGCTTTCATTTCGTACACAATGAATGACATCAAAAACATTCCTTCTGAATCAAAAAGATGGCGATGGTTCCCTATAAAATAGGCATCCATTATATCCCAAGAGAAAAGCCCACTAAGTCAAAACCTACGAAGGAGACTTAAGAAAAACTGGGGCATCTCGCTGACCGTAATCTCAAAACAAGAACAGTCAGGCAAAAAAATTAGGGATAGTAAATAAAAAAAGAGGACACTACAAATCCTCAACAACATGGAAAATATGGAAAAAAATGACTGCCTTCTAACAAATAAACTTCCAAATTTTTGAACCATCACCAAAACGTCATTCAGACTCAAGAGGAGTTCAAACGCACAATTGACTGAGCTTAGGACTGGAGAACATCACGAAGAACGGGAAGGTACAAATACACTTTAAGTCTTATCCTTTGTTTCTTAAACCGTGAACCAGACCACGATACAACCTTTCAAAGTCCTAATTGAAGCATGGGTTAGTTCGAAAGCATACTATCACAAAAGGTGTCCTGATTCCTGTAAGGCTTTACTCTAAATCTGGAATTTGAATTCATATTCTTACAAAATTATTTTATCTGCTAAAACGCATTTTCAAAACATCAAGACAAGCATAAAAATTTGAATTATTTGAATACTTTTGTTTGCATATATCTACTTGTTTGACAACAGAGAAATCCACATGATGACTATATGTTGAACAAAATTCTCAGTGAACAAAGTCACTTCAAATAGGATGAGACTTCCAATGACAAATCTCCTATAAGCAAGGGGGCATGACATGTCACTGTCTAACTCGTCTGGGGAAGTCAAGTCAAGATTCCGAGAAATCTCTTAAGAAATGTTGAATAGCCGGGGGGCGGGTCTGTATCTGAATCACTTGGGGCATTAAACATGAATTCCAAAAAAGGGTTACGTACGGCCAAGAAAACATTTCCTGGCAGTACTACAACACCTACTACTAGGGGCAGTGACAAATCTCCCACAAAGTCCTTTTCATAAGGTGATCCCCAGCCAGAATTTCAATCTCTAAAAACTTCTCCCCAACTGAGTTTGATCTCAAGAATCCTCGAGGATTTCTGCTTAAGGAAAACACCTCTCCAGCAGATTGACAATAGGGTTTATTTCCCCAACAAACTATCGATTCCCCAGCTTGAGTTTGCCTCTCCGAATGCTACAAATAAAGGGACCACAACCCCTCTTCCCCAGTAGACTATTCTACAATCCCTAGTGAGTTGCTGCAAAACCTGGAAGCCAAACTAGATAACAGTTAACTTCTTTATCCCCAACAAGTTGTTAACTTCCTTTCTCTTCCATCAAGAGATAACTCCCCGGTAGAGCAATTGACAACTAAGACTCCTAAACTTTTTTCCCCAAGCAGGAATCAACACTCTCCACAGAGTTTCCCTCAAACAAAGTCAATACTCCCTATAAGAGTTTTTCTTCAAACAAAAAAACAGGAATCCCCAGCAGAAACATTTTAAAACAAGGTCTGGAGAGGTGTATACTCTTCACCCCCAACGGCAGTCCGGAATTTAACTTCCCAAAACTCCCCAACACTTGTTAAGGATTTATTTTCCAAGACAAAGATACATTCCGACAATATTTCACATTTCATGCATCATATTACATACATGATAAATGCATACAGCACAATCTCATTTATTTTGAGAAAATCATTACGCCATGAATTTGATACATCATGACATTGCATGCAGCTAATTCTTTACCTTTTCAGGAAAGATCAATCAACAGATAACTATCGTCAACAATTTTCAACAGTTCCAGATTAATACTTGTAACAAGCCAGGAAAACTATATGTGGACGACCGATTATAGATTAATACATATAACAAGCCAGGAAAGCTATCTATATGAGCAGATTGAAGATTAATACCTGTACAAGCCAGGAAAAATATCTTTCTTTCTAAGGTCAGGGATTAATACCAGAAACCAGCCAGGACAACTATCTCTAGGACCAACAAAAAACAAGTTCCAGATGAATACATGAAATAAGACAGGACAACTATCTGAGGACAAACTGATTGTAGATTAATACCTGAAACAAGCCAGGATAATTATCTACAGGACCAGCTGAAGGAATCCTACACGGGCTCGTTCTCATACAGTCTTCTAGAAACAGTTCAGATACGATCCAAATATGGATGACATTTCTGATACTTACTCTAGATTCTCTTCTAGAAACAGTTCAGATGCGATCCATATACGGATGACATTCTGATACTTACTCCAGATTCTCTTCTAGAAATAGTTCAGATGCAATCCAGATACAGATGACATTCTGATACTTACTCCAGATTCTCTTCTAGAAAAAGTTCAGATACGATCCAGATACAGATGACATTCTGATACTTACTCCAGATTCTCTTCTAGAAACAGTTCAGATACGATCCAGATACGGATGACATTCGGATACTTACTCCAGATTCTCTTCTAGAAATAGTTCAATCATCTTCTACCTTCAAGTCACGAATGGCAGACTCGCCAATCTAACTCTTCAGGTTTAAGAAGATTGAACAGGGGAAGCTGTTGTACCCTAAAATTTGCCCTCTCATTTTTCAAGATTTCTCTCGCATGTATGGTTACAAACACATGTTTTAAGAAATGAAGAAAATGACTTACTTTGAAGATGGAAAGATATTACTTCGACTGGTCGAAGGAAAAGAAAAATGAAGATGTTAATGTGCCTTTCGACAAGTCAAAGAAGATCAAGTTTGCTTCGAATCCACATCCTTCAATTAGGCATCTAGGCTTCCTTTGAGCAAGCTTGAGACATCTTTTGATTGGGCATCTAGGCTTCCTTCAAGCAAGCTTGAGTCATCCTTCATTTAGGGCATTAGTTTCCTTCGAAGCAACCTGATTCAAATCCACCTTCAAACCTGCTTCGAATCAAACTTCATGCACGTCTCGAATCCACCTCTAAGCTTGCTTCGAACCCTCCTGCATGCAAGCTTCGATTGCACTATTGGTCCATTACATGTTTGCCTTGAGTCACAAAGAAGTGACCTCCTGCATCCAGGCTTCGACAGGGCATTAGCTCTTCATGCAAGCTTTCATTTGAGCAAAGGCCTCTTGCATGTTTGCTTTAAGTCACAAAGAAATGGCCTCCTGCAGTTCTCCTTCGACTCAGAAGCCATTGGTTTTTCATGTTTGCCAAACTCACAAGGAAGAATTTCCCCTTCATGCTAGCACCCCAAAGCAGGGACCTCTTGCACACACCCTTTCATTTGGCCATGTGACCTCTGGCAAGAAATCCTTCGATTGGACAAGAGCCACCTTCACACAAAGCTTCGATTGGAGTTTTGGTTCCCTTTGAATCAACATACTTCGAATCCAACTCTGGATCCTTCGAGCAAGCTTGTTTGAAGAACATTGAGCAAATATCATAGCCTTATCCTCTAAATCTCACTTGTCAGGCTATGTTACTTCCAAATCTTTACATAATCAGAGGCTTACACAAAGGTTCGAAGCTTTGTCTACTAGATAATACTATTCTTGGATAAAATAGCAAAAAGCTACGTACCTTTTTTTCATAAAGAGTACTTTAGTCACAAAATCAGCTCCTAATCCGATTTTTGTCTGAATGCAAGCAATGCCAAAAGCATAAGTCAAATCTCATGTCCCCAACAGACAGCAGGACCCCACTTGTACTTGAAACTTGGGAACAACGAAAAGGGATCAAACTTGTTTTAGTTTTCAACCAAACCATGGTTTGTTATCCTATAAACCTGGTTACTCCAACATCTCTAACCTTTTCTCTATAAATAGAAAAACCATTTGCAAGCTAAAAAACCTTTGGGGTGGCGTGGAAAAAATCATCAAACTCTCAGAAACTATTAAACTCTTAAGATTCTCAAACACTAAACACAAACCCATAATCTAAAGAAACATAACACTTGTTTCTTTTTCTCTTTTGAATCTGAAGTAACCCAACGCTTGGTCCCTTCTTTCGAATCCAGTACTAGAAACATAACCCTTGTTTCTTTCCTTTGAATCCAGGAACACTTAGGGCAGCCACTCAAGGTCCAACATATGCATCCCAGCTTCAAGCAAGGTAAGTCCTCTTAACCTTAAGCTTTTTCGTTTCAAGAATAACATGTAAATAACCATTTCCTTTCGTTTCAAGACATCATCATTACCATTTGGTTTGTTTCGTTTCCACATTCTCTATTTTGTTTTCGTTGCTAATCTTATGGCTTGTTTTGTTTGTTTATCAAACATGTTTTAAGAACTAACTTGGCCATGAAACAATACTAGCATGGCCTCAGGCCATGTTACTATTTAAATCCCAAATGAAAGAAAACAGGTGGAAGAAGGTGTGAATCGAAGCTTTAGGCTTAACCCCTAGTTGCTTCACAGTTGCAAGCAGAACAACGAGTGTACCCTTAGGCTTCGCCACACACTGACTTCCAAGTCATTCGAAGGAGAAAAAAGGGAGAAAAAAAAGTTGTCCGCATTGACTGCCATGCCTCAATCAAAGAACCATCCAGAAGGATGTCCACACTGACTGCCAGGCCTCAATCGAAGAAGCAGCCAGAAGGATGTCCACATTGACTCTCAGGCCTCAATCAAAAGAAGGACAAAGGGCATGGTCGAAGCTTACTTGCTCACCCTAACATCCCTGCAATTGAAGGAAGTAGAAAGGCAGAGTCGAAGGCTGCATCTCATTCTTCATGCTAAGCCCAAATCGAAGGGAGCCAGAGAAGCAAAATCGAAGCACTCATTTTTTCCTTCTTTTATTTTGTTTTGTCTTTACATTTTCTTACTACTCAATATGGTTATAATAGTGTATGATATTTATTTTCTGCATTTTATTGCTTTATACAAATGTTAGTAATTAGGATGTATGGCAAAATAAAACCAATAAGTAGACAACCCAAAAATCAAAGACAAGCTACATGCAATCAAACACACTTTGCACACATGAACCTCTAGGGTAATCTCACTTGTTGCCTCGGAAAATAGTCATATCCCTCGAATATGGGCGTTTTATCAAAGACCCTATATAAAAGATCTTAGTCCCTCGATGACCCTCGATGTTGCCTTTGGTAAATGATCCAGTCTCTAACGAAATTGCTAAAACGTCTCATAGGTTGCCTTCTATGACTATACAAATGACCCACGTCTATCCCTTCCCATCCAACAATGGGGCTTCTTACCAAATCAATGGTAAGATAACAACATCTAAAGGAGGAAGAAAAGAACACTATACTTTTTGAGTAGGTAGGATGCTCATAGTTGCTTGCTTGCTCACAACATAAAAACATTTTACACACCAACACTTTCATTTGAAACATTTTCAAAAGACAAAGCTCTTTGTACGCATTCTTATAGAGACGAGAATCATTACAAAGATACTTTTCAAAATCACTTTCAAAAACACATTCCACAAACACCTCTTAGAACTATTTTCAAAACCAACAGTTTGTACACATTCTTATAGAGACGATAATAATTACAAAGACGTTTTCAAAATACTTTCAAAACCCACACCACAAGCACATTTTCAAACAAAATCAAGTGATCTAGCAAGCAACTAAGAGCCCGTAGATAACTACGAATGAAAAGGGTGCTAATACCTTCCCTTTTCATAACCTCCCCCCGAACTCAAGAAATTATCTCGAAAGGTATTTCCTGTTCTTTTCAGCCTTTCCTTATTGGATAAAAGAAAATTCAGTGGCGACTCTTGCTATCCGCAACAATTGCGATCAAACGCAAAACACCCAAGTCAGTTCTTCCACCGTATTACACCTAACAAATGAAATATTTTTGTTGTTTTGTTTTGTTTTATGAAAATAATTGAATTAAAATAAATCCTAAGTCTATTGATTTTAAATTTAAGAAATGGTTTAAATAAATATTAATTAATTTACAGAATTAGTTCCATTAAGAAAAATTCTAACCTAATGTTTTTATGATTTTTTTGCTGATTAAATAAAAAGACAAAAGAAATAAGCAATAAAAACAAAACAAATACGTAAATGGGCCTGGACAGCAAATAGAAATAGGGGGGATAAGTTTAAAAATGCAGGCCCAGATCAGGAAAGAGGCCCAGGCTTCCTTCGGATCCAATAAGGGAAGCTGCCTTTTGATCTAAGGAGGGAGCTCCCTTTCGATCCAACGAGAGTGGGCTGCCCTTCGATCAAATGAGAGAGGTTCTTGATAGTGTATGATAGATTTCCTGTGGCGGGTACTGGATCTGCAAGAAAGTAAATAGAAAAATTATTGTAAGAGGTAGGGATCGAACCCCTTCCTCTGCACACATGTAACACCTTAACCTTCTCGCCTCTAATTCGAATCCCCTGATCTCAGGTCTAAGCTTATTTTGGCTCGAAACAACCTAAACCCAGAGATTCGAAGGAAATCTCAGATTGTGCCCTAGCCATGGTACGATATCATTCACGTTAGACTTGTACTATCAATAGCCCTGAACATGAATCAAACGGTTAAAAGTATTAATATGCCATGAAAATACAATTTTTTGGTTTTTTGCAAACCCTTACCAATCGGAGATGCGTGGATTTGTGGCTTTGGGCGTGGAACTGCTTGCTTAGGGGCCTAAAATCCTTCCTGGGAGTCTCAGGAGAGGGATAGGATGTTTTGGTTTTGAGTGAGGAGGCCTGCAAAGATTGTTTCGATTTTTCCAACTTTGTGAAAGTTTGGAGAATTTGGTGTGGTTTTTTTCCAGGCAATGTCTTGTGTGTATATGCAACGTGTGTGTATAGAAAAAATGTTTTTGTCTCCTTTTGCTTGCACTTTAGCTCTGTATTTATAGGGGCGCAGTGGTGAACAAAAGTGGCAAGAATCAGCCATTAACCATAGCTTTGAAGGCAGAATCGAAAGTCTTAAAAGGTTGCCTTTTTTGATGATTTTCTACCATTTTGGATTTTGAATGAACCTGGACAGGTTTCACATCTTGACTCTTTCGAATGCTCTCAAACCTTTTTCTTCAATTGTCTCTGAGTTCCCATTCAAATGGCTCTAGGCCTCATCATTGTAGCTTCTTCGATTGAGCCACTATCTGCCTTAGTTGCTTGATATGAAAATATCCAACTAGCCCAATCGAATTCTGCTCTTGTTCCTTTCAATCTCCTTTCCTTCAATTCAAACACATCTTCCTCTTGGCTTGTCAAAGCTTTGCTTGTTCATTTACTTCGAATGTAGCTGTATAGGTGGCTCTTTGATTCAAACTCCCACCTTTTTTCTTGTCTATAAGAAACAACTTTGTTGCGTATTAGTCCACCTTCGATTGGTGAATACAACTTGTATGCACCAATCAAAGGGTAACCTAAGAGCATCAGAACTTCTCTTCAAACATCCCACACCTATTCAGGTACATGCCAGAAGCTCTAGCTCTCCTTCGACCACGCCATTCCTGAAGATGGAATGTCCTTTGAATCATGAGCTTTCCACATGTTTTCTTTGGATAATGATAAAAACCTTTTGAATTCCAAATATTCTTCTTTTTGAAGCGCCCATTCAGGTAACATGTCAATCGAAAGGTGACTTCCTTGTAGCGCTTCGAATGACTCCCATTTCAGTGGTTCGAAAACGAACCCTTTGATGGCGCTCATTACCAGATTTTCCAATCGAAGGCTTCATAAAAGCTTTCTCATGCTTTCTTTCGATCTAGCCTTCCTTGGATGTTTTGAATAGCTTATATTTCAGTGGTTCAAAAATGAACCCTTCGAAGCTCCTTATTAGCTCTTCCAATCGAAGACTTCTTAAAAGCATCCTCACATTTTCCTTCAAATTACCGTTCCTTCGATCCTTCAAATTAGCCTACATACTGCTGTCGAAGCTGCTTCGACCCTAAAGCCCTTAGGCATATTTTTAGCCTTCGACCTACACTTTGTCATGCACACTTCTTTTCTTTCTTTCAAATATGCCATTATGCTGAGGCATATAGGGTGCCATGAAAATCATTTGAAGCCCTGGAACTCACACATATTGGTGAAAAGTGAAATTAGTTGAAAGCCCATTGCTTAGGAGTAGAATTTCTCTGATCAATTCTTGGTCAACCTTGAGAAATTGGGGATCTTAATGAGCATGCCCTGAATAAAATGGGAGGGAAAATTTTGGGGTACAACAGCATGCCATAAGGTTGGTCTCGACCCATCCAGGCTGTCGAAAATCCTGGAGGGACATAAGGTCGAACCCCCAGATTTCCCCTTGGTGGGGGTGTTCCTGGTGGACCCTAGGACCTATATAAGAAAGTATTGGTCCTGTTTGTGTAACCGTCAATGTTGGCGTCGAACCAACCATTAATGGAATAGGTTCACCAACTATTGGCATAACCATATTTCCATTGCCAGGAATTGGTGGAGGCATTTCTCCACTAGACTGATTAGCCATTTTCCTATTTCTTCTCTTAGGTATGTACTTGTTGGTGGTTTTTTTTCACTTCTCAATAACATACAACACTCTTTGAGAGAAAGGAAATTAATTAAAGCATTTATGATAAAAAAAAAAATTTTCTCAAAGTTTGTAAAAAAACAAGAAAACTTAGCAACGTCCCATCAGGTGTGCCAATTTGTTTACCGTGAAAATTGGTAAACAACTGCTGATCTTCCAAAAAAAAGGTTATTTTGGTTACTTGCAGGATTAAACAGTTTGATCCTAGGACATATGATAAGTATTTTGTGAGTTTGGGTAGGTTTTAAATGAAAAGGTTCGACAAAATATTAAGAGTAAAGGCAAGATGAAGATAGAACTTGGTAAAAACGCAAGTAAAGTGCAAGATAAAGTAAATTTGCAGTAATTTAAAAGGGTTGTAATGATAAAGTTTATAGAATGTTAAATGGCATGGATTTTAAAGAAATGTAAAGACTTGACTGTAATTAAAATATGGTGATTCAAACGTACATTCTCAATATTCTTTCTCACACAACGTGTACTTGAGTAAATTTGAGTGACTTGTACTAATAAGTTGAACACACTGAATTTTATACAAATTTCCTATATTTATACTAGTAGTAAATAACTGTCGAACAGTTTCTCTGATCCAGGATGAAGACAAGTGTCCTCATGCATGTTCTTCGACCCCTATCTTTATCCCATGTTGCTTTTCCTAACTGCCAAGTGAACTTCCTTTCCCTCCTTTCTTCGAAGACCGCTTTTAACTTATAAAATTCTCTAAGCATTTTCTCCTTCTTAGTAAGGATCACTTCGACACACCCACTTTTACAGGCTCTTCTGTCGAAGTGTCTTTAACTTAGATTTCTTGACTTTGACACAACCACTTTTATAGGTTCTTCTGTTGGAGTGTCTTTCACTTAGATTTCTTCAATCTATTTTTAGCCAATAAGGCTAATATGTGTGAGTGTCGAATTTAGGAGCTAATAACTCCCTGCTCGACTACCGAGGAGTTAGAGGCGCCATCAAGTGCATGTTATTCCCGACCACCCTGAGGAAAGGTGCCATATCTTGGTACAAAAGTCTTCCAGGCGAATCTATCACCTTCTGGAAGCAGTTGGGGAAAATGTTCTTGAGGCATTTCACAACGTCTCGCCGACACCCTAAGTCGGAAGCATCACTAGAAGAAATCATCCAAGGTAGGGATGAGTCTCTTCGGGCTTATATCGAGTGCTTCAAAAAGGAAGTCTTGCAAGTCTAGATGACCGACGGTATGAAAAAATATCTCCTCAAGCGTGGGCTCTATCCCCACAGTGACTTTGCCAAAGTTGTTGGCTTCGAGACTCCAGCCACACTCCACTCCCTCCTACTTAAAGCCCAAGCATACATCCAATATGAGGAGAAGGAGGCAGCGAACAATACAAGGGACTCACGGCACAGGAAGAATGCCAAGGCCTAGAAGAATGATGAGCCCTCGAAATCCTGCCAAGGGGGAGAGAAGAAACGGGAGGATAAGTCCTGAGACTCCAAAGACTATCGGGGCCTAGCTGGTAGTTTTAATGACAACACCCCCCTCAACGCCTCTCATGAGCGTATTTTGTCCGAATACGCTAATTCATAATTCAAGCAAGTCGGGGTGTGCTATCCCCGCCACAAACCATCTAAACTCGAAACGGATAAAAGCAAATATTGCAAGTTCCACAAGAGCCACAGGCACAACACTGAGGACTGCATCCACGTCAAATATGCAATTGAGATACTCATCAGGGACAAGCATCTCAAGCAATACAAGAAGAAGGAGAACGCCTGTGAAGACTCAAGAGAACAAGAATGTTGAACAGGGGAAGGAGTCCCCCGACACCAGTATCATCCAGGTCACTATGAGCATCACAAGACCAGAGAATTTCTATTTTCCCGACATGGAAGAAGTCCCACTGTACTTCTCTTCGCATAGTCCTTGGGAAACTTTCCTGGCAGAAATGGTCATTTCCGGTGGGGGATTAAACAAACACATGGTGGGTTCAGTGAAGAGGAGGTTCGACCAGCTGATAAAGGCCAACTCTGACATGGATTCCACCCTCGAAGAATTCAGGGGAGGTTCCCATCTCCTCGCGTTATACTGGGAAGAGTTGTTGGGCGGGGCCCTTAACTCAAGCATCCCACTCTATGTACGGGCATGCATGACAAACTTTGATGTCTAACGCATCTTGGTGGACCAGGGAAGCTCGGTGTACATAATGTACACCCAACTATTCACCACTCTGCAGTTGAATGAGACTTATATGACCATGTACGTAGGCTAAGATCTCCAGGGATTTAATTGTTCTATCCCCAAACCCAAGGGATACGTCAAGTTGATTGTTACCTTCAAGAGGGTATAACAGCCAAGGCCACCAGGACCCAATTTCTAGTGGTGGGTTGCATGTCACTCTACTATTGCATCTTCAGAAGACCCACTTTAGTTGATCTGATTATGGTGCCCTCCACCGTACATCTAAAGATGAAATACTACACTGTTGAAGGCTTGGTCGCCACCCTCCACAGGGATGTTCAACCTGCAAGAAGGTGTTTCGAAGCATCAGCCAAGATCCTGAGTCCCATCAACATACAACCCCGAATGGCCAGTGGATCCCCTCTGCCCTCCAACTCCGAGGAACCCAGACCACTGCCACGGGTTGACACCATCGACCTAGACAGCCACTTCTTAAAAGAAGACCTCACAAAGCGAAAGAGAACGGGGAAAGAGCCCATGATCGATGGAAAGAGCTCATCCCCAGTAGCAAATAGCGAAGAACCCTCACATCCCTTGCTATCAATTCCATACGGGGATTTCAAGGCCGTCCTCATCGGGAGCGACCCCTCTAGAGGAGTGAAGATTGGCACCGACCTCCCCTACCTGGAGAAGAGACAATTGGAAGCATACCTAAAGGAGAATGTTGATATGTTCACTTAGAGTGCAGCAAAAATGCCCAGACTGGATCCAGAAATTACTTGTCATCATCTGATAGTAGACCCTGCCCTTAAGGAGGTTGCTCAGCATAGGCGAAAGTAGTCTCCAGAAAAAATGGAGGTTGCCGAACAGGTTGTAAAAGACCTCTTAAAGACAAATTTTATTTCTGAAGCCCAGTACACAACCTAGCTCTCGAATATAGTCCTCGTTAAAAAATCTAATGGAAAGTGGCATATGTGTATTGATTATACTGATCTCAACCGGGATTGCCTAAAGGATGCTAATCCCCTCCCCAACATCGACAAACTGGTCGATAATTTTGTAGGTTTTAAATTACTATCTTTCATGGACGCGAACTCTGGATACAACCAGATCCCCATGGAAAAACAGACAAGAAATATACAATGTTCATGACCGAATTGGGTAACTATTACTACAACATAATGCCCTTCGGTATGAAAAACACGGGCGATACCTATCAGCGCATGATGAATAAAGTTTTCCGAGAAGAAATCAGAGACATGCTAGAAGTGTATATGGACGGCATGATCGTAAAATTCCGAGAAGAAACCTATCATGCCCTTCACCTCAGAAAAGTTTTTGAACAAGCAAGGAAATGCATAATGTGATTCAACCCAGAAAAATGCACATTCGGAGTACAGGTAGGTAAATTCCTCGGTTTCTACCTAACAGAATAAGGAATCAAAGCCATCCCCAACAAATGTTGGGTGTTTTCTGAGTTTCCAACACCCAACTCGAAGAAATCCATTCAGATCCTGAACGACATGCTCACCTCACTCTCTGGTTTTATGGTAAAATCTACCCAACACAAACTCCCCCTCTTCAAACTTCTCTGCAAAGAGGCTGCCTTCGAATGGACGGAAGAGTGTGAGCACGCCCTCATCCACCTGAAGTAGGAGCTATCACGGCTACATGTCCTTTCCTGGCCAGAAAAGGAAGAAGTCATCTACCTATATTTTCCCATTGCGTCTGAAGCTGTGAGCGCTGCCCTCATTTGAGACCCCCCTGAGGGGCAGAGGCCCATTTACTTCACGAGCAAAGCCTTACAAGGCCCTGAATTGAGATACCAACAGATTGAGAAAGTAGCCTTAGTGCTTATCAATGCAGAAAGGAGGCTGAGACACTATTTCTTAGCCCACACTATCGTTGTTCGGACAGAGCAACCAATAAAGTAGCTGCTCAGACGACCAGACATGGCTGGCAGAATGCTCAAGTGGTCATTAGAACTATCTGAGTTTGACATAAAGTATGAAATCAGGAAAACCCTCAAGGTTTAAGTACTAGCCGACTTCGTGGCCGAAATGACTTTACCCGTACCCCTGGATGGGACGCATAGGTGGACCATCTTCGTCGATGGGGCCTCTAGCCCGACAGGTAGCGGCGCGAGGATCATCTTAGAGAACGAGGAGGGAAATCTAATCGAAGTCTCCCTCACATTGTCTTTCCCATCTTCAAATAACCAAGCGGAGTATGAAGCATTTTCAACAGGGTTTCGCCTGGTCGAAGACCTGTGGACCAAGGAGGTGAAAATCATCACATACTCCCAGCTCGTCGCATTCTAGATACGATTAATTTACCAAGTCAAAAATGACCATCTCGCAGAGTATTGGACTCTGGTCCAAGAAATAACAAAAAAATTCAAGTATGTAGACGTACAACATGTTCCTCGCGAACATAACACTCAGGCATACATTTTGTCAAAACTGGCGAGCACGCAGAGAAAATGGGGGAAACAAATAAGTTATACAGGAAATTCTTCCTCGCACGAGCATTGAAAAACCCTCCTCGACTCTTGACTTATAAGTCATTAAATACAATGACTGCTGGTGACCCCAGTGTACAACTACCTCAGGAAAGAAGAGTTACCAACTGATCAAAAAAAGCTAGCATATTCAGGCGAAGAGCCTGCTCCTACGTTCTAGTTGAAGGCACACTGTACAGGAGAGGATTTTTCAACCCTCTCCTCAAATATGTAGATCAACACAAAGAAACCTACGTCTTACGTGAAATCCATGAAGGAATCAACGACCAACACTTGGGCGGAAGATCCCTTGCTAGAAAAGCGTTGTGAGGAGGATACTATTGGCCCACCATGCAACACGATGCTAAAGAGAACGTGAAGAGGTGCAACAAATGCCAACGCCATATAGACATGCACCTAATTCCTCCGAGCAAGCTCAAATCCGTCTCTTCACCATGTCCATTCACCTGGTGGGGCTTGGAACTCCTCATACCATTAATGGTAGGAACGAACCAGAACAAATATCTGATAGTGGATGTCGACTACTTCACCAAATGGATAGAAGAAGAAGCACTGGATAGAATAACCGCACAAAACATTTTATGTTTCTACAAAAGAAATATCCTCGCTCGGTTGGGCATTTCTCAAATGATTGTCACCGACAACAAGACGCAATTCACAGACAAAAAATTCTAGGATTCGTTGCTAAGTTAGCACCACCCAACACTTTGCCTCCGTCAAACACCTCTAGACTAATGGGTAAGTCGAGTCCACAAACAGGGCGATCCTATGAGGCCTCATGCGAAGATTGGATAAAACCAAGAAAAAATGGGTTAAGGAGATACACATCATGCTCTGGGCCTATTAGAAAACGACTCACTCGTCAACCGGGGAGACCCCATTCCATTTAACATACATGACTGAGGCCATCATCCCCGTCGAAATCAAAGAACCCTCCAGATGAACTGAAGTTCCCCTTGACAAGGAGATGAATGCCCTCTCTTTGAGGGAAGAGCTCGACCTTGTCGAGGAGATCCAAGCGGGAGCAGCCTTACGAGAAGCATCTCTCAAACAAAAAATTGCCATAAGA
This sequence comes from Vicia faba, assembly GCA_948472305.1. Classification (NCBI taxonomy): domain Eukaryota; kingdom Viridiplantae; phylum Streptophyta; class Magnoliopsida; order Fabales; family Fabaceae; genus Vicia; species Vicia faba. The sequence goes on along the minus strand of OX451737.1, from coordinate 1,373,150,851 downwards.
TATGATGCCAAAGTCATACAGCATGAATTCAAAGTCGACAACTTAGTCCTAAAGAGAAATCACAAAGAATTTCGCGAAGGCAAGCTCGCCGCAAACTGGGAAGGCCCTTACCGTGTTCATATGAAAATGGGGAACAGAGCCTACTACCTGGAAAACCTACAGGGGGAACAACTTGCTCAGCCTTGGAACACCGAAAGTTGAGGCAATATTATAGTTAAGACACTGAATAGTCGGTGTGTCTCGTCGACACGACGAACACATCTCGGCCCGACCACACATGCATGCCTAGGTAAGAGCATGACACACGAAATTAAATGAAGATGTAAGTTTCCACTCTTTTGACGAGAAGATTCTTAGCCCGACATAGATAACTCAAATGAGCTCCACCGTCATTGTACCACAATGGTAGAACACCCAACTATGGATGGGAAGTTCACGCTGCCAAGCTTGGGCCCTCAAAACGAGCCCTGAGTTCTGGCGCATGCCCAGAAACATCCCTGGCCGTTTGACCAGTTTCCACACACTGGAAAAATAAAAACCTACGAGCTAACCCCTACCAATTGTTTATCAATATAATAACGTCTTAAGCAGACGAGCATACAAAGACATGCAGACACTCACCAAAAATGATCAATAAATCTTGCATAAGCCAAAGTAAAAAACACTTAAGCAACGCATAATAAAATAAAATGACCACCACGGTGAGAAATTTAAAATATGACCATCAAGGTCGCAATTGTGAAAATCATTACAAAAAGGAGGCCCAAGCCCCCATTCAAGAAGACGAACATATAGCCACAAGGACCATAATTGTTTATAAATTACATAAACGGACAAAGCCCCGGGAAAAAAATTACAACAATATGGCACGCATGTTGGGACAAAAAGAGCAACAATAAACTGATCAAACACCAGGCTAAAGCCCCTACTCTTTTGCATCGATCTCAGGAGCAGGCTCCACACGAGAAGGCTCCCCGACCAAAGCGTCCTCATCGGTCAAAAGGAACTAAGGGATGACTATCTTACCATCTAACACATATTAATGAAGCCTCATTCCGATCGTGTTGAACTCGATGTCAATATTCATAACTCAGAGTTGCGCCACCGCATTATCAAAACTCCCCTCAGCAGTGGCCAAGCCGTTATCCACGGCCAGTTGGAGACAGGAAATCAAGTCGGCACAAGTCTTCAGACCTTTGAACTCTTATGAATCATCCTCGGTAGGATTCGATTCGGCCCACAAGGATGCCACTAACTCCTTGAGAGATTTCCTCTCAAGCAGAAGGGTATCACGCTCCTCGGCCACCTTCGCAAAGCTCTCAACCGCCATCTTTTGGGAAGCCTCCCCGCTGGTGTACTCCTTATAAGAAGTCGCCAACTTGGCCTATAATTTTCTCATCTCGACCTCCTGAGAAGTATCTCCCTCGGTATAGGTAACAACCATCTCCAAAACTCTCATGATGACACCCGTATCTTGAGCCAGCGTCTCCCTCTTGCTCAGACGATCTAACTCATCAATTAAAAGCGACTCAACTCGGGGAAGTTGCAAAGTGGCTCCCTCGAAAAAAGTCTTGTTATGTTAACAAGGATGTAGATCAAACCGAACCTTTTCCTTTTTCCCGTCAGATCAACCATTCCCTCAAGGTGTTGCCTTTTGAACCTTAAAGACACCTGCTAGGGAGAGAAAGCTCTGGCTGCTGGACCAATCGATGATGTGCCCAAACCTGACCGTGGAGCCACCCCCGCATCACCTGGTGAGGGTGCGACAAACTTTTACGCCTTCTTCGCCTTCATGATAGTTGCTTTAGCCAAGCGCTCGGAAACGGGATTCATTTTTCTGCAAGAAACAATAAATAAGAGTTTGCAAACAAAGATAAAGAATCGAGCATACGAATCAGGTCAAAATAAAGAATAAACTACCTAAACACACCATAGGATCCTTGCTCTCGAGGATCTCCTTGACATTTATAAGACCGGGTTCATAAAGAAAATTTATATCATCGTCAGTCAATGACATTCCCCCTTTGCCTATACGCTAGACTAGGGGGGTCCTTACAACAAAGGTCGAGAGACGGTCATGACCGGCTTAGTCCTCGACACCCGGATGGCCCTTCTTCCATATATAATGGTCGGTCCCATCATTATAATGTTTCCTCAACCAATAAAAGTGAAACTTTGGCACCAGCTTCGTCACCGGATTCCCCTCCTCATTCCGCTAAGGTTTCCCGGTATCGTCGATCAGTTGAACACCTAAAAACATTCAGCAGTGATTTCCCCAACACGGACCGGACCAATATATATCTCCTCTTAAAATCTCAAACAGACTCGAGGTAAGCTTTGAATAGCTTCTCATTCTCCTACTCGAGGGAAACACATGGAAACTGAGCACCATGAGCGCCTCGTTGGAGGTGAAAGCAGTATAATAATAGATGAACAGTAGCCTTTATCTGCAGATAAACACACACAATCTCGAAATCCCACGGGAAGGCAATCGATTTTGGATGTAGTTGCGAGGGAGAAAAGAAGAGATGTCGTAGAACGGCCACCTGAAGGTTACTAAAAGGAAGTCTAAAACCCATCTCCCAAAAGAGAATATCATACATAGGGATATGATCTGGTTCAAACTTCGAACATATTTGGTGATTTGAATTGGGTATTGTAATACGGTGGCAGAATCGACTGTTATACTGGTTTTGTGTTTTTGTTTGCAAATGTTGTGGTAAGCAAGAGTCGCCACCGACTTTTCTTTTATCCAAATTAAGGAAAGGGTGAAAAGAACAGAAAAGACCTTTTCGAGAATTTTCTGAGTAAAGGAGGTAGATTATGGAAAGGGAAGGTGTTAGCACCCTTTCCATCTATAGTTATCTATGGGCTCTTAGATGCTTAGCTCATTTTTAAATACCTTGTGCTTTTGTGTGTTTTTTAAAGTATTTTGAAAATGCCTTAGTGCGGCGATTCGCTTTATGATAACCCTTGTATCAGTCCTCAAGAGTTTTGATAAAGTGTTTTGAAATGTCTTGTGTAAGTGCAAAAGTTTGTTTTGAGCAAGCATTTAAGAACTATCTACTTATACTCAAAAGGTTTTTTCTTTTCCTCCTATTCTTTAGACAGTGCTATCCTACTATTAGTTAGTAGGTAACCCTATCGTTGGATGTTTGAGGGACATTCGAAGGGACTTACAGTCATAAAGGCAACATATAGAGACGCTTTAGAAATTTTGTTTAATGGACTAGATCATTTACCGAAAGGCAACTGTAGGTTCATCGAGGGACTATGATCTTTTGATTTAAGGGTCTTTGCTAAAGCGTCCCTATTCTCGAGGGACATGACTGTTTTATTTTCCGAAAGGCAACCAAAGTGAGCGTACCCTAGAGGTGTATATGTGCAAGTGTGTTAGGTTCAGTTATTTTAGTCTTTTGTGTTAGGTTAGCTAGAGTTTGATTTTATTCTCGCCATACAAGCCTAGTTACTAACAGTTAATATTTTGCAGAAATTTAAAGTGCGGGAATCGTAAATCCTACGCTATTACAAGGCTTGGGGAGGGGGTATTTACATGTCCAAAAATGAGGGAAATAAAAGCAGTAAAGAAAAATACCTAATTAAGTTATTACATACTGTGAGTAGTTACAATAATTTGAAAAAATAAAACATAGAAAATAAATAACGCGCGCGATTCGAAAGTAACGCCTAAAACCCTAAAAAGTTCTAAGTAAAAGAAAATTCTATTTTTGTTGTTTTTGTTAAGAAAATAATTAAACTACCTTAAATCTAAATTTAATTAAAAAAATATAATTATTAAATGAATTTAAACCTAATTCTAATATTTTTTTCATTTTTATTAAGAAAATATTTGAATGAAATAACATAATTCTAATTGATTTTTAATTAATTAAAACAAGTCAAAATAATTAAGTTAATTAATTTATAAAAATTAAAATTAATTTAGAAAATCCTAAGTCTATTATTATTATTTTTTGATTTTATAATTATTATAGAAAGAATGATTTTTGAAATTAATAAACTAACAATAAAAAAAGTAGAATGGGCCAGGTGCTGAAGTGAAAAAGACGTGTGCATTTGAGATCTCATTAGGCCCATATTGCAACTAGCCCAAGGTCCTGTATGGATCCATTATTAAGAGATTTTAGGGGCGCAAGGTAGTCTGAACTTTCAGATGCGTTGGATCTTGATCAGGTGATAGTGAATTGATGGTACACGATGCATGTCTGGAAACTGTATATATGAGATCTGCATTTGTGAATGTTAGAAAAATATAAAACCTCAGACCTGGTTATCGAACACAGTCCTCTCTAATCGCACGCATATGTCTTACCATCTCAACCAACCCATTATTCATTTACATAAACAAAACCATAATATTATATGTGAAAATAAAACAGTAATTATTCAAATTAGAAAAACGCGGGCTGACTGATTGCACCAGTGGAAAGGAGACACCTGAGTGCCGGAGTCACTACCAGTCAACGGTGCCGGAGTCAAACTCCGATCACCTTCTCCGGTCTTCCAAACAATTTAAACCTGCGAAAACGTGAGATTTGCAAATGCTTAAAGGGCCCATCCTACATAAAATCGAGCCCTGGATCCGATTCTGGCCTTAAATTGGCCTAAAAGAAAATGTACCATGAGGTACGAACCAAATGGAACTTCATGCCCTAAAGATGGTGTTTCTTTATCCATGTGTTAGAACTTGCAAATATAAGGTCAAAACAAATCCAAACATGTTCATGAGCATGTATGTGTGCATAAAATCAATTGAAACCGCATGAATAAAGAGTTTGAATTTTATGAAAACGACAAACCGGTACCATTTGATATGGTCGTTTTGGACGCAGATCTGATTCAAGGAGGGTCAAGTCAGGTTCTTTAGATCTTCAGGAAAACAAAGAGACCCTTTGTTTGGCTTGAGAAAGGCAGGAAGTGAGAGTTTCAAAATTGTAACTTTGGATGAAATCTTTGAGAATTTCGTGTGGCTTCTCTTAGCAACTTATGCGTACCTTTGGCTTGCAATACCACTCTATATTTATAGAGGAAGGAGAGAAGTAAATATGGGAGGAAATCATAGTGTAATGGCATGGCTTAAATCTCAAGATATCAAATTTGAAATAATTCTAAATATGATCATTCTTGCCCATTTTGTTTGGGGGATGAACCTGGACAGCCTTGCACGAATTTATGGGAAAGATTAGGAAGATGTTTGAAGTCCAAGAAATTAATCCATTGACCTAAAAGTTTAAGTTTGCTCAACGCATAATTCTTGAAATTTCCAAAATTTTCCCAACTTGGGAAAGCCATAACTTGCTCAATTTTTATCTCATGATGATGATCTTGGACTTTTTGGAAAATCCAACATGTCTAATTCAATCCCTATTTTGGTCAATTTTGCATATGAATACTTTATCTTGATGTAAAAGGTCTTGGCAACAAGTCTCTTTTGTTGACTTTCTAAAAATGACCTGTAATGTATGAGCTTGTATCTTTGAAATGGTTTTTATTGTACTTGAGGGAAAAAGAGAAGTTGTAGGGAATTGGATTCTATTCAAAATGAGCTTTGGTTGGGGGAAAATTGATGAAGTATGTGAAAGTTATACCTGGTCAAAGTTCAGTTGACTTTTCCTATAGAAACCCTAATTTAGCAATTCTTGACTTTTGATAGATTAGGAGCATTTCTTGAGGAATCATGATCAACCCCTGATCAAATGATGGATATCACTTTAAAATGTTGATGTTGACCAAAAATCTTGAAGTTTGACTTTACATTGGCCACAGTTGACTTTTGACCTAACACAATTCATTTTCAGGCATTTGAGCAATTGACTAAGCAAACTTGTAGTGTAAGGAATGAAATTTGTCATGGAAAATCTTGAAGACATATTAGGACAATGGAAAAAATTTGAGACCTTTGGAGCTCATACATCTTGATGAAAAGTGAAACCCTAATTAGAAGTTCATTGCTTAGGAGGAGAATTTGTCTGGTCAATTCTTGGTCATCCTTGAGCAATTGAAGACCTCAATGAACATGTCTTGAGTAAAATGGGAGGGCAAATTTTGGGGTACAATAGCTGCCACTGTTCAATCTTCTTAAACCTGAAGATTTAGATTGGCTTGTCTGCCTTTCGTGATCTGAAGGTGGAAGATGATTGAACACTAGAGTGCCCAGAAATTTGCACTCGCATGAAGTAACACCGATATTTGATGATGTCCGGAATATGCTTACAGATGCCATTTGGAGAAGATGACTGAGAGTCATCGGAGATGGGCTAAAAGATTCCATCTAAAGTAGATGCTGATTTCATAAGAGGTCTCTTCGTGGGGAATCCATGTTCCTGCTGTATGAGGAGGACTCCGCTGGGGAATGTGGGTTTTAATTATTCTCCCGCTTGAGCAAAACTCTGTGGGGAATAGAGTCTAGGAGCTTCGGTTGTCCAAGAATCTACTAAGGAGTTATCTCCGTACTGGAGAGATGAGAGTTTGCTGCTTTCTGGTTGAAATTCGGGTTGCACAGTAACTTGTTGGGGATAATGGAATTAACGGTTACCTGAAAATGTATTAGAAAGAGCCTGTGTAGGGCTGTTTCAGGATGAGTCTGTGTTAGTCTACATCCAGAGATATATGAGAAGGAGCTTGTGTGGGGCTGCTTCAGGATGAGTTCGTGTTAGACTGCATCTGGATGATGAGAAGGAACCCATGTAAGATTGCTTCAGGATGAGTATGTGTTAGACTGTATCTGGAGATCATGAGAAGAAACCCGTGTAAGATTTCTTCATCTAGTCATGTAGATAGTTTTCCTGTCTAGTTTCAGGTGTTAATCTAAAAACCAGCTGTTCACAGATAGTTGTCCTGTCTGGTTCCAGGTATTAATCTGGAACATGAAAATTGTTGGTTATTTAGATAGTTGTCCTGGATGATTTCAGGTATTAATCTTGGACCTGAGAAAGAAAGATAGTTTTCCTGGCTTGTTACAGGTATTAATCTTCGATCTGCTCATGTAGATAGTTTTCCTGGCTTGTTACAGGTATTAACCTACAATCGGTCATCCACAGACAGTTTTCCTGGCTTGCTACTGGTATTAATCTGGAACTTGTTTTTTGTTGGTTGTTGAGATAGTTGTCATGTCTGGTTTCAGGTATTAATCTCTGACTTGAGAAAGAAAGATAGTTTTACTGGCTTGTTACATGTATTAATCTTAAATCTCCTTATGTAGATAGTTTTCCTGGCTTGTTACAGGTATTAATCTGGAACTTGTTTTTGCTGGTCATCGAGATAGTTGTCCTGTCTGGTTTTAGGTATTAATCTCTGACCTGAGAAAGAAAGATAGTTTTCCCATCTTGTTTCGGGTATTAATCTTCAATCTCCTCATGTAGATAGTTTTCCTAGCTTGTTACAGGTATTAATCTACAATCATTCGTCCACGGATAGTTGTCCTGGCTTGTTACAGGTATTATTCTGGGCCTTGGTAACATTGGTCACATAGATAGTTCCCCGTCTGGTTTCAAGCATTAATCTGTGGCCTGCTATATTTGTTGGTAAACCTGTCTTGCTTCGGGAGTTCATACCACTTAGTCGTGTAGATAGTTTCCCTGTCTGGTTTCGAGCATTAATCTTTGACCTGCTGTAGTGTTTTTCTGTCTGCTCATTCAACCCGGAAATGTAAAGTCAGTTTCATGCAATGTCATAATATATGAATTGCATGATGTTCTCAAAATAAATGAGATTTTGATATATGCATTTGTGTTGCATATGCTATGATGTTTCTAAAATGATGTATGAATGCAATGTATGAACATATCGGTTGTTCTATTGCAGTATTGTTGAACTAGGGAAAATGAATCCCTGATTGTTGTTGGGGATAAAGAATGTAGGTCTTCAGATTTTGTTTGAAGTTGAAATGCTGGGAGACATATTTCCGTTGTTATAGAAATAAACTCTATTGGGGAAGGGAAGCTCCGTGAACTGCTTGGGGATTTTGTGGAAATCCTGATGGGGAATCCTGAGAAGCTTGGCGACTTCACTGGGGAATTTTTTGTTGGAGCAGTAATTTGGAGTTTTTGCTCTGCCGGGGACATGAGAACACTTGACACCATTAGGCTGCATACTGAGAATATGGTTGTGACCTTGTAGTGGGATGTCTCTACCTCTGTTCCTGCTGGAGAAGGTATTTGCGGGAGGAAATATCTGCGGGGTTTTGCGGATGGCCCTTAGACATTGTCCTGTTTCTTAAAGTCATTAACAACTGTCTTTCTGTTTTTTTATGCGTATATTTGTAATCAGTAATCACATTCAAATGCATATGTTCAAAAATAATCACTGTACGTTTTGCAAACAAAACAGAAAAATAAAAACAAATAGTTTTGCACTTTCAAGGAGATTGTTTTGTATTAATTTTGACGAAGCATTTTTTGTACAAGGAGACGAACATCATAGTAAGAGAATTCCATCATAAGAATGAACTAATACAAAATAGTTTACAAAGAAAACAGCTATGTGAAATAATCCCATTGGGTTCCCATTTGCTATTGCCTTTATTTCTTTGAGCGTCTCATCTCTTTCGTTGCTTGTCCGAAGGTGACTGGATTGATTAGTACCCTTTGAGCTTGATAGTTGATACTGAAGACTGGCTGTAAGGTGATCCAACGGGACATAGTTATACGCTTTAAATTCCTAACTTTTCCTGGACTGCTCTTTCGGGTTTTCAGTCCACCGGGATACCCTTTTTTGCCCAAGCCGCCTTTTCGGGTTCTCGAATTACCGGGTGTACAGATTTTATTTTATATATCCCTAATTTATTCCCGAACCTTTTTTGTTCACTGGGATGCACTAATTTTTTCCTAGGCCAGTCGATCTAGCGGGTCTTTGTTCATGCGTAATATATTTTAACTATGTCCGCATTTATAGGGTGCAGAAGGTCGTCACCGTCCATAGTAGTTAAGATCATGGCTCCACCCAAAAATATGTTCTTGATCACAAATGGCCCTTCATATGTGGGAGTCCATTTGCCCCTGGGATCACCTTATGGCAGTATGATGCGCTTGATTACCAGGTCACCAGCTTGATATACCTGACGTCTGAATTTTTTGTTAAAATTTTTAATTATACGCTTTTGGTACATCTGACTATGGAACACTGCCACGAGCCTCTTCTCATTAATCAGGTTTAATTGGTCAAGTCGAGTCTGGAACCATTCGTCTTCACTCAAACCTGCATCCTTCATGATCCTCAAAGAAGGGATCTGAACCTCAATGGGTAGGACAACTTCCATACTGTATACCAAAGAGAAAGGAGTTACCCATGTTGATGTGCGTATTGTGGTGCAGTAACCATGAAGAGCAAATGGAAACATCTCGTGCTAGTCTTTATATGTCACCGTCATCTTCTGAACGATCTTCTTGATATTTTTATTAGTAGTTTCTACAGCGCCATTCATCTTTGGTCGATAAGGAGAAGAGTTATGATGTTGGATCTTGAATTGTGTGCAGAGCTCGGTGATCATATTATTATTGAGATTTGTACCATTATCCGTGATGATTCTTTCTAGAATACCGTACTGATAGATAAGGTTATGTTTGATGAATCAGGCCACAACGTTCTTGGTAACATAAGCAAATGAAGCTGCCTCGACCCATTTCGTGAAGTAATCAATGACGACGAGGATGAAGTGGTGTCCACTATAGGCTGTAGGTCTAACTTCCCCAATCATATTGATGCCTCACATTGCAAACGGCCAAGGAGCAGTCAAGACGTTTAGAGGAACATGAGGTACATGTACCTTATTAGCATAGATATGGAATTTGTGACAAGTTCGGGAATACTGATAACAGTCTGCTTCTATAGAGGATCAGTAGTATCCTGCCCGTAGGATCTTTTTAGCCATCGTGTGCCCACTAGAATGGGTGTCAAAGGTACCTTCGTGTAAATCAAGCTATAATCTTTTCTGCTTCACTCTTCTCTACACACCTAAGCAAAGTAGAATTGTGATTGCGCTTGTAGAGGACCCCATTACTGAGGAAGAACTTGGCAGAGAACCTTCTTAGGAACTTCTTATCATTGACTGAAGCTCCCTCTGGATACTCATGGGTTTCGAGATATCTTTTGACTTCATGGAACCAAGATTTGTCCACTACTTCTTCAGTACCAATCTCGTGACAGTATGCGGGTTTATCCATTCTCTCAATACTAATCTGAGGAGCCTCATTATCCCATCTGACCTTGAACATGGATGACATAGTAGCTAGCGTGTCCGCTAGTTGATTTTCCTCTTGTGGAAAATGCTCAAAGGTAATTTCTTCAAAGTGTGGAATCAGTGTCAACACATGCTCTTTGTAAGGAATAAGATTAGAATGCTTCTTGTCCCATTCTCCTTTGATTTGACTGATTACTAAGGCTGAGTCTCCAAATACACTCAAGAATTTGATCCTCAAGTCAATGGCAGCTTTGAGACCCATAATACATGCTTCATATTCGGCCATATTGTTGGTACAATTAAAACATAGCCTGGAAGTGAAAGGAGTATGACAGCCTTCAGGAGAGATAATCACGGCACCGATGCCATTTCCAAGAGCGTTGGAAGCTCTATCAAAAACCATAGTCCATCGGGATCCTTTTCTAGGTCCTTCATCTGGTCCAGGCTCTTAACAATCAGTTACTAGAATGATTCTCTCATCCGGGAACTCAAAATTCATGGATTGGTATTCGTCCACAGCCTGATGAGCCAAATGATTAGCTAGTACAGTTCCCTTAATTGCTTTATGGGTTGTATACTAAATGTCGTATTTGGTCAGAATCATTTTCCATCTTGCTATTCTTCTGGGGAGAGCGGGCTTCTCAAAGATGTATTTGATAGGATCCATTTTAGATATCAACAAGGTAGTGTGAGTCAACATATACTGTCTCAGTCGGCGAGTAACCCATGCAAAAGTGAAGCAAGTTTTCTCGAGCGGTGAGTATCTTGTTTCACAGTCAGTAAACTTTTTGCTAAGGTAGTATATTGAATGCTCTTTTCGACCAGACTCGTCATGCTACCCCAGTACACACCCCATTGAGTTCTCTAATACTGTTAAGTACATGATCAGAGGTCTTCCTTCAATTGGCGGCATCAAGATTGGAGGATCTTGAAGATATTCCTTGATTTTGTAAAAGGCATTCTGGAAATCGTCATTCCACTTCACTGCTTGATCTTTCTTCATTAATTTGAAGATTGGCTCACAAGTAGCGGTCAGATGTGAAATGAATCTGGAAATGTAGTTCAGACGTCCCAAGAATCCCCTGACCTCCTTCTCAGTGCAGGGAGTTGGCATTTCTTGTATAGCTTTAACCTTTGCAGGATCCACTTCAATACCTTTGCCGCTGACAACAAAACCTAAGAGCTTGCCTGATCTTACTCCAAAGGTGCACTTATTTGGGTTCAACCTCAGTTTGTACTTTTTCAGCCTTTCAAACAACTTCTGTAGATGATCAAGGTGCTCTTCTTCAGTCTGAGCCCTAGCTATCATATGATCAATGTAGACCTCTATCTCGTGATGGATCATATCATGAAACAGAGCTACCATGGCACGCTGATAGGTTGCCCCGGTGTTCTTTAACAAAAATGGTATAACTTTGTAACAGAAAGTGCCCCACTATGTGAAAAAGTTTGTTTTCTCCATATCTTCAGGTGCCATTTTGATCATATTGTACCTGGAGAAACCATCCATGAAGGAGAATACCTTATGTTTTGCGGTGTTGTCAACCAGAACATCGATATGGGGAAGCGAGAAGTCATCCTTGAGGATTGCCTTATTCAGGTCTTTGTAATCTATACACATACGTACCTTACCGTCCTTCTTAGGTACCGTAACAACGTTAGCAACCCATTATGGATAAGAGGTGACAGCTAAGAAACCAGCGTTGAACTGTTACATGACTTCAGCCTTGATTTTTTTTGACATCTCTGGCCACATACGATGAACCTTCTATTTCACTAGAGGGCAATTCTCTTTTGTCGGTAGGCGATGAACCATAATATCGGTGTCAAGTCCCGACATGTCTTTGTATGACCAGGAAAAAACCTCAACATAGTCATGTAGCATCTGTATTAACCTCTCTTTGACACTATGCTCCAGATTAGCACCTATCTTGACTTCTTTCTTGTCCTCTTCAGTACCTAAGTTAATTGTCTCAATCGACTCTTCATGAGGTTGTATTGCCCTTTCTTCCTGTTGTAACATTCTGGCAAGCTCTCATGGTACTTCACAATCTTCCTCAACTTCGTCCTCGGCTTGGTAGATCGGATTTTCAAAGTCATAATTGGCAATAGTAGAACCATTATCAATGGGATCTAGAGTGCATGTGGATCTGCAGTTTGATATATGGGTGTGTGTAAGAGCATAGCTGTATATTTTTTGATAAAGTAAAGAGGCAGAAAAGAAAAACAAAGAGCGTAAAATTTGTATGCAAAACGTCCAATGTTTTATTTTAGACATATGAATATGAAGTGATGACCCTTACAAATAGACCATTGTGCCTCGGGTAAGACACAAGGCTTTAAAGTTTTAATTGTTCAAATATTACATATCCTCAAAAACAAAAAGACAAATTACTCCTGAATAAAAGTAATGGGAACAAAATCTTTGGCCTCCCAATTGTTGAGTCCACCGCTGATGGTTGGGAAAATCCACTTGTCCAGGTCGCAGTCATTTTCAGCATCTTCTGTAGCGGAAACAACATCAATAGCACTGATTACCGGTTCATGCTTGGGCATTGGTGCAGTTATGACATTGGGGGTCTTGGGAGGATCAAACTCAACCTCCTTTACATCAATAAGGTCTTGCACCTTGTTCTTCAAAGCCCAACAATCATTTGTATCATGTCCCGAAGTTTCATAATGGTAGGCACATAGAGCATTTGGGTTAAAGCGGGGAGATGCAGTGTTGGGATTCTTTGGAGCTTCCTTCAAAGTCACCAAATTGGACTTTAGCAAATGTGGTAAGACCTGAGATAAGGTCATGTTCATCCGAGTAAACTGTCTTCTGGGCGCATCCGGCCTACGCTGATTATTTCGTTGTTGGTTTGAGGCGATATTGGAAATCATAACAGCCCCTACCATCGGACGATGATCAATTTTGTTTTGATTTCTTTGGCCTTAAGCAGCACTGACCTCCTTCTTTCTAGTGAAAGGTTTCTTCGCGGTGCTGGACTATGCATCTCTCTGTATTTTACCACTTTTGATGCCAGGTTCTACCCGTTCACCAGTCATGAGTAATTCAGTGAACCCAACAGAAGAGCTTCCAATCAGATGGTTGAAGAACGGACCAGACAACATGCCCAAGAACATTTCCACCAGCTCCATATCAAACAAAGGAGGATGGACTCTTCCCGCAAGATTGCTCTACTTTTGGGAATAATCTTTAAAACCCTCACCAGAACCCATAGACATACTTTGCAATTGCGTACGAGTTAGGCCGAGGTCATCATTATATTGGTACTGCTTGTAGAAAGCAGCAGTCAGATCTTCCCAATTACGAATGTTGGTTCTTTCCAGTAGATAGAACCATTCCAGCTGAGTCCCGGACAAACTCTCCTGGAAGAAATGTACCCATAGGTTCCTGTCAGTAGTGTGGGATTGAATCTTCCTGACATATGACCTTAAATGCAGCTTAGGATAGGAGACACCATTGTACTTAGCAAATATAGGGACCTTAAATTTCCGCAGGATGACCACCCCTGAGACCAGTCCTAGCTCTTCAAAATCCAGCCTGGGTACCCTCTAGATCTCCATAACATTGAGACAATTCTCCAGCTGTTTGTATTTATCATCAGCAGGAGGATACTGCTCCTCAGAATAGGCAGGTTCATCTTCCTCAGACCCTGGGTTATTGTCTCCCTCCTTGGGCTTTTCTTCTTGATTGTCTCATTCGTTTGACGTAGTTGTGAAATCTAGAGCTTGCTTGTCCGGTCCTCTGAACCTTCTACCCAAATTCAAGACACCAGTTGGTTTCTTTGGCTTCTTAGTCTTCTCTTTGATGATTATAGCTTTCAGATCTTCTTTCCCCTTGGCCAAAGCCAGGAACATCTGCTGAAACTGGGCATTTTGAGCTTAAAGACCCTTTGCTATTTGTTCGAGAGCCATTTCTTTTGCTGAAATAAATAACAAAAAGAATAAGAAACTTGTCTTGAAATACCTGCTTAGGCAATGAAGTGTAAGCTATGATTATGCGATGTTTTCAAGGACTTCGGGAAGTTTAAATTTATGAACCAAAATGAAACAAAGATTTTATTAGTAGAATTCAAAATACAATTTCCTTTTAGGATTACAATTGAAAAAAAAATCTAAAATCCAAGAAGTCAGGCTTCCCATGGGCGCTTCCTCTTTGTGCCGAGGTAGACATTAAGACTTTTTTCTTTACGAAGTTGCTTCGTAAGCTCCAACACTTTCTTCTCATTGACATAGAAATGATCTCTAAAGGTATCGTGTTCTTTCTTCAATTTAATCCAGGATCTTTGCAGCTCTTCAAGGTTAGTAGGAATGTCAAGACGAAGAACTGTATAAGGAACATCTCCTTCGGTTATGGGCTCCACAACCACTGGTAAGATGGGCTATATACGGAATTATAAGGTTCTGAGCGCGAGCTCGTACCCATTTGAGATAAGATTCCATAGGGATGGAAGTATTAGGCCCCAAGGTCTTGATGTCAAATCTGTTTACCATACCCCAAGCTCGTATGAACCTCTGACGATACTCTTGAAGATCATCCTCGTAATTAAACACAATGCCCTGGATAAGCATATTGTGGGGACCATCACTTCGAGCATAACCAAGTTATCGCAAATCCATAGAAGGATTATAAGTTATGCCTCCCCTAATGCCAAGTAGTGGAACATTAGGGAATTCCCTACAGCGGTCAATGACAGAAATATCTCCCATAGATCGGGAATACCAGAGAATATTCGAGTGAGAAAGTAACATTATCCTTCGCGACAACCCCAAAACTTCTTCATTCTTAAATATTGGTTAGGGAGGTGAGAAATAAACTACCTTGACAGCAATGGCACACAACACATAAGAATCCCTTTTCTCTTTTGAGGGTATACAAGATGTCTACGAGTAGAGTAGGCACAGGGTTACGAGAGAGGAAAACCTTGATAGCATTCACATCTATGAGTAAGTCTGGATTAAGGAACAACACTAAACCATAGATTAGAAGGGCTAGAACCTCCTCAAAATCTTGGAAATTCAAATCATCCCAAAATAGCTGAGCCTTCTTGTGATACGGTGAGAGAACTGACTTGAGGTTTTGCATTTCGTCGCAAATGTCGTGGTTTAGCAAGATTCGCCACCGACTTTTATTTTATCCAAAAGGAAATGTAAAAAAGCACAGGAAAGACCTTTGAGATGTTTTCTTGAGTTCGGGGGGTAGATTATGAAAAGGGAAGGTGCTATCACCCTTTTCATCCATGGTTTTCCATGGGCTCTTAATTACTTGCTTAGATCACTTGCTTTGCTTTGAAATTGTTTGAAATGGTGCTTTGTGTGGTTTTGAAAGTATTTTGAAAAGAGGCCATTCGTTTAGGCAATCTTTGTAATGATTCTCGTTCGTGAGAATGTATACAAAGATGTTTGTCTTTTGAAAAATGTTTCAATGTTTTGAAAGGTGTTTGGAAAATGTTTTGAAATGTGTGTGTGTGTTTTTTTTTAAAATAGCAAGGATTGTTTGGAAGAGTGCAAGTAACTTAGAAGCTACCTACCTACTCAAATGTCTTTCCTATACATTTTTATTCCTTTGACATTGTTGGTTTACCATTGATTTGGTAAACAACCTTATCTTTGGATGTTAAACGGGACGGGCGTGGGTCATCGTATGACCATGATAGCAATGTTACCAAGTATCTTAGCATGTTTGAAGGGACCAAGATCATTTTGTTTTAGGCAACCTTTTGATAGCGTCATCGAGGGACTATGATCTTTTGTTTTGTTTTGTTTTGCCAAGATACTTCGCATGCGTAACATGGCCATTTTCTTTTAGGCAACCAAGTGGGTGAAACCCTAAGGGTGCTTGTGTGCAATGTGTGTCATTTTTCATGCATTTGATTTGTCTTGGATTAGGTATTTTCTATTTGTTTGTTTTTGGTCTTATAATGCAAACCCTAGTTTACTAAACATGGTATAAATGCGATAAATTTCGTAAATATAAACTAAGCTATTACAACAATTATTATGGGAGGGTGGATACAAGTTTTTGAATGGGGATATTGCACAAAATAAACCCTAAAAATACTATTACAACCCAATTGAATATTGTGCGAATTAAATAAATGTATAAATATTTAAAATGCAATAAAAATGTATTTATGTAAAATGTTTTGTATTTGATTTTTTGTATGAGAAAAATGATTTATTTAAGCCTAAAAATAAGAGGAAAAAATTATTATTTTTGAAAGGGTGAAACCCTAATTTTTGATTAAAAGAAACATATGTTCTATATTTATATTTTGTCCATTTTTGTACAAGAAAATAATAAATAATATTATGTACAAATATTAAAAAAATTAAGTATGTATGAAAATAAATAGTTTATGTGTATAAATAATATAATAAAAATAATAAGTATTTTTTATATTGTATTTACAAATTTATTTAAGAAAATAAAATCTATAAACCTAATAAACTATTTTTTTGTGAGAAAATAAATATAAAAAAAATAAAATAAAAGTGTGAAAATAAATAAATTATTTTTGGGCATTTTTTATCATTATAAAAAATAAATGCAAGCAATAAAAATAAAAAAATGCAAAAAAAAATGCAAAAAATATAAGAAAATAGTCAGGGGGTGCAAAAGTAATCCAGGGGGTGTGAATATCAAAACCAAAAAGGCCATAAACAACAAAAAGCCCAAGACAACCACTTCTTCCCTGTCCTTCAGCTTCTCCTTCGCACGCTTATGGTTCAAACCTGTAACTTGCTATTGCTTGCATAAAAACAAAAACCTTATAACACAAAACATGTAGCATTTTATCTCACGATTCCAATGATATAAAATTTGTAACCTAACTCTCAAAGATCAGGGAGAATTTTTCCAGCCCTAATTCGTGACCTAATTATTTCATGAACTTCAAGCTTCAAATTCTCATGGCACAGTTATTATAAATGACAAGTATGCATATGTACAGCTTCACCAAGATAAGGGCTATACTTTTTCTTCACAAACCGTGGCTTGAAGATGTCTAAATAGAGAGATAGAGTTTTGAAAAATACCTCCTTCAGCTGTATTTGGATATGACAATGTGGGGACTTTGAGTGAGGGCTGAGGATCGTGTGAGCTTCCTTGAACTTCCTTCAAGCTATTCCAATGCCTAGCTTGCTTTGTGGATGGCCAGAAGTCTCTACACAAGTCAAGTTGCAAGCTCTAAGTTTGAAAATGGAAATGGCTGAAATAGGGCTTACAGATGCAGGATGAATGCTTGGACTGCTTTGGTAGGATATGTGGAAGATGTTTGAAGTTTCAAGATGCAAAACGCACGAGCCAAAAATGCAATGGCTATGATTTTGCAGAACTGCTGTATGTTGGGAAGAAATTTGGAGTTTTGGAGTTTTGGAGTATTTCAGATGTTAAGCATTCGTGTTCTGGCTTGTGATAAGTTTGTGAATATGTATAGAATGGATACAAAGTCCACTCTTCACTAGTTGTACCAATTCTGAACTTTTGGCCAACTTTCTTGCATTTTAAGAAAAGTAAGATGACTTGTGCAACATGCTTGTACTGGCTGGCTTGTGAGCTGATAGGAGTTGGTACACATTGCTTGATACCTGTGGAAGTTGCTTGCCTCAAATAAACAGGTCCAAGGTTCAAGATTGATAAAGTTACAAAAGCTCACTTTATGAAAATGCCATTGTAACCTTTATGCTTAAAATGGAATTATTTCTTGTACAATGATCCAAAAGCCAAGATAAAGCCTTTAACCTCTGAGTTTGCATTTAATTATGGAGTGTAGAATGAGTTTAGGACCTGTAATGCAAGGTACAAGCATCCAAGATTAGATTTGCAACTTGATACTTTGTGAAAATGGCATGAACAAAAGTGATAAAATGTCAATTTCTCTTCTTCGATTCTCCCTAACCACAAATGATCTTGGAGAGTTCTTGGACATTTTAGAAATCTTTCAATGTGCTCTACAATCCATCTTTGAAAGAAAAATATCCATGAAGTTGGGTCAAAAACCTGCCTAAATTAGGGCAAATTTTCACTAAGTTATTTAGTTCATGGACCTATGTTCACAAATTCATAACTTGAGATCCAAGCATCTTGGGAAAAGTTTGTGAAGAAAAGTTGTAGATTTAATGGAGGACTACAACTTTCATGTTGGAAGTTTTCTTTGAATCAAATTGCATCATGGTGAAAAAGTGGTGAAAAGTTAGGAAAAAATAAGAAAATTTCCATACTTAGAAAAATTCTAAGTTATGAAAATTTTCAAATTCAAAACCCTAATTTTCAAAATTGGTTTTCTTGGTGAACAAGTTTCATGTTTTGACATATCTTGATGAATTATGACCCTTGGCACTTGATTTTGAATAAAAAGTCAAAGTTTGACTTTTCAGTGTACAGTTGACTTTTGATCAGTTGACTGGAAAATTCATCCGTCAATCCAATGAACTTGAGATCTTTTGAACTATGTGATTAGGTCAAGATGATTTCATTGAACCCTTGAAATCATGTTTGAACTCAATTGGTCATTGGCTAGGTAAAAAATCAGAAATTGCCCTTTCTCAATCAAAACCCTAATTTTGACCATTTTGCCCTTTTGATGATTTGATCAAATTTCTTGAGGAGTTGTGATCCAAACTTGATCAAATGGTACATATGAGTCTAAAATGTTGTTGTGGATAAAAAATTATGAGGTTTGACTGTAAATTGGCCATGGTTGACTTTTTCCCCAATACAGGTGATTTTTAGGTCAACTGTCCAATTGACTGAGCAAAAATGTGATTCAAGGCTTGAAACTTAACATGAGCGATCTTAGGGGTCAAAAATGATGTATGAAAGTCACATGAAGCATTTATGGTCCAAAAATCCTTGTGCAAACTCAAACCCTAATTCTACATTATCAGTGCAAGATGAGGTCTTGAGCTGCCCAAACCCTAATCCTGTCTTGAGTCCAAGAAGTCTTGTGAGAAAAGTCTTGATAAATGAGAGGGAAAATTTTGGGGTACAACACTTTTCTAATAGGAATTTGACTACAAAACCCTTGAATCCATTCTTGTTTCCCAGTTGGATACAATGTTAGACTATTTCAGATGAAAAGTTGTTGCAATGACTTCTGGCTTTGGAGCTTCTTCTAAACCGGTGAAAGGCATCTGATCAAGAATATGTATACCCAATATTTCAGAGAATTCTTCCATGGTGGGTACCAGTTGATAGTCTTGGAAAGTGAAGCAATGGTGTTTAGGGTCAAAGAATCGAAAGAGTACACTCATCATCTTCTCATCAAAGCCCGAGGTAACTAGATTAAGAATTTGACCATATTTCTTGGTGAACGAGGAAGTCTCAGGAACTCTTGATACTAGCTCTTTGAGCTGGAGAGGTATTCTTACAAAGTTGATTCAGATAGTATTTCTACGAGCGGAAGCCATGATCTTCAAAACAGAACAAAGATGAATTCCCTTGGTCCTTGAGATGGTCATTGAAATGAAATATGGATGTTATGATGCATGATGTCATTTTAAGAAAATCACACACAAGAAAAACACACAAGACCTTAGGTTTAGACCTGCATGGAGTATAGGTAAATACCCTCTTGAAGTTTAGTTGGTTCAACTTGTCTTAGAAAAGTAATTGGGTTCTAAGGAGTCTCAATATCACTGATCTTTCTTTATCGGACATTATTTCAACTTAGCAATATTTTCTTGCAGCCGAAACATCTCAAAAGTCTGATCTCAATGAGTGTAGCATAGAGTATCAACCAATCCCCAGCTTTACACCGAGGCCGGCTATCTCACTACTTTCTAATGCCCAAGTTTGTTCAACTAAGGTTCTAAGGTCCGTTAGCGCTTCACGACACCACGTGGCGGCCCCGTATTCTCCTCGATTCAACACAAAGGGTATCAGTACCAACCAAAGTGTCACACCAACACAGATATCTCTTCAACCATATCGGTCTACATCGTACAGTCTCTGTCATCTATTGTTGTTTACCTAAAAAGATGCCCGAAGATCCGGGTGTAGGATCTATAGTAACAACCCAAACCACCCTCCAAGGATAAAGCATACAAAGCAAGCAATTAAAACAGTTTTAAAATGAACTAACTCTTAAGGTAACCCCACTTTTTATTCATACTCCCCAGCAGAGTCGCCAGTTCTGTGATACGGTGGCAGAACCGACTGTTATACTGGTTTTGCATTTGTGTTCGCAAATGTTTCGGTAAGAAAGAGTCGCCATCGACTTTTCTTTTATCCAAATTAAGGAAAGGGTGAAAAGAACAGAAAAAGACCTTTCTGAGAATTTTCTGAGTAAGGGGGGTAGATTATGGAAAGGGAAGGTGTTAGCACCCTTTACATCCATAGTTATCTACGGGCTTTTAGATGCTTAGCTCATCTTTAAATACCCTGTGATTTTGTGTGTTTTTGAAAAGTATTTTGAAAATGCCTTAGTGCGGCGATTCACTTTATGATAACTCTTGTATCGGTCCTCAAGAGTGTTGATAAAGTGTTTTTGAATGTGTTTTTGAAATTTCTTGTGTAAGTGCAAAATTTGTTTTGAGCAAGCATTTAAGAACTATCTACTTATACTCTAAAAGTTTGTTATTTTCCTCCTATCCTTTAGACAGTGCTATCCTACTATTAGTGAGTAGGTAGCCCTATCGTTGGATGTTTGATGGATATTCGAAGGGACACACACTCATAAAGGCAACATATAGAGACGCTTTAGCAATTTTGTTTAAGGGACTAGATCATTTACCAAAAGGCAACTGTAGATTCATCGAGGGACTATGATCTTTTGATTTAAGGGTCTTTGCTAAAGTGTCCATATTCTAGAGGGACATGACTGTTATATTTTCCGAAAGGCAGTCGAAGTGGACGTACCCTAGAGGTGTATATGTGCAAGTGTGTTAGGTTCAGTTATTTTAGTCTTTTGTGTTAGGTTTGCTAGAGTTTGATTTTATTCTCGCTATACGAGCCTAGTTACTAACAGTTAATATTTTGCAGATATTTAAAGTGCGGGAATCGTAAATCCTACGCTATTACAAAGATTTGGGAAGGGGGTATTTACATGTCCAAATATGAGAGAAATAAAAGCAGTAAAGAAAAATCCCTATTTAAGCTATTACAT
Organism: Vicia faba; assembly: GCA_948472305.1. Classification (NCBI taxonomy): domain Eukaryota; kingdom Viridiplantae; phylum Streptophyta; class Magnoliopsida; order Fabales; family Fabaceae; genus Vicia; species Vicia faba. Next base: position 1,373,129,536 of record OX451737.1, on the reverse strand, counting down.
ATTGTGAGTAGTTACAATAATTTGAAAAAATAAAACATAGAAAATAAATAACGCGCGCGAGTCGAAATTAACGCCTAAAACCCTAAAAAGTTCTAAGTAAAAGAAAATTATTTTTTTGTTGTTTTTGTTAAAAAAAATAATTAAACTACCTTAAATCTAAATTTAATTAAAAAAAGATAATTATTAAATGAATTTAAACCTAATTCTAACATTTTTTCATTTTTATTAAGAAAATATTTGAATGAAATAACCTAATTCTAATTGATTTTTAATTAATTAAAACAAGTCAAAATAATTAAGTTAATTAATTTATAAAAATTAAAATTAATTTAGAAAATCCTAAGTCTATTATTATTATTTTTTGATTTTATAATTATTATAGAAAAATGATTTTTGAAATTAATAAACTAACAATAAAAAAAAGTAAAATGGGCCAGGTGCTGAAGTGAAAAAGTGGGTGCATTTGAGATCTCATTAGGCCCATATTGCAGCTAGCCCAAGGTCCTGTATGGATCTAGTATTGAGAGATTTTGGCGGCGCATGGTAGTCTGAACGTTCGGATGCGTTGGATCTTGACCAGGTGATGGTGAATTGATGGTATACAGTGCATGTCTGGAAACTGTATGTATGAGATCTACATTTGTGAATGTTAGAAAAATAAAACCTCAGACCTGGGTATCAAACCCAAGTCCTCTCTCATCGCACGCATACGTCTTACCATCTCAACCAACCTATTATTCATTGACATAAAATAAACCATAATATTATATGTGAAAATAAAACAGCAATTATTCAAATTAGAAAAACGTGCGCTAACTGAATGCACCAATGGGAAGGAGACACCTGGGCGATGGAGTCACTACCATTCAACGGTATCGGAGTAAAACTCTGGTCACCTTCTCCGATCGGCCAAACAACTTAAACCTGCGAAAACGTGAGATTTGCGAATGGTTAAAGGGCCTATCCTACATAAAATCTAGCCATGAATCTGATTCTGGCCTTAAATTGGCTTAAAAGCAACTGGACCATGAGTTATGAACCAAACGAAACTTCATGCCCTAATCATGGTGTTTCTTTATCCCTGCGTTAGAAATTGAAAATAATAGGTTAAAACAAATCCAAACATGTTCATGAGCACGTATGTATGCATAAAATCAATTGAAACCGCGTGAATAAAGAGTTTGAATTTTATGAAAACTACAAATTAGTCCAACTTGATATGGCCATTTTGGACACAAATCTGCTTCAAGGAGGGTCAAGGCAGGTTCTTGAGATCTTCAGGGAAACAAATGGACCCTTTGTTTGGATTGAGAAAGGCAGGAAGTGAGAGTTTCAAAATTTCAACTTTGGATGAAATCTTTGAGAATTTCGTGTGGCTTCTCTATGCAACTTATGTGTCCTTTTGGCTTGCAATACCACTTTGTATTTATAGAGGAAGGAGAGAAGCAAAGATGTGAGGAAATCATAGTGTAATGGCGTGGCTTAAATCTCAAGATATCAAATTTGAAATATTTCCAAAAATGATCATTTTTGCCCATTTTGTTTGGGGGGATGAACCTGGACAGCCTTGCAAGAATTTATGGGCAAGATTAGGAAGATGTTTTAAGTCCAAGAAATTAATCCATTGACCTAAAAGTTTAAGTTTGCTCAATGCACAATTCTTGAAATTTCCAAAATTTTCCCAACTTGGGCAAGCCATAACTTGCTAAATTTTTATCTCATGATGATGATCTTGGACTTTTTGGAAATCCCAAGATGTCTAATTCAAACCCTCTTTTGATAAATTTTGCATTTGAAGACTTTATCTTGATGTAAAAGGTATTGGAAACAAGTGTCTTTTGTTGACTTTCTGAAAATGACCTGTAATCTATGAGCTTGTATCTTTCAAATGGTGTATTTCTTGGACTTGAGGGCAAAAGATAAGTTGTAGGGAATTGGATTCTATTAAAATTTAGATTTGGTTGGGGGGAAATGGATGAAGTATGTGAAAGTTATTCCTGGTCAAAGTTCAGTTGACGTTTCCTATAGAAACCCTAATTTAGCAATTCTTGACTTTTGATAGATTAGGAGCATTTCTTAAGGAATCATGATCAACCCTTGATCAAATGATGGATATCACTTAAAAATGTTGATGTTGACCAAAAATCTTGAAGTTTGACTGTACATTGGCCACGGTTGACTTTTGACCTAGCATAGTTGATTTTCAAGCATTTGAGCAATTGACTGAGCAAACTTGTAGTGTAAGGCATGGAATTTCTCATGGACAATCTTGAAGACATATTAGGACAATGAAAAAAAATTTAGACCTTTGGAGCTCAGAAATCTTGATGAAAAGTGAAACCCTAATTAGAAGTTCATTGCTTAGGAGGAGAATTTGTCTGGTCAATTCTTGGTCATCCTTAAGCAATTGAAGACCTCAATAAACATGTCTTGAGTAAAATGGGAGGGAAAATTTTGGGGTACAATTGGTATATATATTGACCACTTATCCTCGGTTCCCTCTATCTCCATCCTCAGAGCCACCGAGGCGAATACTTCATCTGGGTGTTTGCAAAAATAGGAGACATGCTTCAAAGGGTCAGGCGCGACCTAAGCTAAGGGATCCGCTTGGATTAAGGGAGCATCATGCCCATCCTCGACTAACTCTGGCTCGACTGGATTGGGTTCAGGAATCCCTGAAATGCTTTCCTCTTTCGACTATTTTTCGGAAATTTAGCGAGGAATCGTTGGGTTCGATCACCAACTCATCATCAGTACCACTAGCCATCGTCCCTAAAAATAAAAGTACAAAATTTAATTCGACATCAAAATAAAATCCACCCTTCCACCACTAATCAAGTGAAAGGGCACAAAGGAACGAGGAACCTGTCCCCGACCAGAGCCCTCACTCGACCGTAAAAATAAAAAACAGACTCTATCGTGGGGCACATCTGAAACAAGCAGGAGCACAAAAATTCTGCAAGAAGTTATCCCCCTAACACCTCTGGGTCGAAGCCGCTCATGAAGAACTCATCGTTTTTTGATGAAGATCATAAAATGGAAATCTCGAAAATGGTCCCAAGCCACCGTCCTCAGACGGTGAAACCACCGCCAGACACTAACACTCCGTCGGGGACTCTCTTGCTAAGCTACTCTAAACCCTAAATCGTATGCATTTCTAGGAAAAGAAGCACAACATCCATCCAATAACAGAAGAAAATTCTTCTATAGCAGAGGAAAATCAAGAAACTTACCAAGTTATCAATGATAATCGACGAGATAAGTGGAAGTCTCAGCGGTGAACAACAGAACGATAGAAAAAATTCAAAGAACAACTATGTCAAGTAGGAATAGGCAACGAAGAGTAGAAAGAGAGCAAGAGAAAAGTGCAAATGAGGCTCCTTCTCCGCCTTTTATAGAGAAACTTGCTGGAACATGAGCAAGCACGCACCTAGGGAACTCTAAAAGGCGTCATCATTATGCCCTAGTTCCTAGACTAGCCATCATCACGCCTTTATGGCATCACATGGCTCGATGCAAGCGTGGCACGCAAACTCCCCAAGTTCCAACTAGTTGTTCCTCTCCATGCAAGATAAACACCCCGAGCAATTTTCAGACTCATCATACAAAATTTCCCCTAAAAACACGATAACTCCTCAGAGCCGCTCAATTGTTCCTCTGCCCGCGAGGCAAACACGTCGAGCCTCACTTGTACTCCTCATACGGAATCAACCACGGAGCACCCCCATTTTGTGAACACGTCCTAAAGTCATCACTCATCTGCCCAAGAGAAACGACTTGAGAGGCTCCTGTTCTGGACTATCCCAATGACAAAAATTGGCCCAATCCGCTCATGCCTTCAGCATGGCTCAACAAGCACTGGCCTAATAACTATGGCCCTAGGTCGGACAAGTTTGGTCGACTGTCTCGTGGGTCTGTGAGACCAACAATGCCAAAATCATGTTCCTGCACATAACGACATCCTCCTCCCTGATCTTCTCGCTACACATCAAGCAGACAACCAGACCAGCGCTCACAATGCGTCTACTCGTCTTCTCACCATTTCCCGCCAAGAGATAGTTACGAGCATAACTACCCGTTTGACCAGGTCCTGGCACTATATAAACCCTCACACTTGTGAGGTCCAGGTATCCAGTATTCAAACCTTAAACCCTAATATTATACTTGTATCTCTTTTCACCCATTCTTATTTGATCATCGGAGTACCTTGCCGGTACAATCCCCCTTTTTCTTCCTCAACTTTCCAGCAAACTAGACGTTATCCTTCGGCCCATTCACAGGTTCTGATCAACTGGTAAGATCAATAAATATTTAGTATTTGAGTGAATTTACCATAATCACATCAATCTATCATTAAAAAAAATTGTTGAGCAAGTCTAAGGAAGTCAAAAACAACAATGAGTCAAATACTATAAGACTATAAGAGAGAAAGATGTCACAACTCTACTTAAAATTCTAACACATCAAATATATAAGTCACTATAAATTCAATATTTTAACCGAATCTAAATGATGTAAATTCAATTTGTGAAAATATAGAAAAATGATTTGATGGTAATGACTATTCATTGGGGTACTCCTTTCCCCTCCCCCAATATCATCATCTTCATCTTCATGTGCAAGAGGTGAGTCCTTAGCTAGTAATAGCTTGGGGTAAAAGCATGAAAATATTGGGTTAGGGTTTGTGAATCCATGCCATATCTATGAAACTAATATTGGAGTATGATGCTTGTTGTTTCCATGATTTGTGTGTGGTGATTTGGCTTCATGTTAGAGTGTTTATGTTTGATCATGATAACATGTCTGGTTGGTGTTGATTTTGGGTGTTCTGCATGTTATTGATGCTTTGGGGTGTTAAAATCATGAGATATGGGGTATAAATTAAGAATTTGGGTGTTTTAGAAGTTGGGGTTGTAAGTTTATGCGCTTAGCCCAGTTTGATAGCGCTTAGCGCACATGTGACTGCCTTCTGGGGTTGTAAGCGCGCTACACAGCGCTCAGCGCACCTGAAAACTTTCGTGTTTTCCCTTTGCATAGTTTGAGACATAACTTGAGGATCGTAAATCAGAATAACACATGGTCAAAAGTGTTGAAAATCTCTTTCAATGAACTATTAGATAGTGAAGGAAAGAAAGTGTAATATGTTGAAATTAGGAGTTGGTAAGAAAGTTGATTTCTCGTTTCACCATAAAACGAGAATTGGTAGTTCCAATTGACTGCTGGATGACCCTAGTGTACAACTACCTCACGAAAGAAGAGTTACCAACCAATCAGAAAAAGCTAGCATAGTAAGGAGAAGATCCTGCTCCTACATTCTAGTTGAAGGCACACTATACATGAGAGGATTTTCCATCCCTCTCCTCAAATGTGTCGATCAGCATAAAGTAACCTACGTCTTACGTGAAATCCACAAAGGAATCAATGGCCAACACTTGGCCTGGATATCCCTGTCTAGAAAAGCATTGCGAGCAGGATACTAATGTCGCACTATGCAACACGACACTAAAGAGCACGTGAAGAAGTTCGACAAATGACAACGCCATGGAGACATGCACCTAGAGCCTCCGAGCAAGCTCAAAATCCTCTATTCCCCTTGGACCTTCGCCTGGTAGGGCCTAGACCTCCTCATACCATTCGTGGTAGGAATGAACCAAAACAAATATGTGATAGTGGTTGTCGACTATTTCACCAAATGGATATAAGTAGAAGCACTGGCCAGAATAACCGCAGAAAACATTTATGTTTCTACAAAAGAAACATCCTCGCTCGGTTGGGAATTTCGCAAGTGATTGTCATCGATAATGAGACGCAATTCACATAAAAAACTTCTAGGAATTTGTTGCCAAGTTTGGAACCACCTAACACTTCACCTCCGTGGAACACCCCTAGACTAACGGTTAAGCCGAGTCTACAAACAGGGTGATCCTATGAGGCATCAGGCGAAGACTGGACAAAACCAAGAAACGATGGATCGAGGAGTTACACATCATGCTCTAGGCCTATCGGACAATGACTCACTCGTCAATCGGGATACCACATTCCGTTTAACATACGAGACCGAGGCCATCATCCATGTCGAAATCAAAGAACCGTCCAAATGAACCGAAGCTCCCCTTGACGAGGAGATGAACAGCGTCACTCTGAGGGAAGAGCTCGACCTTGTCGAGGAAATCCAAACGGGAGCGACCTTACGAGAAGCCTCTCTCAAACAAAAAAATTTCCATAAGATATGATGCCAAATCTATACGACATGAATTCAAAGTTGGCAGCTTAGTCCTAAAGAGAAATCACAAAGCATCTCGCGAAGGCAAGCTCGCCGCAAATTGGGAAGGCCTTTACCGCATTCATGCGAAAACGGGGAACATAGCCTACTACATGGAAAACCTTCATGGGGAACAACTTGCTAGGCCTTGGAACACCAAAAAACTGAGGAAATATTACAGTTAAGACACTGAATAGTCGGCATGTCTCGTCGACACGACGAACACATCTCAGCCCGACCACACATGCATGCCTAGGTAAGAGCATGACACTCAAAATTAAATGAAGAGGCAAGTTTCCACTTTTTGACGAGAAGATTCTTAGCCCGACATAGATTACTCAAACGAGCTCCACCATTGTCGTACCACGATGGTAGAACACTCAGCTCGCGATGGGAAGTTCACGCTGCCAAGCTCGAGTCCTCAAAACGAGCCCTGATTCCGGCCTATGCTTGGAAACATCCCTGGCTATTTAACCAGTTTCCCCCTACTGGAAAACTCAAAACCTACAAGCTAACTCCCACCAAATGTTTATCAATATAATAACGTCTCAAGCAGACAAGCATACAAAGACATGCAGACACTCAACAAAAATGATCAATAAATCCTGCATAAGCCAAAGTCAAAAACACTTAAGCAACACATAATAAAACAAAACGACCACCACAATTGGAAAATTAAAAGACGGCCATCAAGGTTGTAATTGTGAAAAGTATTACAAAAAGGATGCCCAAGGCCCCCATTCAAGAAGACGAACATGTGGCCACAAGGACCACAATTACTTATAAATTACATAAACGGACAAAGCCCCAGGAAAAAATTACAACAATACGGCACGCAGGTCGGAACAAAAAGAGCAACAATAAACTGATTAAACACGGGGCTGAAGTCCCTCCTCATTTTCATCAACCTCGAGAACAAGTTCCACGCGAGAAGGCTCCCCGACCAAAGCGTCCTCATCGGTCCAAAGGAACTCAGGGATGACTATCTTACCATATGACACATAGGAATGAAGCCCCATTTCGACTGTGTTGAACTCGATTTCAGGATTCATAACCTAAAGTTGTGCCACAACATTATCAAAACTCCCCTCCGCAGTGGCCACGCCGTCATCCACGGCCAGTTGGAGACGGGAAACCAAGTCGGCACGAGTCTTCAGACCTTTGACGTCTTCTGACTCATCCTCTACAGGAGACGATTTAACCCTCAGGGTCGTTACTAACTCCTTGAGAGCTTTCTTCTCGAGCAGAAGGGAATCACGCTCCTCGACCACCTCCGCCAAGCTCTCAATCACCGCCTTTCGGATAGCCTCCCTGTTGGCACACTCCTTATTAGAAGTCTCAAGCTTGGCTTGAAATTTCCTCATCTCGACTTCTTGAGAAGTATCTCCCTCGGTATACGCAACAACCATCTCCAAAACTCTTATGGTGACACCAGCATCTTGAGCCAACATCGCCCTCTTGCTCGGATAATCCAACTCTTCAAGCAAAAGCGACTAATCTCGGGGAATTTGCATAGTGGCTCCCTCGAAGAAAGTCTTGTTATGCCAACAAGGAGGCAGATCGAACCGACCCTTTTCCTTTTCGCCCTTCAGATCAACCATGCCTTTAAGGCGTTGCCTTTTGAACCTCGAAAACACCTACTGGGGAGAGAAAGCTCTAGCTGCTGGACAAATCGACGATGTACCCGCACCTGATTATGGAGTCGCCATCCCATCACCTGGCGAGGGTGCGGAAAACTTTTTCGCCTTCTTCTCCTTCATGATAGCTGCTTTAGCCATGGGCTCGACAACGGGATTCATTTTTCCCCAAGAAACAAAAAATAAGAGTTAGCGAACAAAGATAAAGAATCGAGCATATGAACCAGGTCATGATAAAGAATAAACTACCTAAACATGCCACAAGATCCTCGCTCTCGAGGAGCTCCTTGACATTTATAAGACCAGGTTCGTAAAGAAAATTTCCATCCTCGTCAGTCAATGGCATTCCCCCCTTTGCCCATACGCTAGACTAGGGGGACCCTCACAACAAATTCAAGAGACAGTCATGACTGGCTTGGTTCTCGGAACCTATATGGCCCTTCTTCCATATATAATGGTCAGTCCCATCATCATAATGTTTCCTCGACCAATGAAAGCGAAAATTTGGCACCAACTTCGCCACCAGATTCTCCTCATCATTCCGCTAAGGTTTCCCGGTCTCATCGACCAGTTGAACACTCCTAAAAACATTCAGTAGCGCTTTCCTCGACACGGGCCAGACCAACATATATCTCCTCTTAAAATCTCGAATAGACTTGAGGTAAGCTTTGAACAGCTTCCCGTTCGCCTGCTTGAGGGAAACCCATGCAAAATGAGCACCATGAGCGCCTCGTTGGAGGTGGAAGAAGTAGAAGAATAGAGGAACAATAACCTCTATCTGCAGATAATCACACACAATATTAAAAGCTCGCGGGAAGGCAATCAAGTTGTGATGCAGTTGCAAGAGAGCAAGGCAGAGATGTCGTAGAATGGACACCTGAAGGTCACTAAAAGGAAGTCTAAAACCCATCTCTCAAAAGAGAATATCGTACATAGGGATATGATCTGGTTCAAACTTTGAACATATCTGGTGATTCGGATTGGGTATATATACCGACCACTTCTCCTCAGTGCCCTCTATTTCCATCCTCGGAGCCACTAAGGCGAACACTTCATCCGAGTGTTTGAAAAAATAATAGACATACTTCAAAGGGTCAGGCGTGACCTAAGCTAAGGGATCCGCTCGGATTAGAGGCGTATCACGCCCCTCCTCGACCAACTCTAGCTCGACCAGATCGGGTTCAGGCATCCCCGAAACACTCTCTTCTATCGACGAGTGTTCAAAAAGACTTAGCAAGGAATCACAGGGTTCAATCACTAACTCATCATCAGTACCACTAGCAATCGTACCTGAAAAGCAGAGGACAATAGTTAATTCAACATCAAAATAAAATCCACTATTCCACTAATAATAAAGTGAAAGGGCGCAAAGAAACGAGGACCTTGTCCCCGACCAGAGCCCTCACTCAACCGTAAAAATATAAAATTGACTCTCTCGTGGGGCAAATCTACAACTAGCAGGAGCACAAAAATCCTGCGAGAAGTTATCCCCCAAAACCTCTGGGTTGAAGCCGCTCATGAAGAACTCATCTGTAATATGGTGGGAAAACTGACTTTTACTGGTTTTGTATTTTATCGCAATGTTGCGGTTAGCAAGAGTCACCACCGACTTTTCTTTTATCCAACAAAGGAAAGGGTGAAAAGAACAAGAAAGTATTTTCGAGATTTTTTTCTGGGTAAGGGAGGTAGGTTATGGAAAGGGAATGTATTAGCACCCTTTCCATCTGTAGTTATTTACGGGCTCTTAGTTGCTAGCTCACTTTAAAAATTCTTTTTTTTGTGTAAGTGTATTTGAAAATATTTTGAAAAAAAGATTCCTAAGTGCGGCGAACTTTGTAATGTTTCTCGTCTCAGAGAGAACGCATACAAAGTGTTTTGTCTTTGAAAATATTTTAGAGAAGAGTTTGGGTATGTGCAAAATTATTTTGTTTGTTTTTATGAGCAAGCAACTAGGAGTTATCTACCTACTCTAAAGATTTTTTTCTTTTCCTTTAGATAGTGATATCCTACTATTAGTCAGTAGGTAGCCCTATCGTTGAATGTTTGAGGGGCAATCGAGGGTCATCGTACAGTCACAAAGGAAACTTGGTGAGATACCTTAGTAACCACCATAAAGTCTTAAGATCATACCGAGGCAACATCGAGAGGGTCATTTTTGTGATCTTTAAACCAGAGGGTAGCCACTAAAATCCGTCACATTCGAGAGTTATGACTATTTTATTCCGAAGGCAATCGAAGTGGGAGTACCCTAGAGGTGCGCATGTGCGAGTGCGTTGTATTCAGTTATTTTTCTTTGATGTTAGGTTTGCTAACGTTTTGTTTTTAATTCTTGTCATACAATCCTATTAGGCATACATCTAATAGTTCAATATCAGTGTGAAAAATTAAAGTGCGGAATTTAAACTAGCTATTACATGGCTTCGGGATGGGGGAATTACAAGTCCAAAACTGGGGGTAAAAATAGTAAAGAAAAACTAATTAGTCTATTACAATCCATGGGCAGATACAATAATAAGAAAGTAATAATGCGGGAAGTAAAGTGAACGTGCGAGGATTAAAAAGAACGTTTGCTTAAAACTCTAAGAAAATCTATGCAAATTAAGAAAATTCTTTTTTGGGTTGTTTTTGTTAATTTTAAGAAAATGTTTGAATTAAAATTAATTAAATAACTAAACCTATTTTTAATTAATTAACAAAATGATTGATTATTAATGAAAATAAAAACTAATAAAAGAAGGTTAATTCTACATGTTTTTTTGTATTTATTAAGAAAAAGATTTGCAACCTAAATCTAATTGATTTTAAAATGAAATAAAAAGTCAAAATAATTAAATTAGTTAATTTATTAAATTTTAATTAAAAACCTAAATCTACATTTTTTATGATTTTTTTGATTTTATGATTATAATTAAAAAAAGATTAAAAAGGAATAAATAAATTAAAACAAAAAAAAAGTAGCATGGGCCTGGTATTAGAAACAAAAATGAGGGTGTAATTTGAATTTGCCAAGCCCAATCCACAAAAGCCCAGGCTCTCAAAAAATCCCCCTTAAAGAGATTAACTGAGTCTGAATTCGGCGTTAGTTTTTGCTAAAGGTCTCTGAATTTTGCGTTTCGAAGCCAAGCTTCCGATCGGGGTTGAGAATGGCATCTCATGAACCAGACCTCAAAAATTACATGCTTCACGTCCAACCTGCTCTATATACGACTACAAATATGTATGCAAACGTCAAATGGATTAATAAATGAAGATTAACGAGATTAGATTTAAATAAACTATACCAAATTGTGCAACTTGTATGATCGAATCGGGCGCGCTTCAGGCCAAGGTGAGGGATGGAAATGACTTTTGCGGACCTCAGGAGTGCAAAGATGGCATGAGATTGGATGGAGGAAGGCTGGAAATCAGGTTTTGAATTTACTCAACCTTTGAACAACTTTGAGAATTTTGAGAGCTTTTTTCAAGTGATGATTTCGTGTCCCTTGCTTATGCTTTTTTTTTGTATTTATAGAGGGATGGAATGGTGAGTAAACATGGCAAGAATTCACACATAATGACCCCCTTTCAAAGCAATATCAAACATATTGAAATACTTCCAAAAAATTTAAAAACTTGTCCTTCTTGAGATGCAATGAGCCTGGTATTTTTCCTCATGCCTTGCACGAATTCTAAGGCCCAATATCAACCCAAAACATCAGCCCATGTATCCATACTTTTTATTTATTATTTTATGCAATTTATTTTGTGTTTATTTGAATAAAAACAAAATAAATATGAATAAAATAGAGAAAAAATGCAAAGCAATGTGAGAGTTAATTTAGGGGTCCTTGAGTAAGTCATAAACATATTTGAATCCCATAAAATAGGTCTATGAACTTAAAAATACATTTTTGCTCAAAGTTGACTTTTTTGCATTTTCACCAATTTGCCCAATTTGTAATGGTCATAACTTGCTCAATTTTTATCTTTTGGAGATGATCTTTGACTTTTTAGAAATCTTAAGATGTCCCCTACAATATCTATGTTTACCATTTTTTGTATTTGGAGAAATTATCTTGATGTAACTTGCCTTGACAAAAAATTCCTTTTTGTTGACTTTTCAAAAAGACCTGTAATGTATTGGCTCATATCTTTCCGATGATGCATTTTTTGAACTTGAGGACAAAAGAAAGGTTGTAGGGCATTGAATTTTCTTCACAATGAATTTTGGTTAGGGCCAAATGGATGAGGCATGTGAAAGTTATGTCTGGTCAAAGTTCAGTTGACTTTCTCTAGGGAAACCCTAATTTAGAAATTTTGATTCTTGAGGATTTGAGAGCATTCCTTGAGGAATCACGACCAACCCTTGATCAAATGATGGATATCACTTCAAAATGTTGATGTTGACCAAAAATCTTGAAGTTTGACTGTATGTTGATCATAGTTGACTTTTTGACCAATATAGTTGATTTTCAAACATTTGAGTCATTGACTGAGCAAACTTGTGATGCAAGGCATGAAACTTGGCATGAGCATTCTTGATGACATCTTAGGAACCATGGAAATCACTTGAGGCCTTTGAAACCCAAACTTATTTATGAAAAATGAAACCCTAGCTGGAGATCCATTGCTTAGGAGGAGAATTTGTCTGGTCAATTCTTGGTCAACCTTGAGCACTTGAGGACCTCTAGGAGTATGTTTTGAATAAAAACAAGAGGGCACATTTTGGGGTACAACAGCTGCCCTATTCAATCGTCTTGAACCTAAGGATTTTAGATTGGCTTGTCTGCCTTTCGTGATCTGAAGGTGGAAGATGATTGAACACTAAAGTGCCCAAAAATTTGTGCTCGCCAATGCACGCAGTAACATTGTCAACTGATAGTATGCTTGAATGGGCTTAGAAGATGCCGTTAGGAGGGATGTCGGGAGTCATAGGAGATGGGATTATAGATGCCATCCAAAGTAAATGTTGACTGCAAACTGGAAGAAGTACCAGAATAAACCTACGATTGGTTTAATCTGAGCCAAAAAATGTGCATATTCGTCTTTGATTGGAAAAGTATCAGAATAGATCATTGCTCGATTTAATCTGAGTCAGAAAAGGTCTACTGGGAGAAGTATCAGAATAAATCATTGGTCGATTTAATCTGAGCCAAAAAAAAGATCTACTGGAAGATGTATCAGAATAAATCATTGGTTGATTTAATTTGAGCCAACAAGTATTTATGCTTATTTTTATCTGGAAAGAGTATCAGAATAAATCTTTGGTTGATTTATCTGAGCCAGAAAATCTCTACGACTGGAATAAGTATCAGAATAAATCATTGGTCGATTTACTCTGAGCTAGAAGATGATCTACTGGATGAAGTATCAAAATAAATCATTGGTCGATTTAATCTAAGCCAGTAAATATTTATGCTTATTTTTATCTGGAAGAAGTATAAGAATAAATCTCTGTTTGATTTATCTTAGCCAGAAAAGGTCTATGATCGTCTTCAACTGGAAGAAGTATCAGAATAAATCATTGGTCGATTTAAATTTGAGCCAGAAGAGGTCTTTGTTGTCTTTTACTGGAGGAAGTATCAGAATAAATCATTGGTCGATTTAAATGCGCCAGAAAAAGATCTACTGGAAGATGTATCAGAATAAATTATTGGTCGATTTAATCTGAGCCAGAAAATGTCTACGACTGGAATAAGTATTAGAATAAATCATTGGTTGATTTACTCTGAGACAAAAGATGGTCTACTGGAAGAAGCATCAAATTAAATCATTGGTCTATTTAATCTGACCCAGAAGATATTTATGTCTGACTTCAACTGGAAGAAGTATCGGAATAAATCATTGGTCGACTTAATCTGAGCATGAAAAGGTCTCTGTTGTCTTTAACTAGAAGAAGTATCAGAATAAATCATTGGTCGAATTAAACTGAGCCATAAAAAGTCTCTGTTGTCTTTAACTAGAAGAAGTATCAGAATAAATCATTGGTTGATTTAAACTGAGCCAGAAAAATATCCACTGGAAGATGTATCAGAATAAATCATGGTCGATTTAATCTGAGCCAATGACTATGTACGACCGTCTTTAACTGGAAGAAGTATCAGAATAAATCATTGGTCAATTTAATCTAAGCTAGAAGAGGTCTCTATATCTTTAACTAGAAGAAGTATCAGAATAAATCATAGTTCAATTTAAACTGAGCCAGAAAAGATCTACTGAAAGATGTATTAGAATAAATCATTGGTCGATTTAATCTGAGCCAGGAGATATTTATGTTTATTTTATCTGGAAGAAGTATCAGAATAAATCATTGGTCAATTTAATTTGAGCCAGAAAAAGGTTTGCTGGAACCACTATCAGAATAAACCATTAGTCGATTTAATCTGAGCCAGCGACTATCTACGACCGTCTTCAAATGGAAGAAGTATCAGAATAAATCTTTGGTTGATTTAATCAGAGCCAGAAAAAGGTCTACTGGAAGAAGTATCAGAGTAAATCTTTGGTCGATTTATTCTGAGCCAGAAGATGCTTTATGCCCGACTTTGACTGGAAGAAGTATCAGAATAAATCTTTGATCGATTTAATCTGAGCCAAAAGAGGTCTCTTTGTCTTTAACTGGAAGAAGTATCAGAATAAATCTTTGGTCGATTTAATCTGAGCCAGAAAAAGGTCTGCTGGAAGAAGTATCAGAATAAATCTTTGGTCAATTTAATCTGAGCCAGAGGATATTTATGTCCGACTTCGACTGGAAGAAGTATCAGAATAAATCTTTGGTTGATTTAATCTGAGCCAGAAGAGGTCTCTTTGTCTTTAACTGGAATAAGTATTAGAATAAATATTTGGTTGATTTAATCTGAGTTAGAAAAAGGTCCGCTGGAAGAAGTATCAGAATAAATATTTGGTCAATTTAATCTGAGCCAGAGGATATTTATGTCTGACTTCGACTGGAAGAAGTATCAAAATAAATCTTTGGTTGATTTAATCTGATCCAGAAGAGGTCTTTTTGTCTTTAACTGGAAGAAGTATCAAAATAAATCTTTGGTCGATTTAATCTGAGCCAGAAAAAGTTCCGCTAGAAGAAGTATCAGAATAAATCATTGGTCGATTCAATCTGAGCCAGAAGATTTTGTCTTTGAGAAGATGGTCTGGTCATACCAGTAGTTGATGATGTTAGTCTGTTGATTGATCTTTTCCTGAAATGGTAAAGACTTAGATGTATGCAAGGTCATGATGTATGAAATGCACTGTAGAACAATGTTCTCAAAATAAATGAGATCGTGTTGCATGTGCTTTGTATGAATATGGTATGATGTTTGTAACTGATGTATGAATGTAATATGTGAGCACATCAGTTTATTTTTATAGTGTCATTGAATTGGGGAAAATAAATCCCCGACTGCCTGTTGGAAATGAAGAATGTAATTCCTCACTATTTGTTGAAGTTAAATTCGCCAGGGATTCCCGTTTTCTTTTCGGGGGTATGTCGCTGGAGATTTTGTTTTCTGCTTGAGGAT
The DNA here is from genome assembly GCA_948472305.1 of Vicia faba. NCBI lineage: Eukaryota > Viridiplantae > Streptophyta > Magnoliopsida > Fabales > Fabaceae > Vicia > Vicia faba. The sequence goes on along the minus strand of OX451737.1, from coordinate 1,373,114,144 downwards.
AAAAGCTTTTTAGGAGAGTTGATATCCTGTCATGGTTTCTGTAACGGATTGATTACATGTACTATGACTGGGGATGGAAGAAAAAATAATCCTGTGATGCGAGTAGCTACTCTTCTGAGGTGGTTATCTTGATTAATCCTGCTGGAAAGAAGAGTTCTGTTGGAAGATTTTACCTATTTGGAGAAATAAACTCCGCTGGGGGATGAACTTCCGTAGCTAGAGAAATAAACTCTACTGGGGATGAGGCTTTATAAACTTCTTGAGATTTTATGAAACTCTGTTGGGGAACATTGATTTCTGCTCTCTGAGGGAACTTTGCTGGAGAGTGTTTACTCCGGCTTGGCGAAGAATAGGTCAAAACTTGGGTTGTTTTTTGCTCTACTTGGAAGTTATAATTCCTTGTATACCCTGATTGGGGATAACATTGATGGATAAATTTCTGGCTCGTCTGAGGAGGATAGAGTTGACTAATATTTGATCCAATTTTAGATTCAAATAGAAATTCTCTGGGAATAGTTATGACTTCCCTAGGGAAGGGAAGTTTTGTCGGTGACTCATTGTCATATGAGTAATAGACTCAAGCTAGGGAGATTGGTCCTCACTGGGGAGATAAATCCTGTTGGGGAAATAAACCCTATTAATGGAGGTATATTCTGCTGAGGGAAGCTCTTTGTCAAGGAGAATGCGCTCTGTTGGAGAGAAGTAATCTACAGGGGCTTTTACAGTTTTGAAAGCTCAACTAGGGAGAAGAATTCCCATAGACTGTAATGTTTGGGATCCTGTAGATAGGCAATATTACTGGGAGGAAGCCTGCACCCTTTTATCTGCCAGAGTGATCTATTGGGAAGATTGCGGGGAATGTATGAATTTGCAAAGATTACCATGTAGGAATAATCTCATGGAAGTTGCTCTGTGGGGATTCATGGAGACTTGAACACACCTCAACTTCTAGAGCCTTTGGTCAATGCTGATCAGGGTGATAAGTATTCTACTGAGAAACAACTGATGAGATGACAGGACATAGTCGTACGCTTTAATCCCTAACTTTTGCCTGGATTGTCCTTTCAGATTTTCTATCCACCAGGATACCCTTTTTTGCCCAAGTCGCCTTTTCAGGCTTTTGACTTGTTGAGTGTATTGTTTTATTTATATATCCCTAATTTTTTCCTGAACTCTTTTGGTTCACCGAGATGCCCTTATTTTTCTTATGCCAGTCAACCTAGTGGGTCTTTTTTTTCATGCGTAGCATTTCCCGACTATGTCTACGTTCACAGGGTGCAGCGAATTATCATTATCCATAGTAGTAAGTGTTGCAACACCGCCAAAAAATGTTTTCTTGATCATACATGTCCCTTTTATGGAACTCATGTTCAATGCCCCAAGTGATTCAGATGGAGGTCTGCCCCTGGCTATTCGTCACTTTTTAAGAAATTCCTTGAATCTTGAATCGACCGCCCCCAGATCAGTTGGACATCATGCCATGCCCCTTGATTACGAAAGGCCTGTTATTGGAAATGTCTTTCCATCTGAGGTGATTCTGTTCATTGAGAGTATTTATGTTCATTGAATATTCGTTGTGCGAATTTCTCTGTTGTCGAACAATTAGTCATATGCAAACAATGGCATTTTTAAAAATGAAAAGCTTATGTCTGTCTTGAAGTTTTGAAAATGGATTTTTAGTAAACAAACATAATTTTGTAATAATGTGAATTCAACTCAGGATTTATAGTAAACCTCACAGGAGTCAGGATACCTTTTTGTAACAGTATGCTTTCGAACTAACCCATGCTTCAGCTAGGACTTTTAAGTATTGTAGTGTGGCCTGGTTCACGGTTCAAGAAACAAAGGATAAAGGCTCAAACATTATTTGTACCCAACTCGTTCTTCGTGATGTTCTTCAATCCTATACTCAGTTAATTGTGCGTTTAGATCCCAATTGAGTATGGAATCTTTGCCCTGATATTTCGGTGATGGTTCGGATACTGAAAGTTTATTTGAGAAAGTAGTCATCATTTTTTTTGTAATATTTTTTTGTAATATCCCTTTGGAAGTCATCATTTTTTTTGTAATATTTTTTTGTAATATTATTTGAGAAAGCAAGTCAGAGGTTTCTTCGGGCGTTTGAATTATATTTCCAGATTCATCTCCCACATGACTGCAACATGTGAACCGATCTTTAGGTTGTTAAAGAAAGATCAAGGTTGTGTGTGGACGGATGACTGCCAAAGGGCATTTGAAAGTATTAAAGAGTATCTGCTTGAACCTCCTATCTTGCTCCCTCCTATAGAAGGAAGACTGTTTATGTATCTGACAGTACTAGATAAATCCATGGGTTGTATTCTGGGACAACAGGATGAAACAGGGAAGAAGGAGTTTGCCATTTATTATCTCAGTAAAAAATTCATTGATTGTGAGTCGCGGTATTCCATGCTGGAAAAAACATGTTGTGCTTTGGGTTGGGCGGCAAAGCGTTTGCGGCAGTATATGTTGAACCACACTACTTGGTTGATCTCCAAAATGGATCCAATCAAGTACATTTTTGAAAAGCCTGCTCTTACTGGGAGAATTTCCCGCTGGCATATGTTGTTATCTGAATACAATATTGAATATCGCACTCAAAAGGCTATTAAAAGTAGTGCGTTGGCAGATTATCTTGCTCACCAACCAGTGGAGGATCACCAGTCTGTAGAATATGAATTCCCCGATGAGGATGTGATGTTCCTGAAAGTGAAGGATTGTGATGAGCCATTGCCTGAGGAAGGTCCCGATCCTGAGTCTCGTTAGAGTATGATATTTGTTGGAGCTGTGAATGCTTATGGTAAAGGAATTGGTGTTGTGATTGTCACTCCTCATGGATCGCACATTCCTTTTACTGCAAGGTTAACATTCGATTGTACTAATAATATGGCAGAATATGAGGCTTGCATCATGGTCTCGAAGAAGCTATTGATCTCAGAATTAAAAATCTAGATGTGTATGGTGATTCAGCTTTGGTAATAAATTAGATTAAAGGAGAATGAGATACCCGTCACCCCGGCTTGATCCCTTACAAAGATTATGCTAGAAGATTATTACCATTCTTCAATAAAGTTGAATTCCATCACATCCCTAGAGACGAAAATCAAATGGCGGATGCTCTGGAAACTCTGGCTTCTATGTACCAAGTGAATACTTGGAATGATATACCACGAATTACGGTTCGACGGCTGGATAGGCCCGCTCATGTGTTTACAATAGAGGAGGTAGCAGATGAAAAACCTTGGTATTATGATATCAAGCATTTTCTTCAGACTCAAGAATACCCGATCGGTTCATCGAAGAAAGATAGAAAGACATTGAGAAGATTGGCTGACAGTTTCTTCCTCAATGAAAAGGTGTTATACAAGAGAAATTATGACATGGTCTTGCTCAGATGCATGGATAGACACGAAGCAGACATGTTGATGCATAAGGTTCATGAAGGTTCATTTGGCACTCATGCCAATGGACATTCGATGGCTAAAAAGATGCTAAGGGCAGGTTATTATTGGTTGACAATGGAATCTGATTGTTACAAGTTTGCAAAGAAGTGTCACAAATGCCAGATTTATGCAGACAAGGTCCATGTGCCTAAGACACTTCTCAATGTGATTTCCTCCCCATGGCCTTTCTCTATGAGGGGTATTGACATGATTGGGATGATAGAACCCAAAGCTTCGAATGGACACCGTTTTATCTTGGTAGAAATTTATTACTTCACCAAGTGGGTGAAGTCTGCTTCATATGCCAATGTTACTAAGCAGGTGGTTGTGCGCTTCATTAAGAATAACCTTATATGTCGGTATGGTGTGCCAAGCAGAATTATCAATGACAATGGCTTGAATTTGAACAACAAGATGATGACAGAACTGTGCGAAGAATTCAAGATTTTCCATCACAATTCATCTCCATACAGGCCAAAGATGAATGGGGTTGTCGAATCTGCTAATAAGAATATCAAGAGAATTATCCAGAAAATGGTTGTTACTTATAAGGATTGGCATGAAATTCTCCCTTTTTCCCTACATGGATATTGAACATCTGTCCGCACTTCAACAGGAGCAACCTTGTTCTCCCTGGTGTATGGAATGGAAGATGTACTCCCTATCGAGGTAGAGATTCCCTCGATGTGTGTGATAGTGGAAACGAAGTTGATAGAGGCCGAATGGGTCCAGAACAGGTTTGACTAATTGAATTTGATTGAGGAGAAGAAAATGACATATTTGTGTCATGGCCAGTTATATCAGAGAAGAATGAAGAAAGCTTTTGATAAAAAGGTCAAACCTCGTGAATTCAGAGATGGCTACCTCGTGCTCAGGAAGATCATGTCTTTCTACACTGATTCTAGGGGCAAGTGGAGTCCCAATTTTGAAGGCCCATATGTTATCAAGAAAGCCTTCTCTAGCGTTGCATTAATTCTTGAAACTATGGATGGCGAGGAGTTTCCACATCCCATGAATGCCGACGCATTCAAGAAATACTTCGCCTAAAGAAATAAAAGAACATCTCGCTAAGTTGAAAACCCGAAAGGGCGGCTTAGGCAAAAAAGGAGCGTCTCGGTAGGCCGAAAACCCGAAAGGGCGGTCTAGGCAAAAATTAGAGACCTAAACAGAATAAATTCCCCGCTAAGTTGAAAACCCGCAAGGGCAGCTTAGGCAAAAGTTAGCGACTTTCTTGGCAAGTAACTACGTCAGATAAGGCTTGATCGTTGAAGCAACACTCTTCTCGTATCCTCTCCATACTTCAACAAAAGTTGCTGCTCGGGATTTCAAAAGTTGTTAGAGGGGATAGTGGTCATGTATCTCAATGTATCTTTTCTAGTATATATTACCATTTTTCGAACTTTGTAATCATCTATGGAGTCTCGCCATTCACAGACTACCATTCTATTAATGAAATTTGAGCTTTTACCCAATTCTTTGTACTTCTTATTTTATTTAGTTTGCAAAGACTCCATTTATTATTGATAATAACTTTCAAAGCAAAAAAGATTAAATAACAAAATTGACTTTTCAAAAAAATAGATTTTACAATCTGCTTTTACTTTGAGATTTGTGATGAAACAATGACAACAAAAATAGTGATCCCAAGAATGGACAGACTCCAGTTGTTTTGAGAAGTTTTTGTTCCCCTCGGGAAGGTCTACTCGGGTTGTTTTCGCCGTATTGGGTTTATGATTCTGGTATCCTCGGTCAAGTTTGGATTCATTTCTCCTCTTTCCTGAGTTTTCATGATATGAAGTTTCAATCCGCATTTTCTCCAGTGAAGTTTTCGATTGGCCCAATAGAAATTCTTTTTCCAGAGAGGTTAGTACCATACCTGCTCTTGAAGAACGTAGGTCCCTGGTTTCTCTAAGTAAAGGACGTATTGTGAATGTGACGTTAACCTCGCCAATGAAGTGGGTCTGAATTCCCCAGTGAATGTTTGGATGTTTTGGTGTCAGTCTGTTTTGCTTGAGACTGGTTTTGTAATCTCCAGTAGGAATGTTACTTTTGAAAAACACTTGTTTCCCCGGTGAAGCCTGAAGAAGGATGTTCTATCTCTGTATCCGTACTATTTCATCACTTTGATTTATCTACCTCTGGATCATGTTTCTCCTCAGTAAATTTAAAGCAGGCAGTAGGTTTTTTTCCTCAGTTGGCCTTTACCTTTCTTGGAATGATCATCCTGGATGAAGTTTAGTCGGGTGTTGTTAGTGCCCGAGGCAATTTTTCCTGGTTATTTCCAATGTTGTATATCTGTTGTATCAGCATACACATGATAACGCTCATACATTCATGCATACATCATGCATAGCTAAAATTGGCAAGTCATTGTTCATTGACATTTGTTAATATTTTTGTTGACATATTACCCTGTTTTGCAGAGTTACGTTGTCCTCTCTTCAATAGAGTGTTGGTCCTAAGCAGAAAGCGTATATTCTTTCAATGTCCCCACTGAGTTGTCTCTCATGGAAGATTTTTGCTTTAGCCTTCTGGTATAGCTCCTTGTTTGGATGGATTTGGTTTTCCCTCTTGAGTTTATTTCTCAAAGGATGTATTCTGGTTGACTGTTTCATTCAAGTTTATTTCTCGTTTGAATCTATGGTTCCACGACAATATTATTTACTTTGAATTTTTGAAAACTCCAGATGTTGGTTGGTGCATTTATTTTGCATGAGAAGACTTTATCCCCTCAGCAAGAATATCATGGAATCTCCCCAGGAAGTCATACCTCCTTCCCAAAAAGTCATCTCTTTTTACAATCCTCTGTGACGACAAGTAGCAAGTCTCTTTATTTGAGACAACTTATATATTATCCTTTCCAGGCGGAGTGCCTTGGCTAAAGAAGAAGTTGAGACTCGTTCTAGGTGAAGCTCCAGAATCTTGGGGAAACTTGTTATCTTTTTGCTACCCTCAGTGAACGTTGGTAGTTCATTGTTAGTGAATGGCGGTGATATGATATTTTCTCCTTCTACCTTCAGTGAAAGTTGGTAGACCATCGGCAGTAAACGTCGATGTCTGTCATCTTTTTGCTACCCTCGGTGAATATTGGTAGTCCATCGTCAGTGAACGGTGGTGCTATGATATTTTCTCTTTCTACCTTCAGTGAAAGTTGGTAGACCATCGGCAGTGAACGTCGATGTTTGTTATCTTTTTGCTACCCTCAGTGAATGTTGGTATTTCATCGTCAGTGAACGGCGGTGATATGATATTTTCTCTTTCTACCTTCAGTAAAAGTTGGTAGACCATCGGCAGTGAACATGGATGCTGTTATCTTTTTGCTACCCTCAGTGAACGTTAGTAGTTCATCGTCAGTGAACGACGGTGCTATGATATTTTCTCTTTCTACCTTCAGTGAAAGTTGGTAGACCATCGGCAGTGAACGTCGATGTTTGTTATCTTTTTTCTACCCTCAGTGAATGTTGGTAGTTCATCGTCAGTGAACGGCGGTGCTATGATATTTTCTCTTTCTACCTTCAGTGAAAGTCGGTAGAACATTGGCAGTGAACGTTGATGTTTGTTATCTTTTTGCACCCTCAGTGAATGTTGGTAGTTCATCGTCAGTGAACAGCGGTGATATGATATTTTCTCTTTCTACCTTCAGTGAAAGTTGGTAGACCATCGGCAGTGAACGTCGATGTTTGTTATCTTTTTGCTACCCTCAGTGAATGTTGGTAGTTCATCGTTAGTGAACGGCGGTGCTATGATATTTTTTCTTTCTACCTTTAGTGAAAGTTGGTAGACCATCGGCATTAAATGTTGATGTTTGTTATCTTTTTGCTACCCTTAGTGAACGTTGGTAGTTCATCGTCAGTGAACGGCAGTGATATGATATTTTCTCTTTCTACCTTCAGTTAAAGTTGGTAGACCATCGGCAGTGAACGTCGATGTTTGTTATCTTTTTGCTACCCTTAGTGAATGTTGGTAGTTCATCGTCACTGAACGGAGGTGATATGATATTCTCCTTCTACCTTCAGTGAAAGTTGGTAGACCATCGGCAGTGAACGTCGATGTTTATTATCTTTTTGATACCCTTAGTGAACGTTGGTAGTTCATCGTCAGTGAACGGAGATGCTATAATATTCTCTTTCTACCTTTAGTAAAAGTTGGTGGGACATCGGCAGTGAACGTCGATGTTTGTTATCTTTCTCTCTTCCTTCAGTAAACGTTGGTAGCTTCGCCTTCGGTAGAATTTGGTGTATCCTTTAACCATTCTACCATCCTCTTTGATTCAGGTCTTTTGATCCACCAGTGATTTATTTTCCTGGTGGGGTTGCTCCTTTGTTTCTTTATTATTGTTACATCCCCATTGATGATTTGCGTCTCTTTGGTCCTGTTCATATGCATTCATGATCATAAGCATTTGCATGGCATCTTAGGGCCAAAAATAGGGTTTGTTTTATATTTAAGTATCTTCGATCGCGTCGACACGAAGATTTTTAACCTTCGTATCTCCGGATAGAAGAAACTTAAATAAGGGCAGCTGTTGCACCCCAATTTTTCCCCTAAGATCCCTTCATCATACCATGTTGATTTATTCACAACAAGATCACACTAGGATTCTTGGTTCCCCTCCCTACTTTGAGTTTTGCCCTTTTTGAGAGATTACCAAGCACCTTGAATTATGTTCCTTTTGTGATCATGAATATTGTTTTGATTTCTTCATTTAACTAATAAAATGCAATTTGGTTTGTCTTTCTTGTTATCCATGTAGGTAAGGGCAATGAGATTTAACAAGTTACCTCATGGGTTCATGAGTTTATTTCCATACCCTAGTCAATAAAGCTTGAGAAGTTCAAACCTCACCATTGGATTAGTTTTGGAAGGATTGGCATGGCAAGGCTGCTTTGGTTCATCACATTTCAAGGTTATTAGAGTTGACCCAAAAGTACAAAGGGTTTATTGAAGAAGTTGTCATGTTTGGACAAGGCCTTGTTCCTATTGGTCACAAGAGCATATTTCTCTCAAATTTCAAGATATGCAAGTGGTTTTAGTGGCTATGAGTCCTCATTATCATCCTCAACAACTTATATTCACAAAGCAAGAATTTTGGTACAAGAAGTTTGTTGAAGCTTGTCAAAGTTCCTCAAAGAATTTTCTTGATCTAGGAGCTAGGGTTTTAAACTTCAAAGGAGTATATCTTGCTCACCTTTTGGTATTTTTGAGTAATGCCAAAGACATCATTCTCTTTAAAGGTTTATCAACAAATCACTTCAAAAGTTCCAAGGAGTTTTCATGTGGAAGAAACTTGGTGAAGAAGAAAGATTACAAGTCCTCCAGATGAATCCACAATTTTCCATGTGTGACTTCAAATGATTATAACTTGGTCAATTTTTATCACCTTGAGCCCATCATTTTTCCAAACTGATCTTGAGGATGTTAACTTTATGCCTTCTTTTATGTGCAAAGTGGGAAAATGGATGGAAGTTGCCTTAAAGATGCAAAAGATTATAGGTCATTTCATGATTTTTTGCCAACTTCAATAAGTCATAACTTGCTCAAATTTTGGATATTTTGAATGATTCAAGTTTCAAAATGTCATTCAAGAGATCTACTTCATTCCATTTTTTTGATCAAGAGCAAATTCCAAGTGGAAGGCCATGTTTGGATGCAAGACATTATAGGTCATTTTTTATGAAGAATTTGAAAATTTCTAAGTATGGAAAGTCAGCCCTTTTTCTCCAACTTTGACTCAATGTAACTTTCAAATCAAGAATCCATTTAACTCCATTCTTTTTCCATTTCAAAGCTTGTAACCTCGTCTTTCTGAAGCATCAAGAATCATGCCTTAAGACCCCTTGAGCTGAGAATTCCATTGTTTCAAAAATGGTAACTTGGAATTGAAGTTTTCTTGCAAGTCAAAATTTGAATTTCAGGTTACAAACTCTAAACCTCAAACTAGCACGTGTTTTGGGTCTAAACATGATTAGCCAACTTTCCCAAGTGGATTAGTGCATCAAAAAGCAAGAATTGGATGAGTTTTGGTGAAGTTTGGATCACACTTCACTTGTGCATCAGGTTTGCACGAATTCCCTCCAAAACACATCATTCACTCTTCCTTTTGATCCCATTTGTTTCTCCTATAAATACATCTCATTCATTTTCTCAAGCTTGGATAGCCAGAATCACCCTGCCAAACTTGCTCCATAACCCAATTTTCTGTAACTTCAAAATCCATTCTCGAGCCTTTTTCAATCCAATTTTTCCATCAATTCACCTTTCTTGATCTTCCCTAAAGCTAACCACATAATTACATTCAACAATTGTGCCCTATACTGCTCCATTGAAGTCCAGTTTCAAAGCTCTACAACTCAACTTCAACAGGTAGATTCCTTCATCAATTCTTCAAAACTCTGATATCATTATGTTGCTCTCATTGCCTTGGTTCTAGTTGCAAGACTTACCTTTTACTAGAAACACGTTTTGACCATGAAATTTCAAATCCCTTTTCAAAACTTTCCTTCCAAATTGCTTGAAGAGACGAAGCGAATGGCATAGGTCCGAGCTTCTGATTTTACAGTTTGAGAGACCTGCAATTCGTGATGGCTGGAGGTTGAAGATTACCAACGTGTCATCTTCCAACCAATGAAGGCGCGCCATCTGTATTTTTCAAATTCTGATTTAATTAATGATTCTGCACAATATTCACTAATGACCATGATATGCACAGCGCACCAGATCCCTTGGATTTGATTACTAACGTGTTTTGACTCTCATCCAATGGTCCACATATTTTACTTTTATTTTCTTTTTCTGATTTTTATATTTTAATTGTTTTAAATTTCAGAAAATCATATAAAATTCATTTTCAGTCCAAAAAATCTGAAAAAATTATGAAAAATATTTTCGATTATTCTCTTTCTGGTTTTTATTTTTTCTCAATTTAATTTTGTGCTTTGGTATTTTTTATAAATTTTACACTTATTTTATTTGTTTTAAATGTTTAAAAATATTTTTATACATTTTTAAATTCTAAAAAAATTATGGAATGATCCAATGATATTGTGACAAATATTGGTGACCTTATTTTATTTTTGTTTCTGACTTTACTATTTTTTACCATTTTTTGTTTATTTTACCCATTTATTTTAATTTTAAAAATAGTTTCTGACTTTAAAAAATTACCAAAAGATTTGTAAAATTATTTGAGCCTTTTTCTGATTTTTCTATGGTTTTACTTTTTATTTCTTGATTAATTTGAACATGGTTGATATTTCTCTCTTTATTTTCTATTTTTAAATATTATTTTTAACCCCTTTTGTATATATTAAAATGTAATATTATTTTGTGACTATTTTCTGGCTGATCTTGGGTTAAATTTTGGATCATGAACTTTATTAACATCATTGGATCCATGGTGTTGAGTTTAACTCCACAAAAATGGATGAATGATTTTAATAATAGTTTGATTAAATTTAATTCAAAAGTAGTTTGTACATTCTCTCCCATCCCTCTTCATCCCATCCCCTTATTATTGCACAAGATGTTGTTGGAGCATGATCTCTATATCATGTCTCAAAACAAATGGTGCATAGATTGCTATTGACCAGCCTCAAAATAGGTGCGACTTCTATATAAGTCCACTTAAGATTGCTTAACATAGCGCTAAATTTTGTCCCAATTCAAATAAATGATCATTCGTGCCCCAAACTTATGATTGCAAGCCCAAGTATGTTAATTTGATCTCTTTGATCCAATAACCTTGAGATTTATTGTGTGGAGGCTTTGGTTCTACCAATCCTCTAATGGATCTATAACACCTTTGATCAACGCGGATCACTTAAATATCGTTGATCATTAAATGGTACTTGTGAGAATTCCAAATGGATGATATACTTGACAAAAAGAAAATATAACTTGTTGTGTGGAGGATTTGGTTCTACCAATCCTCTAATGAATTCCAAATGCAAGCTTCAAGATGGTCATCCAACTAACGGCTAACTATTGATTTGTTTTACCTTATGCTTTATGTATCATTTACTTTTAGCATTTACATTTCATGCCATTTTCATCTTTGCTCATTTGAGTATTTACTTTCTTGCCATTTTTACTTTGCTCACTTGAGATTTTCTTTTCCTTTCTTAAGATACTTAATAATCAACATAAACCCTAAAAAATCTTTAATGGTACTTGGACTATTTGGTTACTATCCTTGGCATTATGGAGCATGGGACTTTTCTTTGACTTAGGATTAGAAACCTTGGCCTATCTTGGAGACTTTGTGACCTTATATTATTATTTTGTCTGGAGATCTTGAGGTTCACCTTAAGACATTGGGTTGCTTGTTTGTTTTTGTGTGCAGGTTTTTGTAATTACACACTCTGTTTGTAATCTTGAATTCACCCGTATACAGCCGTTACTCTGTCCAATTTTTGTGAAGACTTAATACACTTGAAGTTTGGTTATCTCAAGAGGTCTAGTATTTTTTTGCTTGATTAGTTTCAATCCAAGGAATGAGAATTCTATCTTGGCTCATAATGTCAAGTATTGACTTCTTGTTGGTTAGATGGTTCTTATCCCTAGCTTTTACCTTATTCTCTAGGATAGTCCTTTCTTCTCCTCCCGTCTTATTTAATTTCAAAAATCTTCTCCCCCCTTTTTTTGAAAAACTCTTCTTGTTTTTGAACTTGAACCACTTTCATAGTAAACTTGGACTTATGGCCATGCATTTTCAAAACATTTTCATAAATAAACTCCAATCAACTTAATAATACCTTGACATTTTTTGTGAGAAGACTAAAAGTCAATCAATCTCATTTCAAACCATTTTGCCACTTTGGATTTTATCTTTAAACTTTTCTCAAAAGGTTAAACTCTTGTCAATCCTTGTAGTGATGCAAACAACTATACTTCTACAATATATAGTGAAGAGAGATATTTTCCACTTGGGTGTTGAGTGAGGCATTGTTGATTTTGAAATCCAGGCCATATCCTCCACTTTGAGATGACGCAAATTCTCCTTTCTCATGATTGTGGGTAGTAGGCATGTTTTTCACACGGACAATGACGATGATGTTTTATCTCATAAAAATAACCAACACATTTGTGTTTTAATTTTTTAAAAGAAGAACTATGTGTACCCTGATCCCCTATTGCACGAAAAGGTGGTATGTAGGCACTAAAGGTTCGCAACCACGGCGGATGCAAAAATTATAAAATAAATATATTTCTTTCCTCACCTCCACCATCTATTTTTTATATATACAACATTTTTTATAGCCAAAATATACAGATTTTTACAAAGAGGCTCCTGCGGAGTACCGTAGATGTTTAGGGTGCTAATACCTTCCCTTTGCATAACCAACCCCCTTACCTTGAATCTTTCCCCCTCTTTTTGGGTTATTCGCTCATTTCCCATTCCTTTGGAAACAATAAAGTGCGGTGGCGATTTTTATTTTGATTTGTATAAAGTCTAGTCAATCCAATGGCTTAGTCTTGAACATTTCTACCGCTACAGAAAAATGGCGACTTCACTGGGGACAGATTGACCTCTTGCTGGTCTATCTCTAAGTGGGTTAAGCCTATCTTTGTTTATATCTGTATATGTGATAATACTATTTTTTGTGCTATATGTTGTATATGTGTTTTGTCTGGATTTTCCTGGTTTTCAAGGTGCTTGGTGATTACTCATAAGTCCTATACCCGGACTTGGGAAAACATTAAGATAGGACGAGGGGTATAGTCATGTTATCTTTGAGGGAGTAATCCCAAAAAAGGAGGCATGAGATCCCCCACTCAGTGGAGGCCCCTTTGATTGTAGTGTCATTTACCAAGTAATCGGGAAGACGTACTACTATCGACCTGGGAGCCTGCTGAAACTGAGGACCGTAGAATACCAAACCCATCTTGGCCTTTTAGGTGTAGTGCGGAAGCTATAACGGAGTAATCCATAAATAGTTGTCACGCGATACTACACTCGGACGAGTCTTTCTTGAGAATATTAATAATTACCGAGTTAATCGGGAAGTTGGTAATATCCGAAGGAAGGATGTAGACTCTGGGAACCTCTAGAACCTTGTTCGGCAGGTGATAACTTTTTAGACCAACACCTTATGGGTAGTACCTTCGACCTCATGCTCGTGACATTTAACCTATGAACCTTATATGTGTGATCTTGTGTGTGATTGTTGCATCATGCATCCATGCACTCATAAGTATTTTGAAGAAACCACACCGATACTGGATTAGATATTCGTACTGCCCCCACAGGTTGGTTGAGATCACTCTTATTACGACCCTTATGGTCGTACACGGTACTGGACTCCTTCTTTACGTTGTATGATCTCTTTTGAGTACTTGAAGATGCAGTCTCCTGAATTTCACCGCTCCTGAGTTTATTTTCAACATGTTCCCGCATGAACGTGTCACCTGATTCCCCGTCTGCCAAGAGAGATTGATCGTTGATTAGGCCCCAAATTCTAGCAGTTTGCCTCAGACGATCGTATTTGTCTTGATGAAGCTTACTGATGAGAATCCTTAACTCTTCTTGTCCCCAAGCTAAATTTTGGATAAGAGACATATGACTATTCATCTGGATTCTCATCCTTTCCATCTCAGCTCGCAGTTGTTTCAACTGGTCATCCTTGTTATCATCGGGATTTTTCTTGGTCAAGTTCCCAGTGAGGAGTGATTTTAATTCTTCTTGCCCCTTGGATAGATTTAGGAACATTTCCTTGAACTAAGCATCTTGAGTTTGGAGATCTCTGTCATTTTATTTGAGAGCCATTTTCCTTGATGAAATAAACAACGAGAAAATGAGAAAGCTGTCTTGAGAATACCTGTTATGTAATGATATGCATTTTCAAGGATCTCGCGGGGGAAACACAAGAAAATGTTAGCAACTGAATTTGACTGCAGCTTCAATTGAAGAACTTCGTACCGTTGAATGTCCTTTTACAAGAATCAAGATCACCATGTTGAGTGGGTCATAGCCACTGACTCAAGACATCATGCTTTGACGACATTGGCTAGAGGAAAATAAAACCCCTTGCCCCTTTCTAGACGTCTGGTTCATCATAACCTGCATCACAGGCCCTTTGAGATCCTTGAAATGGTTAACAAAATGATATGGCATGATGTCATGATGCGTATGCTATGCACCAAGCAAAAGTCTAAGGTGACCTAAACAAGTAAATCTTGCAAGAAATCCAGGTTATTGGATAATGGATACAAATAGGTCCTGCAAGGAACTCACGTCGTTAGGTAATGAAAACAAACAAGCCCTGCAAGGAGTTCAAGTTGTTAGATAATGAAAGCAAACAAGTCACACAAGTAGCCTTAGGTTCAGGCTTGCATGGAGTTTGTAGGTAAGTATCCTCTTGAAGTTTTAGTTGGCTCAACCTGTCCTAGTAATAGTAATTGGGTTCTAAGGAGTCTCATATCATTGACCTTTCTCTCAGGAATTGTTTCAGCTCAAGCATCAAAATATTGCAGCCGAAATATCCCGAAAGTCCAATCTTAATGAGTGTAGCATCGAGTATAAACCAATCTTCTATCGGAACCAAAGCTGGCTATCTCACTACTTTCTAATGGCTAGTATGAGTCAATTAAAGGTTCTAAAGCTCAGTTAACGCTTAATGACACTATGAGGAAGCCTAATGTTATCCTTGAATGACTCAAGAAACATTAGTACAAGCCAGAGTATCACACTAACGTAGCCATCACTTAGTCCATATCGGTCTATGTTGTACGGCCTCCATGATTTATTGCTACTCACCTAAAAAGGTGCCCCAGATCGGGGTATAGGATCTTTAATAATAACCCCATCAAACCCTTTAAAAATAAAGTAGACAAAGCAAACAAGGAAATCAATTTAAAATGGTATAACTCTAAGGTAGCCCCACTTTTGTAATTCCCCAGCAGAGTTGCCAATTCTGTAATACGGTGGGAGAACTGACTTTTACTAGTTTTGCATTTTATCGCAATGTTATGGTTAGCAAGAGTCGCCACCGACTTTTATTTTGTCCAACAAAAGAAAGGGTGAAAAGAACAAGAAAGACCTTTCGAGATTTTTTCCTGAGTAAGGGGGGTAGGTTATAGAAAGGAAAGGTGTTAGCACCATTTCCATCCGTAGTTATCTACGGGCTCTTAGTTTCTAGCTCACTTTAAAAATGCTTTTTTTTGTGTAAGTGTATTTGAAAATATTTTGAAAAAAAAATGCCTAAGTGCGGCGAACTTTGTAATGTTTCTCGTTTCGGTGAGAACGTATACAAAGTGTTTTGTCTTTGAAAATATTTTAGAGAAGAGTTTGTGTATGTGCGAAAAATTATTTTGTTTATTTTTATGAGCAAGAAACTAGGAGCTATCTACCTACTCGAAATATTTGTTCTTTTCCTCTTTTCCTTTAGATAGTGCTATCCTACTATTAGTCAGTAGGTAGCCCTATCGTTGGATGTTTGAGGGACAATTGAGGGTCATCGTACAATCACAAAGGAAACTTAGTGAGATACCTTAGTAACCACCCTAAAGTCTTAAGATCATACCGAGGCAACATTGAGAGGGTCATTTTTGTGATCTTTAAACCAGAGGGTAGCCAATAAGATCCCTCACATTCGAGAGTTATGATTGTTTTATTCCGAAGGCAACCGAAGTGGGAGTACCCTAGAGGTCTGCATGTGCGAGTGCGTTGTATTTAGTTATTTTTACTTGATGTTAGGTTTGCTAACGTTTTATTTTTAATTCTTGTCATGCAATCCTATTAGGCATACATCTAACAGTTCAATATCAGTGCGGAAATTTAAAGTGCAGAATTTTAACTAGCTATTACATGGCTTCGGGGCGGGGGAATTACAAGTCCAAAATTGGGGGTAAAAATAGTATAGAAAAACTAGTTAGTCTATTACAATCCATGAGCAGATACAATAATAAGAAAGTAATAATGCGGGAAGTAAAGTGAACGTGCGAGGATTAAAAAGAACGTTTGCTTAAAACTCTAAGGAAATCTATGCAAATTAAGAAAATTATTTTTTAGGTTGTTTTTGTTTATTTTAAGAAAATATTTGAATTAAAATTAATTAAATAACTAAACCTATTTTTAATTAATTAACAAAATGATTGATTATTAATGAAAATAAAAACTAATAAAAGAAGGTTAATTCTACATGTCTTTTGTATTTATTAAGAAAAAGATTTGTAACCTAAATCTAATTGATTTTAAAGTGAAATAAAAAGTCAAAATAATTAAATTAATTAATTTATTAATGTTTAATTAAAAACCTAAATCTATATTTTTTATGATTTTTCTGATTTTATAATTATAATTAAATAAAGATTAAAAAGGAATAAATAAATTAAAACAAAAAAAAGTAGCATGGGCCTGGTATTAGAAACAAAAATGGGGGGTGTAATTTGAATTTTCCAAGCCCAATCCACAAAAGCCCAGGCGCTTAAAGAGATGCCCTGAGTCCAAATCCGGCATTAGTTTTTGCTAAAGGTCTCTGAATTTTGAGTTTCGAAGCCAAGCTTCTGATTGGGGTTGAGAATGGCATCTCATGAACCAGGCCTTAAAACTTACATGCTTCACGTCCAACCTACTCTATATACGACTACAAACATGTGTGCAAACTTCAAATAGATTAATAAATTCAGATTAATGAGATTAGATTTAAGTAAACTATACCAAACGGTGCAACTTGTATGGCCGACTCGGGCGCGCTTCAGGCCAAGGTGAGGGATGGAAATGACTCTTGGGGAACTCAGGAGTGCAAAGATGGCACGAGATTTGATGGAGGAAGGCTGGAAATCAGGTTTTGAATTTTCACAACCTTTGAACAACTTTGAGAATTTTGAGAGCTTTTTCCAAGTGATAATTTCGTGTCCCTTGCTTATGCTTTTGTTTTGTATTTATAGAGGGATGGAATGGTGAGTAAACATGGCAAGAATCCACACATAATTGCCCCATTTCAAAGCAATATCAAACATATTAAAATACTTCCAAAATTGTGAAAAACTTGCCCTTCTTGATATGCAATGAACCTGGTCTTTTTACTCATGCCTTTCACAAATTCTAAGGCACAATATCAACCCAAATAATCAGCCCATGTGTCCATACTTTTTATTTATTATTTTATGAAATTTATTTTGTTTTTATTTGAATAAAAACAAAATAAATATGAATAAAATAGAGAAAAATGTAAAGAAAGGTGAGATTGAATTTAGGGGTCCTTTAATAAGTCACAAACATATTTGAATCCCACAAAATAGGTCTATGAACTTAAAAATACATTTTTGCTCAAAGTTGACTTTTTTGCATTTTCACCAATTTTCCCAATTTGTACTGGTCATAACTTGCTCTATTTTTATATTTTGGAGATGATCTTGGACTTTTTAGAAATCTTAAGATGTATCCTAAAATATATATGTGTTTACAATTTTTGCATTTGGAGAAATTATCTTGATGTAACTTGCCTTGACAAAAAATGTCTTTTTGTTGACTTTCAAAAAGACCTATAATGTATTGGCTCATATCTTTCCAATGGTGCATTTTTTGAACTTGAGGAAAAAAGAAAAGTTATAGGGAATTGAATTTTCTTCAAAATGAGATTTGGTTAGGGAAAAATGGATAAGGCGTGTAAAAGTTATGCCTGGTCAAAGTTCACTTGACTTTCTCTAGGGAAACCCTAATTTAGCAATTTTGATTCTTGAGGATTTGAGAGCATTCCTTGAGGAATCATGATCAACCCTTGATCAAATGATGGATATCACTTTAAAATGTTGATGTTGACCAAAAATGTTGAAGTTTGACTGTATGTTGGCCATAGTTGACTTTTTGACCAATACAGTTGATTTTCAAACATTTGAGTCATTGACTGAGCAAACTTGTGATGCAAGGCATGAAACTTGGCATGAGCATTCTTGATGACATCTCAGGAACCATGGAAATCACTTTAGGCCTTTTAAACCCAAACTTCTTTGTGAAAAATGAAACCCTAGCTGGAGATCCATTGCTTAGGAGGAGAATTTGTCTAGTCAATTCTTGGTCAACCTTGAGCACTTGATGGCCTCTAGGAGTATGTTTTGAATAAAAATGAGAGGGAAAATTTTGGGGTACAACATCATCATTTTTCGATGAAGATCATAAAATCAAAATCCCGAAAAAGGCCACACGCCACCGTCCTTAGACGATGAAACCACGGCCAGACACCAACACTATGCATGGACTCTCACGCTAAACTACTCTAAACCCTAAACCGCATGCATTTTCTAGGAAAATAAGCACAAAAACTAGTATATAACAGAATAAAATTCTACTATAATAGAGTAAAATAAAGAAACTTACCAAGTTATCAATGATTATCGACGGGATAAGTAGATGTCTCAGCAGCGAACAGTGGAACGAGAGAAAAACTTCAAAGAACAAATATGTCAAGCAGGAATAGGCAACAATGAGTAGAAAGAGAGCAAGTGAAAAGTGCAAATGAGGATCCTTCTTCTCCTTTTATAGAGAAGCTTGTTGGCACGTGAGAGAGCACGCACATAGGGAACTCTAAAAGGCATCATCATTATGCCATAGTTTCTAGACTAGTTATGATACGGTGGGAGAACTGACTTGGGTGTTTTACGTTTTATCGCAAATGTTGCGGTTAGCAAGAGTCGTCACTGAGTTTTATTTTATCCAAAAGGAAAGGTTGAAAAGAACAGGAAAGACCTCTGAGATTGTTTCTTGAGTTCGCGGGGTAGATTATGAAAAGGAAAGGTGCTAGCACCCTTTTCATCCATAGTTATCTATGGGATCTTAGTTGCTTGCTAGATAACTTGTTTTTGTTTGAAAAATATGCTTTGTGTGGTTTTTGAAAGTATTTTGAAAAGGCGCCTTCGTTTAGGCAAACTTTGTAATAGTTCTCGTTCGTAAGAACGTATATAAAGTGTTGAGCTTTTGAAAATATTTCATGTTTGGAAAAAGTTTTGAAAGTGTTTTTTGAAAGTGTTTGGTGTTTGTTTTGAAAATAAGCAAGGATGTTTGATTTGAAAATGAGCAAGCAACTAGGAATAATATACCTACTCAAAAGTCTTTGTTCATTTCTTCCTTCCTTTGATATTGATATCTTACCATTGATTTGGTAAGAAGTCTCATCTTTGGATGTAAAGGGACGGGCGTGGGTTATCGTATAGCCATGATAGCAATGTTGTGAGATATCTTAGCATTTCTTTTTTAGGGACTAAGATCATTTTTAAAGGCAACATTGATAGCGTCATTGAGGGACTATGATCTTGTATTTTTTATTTGTTTTTTCTAAGATATCCCACATGCATAACATGGCCATTTTTGTAAGGCAACAAAGTGGAATTACCCTAAGGGTGCAAGTGTGCAAGTGTGTTTGATTTACATGCATTGTTTATCTTGAATTAGGGTTTACTACTTGTTGGTTTTAGTCTTTCCATACAAACCCTAATTACTAACATTTATATAAAGTGATAAATTGCGGAAAGTAAAATTACTACGCTATTACATCATTAGGGGAGGGGGTATAAAAATTTACAAATGGGGATTGCAAGAAAATTAAACCTAATCATCTATTACAACCCTATTGAATAATATACAAGAATTGAAAAGAAAATAATCCAAGAATTGAATAAATATACAAGATAAATGAAAAAGAAAAATGATTTTTGTTTGGTTTTTAATGAAAGGGTTTGATTTAATTAAGAGAGAAGATTAATTGAAAATAAAAAAAAAATTAAACTTAAACTAATTAAGAAAGAAATTAAGTATGAAACATTTTTTAGGGTTTTTTGTGAAAAAAAGGTTTTAACTTAATAAAAATAATATGAAAATTAATAATTAAAAGAAACCTAAATTCTAAGTCAGTTTTAATTTAAAAGCAAATAAAATAATAATTAAACCTAAATCTAAATATTAATTATTTAAGAAAAAAATTAATTTGTTTAAGAAAATGTTTTTGTTCTTTTTGTTTTATAAGAAAATAAAATAAATAAGTGTAAATAATAAATAAAAATATTTTTATATTTTTTATTAATAAGAATGATAATAATAATAATAATAATAATAATAATAATAATAATAATAATAATAATAATAATAATGATAATAATGAAAATATAATAAAGAAAAAATGAAACAAAATAAAATATAAAAAAAAAAAGAAAATGAAATGATAAAAGAAAATAATTGGGTCAGGTGTGCAAAAGTAAAGTAGGGGTTAGAGGAAGCAAAAAAATGGAAGGCCCGTTGATGAGGCCCGGGCGCTGGCTGTGTGACAAGAAGAAGGAAAAATGTGAGAAAAAATGCATAAAAGGTAGCGCTGGGTGTTGAACCCCTGACCCTCAGCATACACGTGCGCTATCTTTGCCACTCGGGTGGCTGTACATCCGGTAACATTGATGAAATAATAAATACATAACATAAGTTATGTCCTGAATGTGACTTCATCTTCAACCTCCAGCCTGAACATCTGTAACTTCACCATTTCTCAACAAAAATTAAATATACAAACATGAAAGTTGCTCCATTTTTTCATACGAATCCAACCATATAAATATCATAAGCTATAAATCAAAGATGAATGAGAATTTTTAAAAGTACCAAATTATGACCTAATTATCTTCAGAGATTCAAACCTAAAATTCTCACTACTCAAGCAATATAAATGAAATTTATGGACATGTACAGTTTCAAGGCAATGATGTCTACATTTTATCTTCACAAATGCAAGCCTAACAATGCCTAAATGAGAAGATAGAAGTTCTGAAAATGTACCTCAAAACTGGAAATCGTGAAATGAGTTTGATCTTCTTTCAAGGAGTTGTGATGATCAGGTTAGCTTCCTCAAGTTCCCAGGAAGCTAATGTAATGATTAGCTTGAGCAATGGATGGCTGGAATGGCTTGGAGAAGTCAATGTGCAGACTATGTTTTTTGGTTATGGGGGTTGATGTAAATGGTGTTACAGTTATGGAATAAGGATGGGGATGGACTATATTTGATGTGTAGGAGCTTTAGGAAGTGAAAAATCAAGAAACGCGTGAGGGAAATGGAAGTTACAAGTTCAAAGTCAAAAACTGTACAACAATGGTGTTTTTGGGAAATTTCTGGCTTGAGGGAGTTTGAGAGAATTTTAGGGTGCTTAAGCTCGTGTCTTAGCTCACAAATAGTGCCTCTATTTATAAGCAACAAGTTTGGAGGCTTGTATCTGATCAGAATTTAAAATCATATGTTTGTGGCTTTTTGCTTGATTTTAAAGAAAGCTTGAGAAAATGTGGTTCCAATGCACAAGTACCTGGCTTATAGGGTGGCTTAGAAGCTTTAAAAATGTTGCTTCTAAGCATACATGTTGTGTGTGTTCAGAACAATAAGTTAGAGGCTCAAGAAGAGTGGACTTTATGCATAAAGCCGCTTTTCCAAAATGGCAATGTTGCCTTTCTTCCTAATATGGTGTTAAGCATGGGAAATGCATTGAATGCTTGGATTAAAGCTTCTAGCAGCTGTGCAAAACATTAATTATAGAGTGACAAACAAGTTTGAGGCCTGCAAAGCAAAGATTATGCAGCCTAGCATTGAGATTGAATTATGTGTTCATCAAGAAATGACTTGTAATTCAAGAATGAAACCCTAACTTCTTGCCTTCGATTCTCCTTTCTCAAATATGATCTCAATAAGTTCTTGGACATCTTGGAAAGCTTGTAACATCCTATACAACCTCTATGTTGGACATTTTTGAAGATTCATCTTGGAACTAAGTGAAAAATTACCATGAAGTTAGGTTAAAATCCTGCCTAAACTAGGGCAAAATTTCACTAAGTTTTTCAAGTTTCATGAACATGTCTTCTTAAAATCATAACTTGAAATCCATGCATTTATAGAAAAATTTGTGTTCTACAATGTTTTAGGTCTCATTTATATCTATAACTTTCATGTTATAATTTTCCTTTGAATCATCTTGCATCATGGCGGAAACTTGGCTCAAAGTTATGGGAAAAAAGTGAATTTCCAACACTTAGAAAAATTTCTAAGTTTAGAAATTTTGACTTTTCAAAATAAAATCTTGAGTTTTTGATTTCATGATTAAAATTTTTCATATTTTAACATGTCTTGATGAATTGTGATCTTTGGAACTTGATTTTGACCAAAAAGTCAAAGTTTGACTTTTCAGTATACACTTGACTTTTCATCAGTTGACTGAAATTCATCTGTCAATCAATTGATCTTGAGAGATGTTTTGAGCCATTCCATTAGGTCAAAATGAAGCATTTGAATCCTTGAGATCATGTCTCAAACCAATAAGTCATTTTCTAGGTCAAAAATCAGAAATTACACCTTCTCATTCAAAAACCCTAATTTTGACCATTTTGCCTTTTTAATGATCTGATCAAATTTCTTGAGGAATTGTGATCCAAACTTGATAAATTGACATATATGAGTTCATAATGTTGACATGGATCAAAAAATATGAAGTTTGACTGTAAATTGACCACAGTTGACTTTTTCCCCAAACAGCTGATTTTAGGTCAACTGATCAATTGACTGAGCAAAAATGTGATCCAAGACTTGAAACTTGACATGAGAAATCTTAAGGGTAAAAAATGATCCATGAAAGTCATATGGTTCATCAAAAGTCCATTTGTCCTTGTGCAAACTCAAACCCTAATTTTTAGTTATCAATGCTTGATGAGGTGTCTTGAGTTGATCAACCCTTGTGCAGTCTTGAACCAAATGAGATCTTGTGAGAGATTAATTGAGAAATGAGAGGGAAAACTTTTGGGTACAACACTAGCCATCATCACACCTTTATAGAAGCACGTGGATCGATGAAAGTGTGACACACATACTCCCCAAATTCCAACCAGTTGTTCCTCTATCCGCGAGATGAACACCTCGAGCAATTTTCAGACTCCTCGTACAAAATTTCCCCTAAAAACATGATAACTCCTCAGAGCCTCTCAACTCTTCCTCTCCCTTCAAGGCAAACACGTCGAGCCTCACTTGTAATCCACGTATGGAATCGACCATGGAGCACCCCAGTTTTGTGAGCACGTCTTAAAGTCACCACTCCTCTACCCGAGAGCAACGACTTTGGGGGCTCCTGTTCTGGACTGGCCCAATGACAAAAATTGGCCCAATCCGCTCCTGCCTTTAACATGGCTCAACAAGCACTGGCCCAATAACTATATCCCTAGGTCGGGCAAGTCTATTCGACTGTCCCGTGGGTCTGCGAGACCAACAATGCCAAAATCATGTTCCTGCCCATAACGATAACCTCCTCCCCGATCTGCTCGTTACACATCAAGCAGACGACCATACAAGCGCTCATAATGTGTTTGCCTATCATCTCACTATTTCCCACCAACAACTAGTTACGAGCACGACTACCCATTTTGACCAGGTCCTAGAAGTTACCTATTTCGCTGAACCTAATATCTAGACCCAAAAATAGGAACCAATGGCTACGCGTCGGGGGCACTATATAAACCCTCACACTTGTGAGGTCTAGGTATCCAATATTCAAACCTTAAACCCTAATATTCTACTTGTATCTCTTTGAACTCATTCTTACTTGATCGTCGGAGTATCTTGCACGTACAACCCCCTTTTTCTTCCTCAACTTTCCAGAAAACTAAACGTTATCCTTCGGCCCATTCACAGGTTCTGATCAACCAGTAAGATCAGTAAATATTTAGTATTTGAGTGAATTTCCCATAATCACATCAACCTATCATTAAAAAAAATTATTGAGCAAGTCTAAGGAAGTTAGAAACAACAATGAGTCAAATACTATAAGACTATAAGATAGAAATATGTCACAACTCTAATTAAAATTCTAACACATCAAATATATAAGTCACTATAAATTCAATATTTTAACCGTTTCTAAATGATGTAAATTCAATTTGTGAAAATATATAAAAATTATTTGATGGTAGTGACTATCCATTGGGGTACTCCTTTCCCCTCCCCCAATCTCATCATCTTCATCTTCATGTGCAAGAGGTGAGTCCTTAGCTAGTAATAGCTTGGAGGAAAAGCATGAAAATATTGGGTTAGGGTTTGTGAATCCATGCCACATATATGAAACTAATATTGGAGTATGATGCTTTTTATGTCCATGATTTATGTGTGGTGATTTGGCTTAATGTTAGAGTGTTTATGTTTGATCATGATAACATGTTTGGTCGGTTGTTGATTTTGGGTGTTCGGCATGTTATTGATGCTTTGAGGTATTATAATCATGAGATTTGAGGTAGAAATTAAGAATTTGGGTGTTTTAGAAGTTAGGGTTGTTAGTTTTTGCGCTTAGTCCGGTTTGATAGCGCTTAGCGCACCTGGGACTGCCTTCTGGGGTTGTAAGCGTGCTACACGATGCTCAACGCACCTGACAACTTTTATGTTTTCCCTTTGCACAATTTTAGACGTAACTTAGGAACTGTAACTCAGAATAAGACACGTTCGAAAGCGTTGGAAAGCTCTTTCAATGCTTTATTAAATAGTGAAGGGAGAAAAGAGTAATATGTTGAAATTAGGAGTTGGTTATAAAGTTGATTTCCCGTTCCACCATAAAACGGGAATTGGTAGTTCCAATTGATGTGAGAATGGGTGCTTTAGAAAGATAATGGAAAAAGCTATAACATAAAGAGATGTCTTTATGAGTTACTCCACTATATATTTCCCTTGAGTCGAATGATTCCATAACATAGGATGATTGGACAGATATTCACCTTATGGTGTGAAAGTGGAATAATTTAGATTGGAAGTGGGTTGTGTGATAACACTGCTTAGGATTGTTGGGACATGTTATGTTACCTTGTGTACTTCATGTATGTTATGGTTGTGAAATGATGAAATGGTTCATTGTCTCCACCATAAGACAGAAAATGTGCATCCAATTTATTATAATGTTAAATACGTTGGAAAGTGAATCCAATGCCGCATCAAGTGATGAGAAGAAACTATGGGATGCCATGAATATCGTGTATTGGTTATGATTTATTATTGTATTTCTTGTGTGATCCCTTTCATAACTTATGCTTGAATTATTATTGTGCTGATTATATGATGTATCTTATGATTGTATTGGTTGTATAATAATATGAATAAAACATATACTGGTGTTGGCTCCCAAATTCGACACTTACTATATTTGGTCTCTTCGACCAAACAACTGGAAATGAACTACACCAGGAGGTGTAATTCGACGCATGAGATAAATTAAGGAAAAGGATCCAAGGTATAATAAGAAAGCTTCGACCAAAGGTTCATTCGACCAAGGCAGATGTAGGTTGTTTCGACTGAAGGGAAGTGTTCGCGCCTTGGCACATGGGACGAAGACCATTTTTGAAATTTGAATTATTGGAGGGAAAGGTGGTTTTCATCAGCGTCTAAGGGAAGGAAACATGGCAAAAGGCTATGGGTCGAGAGGCATGCAGGAGACACTTGTCTTCATCCTAGCGCAGAATGTCCCCTCGACGGTTACCTATTTTTAGTATAAATTAAGAAGTTTGTGTAATTTTTAGTGTGTGTAACTGATAGTACAAAATCTCTCAAATATTATCCAAGTAACTACTGCGTGAGAAAGGATAAAAAGCAGAGCAATGTACGTTAGAAACACCCTTTTTACTTAATAAAAGTCTTTTTACTTTACCATTATCTTGCAAAGTTACCTTTTACTTCTTTTACTTGCATTTTTATGCTTTCATTTACTGTTCAACAATCTTAAACCTTTCTCCCCTGGGTCGAACGTGCGTTCTTCCTTCTCACTCATTTTACATAAAGATTAACATATGTTCTGGGATTAGTTTGGTCGATCTCGCAAGTAAACCAAAAAGCTTACCTTTTTTGGAGACCAGCGGTTGTTTACCAAAAACAACGGTAAACAAATTGGCACACCTGGTGGGACGTTGCTAATTGTCTATGTTGTTGCGTTTTTTTTCTGTACAGTTATAACATTGCATGTTATTACGAAGTGGTAGAATAACCAACAAATATACTGTTAGGAAAGAAAGCGGAGAGAATAGTATGGCTAATGAGCCAAACCATGGAGAAATACCTCCACCGATCACGGGAACAGCAGTTACTACTGTTGTCGAAGGGAATATCCCAACTTATGTCGGATCCATACCAGCGTTAACCATGAATCAAACTGGACCCTTACTTACGTATATGGGTCCAAGAGGTCCTTTAGGAACACCCCCACCAAGGATGAACCTAGGGTCTCGATCAACTGTACCCCCAGGCTTTTCGACAACCTGGATGGGTCGAGAACAGCCATATGGCATGCCAACTACTGAAATGGCTAGCCTTATGAATGCTGCGTCTACTTTCTCAGAACCTTTGGTAAATGCCACATCACCATTACAGGGATCTGGAGCCAGTAGAAACCAATTTTTAGGGGGGCCATCTCATATGATACCAAGTCTCACAAATGCTTCGACAGCAATTTTGAGGCAACAGATGGATGAAAGTAACCATGAAATGGTACAAATGTTAGCAAAAACTCTAAGTACAGTACTAAATCCCCTCATTCAGACTGCCACGCAGTCGAATCAACAGATGACAGTGCAAATAACGCGCATGGCTGAATTCTTTGGGGTGCCTCAAGTTGCTCAACTACCCCAAGTTGTTCGACAGCCCCAGAGGGTACCAATAAGGTTAAATCAAGGGGTAAACATGGAAGAAGATTTGACCATTAATCCAAACCCCCAAGTTCCAAGGATTGGAGTAGAACAACCAAAATTAGATATACCTCAAAACCATCGAGAAATCGATCAGGGCGTTATTCTGGCTAACAGAAACTAAAATGCTGACGAATTAATACAACAAGTTCGACACCAGAACTATGGGGCGGATAATAATTTAACCACTATGATCGATAGAATCATGCTTCAAAACGGGATGAATGTTGGTTTCCATAGACCAAACTTTACATCTCCATTGTCAGAATATATTCTGCAAACTGACTTACCACCTAGGGGAAAAGTCCCAAAATTCACTAAATTTTCGGGGGATACGACAGAGTCCACTGTCGAACATGTGGCTAGGTATTTGATAGAGGCGGAAGAAATAGCAAACAATGAAAACCTTAGAATCAAATACTTCCCAAGTTCATTAACTAAAAATGCTTTTACTTGGTTCACTACCCTCCCAGCCAATTCGATCCATAATTGGAACCAATTAGAAAGATTGTTCCATGAACAATTTTACATGGGTCAAACCAAGATAAGTCTAAAAGAATTGGCTAGTGTAAAAATAAGGTTCACTGAACCAATTGATGAATATCTAAATAGATTTTGACTACTCAAAGCCAAATGCTTTACCCAAGTACCTGAGCATGAATTAGTTGAAATAGCAGCAGGTGGCCTGGATTATTCGATTAGGAAAAAGTTGGATACACAATACCTAAGAGATATGGCCCAACTCGCTGATAGGGTTCGACAAGTAGAACGCCTTAAGGCTGAAAAGGCCAAAATTGCTAAAACTCTTCGAAGAGAAAGGGTAGCTTATGTCGAAATGGATGATGACGATCCAGAGACATACAGTGATCCTGTAGATATCGAAGAAGGCGAAATTGATCTAGCTGAATTAAAAAATGGACCACCATATGCTTGTAAATTGTTGGTGCCATCAAATGGAAAAAATCCTGTGGAACCTGAGAAAAGCAGTGATAAATTTCCTAAGAAAACTTATAGTTTTGACATATCCAAGTGTGACGAAATATTCGATCTATTAGTTAAAGATGGACAGATGATAGTGCCCCCAGGGGCCAAATTGCCTCCTTTAGAACAGAGAAAGAAAAGAGGTTTTTGTAAATATCATAATTTTTAGGACATAAAACCTCACAATATTTCCTTTTCAGGGATCTCGTTCAACATGCACTGAATGAAGGAAGGCTGAAATTTGTTGATAAACCAGCAATGAAAATCGACACAAACCCACTACAAGCAGAAGCTCATTATGCCGAACCAGTTGGCATTCATATGGTGGAAGTGTCTGAAGATTTCGTCACAAAACCCGTCTTCGGAAGTTTTACTGGGAACATCTCCAGGAAAACAATCGAAGGGGTGAGAAAGGCTACTGAAGGCCTTGACTCGAAAAAAGAAGTTGACCAAGCGTCAAACGAAAAGGCTGTTGTTGGCCTGAAATTGATCAAAGGAGTTGCTGAAAGCTCCAGCAAAAGAACCATCACAGGTTCTTATTTGGATGCTGCAAGGGGTTCGACAGAAGCCTTGAGACCAAAATGAAGAAGATGAACCTGACTGCAAAAAGCAACCTGCAGGTTAATGTGGTCGAAGTCTATGGAGCCAGAGTTTCAGAGGAAACCCTTCGACAAGAGGAGGTAAACAAAATTGCATTCTCGAAGGAGGATGAAAATTTGGCAGATTTTTTGCATAGATGTCAAAAGAAGAAATCAGAGGTTATGATATGCCCTAGGTGTAGCTCTATTTTTGATAAAAAGGTCGTTGAACACATACAGGTGATGCGGACTGTAAAAGCAAAACAGGGTATTAATGCCCAACGAAGAGTGGGTCCAGAAATTCGATTTGACCCCAGAAGGGGACATCAACAAAGACCCATGACTCAAGAAAGGAGGCCACCAACTTTTAGGCCTCCAACTAATCTGCCTACTGATACCTGGCTGAATACCATAAGAAGAAAACGACCAAATGAGAAAGGTGGCAGACATTCGACGTACCAAGAGGCTCCTCTCTAGATTACAGAAAGGAATACCATGCCTCTGCATCGAACAAAATGACCCATGTGTCGAGAAACTATAAAGGAAAGAATCCTATGTCTCGGTCACAATGGAGGAGGTTTCAAAGACGGCGAAAGGCTGAGAAAGAGGCAGCTGGGCCTCATCCAGAAGTTAGCACCAATGTGAAGAAAAGACAAAGGAAACCTCTGGAGAGAAATCCTATGCCCTGGGCAGAAGAGTGTGGGTCGAATGATTATGACTCCGACTCTAGTGACAGTTTGGACATCATGGTGAATGTCATATCTGTGATGCCCAAAGAATATAATAGAGAGGTCGAAGTCGAAGAGACTGACCTAATGGTTGAACAGGAACTGGCTAGACATAAGCCAGTATGTCTGAAGGAAAATTACGATCAAAAGCGCAGCGGAATTTAAAATTTTCCTTTAGCGATCCTTACGAATGAGCATGGTCAGTGATAGAAATATTTACCTCTTGTGGCGATTCAGACCTTTGATGTTGTGATCACGAGCGTTGATGAAGAACAACGCCTCTACTCAGTCCACACGAACAAATCGCTTCTGGTCACAGTGCTAGCTGATCACGAACGGAAACCTTGAGTGAGAGAGAGAATCAAAAATGAAATTGCATCAAGTGAAATTGCTTCATCACAAGGGATCTATTTATAGAATCACTCGTGTGGGCTACAAGCTAAAAGCCCAATTAAGGCTATAAGCTAAAAGCCCAATTAAGCTTATGGACATCATACCTTATGATGTACCATATATCACTTATCCACGTGGTACCTTACCACTTTCCATATTACACTTAAGTGCACCATATCTTACTGTGTTCCTTATTTATTCTATCTCTCATCAACCTGTCCTTATGTGTGTGACCCTGTAGGTTTTCGCGACGTTGGCAATTATATTAAATCACACATTTAATATAATAAACAGTGAGCGGTATCTAGCAACACATCACTGTTACCCAAGTCACGAAAATGTCATGTGATCTGACTAAACCTTTTCCGTGATAATATTTGTGTTGTACAATTACCCTTTTGCCCTCATGTCTATATTGAACATAAGGTATACATTGTGTCACCCTTGTCCAGTTCAATATTGGGCCCTTAGACATTTATCCTGTTATGCAGGATGAGAAAATTCCATCTAGGTCACTCATGTCCCTTAGCATGCTTTGTGAAGTACCCATCAACCGTCTTTATAGTCATCCAGTTACGGATGACGTTTGATCAGCAATAAAGTACTTGACTCTACATCTAGGGTCCATAGTGGTTTCAGGTCGAAGGGTGGTATACACCATTATCATCATGAGAATAACTTATGACACTTTGCATAACATTCTATGTAGTATTCTCATAGCGGGTCAATCCAGTATAAATATTACTCCTAATATTCATACCTATGTCAAGACTTGATAACTCCTTATCTATGATCCATGAGATGTGATCATCAATCTATCTTCATAATAATCTTAATGCTTTAATGTTATCCCACTTCACATTAAAGCTTGACTACGGATACTTTAAGAATAGTGTCTTATGTTTAATGGGATCTCATGATTAAGTCACACTTAACATTTCATTAAACAAATAAACCATTCTAGGGACTTTATCAATTTGGAAAGCAAACATAATAAAGAAATGCCTTTTATTATTAATAAATAATTCGATACAAGTACCAAAAGTATTGGCCTCTAGGGCTTACACCAACAATCTCCCACTAGCACTAGAGCCAATCAGGCATACCCCTAATACCCATAGATCTAGTATGTCCATCATGCTTCAGCTGCGCAAGAGGCTTTGTTAATGGGTCAGCAACATTGTCAAGTGTAGGTACTCTGCATATTTTCACATATCCCCGATCGATTATCTCTCGAATGAGATGATAACGCCTAAGTATGAGTTTGGATCGTTGGTGAGATCTAGGCTCCTTAGCTTGTGCGATAGCACCATTGTTATCACAATAGAGATCAATAGGATCCACAATGCTATGGACTATGCCAAGTTCACTAATGAACTTCTTGATCCAAACAGCTTCCTTTGCTGCAGTTGAGGCAGCAATATACTCAGCCTCGGTTGTAGAATCAGCAACTGTATCTTGCTTTGAACTTTTCCAGCTCACAGCGCCACCATTTAAACAAAACACATAACCAGATTGCGATCTAAAGTCATCCTTATCTGTCTGGAAGCTAGCATCGGTGTATCCAATTACATCAAGCTCTTCCTGACCTCCATATATCAAGAATTAGTCCTTAGTCCTTCTCAAGTACTTAAGGATATTCTTGACAGCTACCCAATGAGCATCACCGGGATTAGACTGGTACCTACTTGTTGCACTTAAAGAATACGAGACATTTGGTCGAGTACATAGCATGGCATGCATGATAGATCCTATTGCAGATGCATATGGAATCTTATCCATGCGATCCCTTTCTTCCTTACTTGAAGGGGATTGTGTTTTTGACAGACACATGCTATGTTGCATAGGTATGAATCCTTTCTTGGAATTATGCATATTAAAGTGTCTCAACACTTTTTCTATGTATGTACTCTGATTTAGGACAAGCATTTTTTGTGACCTATCTCTATAGATCCTGATTCCTAATATATAGGCTGCTTCACCTAGGTCCTTCATTGAAAAGCATTTCCCTAACCAAGTCTTCACTTGTTGCAAGGTAGGGACATTGTTTCCAATGAGTAATATGTCATCTACATATAATACCAGGAATACGATCATGCTCCCACTAACCTTCTTGTAGACACAAAGCTCATCTTCATTCTTGATGAATCCATATTGTTTTACTGTTTCATCAAAACGAAGATTCCAGCTTCTGGAAGCTTGCTTCAATCCATAAATTGATCGCTGTAACTTACATATCTTTTGGGCTTCTTCTGGTATGTCAAATCCTTCAGGTTGTGTCATGTACACATCCTCAAGAAGATTCCCATTAAGGAAAGCAGTTTTGACATCCATCTGCCATATTTCATAATCATGATATGCAGCGATAGCAAGTAAAATCCGAACAGATTTAAGCATTGCAACTGGTGAAAAGGTTTCATCATAGTCAACCCCATGAATTTGTTTATAGCCTTTTGGAACCAGTCTTGCCTTATAGGTATGTACCTTACCATCCATGTCAGTCTTCTTTTTGAAGACCCACTTGCATCCTATAGGGTTAACTCCTATAGGAGGCTCTACCAAGGTCCAAACCTGGTTTGTGTACATGGAATCCATTTCAGATTTCATGGCTTCTAGCCACTTCTCGGACTCAGGACCAGTTATGGCCTCTTGGTAGGTCACAGGCTCATCTTGATCCATGAGTAATACATCACCCTGATCACTTATGAGATATCCATATCTCTCAGGTTGTTGACGTATCCTGCTTGACCTACGCTGGTCTTGTTCTACTTGAGCAGGTTGCTCTTCCACAACTACTTGTGTTTCCTGCTCTAATTCCTCCATAGGTGTATCAATGCTTTGTGGTTCTTGAATTTCTTCAAGCTCTATTTTCCTCCCACTAATTCTTTTGGAAATAAAATCCTTTTCCAGAAAAACTCCAGTTCGAGCGACAAACACTTTGCCCTCAGAAGGATTGTAGAAGTAATACCCTCTTGTTTCTTTAGGATACCCCACAAATAAGCATTTGTCAGATTTGGGCTCAATCTTAGTTGAAATTTGTCGTTTCACATAAACTTCGCAACCCCAAATCTTCATGTAAGACATATGTGGTTTCTTACCACTTCATATCTCATATGGTGTCTTCTCAACCTTTTTGGATGGAACCCGGTTAAGTGTGTAAGCTGCAGTCAATAGTGCATGTCCCCAAAAGGAGTTAGGAAGATCCGCGTGACTCATCATGGATCGGACCATGTCTAACAAGGTTCGATTTCTTCTCTCAGATACACCATTCCATTGTGGTGTTCCGGGAGGAGTAAGTTGGGATAAAATCCCACATTCCTTTAGATGGTCATCAAACTCTAGGCTTAAATATTCACCGCCTCGATCTGATCGAAGAACTTTAATATTCTTACCTAGTTGGTTTTGTACTTCATTCTTGAATTCCTTGAATTTTTCAAAGGTTTCAGATTTGTGTTTCATTAAATACACATAACCATATCTACTGAAATCATCAGTAAATGTGATGAAGTATTGAAAACCTCCTTTGGCTGGTATGTTCAGTGGTCCACATACATCAGTATGTATGAGGTCCAAAAGATCATTAGCCCTTTCACATTTTCCTGTGAATGGGGACTTTGTCATCTTTCCAATTAAACAAGATATGCATGTCTCATATGATTCATAATCAAAAGAGTCCAAGAGTCCATCTTTATGGAGTTTGGAAATGCGTTTCTCATTTATGTGGCCTAAGCGACAGTGCCAAAGGTAGCTTGGATTTAACTCATTAGGTTTAATTCGTTTAGTATTAATGTTATAAATTGTCATTTCAAGATCAAGGACATATAGTCCATTGTTCATTTGTGCAGAAGCATAGAATATATCATTCAAATAAATAGAGCAACAATTGTTCTTTATTATAAATGAAAAACCAAACTTGTCCAAACAAGAAACGGAAATAATATTCCTACTAATTGCAGGTATATAATAACAGTTCTCTAACTGAATTATTAAACCACTAGGTAAAGTCAAAACATAAGTTCCTACGGCTAAAGCAGCAACCTTTGCTCCATTTCCAACTCGTAGGTCAACTTCACCTTTTGCCAAATCTCTACTCCTTTTTAGCCCCTGCACATTAGTACAAATGTGAGAACCGCATCCAGTATCTAATACCCATGATGCAGAAGTAGATAAATTAATTTCAATAACAAAAATACCTGAATTTGAAGTCCCTACTCCATTGTTCATATCTTCCAGGTACTTTGGGCAGTTTCTCTTCCAATGTCCGGTCTTACCGCAATGGAAGCAAGTGCCCTCCTTTGCTATGCCTCCACTAGGCTTCAAAGCAGGAACAATAGGTTTAGGCTTGGCAACTTCCTTGCCTTTCCCTTTACCAACCTGCTTGGTAGGCCTCTTGTTCAGCTTCTTTCCATTACTGACCATCAGAATGGACTTCCCTTTTGTCTTCATATTCTGCTCAGCAGTTTTCAACATGCTTAGAAATTCTGGAAGACTCTTATCCATGTCATTCATGTTGAAATTCATGACAAACTTATTAAAGCTATCTGGCAACGACTGCAAGATAAAATCAGTTGCAAGTTCCTTTCCAAGCAGAAACCCTAACCTTTCAAGGTTCTCCACATACCCAATCATTTTGAGTACATGGGGACCTACAGGGTTTCCCTCAGATAACTTTCTGTTAAAAAGGGCCTTTGAAACCTGAAACCTCTCATTTATTGCATGCTCTTGATAGAGCATTTTCAGATGTCCGATCATATTGAACGCTGACATGTTCTCGTGTTGCTTTTGCAACTCCGAGTTCATAGTAGCTAGCATGAGACAAGCGGCTTTGTTAGCATCATCAAAATGCTTCTTATAAGCATCTCTTTCTGCCTTAGGTGCCGAACTAGACGGTTCCTCTTCAGGAACAGGTGTCTCCAAGACATACAGCTTCTTATCGTGCTTGAGGACAATCCTCAGATTTCGGTGCCAATCCAGGAAATTTGTCCCAGACAATTTTTCCTTATCTAGGATTGATCGCAAAATATGGTTGTTTGTTGTCATGGTAATCTACAAAAAAAATGAAAATATAAGTATCATTAAAACAACATATTTAATTAGGCCTTTAATCAAATATGCTCCCACTATTTTACTCAAACCAAATGACCCTCATCATTTGATTCGGAAAATCCCGTTGGAAGACTTTCTAGTGAGTCGAGATCCACATTTCACTTTGTTCTAAGTCAGTGTTAGGCTGATTACACAAAACTAGGTTATTTAGGTAGGAACTCCTTCCAATTGTATCTCATACAACTCTCGAATATTTTCAGTTGGGTGAATAACTCCTTATTCTAATTCATCATATAAATCATTCCCAACTCTTGCTTCTAAACATGTATAATCTTATTATGATGTGTTTAGTTAAGTTTGACCCATTGTTTTAGCAGTTGGATATTACAATTATCCCATCGCACCTTACTAATATAGAACATGCACCTCGCGTAGGCGAAACCTACATTGTTCGATACTAGTCTTGATGAGTGCTAAAACTTGGAAAGCATGAACTTAATAATTAACTTGAGGGATTTTGTTATTAGTTTGATCTCACCGGCTTAACATGCAATTCGTCTCTCTCATGCATCAACATACAAACACATGCATCAATATACATAAAAGGATACAGTTATGGCCCCTAGCGCAATTGTTCTCCCAAGCCAATGAGATAACCTAAGCTAACCTAATAACAATCTAAACTTCTCCAAGCAAGATCTCCAAGGTTATCCTCCTTTGATATTGTATTCTTCTCTTTCTTCATAACATTACATTACATAAAAGAAACTCGTTTTACATACGAGGGAGTGAGATGAGAAAAGAAGTTACATCAAGAATTTTAGAGAGAGGCACGACACGCAGGCCGTATTTTACAATCCCAAAACAAAATAAAGGAAAAAACTAAGGTCGTAACTGATCACCACAAGACAATAATAATAAACAAACTTTTATTATTAGTTTAAATTTTGTTAATTAAAAAAAAGGCAAATTAAATTTCGACGATTGATCACACTATGCAGAGTTAGCCGGGGGTTTCGCTGACCGTTCAGCGGACGGGGGTCAAGGGGGAAAAGCCCCTTTGCAGGGTTGTTAGGGGCAGCGCCCCGACGCAAAATTTTAATGAACAATTCATTTGAAATCGGCGTCATTTTCGCACAACTCTTGTGCATTCACAACCCTAATCGCATAACTCTGCAACAACACAACCCTTGTGCCGTCATGAACCCTAATGCAACAGTTTCATGTTGTCAAACACATTTCGATTGATAATTCAGTATGATTAATCACATGCCATTGCTTCACCATACTAATGTCGGATTCCGAAGCATATGAACAGTGATTGGTCAAAGGAATAATAATCATCAAGTGTTTGAATGAACGAAACAGAAACAGTATATCCCATATACCATGGTTGCATCAGATTTACTTATATCATATATAAAAGTGATCGATCTTATTTATGTAACCTATGGACGATCGATGTATCGCTGCTTCACCATACTAATGTCGGATTCCGAAGCATAGTCAACATCAATCATCCAAATCGTACACAACAGATGCCAAATGTAATTACTCGTTTATTATTCAATTCATTCTGGTTTTAATCGAATCAAAACAGAAAATATAGAACATAAACAACTATCAGATCAATGGTTTCGTAAGTGGCTCTGATACCACTGAAGGAAAATTGCGATCAAAAGCGCAGCGGAATTTAAAATTTTCCTTTAGCGATCCTTATGGATGAGCATGGTCAGTGATAGAAATATTTACCTCTTATGGCGATTCAGACCTTTGATGTTGTGATCACGAGCGTTGATGAAGAACAACGCCTCTACTCAGTCCACACGAACATATCGCTTCCAGTCACTGTGCTAGCTGATCACGAACGGAAACCTTGAGTGAGAGAGAGAATCAAAAACGAAATTGCATCAAGTGAAATTGCTTCATCACAAGGGATCTATTTATAGAATCACTCGTGTGGGCTACAAGCTAAAAGCCCAATTAAGGCTATAAGCTAAAAGCCCAATTAAGCTTATGGACATCATACCTTATGATGTACCATATATCACTTACCCACGTGGTACCTTACCACTTTCCGTATTACACTTAAGTGCACTGTATCTTACGGTGTTCCTTATTTATTCTATCTCTCATCAACCTGTCCTTATGTGTGTGACCCTGTAGGTTTTTGCGACGTTGGAAATTATATTAAATCACACATTTAATATAATAAACAATGAGCGGTATCTAGAAACACATCACTGTTACCCAAGTCACGAAAATGTCATGTGATCTGACCAAACCTTTTCCATGATAATATTTGTGTTGTACAATTACCCTTTTGCCCTCATGTCTATATTGAACACAAGGCATACACTGTGTCACCCTTGTCCAGTTCAATATTGGGCCCTTAGACATTTATCTGTTATGCAGGATGAGCAAATTCCATCTAGGTCACTCATGTCCCTTAGCATGCTTTGTGAAGTACCCATCAACCGTCTTTATAGTCATCAGTTACGGATGACGTTTGATCAGCAATAAAGTACTTGACTCTACATCTAGGGTCCATAGTGGTTTCAGGTCGAAGGGTGGTATACACCATTATCATCATGAGAATAACTTATGACACTTTGCATAACATTCTATGTAGTATTCTCATAGCGGGTTAATCCAGTATAAATATTACTCCTAATATTCATACCTATGTCAAGACTTGATAACTCCTTATCTATGATCCATGAGATGTGATCATCAACCTATCTTCATAATAATCTTAATGCTTTAATGTTATCCCACTTCACATTAAAGCTTGACTACGGATACTTTAAGAATAGTGTCTTATGTTTAATGGGATCTCATGATTAAGTCACACTTAACATTTCATTAAACAAATAAACCATTCTAGGGACTTTATTATTTTGGAAAGCAAACATAATAAAGAAATGCCTTTTATTATTAATAAATAATTCGATACAAGTACCAAAAGTATCGGCCTCTAGGGCTTACACCAACAATTATTATATAATGAACAATGGATGTGTGGAAGAACAAAACGCATTCTTTGAACCCCCAACAGAGGAAATGAAGAGCCATCTGAAACCACTGTTCATTAGAGCTAAAGTTGGGGAAGTAACCATAAACAAAATTTTGGTTGATTATGGGGCAACCATTAATATCATACCACAATTTATGCTGGAAAAGTTAGGAAAAGGAGATGTCGACATAAAACCACACAACATGGTCTTATCTAACTATGAAGGGGGCATTGGAACCACAATGGGTGTCATTCAACTCGACCTCAAAGTTGGGTCAATCCTTCGACCCACCATGTTCATGGTTATTTTAGCAAAACCCAACTACAATCTACTCCTTGGTCGAGAGTGGATACATGGCATTGGAGCAGTGCCATCTTCGATGCACCAAAGGGTCATAATGTGGCGCCCAGATGGCATCATGGAGAACATTGAAGCAGACCAGAGTTACTACCTGGGTGAAATAAATAGTGTCGGAAAGAATGATTTCGACAGGAATTTGGCTCACATAGGGCCTTGTAACCCACCAGAGTTCGATTTGACTCCAACTCCATATGCGTTCTGCTCTCTATACCTGCACTCCGATTATGGTTTCCAGTGGGATAGAGAAGATTTATCCAACATGGACTTTGGAGGAATCAGTGATATACGACCAACAGGCTGGGGCAGCGAATTTGATGATGATGACTGAGTCATCAACTCTCCAAAAGATTTCGGCCTATGTGGCCGAAAACAGAATGATAGGGGCTTTAGAGGCTGAAGTTAAATATGTGGCTTCCAAGGCCAATGAACAAGTTATGTCGAAAACAGGACCTGGGAAAGATTTCGATCCTGAGCCTCCCGACTTAGGAACGAAAGACTTTATAGACCAGAGGTTAGACGCCATCTATGACGACGAACCTCTTGGTTTCGAAAAGGACCCGCTGGCACACAATGTCAGAATGTTGGCGCAAGATCCTCTAGAAGAGGTAAATCTAGGTGAAGGTCCTGTGAACAGGCCCACATACATAAGCGCAAAGATGGATCCAGGACTCAAGGTCGAAATGATTAAGTTACTGAAAGAGTTCAAGGATTTCTTCGCGTGGGACTATAACGAGATGCCTGGTCTCGACAGAGGATTGGTCGAGCTGCAGTTACCAATAAAGCCTGGGAAGAAACCTGTTAAGCAGACTCCAAGACGGTTTGCACCAGAGATTTTATCAAAAATCAAAACGGAAGTCGAAAGGCTGTTGAAGTGCAAGTTCATTAAGACAACCAGGTATGTCGAATGGATTGTAAATATTGTACCTGTTATAAAGAAAAATGGCACCTTGAGGGTATGCATTGATTTCAGAGATCTCAATGTTGCGACCCCCAAAGACGAATACCCAATGCCAGTAGCGGAAATGCTTGTGAATTCTTCCGCTGGTTTCGAATACATGAGTATGCTGGATGGCTACTCTGGCTACAATCAAATCTTCATTGCTGAAGAAGATGTGTCGAAAACGGCCTTTTGTTGCCCTGGGGCTTTAGGTACCTATGAATGGGTAGTGATGCCTTTTGGCCTAAAGAATGCAAGGGCAAGGTATCAAAGAGCCATGAATTCGATCTTCCATGACTTTATTGACACTTTCATGCAAATTTATATTGATGATATTGTTGTCAAATCTGTTTCAGGGAAGGTTCATATGGATCATCTTCGACAATCCTTTGAGAGGATGAGACGTTATGGCTTGAAGATGAATCCTCTGAAATGTGCTTTTGGTGTAAGAGCAGGAGATTTCTTAGGTTTTGTGGTCCACAAGAAAGGCATCGAGATAAATCAAAACAAGACCAAAGCTATCTTGCAAGCCAAAGCGCCAACTAACAAAAAGGAATTGCAATCCCTACTTGGGAAAATAAATTTCCTAAGGAGATTTATATCCAACCTTAGTGGGAAAACGCAAGCCTTTTCACCATTACTTCGATTCAACAAAGGAGGATTTGAATGGAAGGAAGAACATCAAGAGGCCTTCGACAAAATCAAAGAGTACCTCACTAAACCACCTATTATGGTGCCTCCTTGTCGAAGTAGAAGTATGAGGCTGTACATAGCTGCGTCAGATAAGACTTTAGGGAGCATGCTTGCTCAGGAGGACGAACATGGTGTCGAAAGGCCCATATACTACCTCAGTAGAGTTTTAAATGATGCAGAAACTAGATATAACGAAGTTGAAAAATTGTGTTTATGTCTATATTTTTCATGTACAAAACTTAAGCAATATATAAAGCCAGTTAATGTTTATGTCTCGTCTCATTTTGACGTTTTCAAGTATATGTTGTCAAAACCCATTCTGCATAGTAGAGTTGGCAAGTGGGCACTTGCATTGACTGAATATTCATTAACTTTCATGCCTCTTAAAGCTATAAAAGGCCAAGTGGTTGCAGACTTTATAGTCGACCACTCTGTACAAGAAAGATCACTAAATTATTTGGAGATCGAACCATGGAAACTCTACTTCGATGGATCTCGTTACAAAGATGGAGTCGGAGTCGGAGTCCTTATTATTTCTC
The DNA here is from genome assembly GCA_948472305.1 of Vicia faba. NCBI lineage: Eukaryota > Viridiplantae > Streptophyta > Magnoliopsida > Fabales > Fabaceae > Vicia > Vicia faba. The sequence continues at coordinate 1,373,073,752 of OX451737.1, read as the reverse complement.
CCAATAAAATTCCAACAACATTTAAGTACAAAATAGATGGAGATTGTTCGAATAACGAGGCTGAATATGAAGCATTAATTATAGGCCTTGAAATTTTGTTGGAATTGGGGGCAACTCGAGTCGAAATAATGGGAGATTCGGAGTTAGTCCTAAAACAAATTACGAAAGAATATAAATGCATAAAAGAAAACCTTATTATGTATTTCGTAATTTCCATACGGTCGTTGAAAAATTTTGAGGCAGTTAACATTCGACACATACCCATATTAGAAAATTAAGCAGCCAACGATTTGGCACGAATTACTTCTGGGTATAAAGTTTCGAAAGAGAGGCTGAAACAGGCAGTCGAAGTTAGGGGGAGAGTAACTGCCACCAAGTTATTTCCATCAGACTTAAAAACCACAAAGTTGGGGTATATTGATTAGGAGAATTTCGAAATATTGTTCATAGACAATCTAACAGAGCAGGATTGGAGAAAGCATGTAGTGGATTATTTACAAAATCCAGCAGCTTCGACAGAACGAAAGATAAAGTACAGAGCACTGAGTTATGTGTTGATGGGAAACGAACTATTTAAGAAAACGCCAGAAGGTGTACTCTTGAAATGCTTAAGTGAAGCAGAAGCATAAGTGGCCCTTTCTACCACACACGCTGGGGCATGTGGAGCACACCAAGTAGGCCAAAAAATGAAATGGTTATTGTTTCGACAAGGCTTATATTGGCCCACTATGCTAAACGATTGTGTTGAGTTTGCCAAAGGATGCCAAGAATGCCAAAAACATACAGACATTCAACATGTGCCAGCAAATGAACTTCACTCGATTGTGAAACCTTGGCCTTTTAGAGGATGGGCTTTGGATCTCATTGGAGAAATTTGACCAGCATCTTCTAAAGGTCAGAAGTATATATTGGTGGGCATTGATTATTTTACTAAATGGATCGAAGCGATTCCTTTAATCAATGTAGACCAGAAGAATGTCATTGAATTCATTCAAAAGCACATCATATACAGGTTTGGGATCCCTGAGACAATAACTACAGACCAAGGATCAGTCTTCATGGGTCGAAAAATGCAAGATTTCGCTGCAGAAGTGGGGTTTAAGCTATTAACATCTACGCCTTATTATGCACAAGCTAATGGTCAGGTTGAAGCAGCAAACAAAGTGGTGATCAGTTTAATAAAGAAACATGTGGGAAAGAAACCCAGAAACTGGCACAAAACACTAGATCAAGTCCTGTGGGCATGTCGAACGTGTCCCAAAGAAGCTACAGGGACAACACCATTTCGCCTAACCTATGGTCATGATGCAGTGTTACCAGTGGATATCCACTTGCAAGCGACAAGGATTCAAATACATCACGAGATCCCTTCCGAAGTCTATTGGAACATGATGTTGGATGAGCTAGTAGACTTAGACGAAGAAAGGTTGAAAGCTTTAGATCTTTTGAGACTACAAAAGAAGCGAGTCGAGAAATCCTACAATCGAAGGGTAAAATCCAAGACGTTTCAGCCTGAAGATCTAGTTTGGAAAGTAATACTCCCAATGGATCGAAAGGCCCGAAGCTTGGGAAAATGGTCCCCTAAGTGGGAATGACCTTTTAAGATTGTGCAGGCTTTCTCAGGTGGAGCCTATGAGATCGAAGAGTTAAGCGGAGATCGAAGACTCTTGAAGTTAAATGGTAAATACTTGAAAATGTATAGACCTATGCTTCAAGAGATAAAAATAAATAATATATAATCACTAATTATAAAGAATGCCAAAATGGAAACTTAAATGATTTTCATTAAAGAGGCCAAAATGGCTTTGAAGTTGTTACAGAAAGTGATTACATAATAAAGAGGAACAAGATTCAGAAGGGAAGATTAGCTTTAATCTGGAGGTACTTGATCCGTTGCAATTCTAGCCTTCGATCACAGAGAGCTTTTGATTGGTGAAGGGTTTCGAGCTTAGCATCCAGAGATTGAGCTCGATCGACATGTCTTAACCCTTGAGCCAATTCTTCTTGGCTTTCTAACTCAGTGTTCACAGCAAGAAGCTTCTCTTTCTTTTTGTCGTTGGCAGCGAGTTTTGCTTCCAACTCTGCAATCTGTGCTCTCAACTGAACACTGTCTTGATCAATCTCCTTGACTTCCTTTTGCCTAGCCTCCTGGGCCTTCGACAAGTCCTTTACTCTAGAAGTGGATTCAGTGGCAGCATGCCAGGAAGCAGCCACTTGGCCATTGGCTTCCTTAATATCACGATTAATGAGTCTTTGACGATTGAAGTCTGCTGATACTTGCTCAACAATAGAAAGTAAATCCAGGATTACACTGGCTATATCTGGAGGGGCAACAAGAAGATCGACAGCTTTCAAGATAGTCTTCAGATAGGAAGGCGCTGCTGGTTCCCCCTCTAAAGTTAACATCAAATCTCTTTTAAAGATTTGTGTTTTAACCTTTTGAAGAGCTTCGTCGAGAGGGGAAGTCGAGGTAGATCTGCCAGATGCAGTCGAGGCGCTACAATCAGAGGAGCTCTCTCGACCCTCCAAGATTGCAGTCAAATAACCTAACGGATCTTGTTGCTTCAGTAAAGCCAAATCCTCTTTGGTTCTGGACCCCATCGAAGGGATGCTTGCGTTGGATGCAATAACCACGTTAGGTACTTGAGTAGGAATTTCCTCAGTACCTGGAGGATTTTGGTTTCCTTCAGCAAGAGCTTCTTCACCTTCAGCTTCTGGGATCTCCCCATGTTCCCTCTCTGTCTCAACTTCGACCATAGGAATCCTAACCTCCTCTTGATTTCCTTCAGCTTCTTCTTCATCAGCTTCTTCTATGGTTTCATGCTGGGGTTCAGAAGTCTGATTCACTTCGTCAGCTGAACTCATGAAAGAGTCTTTTGCTGAAGAAGGTCTGTAGGTAGGAATCCCGTCACTATTCAAGCAAGTGGTCGAGTCCTCAACATGAGTAGGATTTCGTGTCGAAGTGCCAGCAGTGTCCTGAAAAAATAGAAAGAATTTATTGCTTCTAAAAGCGTCAAAAAGTAAGAGAGAGTGAGAAGTACATAACAAGCAGTCAAAGTGGATACCTGTACTGGGATTTCAACACCAGGACTAGAATTGTCACTTTCACTAGGATTGTTTAATCTGGCGATTAACTCCTGTTCAGTGGGTTCATTGATAATGACAGGAGGTAGCCTCCCCTCCGTAGTTTTTATCCTGATTTTTGGACGGGTTTCGACAGCAGGAGTTGGTTTTTTCAATCTTCGTCTCTGCAAGGGAACAGGTGGAGATTCCTCTTCCTCATCACTTGAGATTTGGATCTCTTGAACCTTCCGCTTTTTGGGGGTTGATTTCTAAGCGTATAGAAAACCAAGTCGAGAAGATCAATAACTACGTTAGATAAAACTAAGGGTAAAAAGGGAAAGGTAAGTACCTTAGGAGAGGGATTGATAACAGAGTCTCCCCCTTTTGTACTCTCGGCGGTTTTCTTCAAAGCAACCCGCTTGACAGCTAAACGAAAGGCAAAACAGCTATGGTTAGTTAGGAGTTGGAAAAAACAAATCTAAAACGAAGGGATGGAAAAAGGAATACCTTTTTTGACTCTATCCAGAACCAGCTTGAATGCCTCACGCAGATGGTGGGCAAAGTCTTTCTCGTCAAAAAACTCTTCCTCATAATAATGTATCCACCACATCTCAGAAGTGGTAGAGTTCATAAAATGAAGGTTAAAGTTGAACAGGGTCAGTGTAGTTCGACCAGAATACCTACCAATATGCTTGGTAGCGGCATCCTCTGAGTAATCTGCATTATAAAAGAGTAGCAGTTTCTCTCGAGGGTATATAGGCGAAGGAAGCGATTGAGCAATGCCAAACTGTCGAGAGACAAGATTGGGTTGATAAGCAATTAAGCTCAATTGGTTCTTCGAGCTCTTAAATCTTAAAGGCATGATCCTGGGGCGGAGAAACGCTTCCCACATGCTCACAAACTCATCAACCACATCATCTTCTTCTGAAGGATATGGTCTAGTAAACCATTTCGGGCCAACATTTCGACTGGCAAAAGGAGCCATAGTCGAATCAAAGCTTTTTCGCTCCGCAAACATCATTACGAAGCTTGTAAAGGCTTTTTGAAACTGTTTGCCTTCATCAGTAGGAGTTATCAATGCCAACCTGGTGCCTTCGACTCTCCTGTTTAAAATTTCAGGAGCTTCTTCATTGATCTTGTTCTTTTGAGGGAGGAAGGATTCGAAGGTAGCGTTAAGCCACAGTTGCAGAAGCCAGAAGGGACCAGATAGCAGCAAACTTCCTCTGTCTCCTAGGACCTTAAGTTGAGTCACACCATTACTGATGGACTCATATAAGTTAGCCAGGATCAATTCATCCAAGCAAAGAGGGTATTTGTGATGGAGCTGTGTTGCAAGCGTCAGCATCTTTTTCGTCACCTGCAGTGATTTAGTGCAGAAAACGAATCGAGACAGCCACATGGCCAAGAAGGCTATGTGCTCCACCTCCGACACGGAATTTGAAGCCTTGTCATGAAAGTGGTTTATGAAGGTGGTATAGGTAGGTTTGGTAGCAGCAAAACCAATGGGATCCTCAGACAAGTCTTCAGGGTCGAAATAGTCACCAGTGGGTCGAAGACCAGTAATGGCAGCTATGTCGAACAAGGTAGGGGTCACCATCCCACAAGGAATATGAAAGGTGAAATGTGCATTGTCCCAAAAGTACAATGAGGATACCAGCATAAGGGGGCAATAAGGTAACCCTGTCTTCGACAGCATCACTAAGTCATAGATGCCCATCTCCTTCCAGACAGAAGCTTGCACCCTCTCCATTTTATTTAACCAGTCGGAGTACTCAGAAGAAAGGTTAGGGCTTGATCGAAAGATGCGATTCCCTTTATTCATGAACTGGAGGTTGATATCATCAGCAATTTGAGGATGTCGCTGGTTAGCTGGTGTAGCATCTTTAGCATCTGCCCTAGGTTTTTTGGCACAACCTATGGGTTTAAGCCTTGGATGTCTAGGGAAAAACGCACTGTTTTTTAAGGGATTTTTGGCACATGAAGATAATGGGCCAGACATAGCATACATCTTTCCGCCATATCTGACGGGAATAAAGAGTTGAGAATCATAGGCTTCTCGCCCTTCTCCCATAGTGTTGTACCCCAAAATTTGCCCTCCCATTTTCTCAACATTTCTCATCACCAAGCCCTTGGAGATCAAGATCCAATTACGGTTTCATCTGCTCAAGACTTCTCCTTGCACTGTTGACCCAAATTAGGGTTTGTGTTTGCACAAAGATGTTTTGACCTAAAATGCCTAAGATGACTTTCATGCTTCATATTGGACTCCCAAGTTTACCCATACCAAGTTTCAAGTCCTGATTCCAAGTTTTGCCCAGTCAATTGGACAGTTGACCTAAAAATCAACTGTATTGGGGAAAAAGTCAACTGTGGTCAATTGACAGTCAAACCTCATGAAAATTGACCCACATCAACATTATGAACTCACATGGACCATTTGATCAAGTTTGGATCACAATTCCATAAGAAATTTGATCAGATCACCAAAAGGGCAAAATGGTCATTTTTAGGGTTTTGACTGTACAAAGGCAATTTTTGACTGTTTGACCTAGCCAATGGCACACCAAGCTCACATATGGACTCAAGGACCCCATGGAATTGTCTTGACATGCTCAACAAGCTCAAAAAGATCCCAAGTACACAAGATTGACAGTTGAATTTCCCAGTCAATTGATCAATTTTGACTGTATACTAAAAAGTCAAACTTTGACTTTTTGGTCAAAATCAAGAGTCAAGATTCATTTTTCATCAAAACATGCCAAATCATGAAACTTGTTCACCAAGAAATCAAAAATTGCAAATTAGGGTTTGAAATGAGAATTTTTCATAACTTAGAATTTTTCTAAGTTATGAAAAACCCTAATTTTTTCCCAACTTTGCCCCACTTTCTCACCAAGATTCATTTGGATCCAAGCAAAAGTCAAAACATGAAAGTTGTATCTTGTTTCATAATCTACAACTTTGATTCACAAAGTTTTCCCAAAAGAGGCTTGTATCTCAAGTTACAATTTTTGGAATAAGGGTACTAAACCATTCTTAACTTAGTGGAAATTTAACCTATTTTGACAAGGTTTTCTACCTAACTTCAAGACCATTTTCCATACACTTCCACTTGGAATTTCAATTTGCATTTCAAAGATGGATTGTAGTACACTTTCCAAGCTTTCCAAAATGTCCAAGAAATCATCAAACAACCTCATAACTTGAGAGAATCGAATTTTGCAATATGGCAAAAAGTCACTTTGATTCATGGCCATGCACATGTTCATAACTTGTGCAAATTTCTCAAACCAGCATGCCACTTGATTACAGGCCCTTAAACCATCCAACACTCAATAATTTAATGCATGTTCATTGTGCTAAGGTTTTGTTTCATGAGTTTATGCATTACATGTTGAATTAAGCCATTTATGGAAAAAGTGAAATAGCCATTTTTGCAAAAGCAAGCTTTATGTCAAAGTTGCAAATCCACAAGTACAGATGAAATCTAATTGGCACAAGATTATGAGCAAAACACACTGATCAAGGAGAAGTTTTGCAGCATGATTAGGGGGCCTCTACTTGCCTAGAACATCAACTTGGCTTTGCTTGCTTAAGTGTGAAGAAAAGTGGCATAACATAACACAACTATCATCTCAGCATTAGAACACTTAAGCAATTATTTTGTACACCTTCTAATCATCCTAACTAAGCTAGCACACGACTCCAATACCTCCAACACCTCCACAAACTCAGAACCACCCTCAAACTGCTCAAACAGAGTTCTCACTGCAGTTTGAGTGCCAACTCTCATCCCTTGCATGATTTCTTGCCCAAAGCTCATCAAACACATTCCCTAACATCAATGCAAGCTAACCAAAACCTAAAACACGACCTGTAATTCCTCTAACCAGTTCCACCATTTTCACTTTCTTGTTTTACAGTTGGAGGTCCATAGCTCGATTCAAGGTGTCTCAAAGCAAAGTAAGCATTGGAATAGCATCACCACACTTCAGGCAAGCTGTACAGATCATCATCTTGCTCTGAAAGCTCCCCCATTGCCAGATAGAACTTCAACTGAACAGGTATTTTCTTGAACTTCTAACTCTTAGTCTAGGCATCATTAGCTCTAAGTTTGTGAATAAGAAGTGTTCTACTCATGCCCCTGAATCTGTACATGCTTTTACTTTTCATTTATTTTGCCTAAGCTGTGAGAATTTAAGGTTTGAATATGGAAGAAAAGTTAGGTCAGGATTTGGGAATGTCAAAATTCTCTATCATTTTTGAGAGTTAGGATGAGTTCTTTATATATTTAGAATCGTGATTCAATGCTTAACATTTCTTATGTTGGAAGTTTGTGCAAAAAGTCAAAGAATCCAGATGTTTGAACTTGGTCACAGGCGCGCGTTTTTGACATCTTTTGTCTGAAGGTTGAAGAAGAAGCTTCATGGGCTGGGCTTTTTGTGTTATTTCTCTTCATACCATATTTTTGGTTTTGCACCCCCTGAGCCCATTTCATTTATTTGCTTGATTTTTTGACTTTCCTTTTTTATTCTGATTTATTTATTTTTGATAATCATATTAAAAACAAAAAAAAACATTTTTTACACCATTTTTCTATTTTTAAGCATTTATTTGTTTATACAAGCCATTTGTACATAAATATATATATATATATATATATATATATATATATATATATATATATATATATATATATATATATATATATATATATATATATATATATATATATATATATATATATATATATATATATATATATATATATATATATATATATATATATATATATATATATATATATATATATATATATATATATATATATATATATATATATATATATATATATTATTTAGAATAGATAGGAAAAATAGTGCAAATATACTTTATTTCTGATTTTTGTTTCATTTTTCTTTTGAAAATATTTTATAAAAAATATACTTTTTTATAAATATTAAATATTGTTATTTTTGTATATATAATATTTATTTAGTAAATAATAAAGATATTTATATATATTAATATACTTAGGGCAAAAATACCAAAATACATACATTTTTTTATTTTATTAATATTTGACATGAAAAATACTTTTTATAAATATATTTCATTTCATTTTATTTTTTGTACATAATAAATAAATACTTGTATAAATTAAATAATATATATATTACTTAATAAAAATTAGGGTTTTACCCTTAAAATACAAAAACTCCAAAAATAATACTTTTTTATATTTTTTTCATTTTGACATAAATAATACTTTTTTTTTTCATACATATAAAAACCTTTTTGCATTTTTGCATCTTTATTTTATTTTCCATTTAATTTATACAATCAATTATCTTGTAAATATTCCAAAATTGATGTAATAGCTAGGTTTAAATTTCTTGTCTAAATATCCCCCCATTTGAACATTTGTACCCCCCTTCCCATATTGTGTTGTAATAGTGTAGGAATTTTTACTTTTCGCACTTTAAACGCTTTCTAAATATATCATGCTAGAATTAGGGTTTGTATGCAAATAAAAAGAACAAAATAGTTTGACCTAATTTCAAGATAATCAAGCATGAAATATGGACAACACATATCACACTTGCACCCCTAGGGTATTCCACTTTGTTGCCTTCAAATAATTGGGCCATATTGCATGTTAGGTTTCTTTGGGTAAAACAAACAATCAAATGATCATAGTCCCTCGATGACGCTTTCGAAAAGTTGCCTAAAATGATCAAGTCCCTTTCAAAGAGAAATTGCCCAAAGATACTTAGCACCATTGCAATTATGGTCTAAACGATGACCCGCGCCCGTCCCTTTCACATCCTAACATGAGATTGTCCACCAAATACAATGGTGGAACAAACTTGTCAAAAGGGTTAAAACATAGCATAAATCTTTGAGAACTTTAGAGTAGATAGCTCTTAAGTATTTGCCAACTTGCAAAACAAAAACACTTGCCTATTTTCAAACCGCACTTCACAAACACTTTCAAAACAAACTTTCAAAAACCTTGAAACATCTTTTCAAAAAGACAAACACCTTTTGTAAAACATTCGAGTAAAGAATTGTTACAAGGGTAGCCTATACAAGGCATCTTTTTTCAAAAACTTTTCAAAGCCACACACAAAGCACCATTTCAAACAATTTAAAACCAAGGCAAGTTGATCTAAGCAAGTACCTAAGAGCCCATGGATAACCATGGATAGAAAGGATGCTAATACCTTCCCTTTCTATAATCTACTCCCCGAACCCAAGAAAAATCTCAAAGGTTTTTGCTGTGCTTTTTAAACCTTTCCTTTAGGATAAAATAAAAAGTCGGTGGCGACTCTTGCTCAACCGAAACATTTGCGAAAACAAACGCAAAACCCTAGTCAGTTCTCCCACCGTATCACAGAACTGGCGACTCTGCTGGGGATAAAATTTAAAAGTGGAGTAACCTTAGGGCTTAGATCACCCTCTTGCATGACTAATTGTTTGATTTGATTGCTTTATATCTTGGCTCTTTTGTTTAGGTTTGCAATCCTACACCCGGATTTTGGGAAACATTCATAGATAGCAATACGTTGTGGAAACTATGCGGGGTATACCGACACGGTCGAAGCAATAGCTATATTAGTGCGACATATTTGTGAGTACCGGTAACCCTTGAGTTCAATCAAGGAGAGTACGGGGCCGCTGAGTGATGTCACTAAGCACTAATGACCTAGAACCTTACTTGACCATCTTGGCCTTTTCTTAGGGGTAGTGAGATGACCGGCTTTGGTGCAGTCCGAAGTTGGTAGATACTCAATACTACACTCATTGAGGATTGTTTTCTTGGAATATTTTGGTCGCTAGTTAAGTGGCTAAACCAAAACAATGAACAATGAAAACAATCCAGTGATATTGAGCTCCTTAGAACCCGGTTACTATTTATAGGACAGGTTTTTAAGCCAACTACACTCAAGAGGGTACTTACCTATGAAACCCCATGCAAGCCTGAAACTAGGGTTTGGTGTGAATTGCTTGTACATATGTTTTGTGCATACATCATAAACATCATAAAGCATCATATGCATTTACTAACCACTTCAAGGGTTTGGATCTTCATCTTTGTTCTTGTTTTGTAGGTCATGGAAATTCCTCGCAGAAAAACAATCCAAGTCAACCTTGTGAGAATCTCCCCTCAACTCAAGGAGATCACCTCAAGAATTCCGGAAAACTCATCCTTCAGTGAAAGACATTGCAGACTGCTCAGCTTAGTCAACACCAACATTGAAGAAGACATGATGAAAGTGCTATTCCAGTTCTTTGACCCTCTTCACCACTGTTTCACTTTCCCTGATTACCAGTTGGTGCCCACTTTGGAGGAGTTTTCTCAACTCCTAAGAGTCCCTATCCTTAATCAACTACCTTTCAACGGTACCGAAAAGGAACCAAAGCCAGAAGATGTTTCTCGAGCATTACATCTACAACCATCCGACATCAAGGGGCATTGGGAAACCAGAAGCGGCGTCAAGGGATTCTTAGCAAAATTCTTGTTCGAGAAGGCACAAGAATGTTGGAACTCATTGGACCTACAAGCCTTTGAAGAAATTGTGGCACTCCTTATCTATGGGTTGGTCTTGTTCCCAAATCCTGACCAATTGGTAGATGTCAACGCCGTCAAAATCTTCTTGTCCAGAAATCCAATACCAACATTGCTTGGGGACATTCTTCACTCATTTTACACACGAACAATGAGAAAGAGGGGTGTTCTCATGTGCTGCACTCCCCTCCTTGCAAGGTGGTTTATTTCACACCTTCCACAATCTGTCCTAAAGAATGACCAAGGTTCAAGGTGGTCCCAACGGTTGATGACTCTTACTCACTCTGATGTACATTGGTGTTCTCGGTCTAGAGAAAATGTCATCATCATCGATCGTTGTGGAGAGTTTCCTAATGTTCCTTTACTTGGAATCAAAGGAGGTATCACCTACAACCCTTGCCTAGCTTTGAGGCAATTTGGATATGCACGGAGGGACGGCCCTCGTGACATGTTGATTCCTGACCTAGTTTTTGACTTCGACAACGATGCGCAAGGACTTCGCCAAAGATTCATCAGAGCTTGGGGAAGGCCCAACAAGGTTGATAGCAAGACTTTGGGACACAAGAACTCCATCCCTCTTGAGCCTTATCTCAAGTGGGTACGAGCCCGAGCCCAAAGTCTGATGATGCCTTATCCACATGTACTCCCTGTGATTAAAGAGCCCGTCAAGGAAGGAGAGGTTCCCTACACCATCCTACATCCAGACATGCCTACATCGTGGGAGGAAATGCAGAAAAGTTGGATTCAGCTCAAGGAAGAACGGAATACTTTTGAAGCTAGCTTCTACGCCAGTGAGAAGAAGGTTCTAGAGCTTACCCGCCGACTCTATGAGCAAGAGGCCCTCAACACCTACATCGCACCAAAGAGGATGCGCAATGTCTTTTTGCCTTGAGAAGTTGTTTTTGTAATATTTGGCCCATAGGGCATTTATGTACTAACAAATTTCTTCTTATTAATATGACGTGCGTTCTTCTTTGTCTGCAACAATTTTGAATGTTCCAAATCCTTGAATGCACTGCATACATAAGCATATCATTCATCATGTGCATAAGCAGGTCTCACTCCAGGTTTCCTTATCTGTCTGCTGTTTATTTCAGTAGGATGGATCTCGAGCAAACAGTCAAAGACCTACAAACTCAAAATGCACAGTTTCAGCAACTCCTGACAACCTTGGCTAAAGGTCAGGAGGATCTCAAGACCTTGCTGGGGAATAAAGACCCAGTGAAAAAGAAGAAAAAGAGACTCGGGGTGGCTACTCTAGGGAGAAGATTTGAAGGAGAGGCCAGAAGAGTGCTTGAATTTCCTCCTACTTCCGATGAAGGAACTAGTAAAGGAGGTGGGGCTGCAGTACCTTCTGAGTCCGATGTGGAAGAAGAGGAGGTCGAAGAGGATGAAGACTACACTGATCAACAATACCCTCCAGCTGATGATAAATACAAAGGTTTAGAAGACAGGTTAGCCGCCATGGAGCTACAAAGAGTACCGGGTTTGGATTTCGAAGACTTGGGTTTGGTTGCCGGGATTGTGATTCCCCCAAAATTCAAAGTGCCAGTTTTTGTGAGGTATGATGGGCTGTCCTGTCCAAAATTGCATCTCAGGTCCTACGTGAAAAAGATCCAACCCTATACGGCAGATAAAAACCTTTGGATTCATTTCTTTCAAGACAGCCTTTCTGGGGCTCAATTGGAGTGGTTTTATCAGCTAGAGGGAACCAGCGTCCGAAATTGGGAAGACTTGGCCACCGCCTTTTACAAACAATACCAGTACAACTCTGACCTTGCTCCTACTCGTACCCAACTTCAGGGTATGTCATTAGGAACAGGCGAAGGATTCAAAGAATATGCACAAAAATGGAGGGATTTGGCCGGCAGGGTGCAGCCTCCTTTAACCGACCGTGAGCTTGTCGATATGTTTCTAGGGACCCTATCTGGGCCATTTTTCAATCATCTGATTGGTAACTCTTCAGCGGGGTTTACCGATTTGATCTTAACAGGCGAAAGAATAGAAGCTGGCATCAAGTCAGGAAAGATTCAGAAGGGTGTTGCTGCAAGTGTTGAGAAGAAGCCTTTTAAGAAGGAAACGGCTGTTGTATACTCCTAAAGAAGAGCAGGGAAGATTGAGCGCCGGCCAACCGTGGGGGCCGTAATGATTCAAAATCCTTCAAGTGAGCAGCCTCGTTATAACCAGTCCAGACCAAATCAGCAACGAGTGGAACGGCCACAACGGCAGTTCACCCGTATTAATATGACTCCAGCGCAAGTGCTTCCCCATCTGTTGAAGTTGAATCTCGCCACTATCAAGGAGGCACCAAAGAATGTGAATACGTCCTCTCCGCATTATCATGCTAATGCTAAATGCGCCTACCATTCAGACAGTGTTGGGCACGACACCAATGATTGTTGGGAACTCAAGCATAAAATCCAAGACCTGATAGAGGCGAAGGAGGTGGAGTTTGACGCTCCGGAGAAGCCTAATGTGATATCTGCTCCCATGCCGAAGCACGGCCGAAATGTCAATGCCATTGAAGAAGATTTGTATGTTGCCGACGTCAATGATCTGATAACTCCATTGCTAACCGTTAAGTTGAATCTGTTAAGGGCCGGGATCTTCCCGGGATGTAAAGAAGACTGCTACTGTTGTTACTCTCTGCCGTTTGATTGTCCGTTACTGAAGAAAGGCATCCAAGGCCTTATGGATAGTCGACAAATTTTGTTTGAAAAAGTTTCTGCTGTTCCTATCCATACTGAAGATGTCTCAATCATAACCATTCACGCCAATCTTTCCAAGGCTGTCAGAAAGCCTGTTAAGATTACACCAGCTACGAAATCTGTTCCTTTGAAGATAACAATGCCAGGGCCTGTTCCCTATGTTTCTGAGAACTCAATACCATGGAACTACGGCGGTGACGTCTACTACCATGGTATCAAGCAAATCGAGGTAAATGAAGAAAGCTCGGATGATGAAGAAGCCAGCATTGGTAACATTGCAGGCGCAAGCAAAATCACCAGGAGCGGGAGAATTTTTTCTCCAGAGATTGCCCCTCCAAGAGAAATCTTTGGACCCTCATCTACCGACAAGGTCATCCCTGCACCAATAAAACTCTCCGCTAGAACCCCTTTGATTGAAGATGTTGTTGTTCCTAGTACTGTCCCTCCTACCGCTGCTGATAAAGGTAAGGGAATCCAAGATGAGCTCGTCAGGACGAGGGCTCAGCCTTTGGTTATCTCGGAAACCTCCAAGAAGGAAATGGATGAGATTTTGAGGATAATCAAAAGGAGTGATTACGATGTGGTAGAACAATTGGGGCAAACCCCCTTAAAGATCTCCATGCTGGCACTACTACTTTGCTCAGAAGCGCACGCTAAAGCTCTAATAAAATTCCTGAAGGCAGCCCATGTGCCCCAGGAAACCTCTGCGGATCAATTTCAGAATTGCGTGGCTAGCCTTACTGCGGACAATGGATTAGGTTTCTCTGATGCCGACCTAACTCCTAAAGGTAGAAACCACAATGATGCTTTGCACATTTCAGTCGAGTGCCGGGGAACTACTCTCGCACATGTCTTGGTCGACACTGGTTCGTCGCTGAATGTATTGCCTAAGAAGGCCTTGGACCGACTAGATTGTGAAGGGTTGGAGTTGAAACCGAGTGATATTGTTTTCAGAGCTTTCGATGGTTCGAAGAGAATGGTCCATGGGGAGGTTGAAATTCCCGTCAAGATAGGCACCGAGGTGTTTAAGTCTACTTTCTATGTGATGGACATCCGTCCGTCATACTCTTGCTTGTTGGGTAGGCCTTGGATACACCATGCTGGGGCAGTCACCTCCTCCTTACATCAGATGTTGAAGTATCCTGTCAAGGGAAAGATCATTACCGTCCATGGCGAAGAGGAGTACATGATCAGCCACTTGAATTCTTTCTGGTATGTGGAAGTAGAAGGGGAATTCATTGAGACGCCTTTCCAGCATTTCGAAGAAGTCCTTCCTGAAATAGCAGTAGCAAAGTTGGCAGCTGAGACACCGAGGCAGATGGCCAGGATGGCATCTCTGGAAGACGCAAGGGCCGCAGTAAAGGAAGGGAAGAATTCAGCATGGGGAAGTTTGCCTGACATTCCACATAAGACCGACAAATTTGGATTAGGATTCACTACCGCAGGCCAGAAAGCTATGCGTCGTGCGAAGATTGGAAGGGCGCCAGTCAAAATTTCTCCCTACGGAATCAATGCTTTGGAGGATGAAGACAAAGAGAGCAACATCGAAGAGTGGATTTATCCAACTGTCAAAGGAGGATTATGCAACTGGGAGGCAAAAGACTTTGTCCCCATCACTTTTATTCATCAGTAATTTATCTGTCAAACATTTCCTATTGGTCTGTAATATTTTATTTTCAAACAATCCGTACACTATCTTTTCACCTCATGCCTTGCCCGGGGCATGTAGGTCCATTTGTAAGGGTTTTGATTATTTTTCATATCCATATGCCATGTTTAATGATTCATTGGACGTTTTTCATTTGATAAACTGCTTGTGTTCATTTTCTTTCCTTTTGCATTTTTTGTTTAAGGATGGCTATCCCTTACACACACCCACACTCACAAATGCAGGTACCCATCCACTCTGGATTCCATGGGTGACTATTCTGCTATATCCTTCAATAACTCTGAAGATCTGGTCAATCAAGCCAAGTATGAAGATGACGAAGGTTGTGAAGTACCAGGGGAACTAGCCAGACTTCTACAGCAAGAGGAAAGGGCCATCTTACCACACGAAGAGTCATTGGAAACTGTCAACTTAGGGACCGAGGAAGACCGGAAGGAGGTGCAAGTGGGTACCAATCTGGAACCAAGTGTCAAGGAACGCCTGATACAGTTGTTGAATGAGTATGTTGAAATCTTCGCTTGGTCTTATGAGGACATGCCGAGTTTAGACACAGACACCGTGGTTCACCATCTCCCCACAAGAGAGGACTGTCCACCGATCAAGCAAAAAGTTCGCCGAATGAGGCCTGACATGTCTGAAAAGATCAAAGCAGAAGTAATGAAGCAATTCGACGCTGGCTTTCTGGCTGTTACGTCCTATCCTCAATGGGTCGCTAGCATCGTGCCAGTACCTAAGAAAGATGGCAAAGTCAGGATGTGTGTGGACTACCGGGATTTGAACAGGGCCAGCCCCAAAGATGATTTTCCGCTACCTCATATTGACATTTTGATCGACAATACAGCTCAGCACAAAGTGTTTTCCTTCATGGATGGATTCTCGGGCTACAATCAAATCAAAATGGCCCCCGAGGATATGGAGAAAACAACTTTTGTCACACAATGGGGCACTTTCTGTTACAAGGTGATGTCGTTCGGGCTGAAGAATGCAGGGGCAACTTATCAACGCGCCATGGTAGCTTTATTTCATGATATGATACATCATGAAATCGAAGTTTACGTAGACGATATGATAGCTCGGTCACAAACAGAGGAAGAGCACCTTGAACATCTGGAAAAGCTGTTTGCCAGGTTGAAAGAATACAAACTCAGGCTGAATCCAAGTAAGTGCACTTTTGGAGTTAGGTCTGGCAAACTCCTGGGATTCATTGTAAGCAACAAAGGCATTGAAGTCGATCCAGCAAAAGTGAAAACCATACAAGAAATGCCAGCTCCCCGTACTGAAAAGGAGGTTAGAGGGTTCTTGGGGCGCTTGAACTATATTGCCAGATTCATCTCTCATCTGACTTCTACCTGTGAGCCAATTTTCAAACTCTTGAAGAAAGATCAGGTAGTCGAATGGAACGACAATTGCCAAGCTGCTTTTGATAGAATCAAGGAGTATTTGCTAGAACCTCCTATTCTGATGCCACCCGTCGAAGGAAGACCATTGATCATGTATCTGACCGTCTTGGATAACTCAATGGGGTGTGTTTTGGGCCAGCATGACGAGTCTGGTCGAAAAGAGCATGCTATTTATTACCTTAGCAAAAAGTTTACCGACTGTGAGACTCGCTACTCACTGCTCGAGAAAACTTGTTGCACTTTGGTATGGGCTGCTCGCCGACTAAGGCAGTATATGTTGACTCATACTACCTTGTTGATTTCCAAAATGGATCCTATCAAGTATATCTTCGAAAAGCCCGCTTTATCTGGAAGAATAGCCAGATGGCAGATGATCCTCACTGAGTATGACATCTAGTACACCACCCAAAAAGCTATAAAAGGGAGTGTGCTAGCTGACCATCTGGCTCATCAAGCTATCGAAGATTATCAACCCATGAGATTTGACTTCCCAGACGAGGACATCATGAATTTGGACAACATTGAAGGTAGCGGACCGTATGACGGACCCGAAAAGGGATCCCGATGGACCCTGTACTTTGATGGTGCTTCAAATGCACTTGGAAACGGTATCGGCGCGGTACTCATTTCTCCGGAAGGGTGTCACACACCTTTCACGGCCCGACTTTGCTTCAGCTGCACAAACAACATGGCTGAGTATGAAGCTTGCATCTTTGGTCTCAAGGCTGCTATAGACTTGGGGATCAAATCTTTGATCGTATTTGGGGATTCGGCTTTGGTTATCAGTCAAATCAAAGGAGAATGGGACACCAAGCATCCTAATCTTATCCCATACAAAGAACATGTCTTGACATTGTTGCCTCATTTCGAGCAAATTACCTTCGAGCATTTCCCGCGAGAAGAGAATCAGCTAGCAGATGCTCTAGCTACAATGTCCTCCATGTTTAAACTCAACTGGGATAACGAGGCTCCCCAAATCACCATCGAGCGGATGGATGAACCTGCGCATTGTCATGAGATTAATGCCGAAGAAGTAGTGGAACAACCTTGGTTCCATGAAATCAAAAGGTATCTCGAGACCAGAGATTATCCTGAAGGAGCTTCCGTAAATGACAAGAAGTTCTTAAGGAAATTTGCTGCTAAATTCTTCCTGAGCAACGACATCCTTTACAAACGAAGCCATGATTGTGTATTACTCCGATGCGTAGACAAAGCTGAAGCAGAGTTGATCATGACCGATATACACAGCGGCACATTTGGCACTCACTTGAGCGGGCATACAATGGCTAAGAAGATCCTAAGGGCAGGCTATTATTGGTCTACCATGGAAGCTGACTGCCATCAACATTCCCGTACTTGCCACAAGTGCCAAGTCTATGCTGACAAAGTTCATATCCCTCCGGTTCCTCTCAACGTTCTGACTGCTCCCTGGCCCTTTGCAATGTGGGGCATTGATATGATTGGAGAGATCAAGCCCACGGCTTCCAACGGACATCGCTTCATCCTGGTTGCCATTGACTATTTCACCAAATGGGTCGAAGCAGCTTCCTTCGCCTCTGTTACTAAAAATGTGGTCGCCCGCTTTATTAAGCAAAATCTCATATGTCGGTATGGTGTTCCAGACAAGATCATCACAGACAACGGTACAAATCTGAATAACACGATGATCACTGCATTATGCGAACAGTTCAAGATTTATCATCACAATTCGTCTCCCTATCGGCCGAAGATGAACGGTGTTGTTGAAGCTGCGAACAAAAACATTAAGAAGATTATTCAGAAAATGACAGTCACTTACAAAGACTGGCATGAGATGTTACCGTTTGCTCTGCATGGATACCGTACGACGGCGCGTACTTCAACCGGGGCAACCCCGTTTTCTTTGGTATATGGCATGGAAGTTGTCTTGCCTATGGAAGTCCAGATCCCTTCTCTAAGGATTATGAAGGATGCAGGTTTGAATGAAGATGATTGGATGCAGACCCTACTTGATCAACTCAATCTGATCGACTAAAAGCGACTTGCTGCTATATGCCATGGTCAGACGTATCAAAAACGGATGATCAAGGCCTTCAATAAGAAAGTCAGACGTCAAGTGTATCAAGTCGGAGATCTCGTAATCAAGCGGATTATCTTGCCGCAAAGTGATCCCAGGGGCAAATGGACTCCTACATATGAAGGACCATTTGTGATCAAGAGCATATTTTCTGGTGGTGCAATGATTCTGACCATCATGGACGGCGACGATTTGCCGCACCCTGCGAATGCAGACATAGTCAAAAGATACTACGCATAAAATAACCCGACAAGTCGAAAACCCGAAAGGGCGGCTTGGGCAAAAATGGGCATCCCGGTGGACCGAAAACCCGAAAGGGCGGTTCAGGTAAAAGTTAGGGATAAAAACAAAAAAAATTTGTACACCCGGCAAGTTGAAAACCCGAAAGGGCGGCTTGGGCAAAAAGGGATTTCCCGGTGGATCGAAAACCCGAAAGGGCGATTCAGGCAAAAGTTAGGGAATTAAAGCGTATGACTATGTCTCGTCGGATCACTTCAAAGACAATCTCTTCATCAACCAGTTCCAGGCTTCTGATCAATCCAGTCATCGGCAAACGAAGCATTGAATGGACAGATATTCAGAGTTGTGAAGGCTATAGCGGATTGGAATCCCATGGAATTATTTCACATAGCCATCCTTTATTTTGTATAAATCTTTCAATATCCACGACAAAATCCTCTTACTAGGATGATTGTCTCCTTTGTACAAATATACTCATAGAAAGTCAATACAAATACTTTTCCCAGAAATTTGTGTCTTTTCCTTTCTTTTTGCACTAATTGTTTATTTTGAGAAACGTCCAATGTTTTGTTAAATAGGCATATGCATTTGAAACATAATCATTTCCTTATGAATCAAGAAAGAGGATTACTTATAGGATGAAGGTACAGTTGGATATCTTGATACCCTCCAAAGGAAACCCCCAGTAGATTTGGAATCCATATCCCAGCAAACCCTGAAGCTTATCTCCAGCAGATTCTCGAGGTTTATCCCCTACAGAGTACGGACGTCTCTCCCGAGTTTTATTCAAAGTTATTTCTCACAAGGGCTTATAACTGGGTTATCCTCAGCTTATTGCCACGGAAGATCGCACTCGCCAAAATTCTTCCTACCCCCAGCGGAGTTCATCAGAGTTCCCCAGCGTAACTTATCTTTACAATCCCCCGGCCAGAGGATCCTCCGGAATTCAATTCCCCTCAGAGTTTAAGTTTCAGTATCCCCAGCCGAGCTAAAGCTTCAGATTATCAAATCCCCAGCGGGGCCGGACTAGTGAACCTTCTCCCCACAGAGTTTTGAGGAGGGAAAATCTTGAGTTCCCCAGTGAAGTCGCCAGAAATACTTCCCACCAAACTAAAGATTCTCGGTCTTACATCTCCAGCATGAGTCTATTAGCTTGGAACTCCCCAGTAGAAGTCATCCGGAATTCCCCAGAAGATTGGTATACAACCCAGGCTCCTTTTTCTCCAGCAACGACCAGGAATTATTCTTCCCGGCAGCAGTCAAGATACTGTCATCTTCAGCTATCTCGGATTCACCTATCCTTTGCAAGATAGCTCTCCAGCTTACATGCGCATTCATTTACATTCATATCATATAACATACATTGCGTCATGCATCATGACATTGCATATAACTAACTCTTTACCTTTTCAGGGAAGATCAGTCGAAGGACTAAAATCGTTATCTTCCGAGATTCTTTCCAGGAATAGTTCGGATGTGACCCAGATATGGCAACATTCTAATGCTTATTCCAGATTTATCCAGATGCAGTTTTACACGAGCTCATCATCAGGGAACCCTACACCGGTTCTTCTTCCAACTTCAAGATTACTGAAAACAGTTCACGGGTTCTCCAAGTAACGGATGTTAACCTATCGCTTGTTCAGTTTCTTCTCAAGACTTCTGAAAACAGTTTATGGATTCTTCCCAACAACGGATGCTAATCTATCACTTGTTCAGATGCAACCTTTGAAAACAGTTTACGGACGCTTCCCAACAACGGATGCTGCTCTATTGCTTATTCAACTTCAAGATTACTGAAAACAGTTCACGGGTTCTCCACGTAACGGATGTTAACCTATCGCTTGTTCAGTTTCTTCTCAAGACTTCTGAAAACAGTTTATGGATTCTTCCCAACAACGGATGCTAACCTATCACTTGTTCAGATGCAACCTTTGAAAACAGTTTACGGACGCTTCCCAACAACGCATGCTGCTCTATTGCTTATTCAACTTCAAGATTACTGAAAACAGTTCACGGGTTCTCCAAGTAACGGATGTTAACCTATCAACTTGTTCAGATGCAATTTTTGAAACAGTTTACGGATTCCTCCCAACAACGGATGTCAATCTATTGCTTATTCAGACCCCCAGTTCGAAGATGGTCCAAAACATGGACACCTTCCTGATACTCATTCCAGATGGCATCTTTAAGCCCATCCCCGACAAGTTTCTGTCACTCCTCCTGATGGCATCGTTAAGCCCATCTCCAAATGGCATCTCTAAGCCCATTCCCGGATCCATTGCTTTGACGAGTGCAAATTTAAGGGCACTCTAGTGTCCAATCTCCTTTTACCCTCGAGTCGCGAAAGGCAAACTTGCCAATCTAACTCTTCGGATTCAAGAAGATTGAACAGGGGCAACTGTTGTACCCCAAAATTTGCCCTCCCATTTTCTCAACATTTCTCATCACCAAGCCCTTGGAGATCAAGATCCAATTAGGGTTTCATCTGCTCAAGACTTCTCCTTGCATTGTTGACCCAAATTAGGGTTTGTGTTTGCACAAAGATGTTTTGACCTAAAATGCCTAAGATGACTTTCATGCTTCATATTGGACTCCCAAGTTTACCCATACCAAGTTTCAAGTCTTGATTCCAAGTTTTGCCCAGTCAATTGGACAGTTGACCTAAAAATCAGCTGTATTGGGGGAAAAGTCAACTGTGGTCAATTGACAGTCAAACCTCATGAAAATTGACCCACATCAACATTATGAACTCACATGGACCATTTGATCAAGTTTGGATCACAATTCCATAAGAAATTTGATCAGATCACCAAAAGGGCAAAATGGTCATTTTTAGGGTTTTGACTGTACAAAGGCAATTTTTGACTGTTTGACCTAGCCAATGGCACACCAAGCTCACATATGGACTCAAGGACCCCATGGAATTGTCTTTACATGCTCAACAAGCTCAAAAAGATCCCAAGTACACAAGATTGACAGTTGAATTTCCCAGTCAATTGATCAATTTTAACTGTATACTGAAAAGTCAAACTTTGACTTTTTGCTCAAAATCAAGAGTCAAGATTCATTTTTCATCAAAACATGCCAAATCATGAAACTTGTTCACCAAGAAATCAAAAATTGCAAATTAGGGTTTGAAATGAGAATTTTTCATAACTTAGAATTTTTCTAAGTTATGAAAAACCCTAATTTTTTCCCAACTTTGCCCCACTTTCTCACCAAGATTCATTTGGATCCAAGAAAAATTCAAAACATGAAAGTTGTAGCTTGTTGCATAATCTACAACTTTGATTCACAAAGTTTTCCCAAAAGAGGCTTGTATCTCAAGTTACAGTTTTTGGAATAAGGGTACTAAACCATTCTTAACTTAGTGGAAATTTAACCTATTTTGACAAGGTTTTCTACCTAACTTCAAGACCATTTTCCATACACTTCCACTTGGAATTTCAATTTTCATTTCAAATATGGATTGTAGTACACTTTCCAAGCTTTCCAAAATGTCCAAGAACTCATCAAACAACCTCATAACTTGAGAGAATCGAATTTTGCAATATGGCAAAAAGTCACTTTGATTCATGGCCATGTACATGTTCATAACTTGTGCAAATTTCTCAAACCAGCATGCCACTTGATTACAGGCCCTTAAACCATCCAACACTCAATAATTTAATGCATGTTCATTGTGCTAAGGTTTTGTTTCATGAGTTTATGCATTACATGTTGAATTAAGCCATTTATGGAAAAAGTGAAATAGCCATTTTTGCAAAAGCAAGCTTTATGTCAAAGTTGCAAATCCACAAGTACAGATGAAATCTAATTGGCACAAGATTATGAGCAAAACACACTGATCAAGGAGAAGTTTTGCAGCATGATTAGGGGGCCTCTACTTGCCTAGAACATCAACTTGGCTTTGCTTGCTTAAGTGTGAAGAAAAGTGGCATAACATAACACAACTATCATCTCAGCATTAGAACACTTAAGCAATTATTTTGTACACCTTCTAATCATCCTAACTAAGCTAGCACACGACTCCAATACCTCCAACACCTCCACAAACTCAGAACCACCCTCAAACTGCTCAAACAGAGTTCTCACTGCAGTTTGAGTGCCAACTCTCATCCCTTGCATGATTTCTTGCCCAAAGCTCATCAAACACATTCCCTAGCATCAATGCAAGCTAACCAAAACCTAAAACACGACCTGTAATTCCTCTAACCAGTTCCACCATTTTCACTTTCTTGTTTTACAGTTGGAGGTCCATAGCTAGATTCAAGGTGTCTCAAAGCAAAGTAAGCATTGGAATAGCATCACCACACTTCAGGCAAGCTGTACAGATCATCATCTTGCTCTGAAAGCTCCCCCATTGCCAGATAGAACTTCAACTGAACAGGTATTTTCTTGAACTTCTAACTCTTAGTCTAGGCATCATTAGCTCTAAGTTTGTGAATAAGAAGTGTTCTACTCATGCCCCTGAATCTGTACATGCTTTTACTTTTCATTTATTTTGCCTAAGCTGTGAGAATTTAAGGTTTGAATATGGAAGAAAAGTTAGGTCAGGATTTGGGAATGTCAAAATTCTCTCTCATTTTTTAGAGTTAGGATGAGTTCTTTATATATTTAGAATCGTGATTCAATGCTTAACATTTCTTATGTTGGAAGTTTGTGCAAAAAGTCAAAGA
The DNA here is from genome assembly GCA_948472305.1 of Vicia faba. Classification (NCBI taxonomy): domain Eukaryota; kingdom Viridiplantae; phylum Streptophyta; class Magnoliopsida; order Fabales; family Fabaceae; genus Vicia; species Vicia faba. Next base: position 1,373,050,361 of record OX451737.1, on the reverse strand, counting down.
ATCCAGATGTTTGAACTTGGTCACAGGCGCGCGTTTTTGACATCTTTTGTCTGAAGGTTGAAGAAGAAGCTTCATGGGCTGGGCTTTTTGTGTTATTTCTCTTCATACCATATTTTTGGTTTTGCACCCCCTGAGCCCATTTCATTTATTTGCTTGATTTTTTGACTTTCCTTTTTTATTCTGATTTATTTATTTTTGATAATCATATTAAAAACAAAAAAAAACATTTTTTACACCATTTTTCTATTTTTAAGCTTTTATTTGTTTATACAAGCCATTTGTACATAAATATATATATATATATATATATATATATATATATATATATATATATATATATATATATATATATATATATATATATATATATATATATATATATATATATATATATATATATATATATATATATATATATATATATATATATATATATATATATATATATATATATATATATATATATATATATATATATATATATATATATATATATATATATATATATATATATATATATATATATATATATATATATATATATATATATATATATATATATATATATATATATATATATATATATATATATATATATATATATATATATATATATATATTATTTAGAATAGATAGGAAAAATAGTGCAAATATACTTTATTTCTGATTTTTGTTTCATTTTTCTTTTGAAAATATTTTATACAAAATATACTTTTTTATAAATATTAAATATTGTTATTTTTGTATATATAATATTTATTTAGTAAATAATAAAGATATTTATATATATTAATATACTTAGGGCAAAAATACCAAAATACATACATTTTTTTATTTTATTAATATTTGACATGAAAAATACTTTTTATAAATATATTTCATTTTTTTTTATTTTTTGTACATAATAAATAAATACTTGTATAAATTAAATAATATATATATTACTTAATAAAAATTAGGGTTTTACCCTTAAAATACAAAAACTCCAAAAATAATACTTTTTTATATTTTTTTCATTTTGACATAAATAATACTTTTTTTTTCATACATATAAAAACCTTTTTGCATTTTTGCATCTTTATTTTATTTTCCATTTAATTTATGCAATCAATTATCTTGTAAATATTCCAAAATTGATGTAATAGCTAGGTTTAAATTTCTTGTCTAAATATCCCCCCATTTGAACATTTGTACCCCCCTTCCCATATTGTGTTGTAATAGTGTAGGAATTTTTACTTTTCGCACTTTAAACGCTTTCTAAATATACCATGCTAGAATTAGGGTTTGTATGCAAATAAAAAGAACAAAATAGTTTGACCTAATTTCAAGATAATCAAGCATGAAATATGGACAACACATATCACACTTGCACCCCTAGGGTATTCCACTTTGTTGCCTTCAAATAATTGGGCCATATTGCATGTTAGGTTTCTTTGGGTAAAACAAACAATCAAATGATCATAGTCCCTCGATGACGCTTTCGAAAAGTTGCCTAAAATGATCAAGTCCCTTTCAAAGAGAAATTGCCCAAAGATACTTAGCACCATTGCAATTATGGTCTAAACGATGACCCGCGCCCGTCCCTTTCACATCCTAACATGAGATTGTCCACCAAATACAATGGTGGAACAAACTTGTCAAAAGGGTTAAAACATAGCATAAATCTTTGAGAACTTTAGAGTAGATAGCTCTTAAGTATTTGCCAACTTGCAAAACAAAAACACTTGCCTATTTTCAAACCGCACTTCACAAACACTTTCAAAACAAACTTTCAAAAACCTTGAAACATCTTTTCAAAAAGACAAACACCTTTTGTAAAACATTCGAGTAAAGAATTGTTACAAGGGTAGCCTATACAAGGCATCTTTTTTCAAAACCTTTTCAAAGCCACACACAAAGCACCATTTCAAACAATTGAAAACCAAGGCAAGTTGATCTAAGCAAGTACCTAAGAGCCCATGGATAACCATGGATAGAAAGGGTGCTAATACCTTCCCTTTCTATAATCTACTCCCCGAACCCAAGAAAAATCTCAAAGGTTTTTGCTGTGCTTTTTAAACCTTTCCTTTAGGATAAAATAAAAAGTCGGTGGCGACTCTTGCTCAACCGAAACATTTGCGAAAACAAACGCAAAACCCTAGTCAGTTCTCCCACCGTATCACACATAGGTTCAACAATGTACCTGTTAGTCGAGGAAGAAGGAGGGTTGATAGAAAAGATCTCTGGTGGTTTCTGAACATCATTAGTATTCTTTGGTTGCGGATTGTTTGGGGAATTAGAGAGAAAGGCCATTGTTAAAGACTTAAGAGAAAGAGCGAAGGTGACAATACGGTGTTGTGAGAATGCAAGGGGTTTGGAAAAGCTGAGAATGATAAAAGTTATAAATAGAGAAGTTTGGAAGTATTTATAGCCTTCAGAAGTGGGAAATGTCTCGTCAAAAGCATTTAATGTTTTGCAGGTAGTGGGGCACGTGGCAAGGCATGAAACGATTACCGTTCAGGCGTTGGGAAACGTTGGGACATGCTTGCCTAGATTATAGGAACGAGGCCATCATAGTGAGCGTGGTAACGACAGTTTTGAAGAGACATTTTGGAAAAATTAATGATGGTTTTATCAACTATAGCAGCTGTTGGAAGGCGAAAGGTACACGTCAAAGCCTGGTGGACAACTGGTAAGATAGGTGTCGAATGGGAAGTTCAAAGAATGACTATTTCTTTGGGCGTCGAAATAGACATTCTTGGGGGGCAATTTGTTGGCTCCTAAATTCGACACTTGTTATATTTGGTCTCTTCGACCAAACAACTGGAAATGAACTACACCAGGAGGTGTAATTCGACGCATGAGATAAATTAAGGAAAAGGATCCAAGGTATAATAAGAAAGCTTCGACCAAAGGTTCATTCGACCAAGGTAGATGTAGGTTGTTTCGACTGAAGGGAAGTGTTCGCGCCTTGGCACATGGGACGAAAACCATTTTTGAAATTTGAATTATTGGAGGGAAAGGTGGTTTTCATCAGCGTCTAAGGGAAGGAAACGTGGCAAAAGGCTATGGGTCGAGAGGTATGCAGGAGACACTTGTCTTCATCCTAGCGCAGAATGTCCCCTCGACGGTTACCTATTTTTAGTATAAATTAAGAAGTTTGTGTAATTTTTAGTGTGTGCAACTGATAGTACAAAATCTCTCAAATATTATCCAAGTAACTACTGCGTGAGAAAGGATAAAAAGCAGAGCAATGTACGTTAGAAACACCCTTTTTACTTAATAAAAGTCTTTTTACTTTACTTTACCATTATCTTGCAAAGTTACCTTTTACTTCTTTTACTTGCATTTTTATGCTTTCATTTACTGTTCAACAATCTTAAACCTCTCTCCCCTGGGTCGAACGTGCGTTCTTCCTTCTCACTCATTTTACATAAAGATTAGCATATGTTCTGGGATTAGTTTGGTCGACCCCGCAAGTAAACCAAAAAGCTTACCTTTTTTGGAGACCAGTGGTTGTTTACCAAAAGCAACGGTAAACAACTGGTAAGTAAGGAAACCTAGGTGATGCCTTAAAAAGATAACTTAGGTTATGGAATGGTTTAGATAGTGATGTTTTGTTGTGTTTGTACCACGATGTGTACAACGAACAATTAGTCATGTTATTGATGAAAGAACATGCTTTGTATGGAACATGTGTGATTATATGTATTGAATGGATCATGTTATGATGCCATGAGACTTGATATGATATCATGAGACTTGGTAGATGTGACTACCTAGTGGATTGGTGAGAGAGATCTCCTAGTGATTGATGAGAGCAATCACAAGTATATGAGATTAATCACGTATTCAGATATTTTATGCACAAACCATTCAAGAGGCTTATGTAAAGCAAGATTGGGAAGTGGCACCAAGTGCACATACCATTTGTTGAAGCTTTTGTAAAGCTGCAAATGGGATTATGAGGATGTGACACCAATGATTCGTGCCTCAATTGGGTTTGAGTCCAAACCATTGCAGATATGGGGGGAAAGTGGGCACCTAAGTGGGTTCAAGTTCCATACGGTGAGAGATACTCAAAGTGGGTTTGAGTTCCATACGAGTGACAGTTTTTGAAGTGGGTTCGAGTACCATGGGGAACCTGATATCCACTGCGAAAGTCGAATCATACGGGCATGCGTAAACCAAGCCTTGGCCTAGACGTACGTCAGGTTGGAGATCAATGTTTTGTGAATCCAAATAGTGATTTATTGAGTAGATGCACTCAAGTGACATGTTTCCATACATTTGATATCCCTTAGTTACTCAAGTCCTAGTTACATGGTGCGACTGATGCACAAGTAACAGAAGATAAACACTTGAGTTAGAAACCAGGTGGAAACCCTGTAGAGCCGAGTGGACCCATAAGATAGAGGGACTCACTGAGGTTATCATCTCACTCAATCATTGTTGTTGTTTTTCAGGTGTTTTTTTGCATATTTGATCAAGAGGAACTGCTTGATGATGTTTCAATATTGTTGTTATCTTCCACTGTATTTAGTATAATGATGAATATTGTACTTGGTTCTAAGATTTTATTTATGCACTTTTGTATGTCATGTGCCATATAGATATAGATTTTAGTTTATAGACATGTGTATAAAATTTCCAATAGGCACTTTTGATGCATCAATCCCTAGAATTAATACTTATATGATAATTCATGATATATATTATACAGGGTGTTTCATAAGATAATGTAAAGGTTATCAATTTCATATATTCCTAGATATATTATGCTTGGTTTCAGGATGATTGAGAATCGTTAGATCAAAATTCATATTTTCATTCTTGTCTATTCATTAATCCAATAATTAAACCTGCCCATTCTCATTTTAAGGGACTTTTCATCTCAATTATCAAATTATTTATATTTGATTTGATACATTTTCGTCATTATATTTACTCTAGTATTTGTTGTATTGAGAAAGAAATGCTTATTGTTTGTGCTTGAGGAAGTTTTGTACTTACCAAACTTGTTGTTAGCGTCTTTGTCACACGTCTACAACACGCCTGGTTGGTAACTTTCAATATTTAAGTATTTTCATTTTTCAACTACTTTCTGCAACTTTCAAGGATGATGGTTTTTATACAATTAATGGTAGTTCCTATAATCATAAGTGGTAGCTTCCATTTAAAATGGCAGCTCTTGTCGTTATCGATGATGGTAGTAGGTGCTTGGTCCCAATGGTTGGTCCTGGTTAATTTTCTTTTCTTTTTGTTAGGGATTGGCTTATTTCATATATAGTCGTCAGTGTGGTGGTCATTCAGGAAGGACATCACCTATGCGACAATAAGTTGCTCCACACATAGGGTTGTGCTTTTTTTGCGCCCTTTTCATCTATGATAATATTTCAATTTCATTTTCTCCCTTCATTTGTTTCAGGTCGAAATTGGTAAGAAAGTTTCATAAAACTTAACCCTCTACAAATAAAGATAAATATTTTTGGATCAATTTAGAACTGTCGAGAACACTACTAGTGTTTTCAAAAGACTCATATTATGAGGAACCTTTGGTCGAGGTGGATGAGGAAGAGGGTGATGTGGGTGTTACTATGGAGAGAAAGTAGAACATGAACGGGGTGTTGTTGCATGCAACTAGGAATGAGAATAGGCTAAGCTGAGATAGGGTTTTTCAAGCCTAAACATGACTTGCTAAAAATATCAAGCCAAAGTTTGGTTTGTAGTCTGTCATAGACTTATTTTTATATCTGAGTTTTTTTAAGGTCTGATTGACGTATTAGTCTACTTAAAAACTATTTTATTTTAATTTATGTAAATAAACAATTCAAGTAATGTTTATGTAGACTAAAAAACTAAAAGATATATCATACTAAAAGTTTATTTGTATTAACTTATTTGAACTTATTTAGTGACGTAAGTTTTGTGAGATTATTTGTTTAAAAAAAATTATGAAAACAACTTATGACATTGTTCATTAGAGATTTTCAACTTATTTTCATAAGATTTTCAAAATAACTAATTTTTTTTATATTTTAATTTAAAATATATAATACTATTATGAATAATTTTTTAAAAAAAATTTTTAGGGTCTGAAGACTAATTTTTATAGTTAAATAAATTTATAAAAAAATCTAAAACTTTTCTATTTAAAAAAATATAAACCATAACCTAATCTATTTCCATCTTACCTACGATTAAAAAAAAAAAAGTTGAAATTCTAAGATTGTATGCCAACTTCAACAACGAAAAGCGACTGGCCGATAACTTAACACACCGCTAATCTAAATTAATTCAAGGATAAGTCAACTAGTTTATGATTCAAAATCTAATAGAAGGGAAAATACAAATTTAATAATTAACTACTAATATTTGATATTAAAATAAATCTGAACTAGGTCAAAATGAATGACAATAACGAAAAGCATCTTAGTTAGAGAAGTTAGAGTTTTTTAACAAAAATTATGGGTCCCTTTGGTTTGTCTTCTAAATTTTTTTTTAATAAAAACTTTAAATAAAAATTACGTTTGAATAATTATTTTAGATATTTCATCTTTTTATTGAATTTTTTTTTAATATCAAAATTTTAAAAATCACTTAATTATGAAATTATTTTAAATAGTTTTTTTTTGTAAAAATCATTTTTAATATACAATTTTTAAAATAAATTGTAATTTTGATTATATTTTATTATTCAGTAATGTATATTTACATTATAAGATTTCTAAAAAATCATTTAATATAGAAAAATAAATATAAATTTTTTTATAATATTTTAAAAATTAATTTTACAAAATCAAATTAAAAAAAACTTTTTTAAAACTAAAACGACCGAGTATCTTAAACTCATTTAAAGATATTATCTAACAATTCTAAGACACCTGAATTATGAGAATGACAGCGAGGCTTTGTGTTGCGGTGTTTTCAAATTGAGTTTTACCCCACTTTGAATTAGAGTATCTTAGTGAAACTCATAAAATATCCATGTCATATCACATGTTCGCATCATGTTTCATAAATTTAATTCCCACTCCCCTCAATCACGTCACGCAGCTCCCAAATTCTCTGGGCACAATTTAATACAAGTGGCACTTAAGTAAATAAACTCTCATCCAAGCCCAAAAATTACAAATCCAGTAATAGTACACTTCCTTTCGCTTTTGAATTATCCGTTGGTGAAAGTTGAAACTTCACTTTCCTCAATATTCTCCCTTCTCTTCTCTTTCTTTTCCTTTTCCCTTTCCCTTTTCTTTCTTCTTTATTTCCTTCAAAATTTTCTCACCAACCAAACACTCACATTTTCACTTCCATATCACCGGAGCTAGCTACCACGGCAATGGCAACTTCCGGCGGTGGCGGTTCCTCGCCGTTGCTAACCAACCGTACCTCTATCGCCGGTATCAAACTTTACGTCTTAATCCTCATTTTCCTCGCGATCGTGATCGCGGTTACAATTACTCTCGTCACCATTTTCTGCATTCGCCGGAACCGAAGCTCGAAGAAGAGCGAAATGAGAGTGAAAGTGAAGCATAGCTCCGGCACAATTCCGCTCTTTTCTAAGGAGATCGTAGAGGTGAATCAGGTGGTCAAGATCGAACATGCTATTGTTGATGATTTGAAGTTGCAGACGCAAGTGGAGTGTGAGATCGAAGAGAGTTGTAGTGTGTCGGTGGAGTCTCCGTCTCCGTCGTCTTCGTCGGAGAATATAGGTTGGGGTCGGTGGTATAGTTTGAAGGAATTGGAGAATGCTACCGATAGATTTTCTGAAGGGAACGTGATCGGAGAAGGAGGTTATGGAATTGTTTACAGAGGAATTCTTCAAGACGGTTCCGTGGTTGCTGTGAAGAATCTTCTTAACAATAAGTATGTACTAAATCACATTTTCCATTTTCATTCTTCTGCTCAAGGTCGTGAACGGTATCATCAGGTGTCACCTGTATATCGATTGAAATCGCAAAAGCCTTTAAGCGATAACGACATTATTTAAAACCTAGCTTGCTTAATTTTATTTCTATGTTGATTTTTTTAATGGTTAATTTGCTTATGGAGTTAATAATTTGTTTAGCAAAAAACAGTTACTATAATAAGGTGGTTAGTTAGGAATAGTTTTCTTTTTCTTTTACTTTTCTCTATCTCTTTATCTACTTTTACTTTTCTTATATTTTTTTAGCAGTATATTTATTTTATCTTGATTATTATATCTCAACTTTTTCTTTACATGGTAGTATATTAATATTGTCTTACTCCCTAGAAAACTTTAGCTTAATTACTCTTATTATTATCACACAAATACAAGCTGAGTTATGTTTTCCTAAATTGATGTCGGTGACAGTGAACTCGGTATAGGTAGGTCAGCTAGAAAACTACTATAATAATGATGACCAATCGAGCACAGACACTCTGAACACAATTGATAATAATTAAAAAAAAATATTAAACATAATCATACGTGTTAGTGTAGGGGTTCAACACTGACAAGGACACATTTTTTTCCGAATGTAATGGCATAAGAATGAAGTATTTAAAAACAAAACAGGAATTTCTTACTATTGATGATTCACTAGTTCACTTGAAAATTTAGCGTGTGTGTTCAAAACTTGAAATCTCCATGATAATTTAGGAAATATTGCAAGAGAAGAAATTGTGCACATGTTTATTTTACAAGCTCTACTTTGGTCTGCAATACTATGAGTATGATATGGTATATAAGTTTTTGTGATACTGATCGAGGATCTTATCAAAATAACTTACGCCATTTTTCATTAAAAAAATTTGAACTTAATTTTATAAGGCTTATGGACACAATTTATAGCTTATATAAAAAAGAATTCCTTTTAATCTTTTGCTATAAAAATAGCTTATGTAAACTTATACATAAACACTTTTATGCTATAAGTCGCAAATAAGGTATTTTCTTACTTCAACAGGGCCTATATCAAGATATTCTATTTTACCTGGAAACATTGATAACTTCTTCCTCTGCTATAATACATTGAAAGTTTATTTATGTACATTTTTGTTGTATCGTTGCTAAGGGGTCAAGCTGAGAAAGAGTTTAAGGTGGAGGTTGAAGCAATTGGAAAAGTGAGGCATAAGAATTTGGTTGGGTTAGTTGGATATTGTGCAGAAGGTGCTCAAAGGTAAATATAATGTTTAAATGACTTTTGATTTAAGGTCTTTCAAATGAAGACAGTTTCTACATATGTTGTCTAAAACGATTTTGCTGACTATACAGGATGCTTGTTTATGAATATGTCGACAATGGAAATTTAGAGCAGTGGCTGCATGGTGATGTAGGACCTGTTAGCCCCTTGAGTTGGGATGTAAGAATGATGATTGCAGTTGGCACTGCAAAAGGGTGTGTTTGTTGAATTCACTGTTCATTTTATTGATTTTGTATCTTAAAACATCAGTATCACCCATGTTAACTTTTCTACATTATGAAACAGGCTAGCCTATTTGCACGAAGGCTTAGAACCCAAAGTTGTCCACCGAGACGTAAAATCCAGCAATATTCTTTTGGACAAAAAATGGAATGCCAGAGTATCAGATTTTGGACTCGCCAAGCTCTTAGGATCTGGCAAAAGCTATGTGACAACCCGTGTAATGGGAACATTTGGGTTAGTTAATTAGTTCTTTCTTCCTTAGACCTTAGTTGATATTTGACTAAATTATTTCTTCTCACAAACAACGTTTCTGCAGATATGTTTCACCCGAGTATGCAAGCACGGGAATGCTTAATGAAAGCAGTGATGTGTATAGTTTTGGGATTCTGCTCATGGAGCTAGTTACAGGAAGAAGTCCCATTGATTATTCTAGACCACCCGCAGAGGTGAATGCATGATTTCTTTGATACAGTATTCCATGATATTGTAACAAGTCTTATGCCTCTATTTGTTTAATGTGCTTCAGATGAACTTGGTTGATTGGTTTAAGGGAATGGTAGCAAGTCGTCGTGGGGATGAGCTACTTGATCCTTTAATTGAGATTCAACCCTCTCCAAGATCATTGAAGCGTGCTTTACTTGTTTGTCTGCGTTGCATAGATTTGGATGCCAATAAACGACCAAAGATGGGTCAAATTGTTCATATGCTCGAGGCAGATGATTTTCCTTTTCGTTCTGTAAGCCTTAAGTTTCAGTCTCTTCATATTATAAGACAACACATAAGTTATGCATACATACATAGTTTTGAAACTAAATGCTATATTATAAGACAGCACATAAGTTATGCGCCACATACATAGTTTTGAAATTAAATGCCATATCCTAATATCGGTGTCTCAATGCCATAAATTTTTGCTGACTTCTCATCCATGTTGATAGGATCTTCGAACTAGAGAGAAAGATTATGTTCCCTCTCAGGCAGACGAATCCAAAAAGGTTCTGTATCAAACAAGGCATGTGGAGCCCGTATATAAAGCGAGCTGGAGATGAATGTCTGTTGAAATGGTCATGGCAGCCGTGGATTATGAATTACTTGTTCTAGTGATGTTCAACTTGTTATGAAAAAAGTCAGAAGCCATTATTGTGCATATCTTATACCACTTAGTTATCTTTCTTTAGATCTTAACATATTTAGTTGTATTTCAGTATTTTGTGAATAAACGAGCCTTGTAAATATCTAATATCTGTCATGATAAATCAATTTTATCAGTCTTCATAAGATGATACTGCTGCAATATTGCTTATATTATTTATTCATAATGATTTACTCAATGATCTTGTGTACCCACAACAATTCTTTACCTTACTATTTATACTATTAAGGCATAATAAATCTATAAACTAAGTATCCTACCCCATTCATTATTTATCATAAATTCGCACCACACTCTTCATCACATTATATCCTTTTTCTTAATACGCCCCACTCAGGTCCGTGATCATTTTTGATGCAGAATGATTTGAAATGATCTTGAATTAGCATTGTATACTTTTTCTTTGCAACACATTTGAAGGATGAACTATCTCTTAGTATCTCTCCTCATTTTTTAGCTACGATTAAATCATAGGAGGTTTGCACATGAAATTTTATGCAGATAAATTCTTGGGGATTTCTATTGAAGTAATTGCAGCTAGACATTAAAGGGAGAAAGATGAAGATTGAATAATGCAGAGAGAGTAAAATTGATTCACATTATTCTCAAGAATGAATACAAAAGGGGGAAACTTGAATTTATATTCAAGACTTCAAATGAAAAGTTGGCGGGAGAGTTTGTTATTGGCCAAAAGTTTTGCTCGCATAGGTTCCGCGAACTAATGCCTACGTATTCATTTTGAGGAACCAGAGCGTCGTAGTTCGCCTCAATAGTTTTGGTTTGTTTGTGTTTTTTATGGGTGACGAACCCTTTTGAAAAAGTTTTGAGTTACACCCTCAAGGTAAATATGCCCCGTTTGATTGATTTGTATTTTGTTATTTCTGAAAAATGTTTGAGTATGATTAAGTGTTTTGAATTTTTAAGAAAAAGAAAGTTTTAGTCTTAATGGATGCAAAAGAAAGAGAAAACGACTAAGGGAGACTAATCCTAATGTTGCCATGCAGAATGGACCTAAAGTTTGGATTAATAAAAGGGAGAATCTACCTAGTGTTAACATACAAAGATAAATCTAAGTGCGAGAATAACAATCCTATAGAGAACATGAAGTGAGAGCGAAGTCGTGATCTCAATTCTAATTGAGTGACTCATCGATCAAAAATAAATAAAGAAAATAATAAAGTCCTATAGGGAGTAAGTATTGAGAGCGAAGTCGTGATCTCAATTCTAATTGAGTGACTCATCAATCAACAATAAATAAATGAAAGCGATAAAATCCTATAGGGAGTATGCATTGAGAGCGAAGTCGTGATCTCAATTCTAATTGAGTGACTCGTCGATCAACGATAAATAAAACGAATGCCTACATCGTAGGACTTCAGATGCAGATGCATGGAAGAGAAATAAACTCAAGTGATACCTAACGGAGAAGGTCCGTTGTCTCTTCAAAGCCACACAAGTGATAAGAAAACTCTACAGAACCTGCTTCGCACAAGTGATCAACAAATTAATCTCCAAGTGTTCCACATCGCAAAAGTCGCATAAACATTCTATCACAAACTCTTAGCAAAACGTGACAACAAAATGATTACTAAACATAAAAAAACAAAAATAGAAAACTCTGATTGAAATCCTAAAGAGAAATCCTAAAATATTCTAAAATATTCTAATTTTTTGTATCATTTTTATCGCTGATTTTAACAAAATAATAGCAAAAATTGATACAAGAAAATTTAAGAGGAAGTCTAAACAGAGGGGATGAAATCAGGATTCAGGGAGTATTATTTCAGCAAAAGAAACTAGGGCGCTAGGCCCAAATCGTGAGTCCATCAAGGAATTTTTGTTCAACCTTTAGCATTAGGTTCCAAAAACCAGAAACCAATGACCTGGACTTAGAAGCTTGTGATTCGGTCCAAACAAAAATGACACTATGATCCAATTCTTTTTGTTCAATTTACTATTTATTGAATTATAACTAAAACAATTAATCAAATTAAAAATATTAAGAGAAATTAGGGTTAAGTGTTGTAACCTTTCAACTTCATCGTGAAAACAAATAAAAGCTCTTTCCTATCCTCTCTTCAACTTATAGCGGTGTCGGAAAATCGACGTTCTTCCTTACTTTACGGCGGCAAACTTCCTTCTCCCTCTCGAACTCAACTTAGCCTCTTCTTCCACCGTCTTAATTCGTTTTCCGGCCACCGCACAAACCGTCTCCACTTCGCTCATCTCGACACAAATCAAACCTTAAAAGGGAAAACGGAAATCGCAGGATTGATGGCAGAAGCTTACCGGTCGGAGTTCGTCCAGCGCGTCTTCAATGGCGGCTCTAATGGCGGGAAAACATGAGAACAAAATCAGGTATGCGTTCTGAATTTTCTTCTTTTTTTCTTCCGCTTCCGCGCTTGCGAATCTGGAACTTCTTCTTCTTTTCTTCCAATTCTGTGTTTGCGTGCAGATCGATGAGGCGAAATTGTTGATGATGCAGATTGATGGTGAAGACTAAAGATGATTGAAGCTCCGTGAAGATGCAATGAAGATACGTGAATATGAGGGATTGTTGGAATTGCAGTTCGCAGTTCAAAGAAGTTTGTAGATGACAGTTGAAGAGAGTGAAAAATCGATGTGATAAAGGTGGTTGAGGATGCAGATGAATGGAGCGAGTGCTGAAGATCGACGATGAAGAAGGAGAATGAAGTTGTTATGTTCTGATGTGGATGCAGAGAAACTTAGGGGAAAACTTTTGAGAAGTTGCAGTGAATAGGTTGAAGAGAGAAAGAGATGAAGATTGTTCTCAGAATTTTGGTGATTGGATGGTGGTTAGAAAGGGAAGAAGGTGGGTGAAGAAAAATGGTGGATCTCAGAGATAAGAAAGAGAGGTAAATGGGTGAGTGTGAAGACGAGTGTGATCGAATGATTCTCAAACTGAAAAATTGCGGTGAGTGATTATATTCTCAGGTGAGCTGTTATATAGGTTATTAGAGAGTTGGTTCTGTTATTTGAGCTGGCAAATTCGGTTAGGGTGATAATTCATGTGGACCATTAGATTGAGAGAGTTAATTGGGAGTAATGGAGGGTTTTAGGCAGTTAGAGATTCAGTTGGAGGTTTTGTTTGAGTAGTTATGTGGGCTTAGAAATTCTGTTATGGTGGTTACATGAGCTGGCCAAATTAGTTGCTAGGGAACAAGTTAGTTGGAAATTAGTTGAACTTCTGTTTTTCTGTTAGAGAATTAGTTTTCTAATCTTCTTCTGAATTATGAGTTTAATACTGATATGCTGAGCTGTGATTTTTCTGACTTAATTCTCTGCTTAATGTTTCCGTTTCTTCTTTTATTTAATTTCTGTCAATGATATGTGCAGGGCTGATCATTCTGATTGAGTGATGTTAAGAAACTGGGAAATGTTAGCTTGAAGGCCATGTTATGGATTGACATTTAGGGAAATTAACTGGACTGGTGGAATTAGCCAAACATCAGCTGCATTGATTGAGGTTAATCTCAACTTCTTGTGTGTTAACCTTCTTTTGAATTGTATTTCTTTTGGTTTCTCGAGCTCTCAACAGGAGAATACATCCTGACTTTATTAGCTGCCTTTATTTCTTCTTGCTAAAGATTTGTATGGTCTAAGCCTTGTTTTTTCGATTTTCTGTTAACAAAATAGCATGGCTTCCATGATGTTACTGATCTTTCTTTTTTTCTGTTTTGAAGCATAGCATACTCGTGGCTGTCTTGATATGGATTTATGCTATGGTGCAGGTTTGGTATTGGAACAACATGAAGAAGATGGTGAGTTTTATGTAAACAGGGCTGAAGTTGCAAACTATTTTGGATGTATTAGCTTGAGTATTATGTATGCTGATCAGGATGTATGGTTTACATATTGTTTCGGCTGCAGGTATGTTAACGGGATTAAAGGTTGTATGGATGAACATGTATTGGATGTAAGCCTTGGTTTACTTTTTTGGATTTGATGAATTTAGTGTATGTTGCGGTAGATTGGGTAAGAGAATAGGATAAGGAGTAGTATGTTGACTTTGGTCACAATGTGTTTTTTTTTGTAAGTTTCCCAATGTACTTGGATTTTTTAGGAATGTAATTGAATTTTGAACTTTATGCAACTTGCACTTTAAAAAGTGACTACTTTGCCTTCCTTTTACTCTGCAACTTTGATGAACACCATATTCTAAGGAGGTAGGTACGAAGGAACTTAAGAATGACTTTGGTCAATGTTTTGAAATGACTCCAAGAAAACTCCAAATGAATTCACATCCCTCCGACGCATGAGGCCCAATGATATACCTTGTTGCACAATTAATGATCATAAATCATGCCTTGAATGATAAGAAAAAAAACCAAACGGAATCCTGATTGTGAAGTGAACCAACATGGTGATAATAGAAATAGTTGACTGTGGTGACTTTTAATGTAACGAATCATGATTAAAATGGAAATATAACTTTTGGAAACCTTTGAGTCCATGACCAATTCTCACATATTCAAAGTGTCCCTCCAACTTGATTTTGATGTTCTAATTCTTCATTTTGTTTTCAACCTTGCTATACTTGAATGAGCACTTAACAAGATAATAATAAAAACCACAATCTTGACATATACTTTGGTTAGAAAATCAAAGTTCCACCACATCCTCTGTTTTGAAATGATTCATAAGTTCCACCATGTTTCATATTAAATCTTACAATCCAAAATCAATGATTTGTAATCCGATTAACCAGATAAAACCTTGAATCAATGACATACAAATCCATAATTGTGAAATGAATCTGCATTGTTCTCTTGGACAAGATTCAAAGCCAAGCTCTCATGATCCAAGTAACCAAATAATACAACTTCCAGTGATTGTAAGAACCCAACAATGAGACCCCAAACCTATGGTAATTATAAACACAATCAAATGCATCTTGGTCCATGATCCAGATAAAACCTTGAATCAATGACATACAAATCCATAATTGTGAAATCAATCTGCATTGTTCTCTTGGGCAAGATTCAAAGCCAAGCTCTCATGATCCAAGTAACCAAATAATAAAACTTCCAGTGATTGTAAGAACCCAACAATGAGACCCCAAACCTATGGTAATTGTAAACACAATCAAATGCATCTTGGTCCATGATCAAGAAGAAAATCCAATGAACACCAGCCCTTAAAGTAAAGAAACCCTATTGATTACTCTGATCCATGCTCCTTAATCAAGATATCTAAGTGTAACGTCCATTTATTTAATTAAATTATTGTTTTCAGTTATTTGTTGAAGTTGTAAGATGTTGGGAATTATTGGTAGAAGTTGCTAGATTATTAATTAATTAGTTGATTAATAATAATAATGTTGGAATTAATAGAATAATTGTGTTGGGCCTATTTTATTGGTTGAATGTAGTAAAGTGGGTGTGTGAAAGTTAAGCCCAATAGGATTGACATATATAAGGTTAAGCTGACACAAGGATTTGACTTTTGGAGAATAAGGAGTTTTGTACGTTGACCGGAAGAGCTACACGGAGAGAGGAGCAGTTGTCCGATGTCGAGTAGAGCAAAACGAGGATTACGGCCGGAGCTTTGGTTGAGCGAACTTCAATCCAGGTAAGGATGGGGTTCTGACCTTATAATGGGATTTATGATGTGTATCATGTGGGAATTGGTCGTTAGTATGACTGTGTGCGTTGATGTTTCTGGATTTTTTTATCGAAGTTGCCCGTTTCTCTATGTTGTGGTCGTTAGGGAGTCATTATATGGTTGTATCGCATGATTAGTGAACCTGTTGTTGAAGTTGTTCGTTAGTAGTGTTGTGGGCGGTTTTGAGTTGTATGTATGATTTCCCGGTAGAATCGATGATTAGGTTAGTGTAGTTTATCACTGGGTGGTGTAATCGTTATGATGATGTGGTGTTCCGAGCAGTTGACAGGAAATTAGGAATTGTTGTTGTGGTCGTATTGGGAGGGTTTATGTGCGATGGTCTTATAAAATGAACGAATCTGTTGATAGGAAATATAGTTGCCTGTTCCTGTGGTATTCTGAGCAGTTGGTCGAAAGTTCTAAATTGTATTGATGTGGTCGTTATGACGTCGTGTTGTTCTGTGTTGTTGGTCGAACTGGTGGTCGAGGAGGATGCTGATGGTGTTAGGTGTCGAGCGGCGTTTAGGTTGCGAAGTGTGTCGGAGAATATATGTGTTGGATGTCGAGCGACATTAGGCTGTGAGGCATGCCGAGGAGCACGGTACTGTTGTCGAGAGGAACGAAGTTGCAGGTTGAGCCGAGGAGTATAAGTTAGTTGTTATTCTTCTTAGTTGCTGTGTAAGTTGTTATGCGTTGAGAAATTACAGGTTGATGATTTATGTTGAGATGTCTCTAATTATAGGCAGATATTAAATTGTAGGCTTATGGACAACGTTGAATTATATTTATTTATGTTGAATTATTAATAAGTTGTAGGCTTATGACAATGTTGTTGTGTTGTTGTGATTGTTGTTGTGAATTTTTGTTGATAATGCGAAGTTGCAGGGAATTTTGAATGACGATGAATTACCTCTATTTACTAGTAATAATGGTGATATAGGCTTATGTCTTGCGATGAACGATGATTGTTATGAGTATGTGATAGTGAATTCATTGAGTCACATACATTTGCATATTTTGCGAAGGCCTGGACTAGCAAACTGCGAAGAAGGCTTATGCCTTGTTGATGCCTCTATTAATTGGCAATTATTAAGTTGGGAGTTCTGCTATGTTTTTAAGTTGGGAGTTCTGCTCCGTTTTTAAGATAGGAGTTATGCTCCATTAGTACCACATGCATATGCATAGTAACTAGTTTCATTTCACGTTGCATATTGAGTTATCGTGTTGATGAATTAATTATTATGTTTCGTTGATGTTTTGTTGTGATTGATGTTGTTTAAATTTTTGAAGTTGTGGTTCTGCATAGACTAATTATAATATAATATATATCATATATTTGAGTATATTGTCCGATATATCACCCCTTCTGTTTGAATGTTACCCCGATGTTGGTAACATGCAGGTAATCTAGAGTGAAGGTTGTTTACCTTCAGTAGTTCGAGTCGGTGCCATTGCTCTAATACGTAACACTCAGGGGGATGAACGCTTGCTATTTTATTGTTGTTATTATTTCAGTTGATTGAACTTTAAGTTGTTATTCATTAAATAACTGTTATTTGAAGTTGTTTTAGTTGGATAAAGATGTTATATTCTTTAAGTTGAATATTTGATTCCGCTGCGAGGTTATGAAAATTGCTGGTTTTAAAAGATGAATTTATGTTGTTGTTGGTTCATCCAGATTTAATGTGTTATGTATCATTGATGAATGTCGTTGTATTTTAGTTGAATTTGTAGCATCCCGATTCAGTTGTCGAATTTTTGTAACTCTGATTTTATATATAATTATTGGATAAAACTGGGGTGTTACAAAGTTGGTATCAAAGCAAAGTCGGCCCGTCCGACCAAGTTGTCGAGTCGTAGTTTGTTTAACAATCGAGTATTGTTAACTTGAGTTCTAACCGTTGTTTATGTTGTAGTGATAAGTTGAGATGGCTGGAAGGAACGATGTTGCACTTACTTCCGCTTCAGAAGTAATGGCGCATGCTGTGGAGAATCAGCCGAACGCTGACGGGAATGCTGGATCTCGTAGTTTGGCGACCTTCCAGAGGGAGAATCCGCCTACCTTCAAGGGTAAGTATGATCTTGACAGAGCGTTGGATTGGTTGAAAGAGATTGAGAGGATCTTATGTGTGATGGATTTCACTCCAGCGTAGAAGGTTCTATATGGTACTCATATGCTAGCAGTCAAAGCTAATGACTGGTGGCTAGAGACGTGTCAAAGGTTGGAAGCTGTTGGTGAAAATGTCACTTGGGCTGTATTTCGTAGGGAATTTCTGAGGAAGTATTTCCTTGAAGATGTTTGTGGTAAGAAGGAAATTGAGTTCCTTGAACTGAATTAAGGAAGTATGTCGGTTGTTGAGTATGCTGCAAAGTTTACGGAGTTGGCTAAGTTTTATCCGCACTATAGTGAGGCAAATGCTGAGTTTTCAAAGTGCATCAAGTTTGAGAATGGGTTGCGCCCAGAGATCAAGAAGGCAGTTGGATACTAGAAGATTCGTGTCTTTACAAATTTGATTGATAGTTGTAGGATTTATGAAGAGGATAATAATGCTCATTATAAGATTATCAATGAGAAGAGGGGTAAGCACAAACAGAGTCGTGGTAAGCCTTATGATGCCCTAACTGGTAAAGGTAAACAAAAAGTTGCTCATGGTTAAAGAACTAGTGGGGAAAATGCTCCTGTTAGTGTGATTTGTTTCAAATGTGGAAAACCTGGTCATAAGAGTAATGTGTGTACTGCTGAGGTGAAGAGGTGTTTCTGTTGTAGTAAGACTGGACATGTTGCATCTGAGTGCAAGCATAAGGAGGTGATTTTCTTCAATTATGGTGAAGAAGGACACATTGGTAGTCAGTGTCAGAAACCAAAGAAGGTGCAAACCAGTGGAAAGGTGTTCGCTTTGGCTGAAAATCAGACGGCTAATAAGGACAGACTCATCAGAGGTACATGTTCATTAATAATACTCCTTTAATTACTATTATTGATATCGGTGTTACTCATTGTTTTATTGTTGCCGATTGTGTTGAAAGATTGGATCTTATGTTGTCTTCTATGATTGGAGAGATGGTCGTCGATACTCCAACCAAGGGGTCGATGACTACTTTTTTTGTGTGTTTAAAGTGTCCTTTGTCGATATTCAACAAAGACTTTGTTGTTGATTTGGTTTATTTTCCTTTAAGTGGGTTAGATGTGATCTTAGGCATGAACTGGTTAAAGCATAATTGTGTTCATATTAACTGTTTGTTGGCTGAAGATTTTGATAATGTTATTTAGAATTCAAAAGAGTTAAAAGTTCTGATCGAAATGGAATTAAAACGTCATATTTCGAAGTTGCAGACGCAGTGTTTCGAATAAGTGTGTCAAAGCTTGAAGCTTCGAACGGTGATTATGGGAACATATCCAAAGGGGTCTCGAAATAACAGCGAGGCTAGGTTTAGGAAGAGCGTTCGAAACGGAGAAACACCAAAGCGTTTGAAATTCAAATGGAAGCGGGACTTTCAAAGTTGAAAGTTATGTGTTGGAGCATTTGGGGACACGTGGAAAGATGAAAGAAGCATTGTCTTGCATGTTCGAAACGTGGCATGATCCTATAGCAAGACCGTTAGGGTCGAATTAGTATAAATAGAAGTCTTAGTATTAGGATTTCAGTGTGTCATATCTGTTATACAAAATACTCAATAACATTCAAACTACCACATGGCAAGGGAAACGAATGCAAGAGAAATGTATGTATGATAGCACCATGTATTTTTAAATTAATGAAAGCCTTTTTACCATTTTCAGTACTTTCTTCTTTTCTTTTTGTCGAATAACATTTGCAAGTTTCTCTATTTACTACCTTTTCATTTCAAAGTCTTTTCCTCAAAGTTTTATGTTTTACTGTTTTCTTTATGTTTCGAGTACTTTATATTTCAGAGAACTGTCACAATTTCAATACCTTTACTTTCAAGTATTGTTCTTCAAGCGCATACTTTTATTTAAAATCATTTACAGATTTCTTGCATTAAACGCTTTCTTCACATTTTAAACTTCTACATTCCAGAAACCTTTTATGTTAAACGTTTTGTAAGGCGAAACTATTTACTTCAATTTTCATTCAGTTTTATATGTCTCTACAATCAGCATTACAATTAGCATTTATTCGTATAACTTAGTTTTCATATACATTTTGACCACATTTTTAAACTCTTAGAGAGAGGGATCGAAATAAACCAAACACTTGTACAATAGCAACCATGAATAATTGTTCGATTGTGAGAGTAACCTTAATATCCAAGGAGTCCTAGGATCAATCTAGTCGATCCTGTGAGTTACCAAAGAGATTGAATAGCGTTAACAAAGATTATTCGATAGTTTGGAAGACTAGCGGTTGTTTACCAGAAATCACTGGAAACAAATTGGCACACCCGGTGGGACCAATAGTTGGATATCAGAATTAAGGATTGTCGAGACGTAGCCATCTCAAAAACGTAGGAACCAAAGAAGTTTGCTGTTTTATGAACCTGAGAAGTGGTAAGATAACCAACAGCAACCAACCTTTATCCAGAAGAAAACGTTTGGACAAAATGTCTAATTCATACAATCAACAAGGAGACCAAGGTGGCCCACATGCAACAGGCACTAACGCATCCATTTCGAGCGGAACATCTAATGTAATCCCTTCGAATGCACAGTCTGTTGCATCTTCAACCAGTAACATAGCCACCAATGGAGTAAGTGGCATATCAACTAACAGTTCGATCTTAGGAAATACTGGAACTATGGGCTACCCTGGGGGATTCGTTCCACCATCAGGGACACAATCCCATTTCGCCACACCATTGACTAGACCACCCGGCTTCGATGGGAATAGAATTAGAAGTTCTTCGTACGGAATGCCAACATCTTTTATGGCAGGTTTACACAATTCCACATCGAATTCATCCCCACAACTAGGATCTGGGTCTGGGGCGAATCAGTTTATGACAAATAACCAAGGGTCAGTGGGTTATAGCACGTTGCCTATCCTAACCACAGATCACCAGTTGGCTTTTAGGCAATTGATGGATGACAGCAACCACAATATGATAGGGGTGTTAGCGCAAACCATGCAGGAAATATTTGCCCCAATAGTTCAGAATGTGACTGTGACGAACAGGGAAAACGCTGACAATATGAGTCGAATAGCAGATTTCTTTGCTCCCACAGAAAGGCGTAGGCAGAACCAGGCGGGATTTCGAACAAACATGCCTGTTATAGAACAAATTTCTTACGACCCAATTCGTAGACCACCCAGAGAAGAAGTTAACTTAGGGGCCAGAGCACCAAGGTTAGAAGCCCCAATAATTCCGGGTCCACAAAGGGAAATTATGGAACCAGGGGCAAGGATCGAAAGGCCAGAAGCCCCAGAATTTCAAGAAGAACAACCTAGGGGATTTGTTTTGGTTGGTCGAAATCAGGATGCCGATGCCGTCGTTCATAGGATTCGAAACGATAACATCTTGGCAGAAAATAACCTAACCACCATGATAGAGAGGATCATGGCCCAGAATGGCCTCACTACGGGAATGAGGAGGCCAAATTACGCTTCTCCTATACTGGATTGTATAATGCATACTGATTTACCAAGGGGATACAAAGTCCCTAAATTTACAAAGTTCGCTGGGGATACCAATGAGTCAACAGTCAAACACATAGCGAGATATCTAACCGAAGCGGGAGATATAGCCAATAATGAAGATCTCAGGATCAAATACTTCCCAAGTTCCCTGACAAAAAATGCCTTCACTTGGTTTACCACGTTGCCTCCTGGGTCTATTGACACTTGGGCTCTTTTAGAGAGACTATTCCATGAACAATTTTACATGGGACAATCGAAAATAAGTTTGAAGGAGTTGGCGAGTGTTAAGAGAAAATTCACCGAACCCATAGATGATTATTTGAATAGATTTAGGCTGTTGAAATCCAGATGTTACACAGTAGTGCCTGAACATGAGTTAGTCGAAATGGCCGCTGGGGGTTTGGATTATTCTATTCGAAAGAAGCTAGACACTCAGTATTTGAGGGATATGGCTCAGTTAGCCGATAGGGTTCGACAGGTCGAAAGACTAAAAGCCGAAAAAGCCAGAGTCTTTAAGAATAGTAAGAAAGAAAGGATTTCCTATGTTGGGACTGAAGAAGTAGAAGAATATCCTGAATTCGAATTCGAAGAGGTCGAAATCGACCTCGCTGAATTAAAACAGGCCCCGCCTTACTCCTGCAAAATGTTAGTTCCCACAAAAGGGAAAGATATTGTTGAGAATGAGAAAAGTGACAAGTTTCCAAAGAAGGTTTATACCTTCGACGTCACTAAGTGTGACGAAATTTTTGACTTGCTTGTCAAATATGGCCAGTTAATTGTGCCATCAAATGTCAAAATACCTCCTTTGGATCAGAGAAAGAAGAGGGGATTTTGCAAATATCATAGTTTCCTAGGCCACAAGACCTCACAATGTTTTCTTTTCAGGGACTTGATTCAAAACGCGATCAAAGATGGCAGACTAAAGTTTGCTGATAAGGTGAAGATGAAAGTGGACGAAGATCCTTTGGACGTCGCAGACACCAACTACTCCGAGCCTGCATGCATTGGAGAGGTCAACATGGTGGAAACTGATCGAAGCGACGCCCTAACAGAAGAAAAGGACACTGGAGTCGAAAACTGGGTGATGGTCGAAGTCAGCGAGGAAGCCACTGAAGACATCCAGAATACGCTAGACACTTCGATTGCTGCACCTGTGGTTGTTGCAGGAGAAACCCAGGCTACTGAAGGCCAAGGGAATCAAAACGAAGGATTAACACAAGTCACTGAGGGCTTGAGGCTGGAATTGGAGAAGGTCCAAATTACGCAGCCAATTCCCCCTCAGAAGGAAATATGGGACACTCTAGGGGAACCCAGTGGAAAATTTGATTATCTAGTCAAATATTCTGCCCCAAAGAGTTCGAAGGTCCAGATCGAGGATATAAAGCCCACAGGGTGGGGCGATGACGAAACCAAAGAGGGGGATGTGGAAATAAATATGGTGGATATGGAGAGACCCCGCTCTGAGATGGAGGAAGTGGAAAAATACTTAGAAAAAGAAAAGTACAGAATGGGGGATAATCACACTGGAGATGCTAGTCTCAAAGATTATCTCATGACATGCCACAAAGGAGATTCATGCATGATATTGTGCCCTAGGTGCAGCATCCTCTGCAATCAAAGGATTGCTGCGAATTTCGAAAGGGTACAGAGGGCTCGAACTGGCAACAATTGGCGCCAGGATAACTAGCTTTTTAGGTGTTATCCCAAGGCTGGAGAGAGTCTGCTGGAGTTCGTTTTTCGCTGCTACAAAGGGGCAACCAAGTGTTTGATTTGCCCAAGGTGTTCTGCTGTGTATGACCAAAGCATGGCCAGGGCCTTCGAAACGATTCCCTTCGCCCCTTGCTGGAACCATCAAGAAGATGCCCAGATGGGCCCACATTTCGACAGCAGACACAAACAGCGAAGGCCTGATAGCCCTCACCCCAAAGCTGCTCGAAGAGTGACTTTCAAACTCCCTGCTGAAGTGCCAACCGATAGATGGCTACAAGTCAGAAATGACAAAGGCAAAGACAGATGGAGGAGTGCTGAACGAGATGCACGCCATGCTGTGACATACAGGAGGCAATTCAACACACAAAAAAGGGAGGAAGTGAGATTAGAGAATTACAAAGGAAGGAACCCCATGTCAAGATCCCAGTGGCGCAGACAACAAAGGATTCGAAAGGCTGAAAGAGAAGCTGTGGCAAACAAAGGGGATACTTCAACGAAGATACAAGGTGAATCGAGCACCAACAAACCGAAAAATAAAACTGAAGAGAAACCTCCAGTCAATAGGAGGCTTTTTTCTGAAGACCAACAAGATGAACCAAAGGAATACACTCCAGGCCCGGAAGAGGACGAAGATATGATAATAGATAACTTCGAATCAGAGGGGGAGTCGTCATTCAACCTCAACTGTAACGTGGTGTCTGTGCTTCCCTGCGAATTTGGGCAGGAAACCGAAATCAATGAATATGAGGAGGAAGACACCACCGATCTAATGAAACATAGGCCCGTATGCTACTACGTGATGGACAATGGGGCTGTTGAGGAACAAAATGCGTTCTTCGAACGTCCAGAACCTGCAATGAAGAATCATCTCAAGCCACTTTTCATTCGGGCGAAAGTAGGTGTCCATGGGGTGAACAAAGTTCTAGTGGATGGGGGTGCTGCAGTCAATCTGATACCCCATTTCATGCTAAAAAGATTAGAGATCCGCGAAGGAGATATCAAGCCCCATAATATGGTTTTGTCCAATTATGAGGGAAAAGTGGGCAAAACACTGGGGGTGGTCCAGTTGGAATTGACAATAGGCTCAAGTTGCAGGCCCACCATGTTTATGGTAATCGAAGCCAAGGCCAACTATAACCTGCTGCTGGGAAGAGAGTGGACCCATGGCGTGGGGGCAGTTCCTTCGTCTATGCATCAACGATTAGTTCTGTGGAGAGATGATGGAATAGTGGAAAACATCGAAGCAGACCAGAGTTACTTTATGTCAACTGTCAATTTAGTTGACAAAAGGGATTATGATAAAAATCTGGCAAAGATTGCCCCATGTGTTCCAAATGATGAGATAAATGAAACTAGAAACGCCCACTACTACATGACACTTCGTCATGATGGCCTTTACTGGGATAGAACAATAATCAGTGAAGAAGAGGAAGTTGAAGGTGCTATACAAAAACGGCCAGCAGGCTGGAACTTCGACAACCTTAACCATGACTGAATCTACCTTTTTCGAAAGGATTTCGGCCTACATGGCTGAGAACGAATCAAAAGCGGCCTTAGAGGCCGAAATAAATGAATCAACTATAAAGACGAATGAAGTTAGTGGCGGGGGTTCGAAATGCTCACCCATCAAAGAGTTGGAGATGGATCAAAGGCTGGATGCCATCTACGATAAAGAACCCTTAGGCTTCGAAAGGGACCCCATAAACTCAGGTGTCAAAATGTTGGCACAGGACCCGCTCGAAGAAGTCAACTTAGGGGATGAAAAAACGAAAAGAGTAACTTACGTAAGTGCTAAACTTAGCCCAGGCCTCAAGGAAAAAGTGATCGAAGTCCTTAAGGAAAACAAAGATTGTTTCGCATGGGATTACGATGAGATGCCTGGTTTAAAGAGGGAGTTGGTCGAACATAGACTGCCAATCAAAGATGGCAAGAGGCCCATCAAACAAACTCCCAGAAGATTCGCACCAGCGGTTCTCACAAAAATTAAAGCTGAGATCGAAAGGTTGCTGCGCTGCAAATTCATCAGAACAACAAGGTACGTTGAATGGTTAGCAAACATAGTACCCGTTATTAAGAAAAATGGTTCTTTAAGAATTTGCATAGATTTTAGGGATTTAAATACTGCAACCCCTAAGGATGAATATTCCATGCCCGTGGCAGAAATGCTAGTAGATTCTGCTGCAGGATTCGAATACTTGAGCATGTTAGATGGATACTCTGGATATAACCAGATTTTCATTGCTGAAGAAGATGTTGCAAAAACAGCATTTCGTTGCCCAGGAGCCTTAGGCACCTACGAATGGGTGGTGATGCCTTTTGGTTTAAAAAATGCTGGGGCAACTTATCAAAGGGCGATGAATTCAATCTTTCATGACTTCATCGAAACCTTCATGCAGGTGTATATTGATGATATAGTCATAAAATCTACATCTGCAGAAGCACATTTGCATCATTTAAGCCAATCATTCGAACGAATGAGAAAACGTGGCTTAAAATGAATCCCCTTAAATGTGCATTTTTTGTGCAGGCTGGAGATTTTCTTGGTTTTGTGGTCCACAAGAAAGGAATTGAAATCAACCAGAACAAAACCAAAGCCATAATGGAGACGAAAGCACCTGCGTCAAAAAGGGAGTTGCAATCTCTACTAGGGAAAATTAACTTCCTCAGAAGATTCATTTCGAACCTGAGTGGAAGGACCCAAGCTTTCTCTCCGTTACTTCGTCTGAAGCAAGGTCAGGCCTTCGAATGGAACGAAGCTCACCAGGAGGCGTTTGACAAAATAAAAGAATACCTTTCCCAGCCTCCTATTTTGTCTCCACCATCATGGGGGAAGCCCATGAGATTGTACATATCTGCCTCTGAAGTTAGCATAGGTAGTATGTTAGCACAAGAGGATAGCAATGGCGTCGAAAGAGCCATATACTATTTAAGTAGAGTGCTAAATGATGCAGAGACCAGATATAGCAATTTAGAAAAGCTATGTCTCTGTTTATATTTCTCTTGTATGAAACTCAAGTATTATATAAAACCTGTTGATGTTTATGTTTCGTCTCACTTCGATGTCATTAAACATATGCTTTCAAAGCCAATAATGCATAGTAGAGTTGGAAAGTGGGCTCTAGCCTTAACAAAATATTCGTTGACTTTCATGCCCTTAAAAGCTATGAAAGGTCAAGTGATTTCTGATTTCATTGTGGATCATTCGTTGGTTGAGCAGACAAGCATGAGTTACGTCGAAATGCAACCATGGAAATTGTACTTTGATGGTTCAACCCACAGGAATGGAAGTGGTGTTGGAGTCCTTCTAATTTCTCCTGAAGGAATTCCAACAAAATTCAAGTATAAATTGGATGGTCCTCGTTGTTCGAACAACGAAGCTGAGTATGAAGCGCTCATTGTTGGACTTGAAGCTTTGTTGGAATTGGGGGCAACTAGAGTCGAAATTAAAGGAGACTCTGAATTGGTGGTCAAACAAATCACAAATGAATACAAGTGCATAAAGGAAAATTTAATGGTATACTTCGTCATAGTCAATAGGCTATTAAGGAAGTTTGAATACATGGATATTCAACACGTACCAAGATTAGAGAACCAAGAAGCAAATGACTTAGCGCAGTTGGCTTCAGGTTATAAAGTATCTACCAAGAATTTTAAGGATTTGGTCGAAATAAGGGGAAGAATTATGGCTACTAGATTCACACCATCGGATCTGGAAAGTATGAGATTGAGATATGATGAGAAACAGGGGTTCGAAATTCTAGCCATAAATGCTTTGTCAGATACAGATTGGCGAAGTCCATTAAAAAGTTATTTAGCAGACCCAACTCTAAAAATGGACAGAAAAATAAAATATAGAGCATTGTCATATCTCCTCATGGGGAACAAACTGTTCAAAAAGACCCAAGAAGGTGTACTATTGAAATGCCTAGGAGAAAGTGAGGCATATTTAGCATTGTCTGAAGTCCATAATGGGGCATGTGGGGCACACCAAGCAGGCCACAAAATGAAATGGTTGCTATTTCGATATGGTTTGTATTGGCCTAGCATGCTCAAAGATTGCATAGACTTTGCTAAAGGATGTGAGGAATGTCAGAAACATGCAGGAATTCAACATGCTCCTGCAAGTGAGTTGCATTCGATCATCAAACCATGACCATTCAGAGGATGGGCATTGGATTTGATAGGAGAGATAAATCCTGCTTCGTCCAAAGGACAGAAATATATCTTGGTGGGAGTAGATTATTTTACCAAATGGATCGAAGCTATACCTTTGGTAGTTGCTGATCAAGAGGCAATTATCGAATTTATACAAAAGCACATTATCTATAGGTTTGGATTGCCAGAAAGTATAACTACAGACCAAGGCTCTGTATTTACTGGTAGAAAGATGCAAGGATTTTCCCAAGAAATGGGGTTTAGATTGCTAACATCAACACCATATTATGCTCAAGCAAACGGACAAGTCGAAGCAGCAAATAAAATAATAATAGGATTAATTAAGAAGCATATTGGCAAGAAGCCAAGAAATTGGCACAAAACTCTGGACCAAGTGTTATGGGCTTGTAGAACATCTCCTAAGGAAGCCACTAACACTACGCCTTTCCAACTTACATTTGGCCATGATGCAGTGTTACCAGTAGAAATTCATCTGCAATCAGTTCGAATCCAGAAACAAAACGAAATTCCAGCTGCATTATATTGGGAAATGATGATGAATGAATTAGTTGAGTTGGACGAAATTAGATTACATGCGTTGGAAATTTTGATGAGGCAAAAAGAAAGAGTGGCCAGAACATACAATAAAAGGGTGAAGAAAAAAGTATTCGTTATTAATGACTTGGTTTGGAGAGTCATATTGCCTATGGATAAGAAGAACAAAGCATTAGGTAAATGGTCACCTCATTGGGAAGGACCTTTTCGAATATTAAAAGTATTCTCAAACAATGCATACGAAGTCGAAGAACTCTTGGATGATAAACGTGTCCTAAAGGTTAATGGGAAATATTTAAAGAAATATAAGCCAAGCCTGCGGGAGATTCGAATAGTAACAACGTAAACAAAATATTATAAAAGCCAAGATGGCAAGATAGAATGCCAAAATGGCGTTGTTCGAATATTACATGTAAGAAACCAAAGTTATAGTCAGATAGACATAAAAATCTAGAAATAAACATTATTTTTCAATCGATTAAAGGTGCTTCGAAATGTTTCAAGTTTCTGCTGAGCAAACCTCCTGGCACCTTCCAAGGTTGCCACTTCTCCTTTAAGTTGTTCTGCAGTCTCCATTTCTGCAAGCCCCTGGTTGAGAAGCTCTTCGAATTGGTTACCTGCAGGATTAGTTTCGAAGGCTAGTTGTTGTTCCTTAGCCTCCTTAACTTTCTGTTGAAGTTCCAGAATCTGCCTTTCCCAAATAAGAATGGACTCAGCTCGAGCCTCATATTCAGTTTTCGCCTGCTTCAGATGCATAGCTTGATCCTCAGCTTCTTGAGAAAGCTTCGAAGCTTGTTCATAAGCGGCATCCATGGCAATGCGTTTCTCGTGAACCTTCTTGGCAGCAGATTCGTCTTGGAGAAGGTAGCCAGTGACATTGTCCAGCAAATTCTGAAGATCAAACAAGAGAGTACTAACTGGCAAAGAGCAGTTGGAAAGATTAACCTTTGTGAGCAGCTCCTTCATAGTATAGCAAGCAGTACTATCTTGTTTAAGCACTTCGAATATATCCACATTGAGAATTGTTCTCCTAATTTTGTTGAGAAGAACAACTCTTTCATCTGTGGGAAGAGGATAGCTGGTTGAACTTGTGCCAGCCCTAGCGAGTGGAATGTCCCTCTGAGCCAACTTTGCCTTCATATACCCAATGGGGTCATTTCGCCTCAGAAGTGCCATTTCTTCGTCAGTCATTCGAGACGGAGAGGTTTGGGGGAATTCCACGCGTAGGGGAACCACGTTTGTTTCAACCTCTAGGGTTTCGTTGATTGCATCACCATCCCCTTCATTCGCTTCGTGCTCTTGGTCTTCCTCATCCTCGTCCAAATCTACCACTTCGATACCATCCCTTTCGCCGCTATTTGCGTTAGACTCCGTCCCGGCAGTCGAACCATCATTGACGTTTTCCTCGTCATTGGCGTTTTCCTCCTCATATTCTTCGTCTGCAGATTCTTCGGCTCCTTGCCCAGAATCAGCTTTTTCTTCTTCAGTCTGAGTATCCTTTGGGTCCTCTTGAAGAGTTTCAAGAGGGGACTTTTGAAGAACTCTTTGTGAATCCTCTGCAGACGTTTGAATTATCGTTTCATTCACCTCTTTCAGAGGAATGGAGGTACCTTGGTCATCTGGCTGTTCAGAAGTTCCAGCCAAAACCGCCACATTCGAAGAACCTTTGTTTTGGACCAAGTTGCTGGAATCTCCTTGAGGAGAGGAGTTAAGCGGAGCAGCAGCTCTGGATGGTGAGGTCGAAATGGTAGAAGTGGGATTCAAAATGTCCTGCAAAGAGCAGCAGAATGTTAAAGAAAAACATTCACCAAGGTAATGAGAAGTTAAACATTTTTTAGAAGAAGTTCGATTTACCTGTGGACCCTCAGAGGAGAGGTTACTAGCTATGCGTTCCAACGTTGGGTTGGAGGTCGAAGGTGGATTTTTGGATTTAGGTAAGGGAGCAGCATCCCTGGAATCGAGTCCAGAGACACTAGTCGGAACAGTGCTTTTAGGAGTATATTTCTTTGGCTTCTTCTTCGAAGCAGTGTTTGAGTTTCCTCCAGCCTTGGGGTCTTCCCCAGTAGTGCTTAATTTCCGCTTCTTAGGAGTAGTAGGAGGAAGCTTGTTGGTCTGAAAGGATTTGAACGAAGTTAGATATAAACCACAAAGCTTGAATAAATTCGAAACAAAAACAAAAAAAACTAAGTGATTACCGTTGGAATTGGGGCACTTGTTGTTGTTGGCATTATTGTTGTCGTTGTGGTTGCAGCAGTAGTAGTTGTTTCGGGTGGATTAGCTTTTTCAGTGGTTTCGATGGAGGCTTGAGAGGCACTCCCTTCCTTCGATTTCGAGGCAGCGGTCTTTATCCTGATAGCTGAGAATCAAAACAATTAAAGCAAAGGTTAAAGATATGGAAAATAAGAGACATTTGGGATTTTTCCCAAGCATTCGCACCTGTGCCTTGATCAGATTTAATTGACATGGCAGAAAGGTCGTATCGAAGGTGTCCTGGGAAATCATGAAGCCAGTATCGAGCCCATGTCACAGTCTCAGATGGCTTTGGTTTCCTTTGAAGATATTTGAACATCTCTTTGCAAGTAAACCACCATGGATATGGGGGAAACCAAGCCAGAGCCAGTTCTGAGGTAGGTAATCTGGGAAATTTAGGTGGATGCATTTCGAATTCCAACCTATACCTATCCTCAGGTGACAGCCCTGAAGGAAGTTTTAGCTTAGAAACTTTTTGTTTAAATTTTTCCTTCAAGGTCTCAGCTGCTTGATGCACAGTGGAGTCCAAGCGCGTGGGGTCGTAAGTAGTTTCAAAATAATTTTGAAAAGCTTTTATCTCTTTGGCATGAGTAAACATACCTTTCTTTGCTGGTACCTGCACATCGAAGGCATCAATTAGTTTTTGTCGAATTGTAAGTGTATCGAACATACAAGTTTGATAAAACTTAATCCACCACTCCAGAAATCCTTTAGCCGCGAGATGGGTAGGTTCGAAGGCTATCAGCTCAAATTGGGCAAAGCCTTGATATTGTTCTTGCTGGATCTTGGCTTCCCTTGCCTTGAAAGTTCGACCAGATGTGATGGCGCTCTCAGTTTGGAACAAAGGTTCAGGAATCAGTTGGCATAAGCCAAACTGCCTCGAAACGAAGTTTGGTTGGTAGGCAAAGAGAAGAATTTGGTTTTTAGCTGGGGTTATCCTTGAAGAGATGAGTCTAGGAAGCAAGAAAGGTCTCCATACATCTTGGATCTCCTTGCTCTTGATGGCTTCTGAGAGAGCCATGGTGAACCAAGAAGGTCCATGAGCCCTCGAAGCAAAAGGCGCCATGCTCTCTTCGAACTTATGCCTTTTGGAGAGTATCATGATGTACTTCGAAAATTGAACCTTGAAGTCATCCTTGTCATCATTAGGAGTTAGTCTTCGAAGCCTAGTGCCTTCGACTATCCTATCACTTATCTCCGAATCTTGCTCATTTATGGTGTTGGCGTTTGATAAAGAAGGTTCGAACATGGCATTTAGCCATAGTTGAAGTAACCAAAATGGGCCAGCTAATAGAATGTTTTTGGAGGTGTGGGATTTGAGACTCGAAACAGCTGACCTCAGGCTCTCATAGAGGTCAACTAAGAGTAATTCACTTAGGCACACTTTGCGATTTTCGTGTAAATCCCTAGCTAAAGGAATGAACCTACTAGCTACCTGCAGGGATCTACTGCAGAAAACGTACCTAGACAGCCACAGGGTTAAGAAAGCAATGTGCTCTATGTCAGACACATTGTCCCCTTCAGCATGATAATGGCTGATAAATTTGGAAAAGCTGGCTAACTTGACTTCGAAGTCAATTATGCTGGAGTGCTCTTCATTGTCAGGAACATAAGTTTCTCCCACTGGCGACAGCCCAGTAATGGCCGCT
The DNA here is from genome assembly GCA_948472305.1 of Vicia faba. Lineage (NCBI taxonomy): Eukaryota > Viridiplantae > Streptophyta > Magnoliopsida > Fabales > Fabaceae > Vicia > Vicia faba. Next base: position 1,373,018,299 of record OX451737.1, on the reverse strand, counting down.
ATATCAAAGAAGGTTGGGGTAATCATTCCACCTGGGAGATGGAAAGTGTTGTAGGTACTATCCCAGAAATAAAGGGACGCAAACAGCAGAGGGTGGCTATAGGTGAATCCAGGTTTCGATAGCTTAATGAGGTTATAAATGCCTAATTCTTCCCATTGCTGGGATTTTTTGGCTTCTACTTTCGTGAACCAATTTTGATAAGCAATATCAGAAGTAGGGCAAGATCGAAATGGCTTAAAATTACTTTTTACATAATCCAAAACAAATGGGTCCTTGGGAGGAACAGTTGGGGTTTCTACGGTATTCGAACTAAGAGATTCTACTGCCCTGGGGGCATCCATTTTGTTGAATAAGGGTTTGAAGCTATAACATACGGGAAAAATTGTCCTGGTGTCCTTTAGTATTTCAAAAACTGTAAGAGGGCCATTTAAGGCTAACCTCTTACCAACAACATGGGTAGGGATGAGTACCTGTGATGCGTACAACATTTCTTTTTCTTTGGAAATCATTTGAGGAGCAAGAGCAAATTGGCCTTGAATGGTGACGATTTTACTCTCCATGGTTGCTCCTGTAGTTTTTCCTTTCTTCTTAGAGACTTTCTTGAGTTGGGATGAGGTGGAAGAAGACATTTTTGTTGTTTGAGAGCTTAGATTGTTTTATGAGAGAAGAAGAGTAAAAATCCAGAGTATGAAAGGTTTAGAGTGTAAAGAAGAAAAAGGAAGATTGAATTGATGTTTTATAATGAGAAGATTAAGCATCCACCGAGTAAAAGTGTGATACGTGGAGATCATGGGTTGGTGTGATGAAGAGGTGGCGTGAAGTTGATATAGGTAATAGGCGTGATTTAAAAATAATCATTACTTATAACTACACCACGCTGTGAAGTGACTCTGGGCGGTTAAGGAACCCAAAAGGTGCTATGATTGATGTGACTGGAGTCAAATGCATTAAATGTTATGATGATTCGAAAATCCTATCAAAATCTTGTATAAATGTTTAAAATAGGTATTTCTCAAAGAGATCGAAATACATATTTTAAAGGGGCAATTTGTTGGCTGAAGATTTTGATAATGTTATTTAGAATTCAAAAGAGTTAAAAGTTCTGATCGAAATGGAATTAAAACGTCATATTTCGAAGTTGCAGACGCAGTGTTTCGAATAAGTGTGTCAAAGCTTGAAGCTTCGAACGGTGATTATGGGAACATATCCAAAGGGGTCTCGAAATAACAGCGAGGCTAGGTTTAGGAAGAGAGTTCGAAACGGAGAAACACCAAAGCGTTTGAAATTCAAATGGAAGCGGGACTTTCAAAGTTGAAAGTTATGTGTTGGAGCATTTGGGGACACGTGGAAAGATGAAAGAAGCATTGTCTTGCATGTTCGAAACGTGGCATGATCCTATAGCAAGACCGTTAGGGTCGAATTAGTATAAATAGAAGTCTTAGTATTAGGATTTCAGTGTGTCATATCTGTTATACAAAATACTCAATAACATTCAAACTACCACATGGCAAGGGAAACGAATGCAAGAGAAATGTATGTATGATAGCACCATGTATTTTTAACTTAATGAAAGCCTTTTTACCATTTTCAGTACTTTCTTCTTTTCTTTTTGTCGAATAACATTTGCAAGTTTCTCTATTTACTACCTTTTCATTTCAAAGTCTTTTCCTCAAAGTTTTATGTTTTACTGTTTTCTTTATGTTTCGAGTACTTTATATTTCAGAGAACTGTCACAATTTCAATACCTTTACTTTCAAGTATTGTTCTTCAAGCGCATACTTTTATTTAAAATCATTTACAGATTTCTTGCATTAAACGCTTTCTTCACATTTTAAACTTCTACATTCCAGAAACCTTTTATGTTAAACGTTTTGTAAGGCGAAACTATTTACTTCAATTTTCATTCAGTTTTATATGTCTCTACAATCAGCATTACAATTAGCATTTATTCGTATAACTTAGTTTTCATATACATTTTGACCACATTTTTAAACTCTTAGAGAGAGGGATCGAAATAAACCAAACACTTGTACAATAGCAACCATGAATAATTGTTCGATTGTGAGAGTAACCTTAATATCCAAGGAGTCCTAGGATCAATCTAGTCGATCCCGTGAGTTACCAAAGAGATTGAATAGCATTAACAAAGATTATTCGATAGTTTGGAAGACTAGCGGTTGTTTACCAGAAATCACTGGAAACACTGTTATAACAAGTCGGTGAGGTTTTCTACTCCCGAGGAAGAGGAAGCTGGTATCTTGTCTTCTAAACAGTTGCGGCAGTTGATGTGAGAAGAGGCTCATATGTTCTTTTTGATGGCATTGCTATCTGTCGAGAATCAAGCTGTAATTGAGGAATTGCGAGTGATGAGCGAGTTTCCTGAAGTTTTCCCTGATGAAATTCCTAATGTACCGCCAGAGAGAGAAGTCGAATTTGCTATTAATTTTGTACCTGGTACCATACATGTTTCTATGGCACCATACAAGATGTTTGCATCTGAATTGTCAGAATTAAAGAAGCAATTGGAAGAGTTACTTGAGAAGAAATTTGTAAGACCAAGTGTATCACTGTGGGGAGCTCCAGTGTTGCTAGTAAAGAAGAAAGATGGAAGTATGAGACTTGTGTTGATTATAGGCAATTGAATAAAGTGACAATCAAGAACAAGTATCCACTTCCAAGAATAGATGACTTGATGAATCAATTAGTGGATGCTCGAGTGTTTAGTAAGATTGATTTGAGGTCGGGCTACCATCAGATTAAAGTGAAGGATGAAGATATCCAGAAGACGGCTTTTAGAATGCGTTATGGACATTATGAGTATTCAGTGATGCCTTTCGGTGTTACTAATGCGCCGAGAGTATTCATGGAGTACATGAACCATATCTTTCATACTTATTTGGATCGGTTTGTAGTGGTGTTCATTGATGACATTTTGATTTACTCTAAATTGAAAGAAGAGCATGCTGAACACTTAAGAATAGTATTGTAAGTTTTGAAAGAGAAGAAGTTGTATGCAAAGTTGTCTAAGTGTTAATTTTGGTTAAAGGAGATTAGTTTTCTTGGTCATGTTATCTCAGGTAATGGTATTGTTGTAGATCCATCTAAAGTAGATATTGTGTTATACTGGGAAACTCCAAAGTCGGGTACCGAGATTAGAAGCTTTTTGGGATTAACTGGTTATTATAGAAGATTCATCGAAGGTTTTTCTAAGTTGGCACTTTCGTTAACTAAGTTGACTTGTAAAGGTAGAGCTTATGTGTATGATGTTCAATGCGAAGAAAGTTTTGCAGAATTAAAGAAAAGATTGACGTCGGCTCCAATTTTGACATTACCTAATCTAGGAGAACCTTTTGTGGTATATTGTGATGCTTCCAAGATGAATTTAGGAGGTGTGCTTATGCAGAATGAAAAAGGTAGTTCCTTATGCGTCAAGGCAGTTTAGGGCTCATGAAAAGAACTATCCTATGCATGATTTAGAGCTTGCTGCAGTTGTTTTTATGTTGAAGATATGGAGGCATTATCTTTATGGTTCTAGATTTGAAGTATTTAGGGATCATAAGAGTTTAAAATATCTATTTGATCAAAAAGAATTGAATATGAGACAACAAAGATGGTTGGAGTTGTTAAAGGATTATGATTTCAGTTTGAATTATCATCCATGAAAAGCGAATGTGGTGGATGATGCATTGAGTCGAAACACTTTACATATGTCAGCAATGATGGTTAAAGAATTGGAGTTAATTGAGCAGTTCAGAGATATGAGCTTAGTTTTCGAAGTGACACCGCATAGTGTTATATTGGGAATGTTGAAAATTAATAATGAATTTATGGACAATATCAAAGAAGCTTAGAAGTTGGACGTGAAACTGGTAGATTTGATGGTTGGAATCGATCAATCTGAGAGTAATAATTTCAAGTTAGATGCGCAAGGTGTGTTGAGATTTCGCAATCGAATTTGTATTCCTGATGATGCAAGATGAAGAAAGTAATTCTTGAGGAAAGTCATAGAAGCAAGTTGAGCATTCATCCGGGAGCTACAAAGATGTACCAAGATTTAAAGAATTTTTTTGGTGGCCTGGAATGAAGAGTGATGTGGCCGGTTTGTGTATGCATGTTTGACTTGTCAGAAGTCGAAAGTTGAACATCAGAAGCCTGCAGGGTTGATGTAACCGTTAGAAGTTCCAGAGTGGAAATGGGATAGAATTTCGACGAACTTTGTGACAGGATTACCTAATACTTTAAGAGGACATGATTAGATTTGGGTGATTATTGATAGGCTCACGAAGTTGGCTCATTTTATTTCTATTAACATCAGTTTTCCAGTATCGAAGTTGGCAGAGATTTACACTAGTGTAATTGTAAAGTTGAATGGTGTTCCGTTGTGTATTGTGTCGGATAGAAATCTGAAGTTTACTTCATATTTTTGGAAGAATTTGCAGGAGGCATTGGGTTCTAAGTTAAGGCTGAGTTCGGCGTATCATCTTCAGACGGATGGTCAAACAGAAAGAACTATTCATTCGTTAGAAGATTTGATGAGAGCATGTGTTCTTGAGAAGGGAGGTTCGTGAGACACTTATCTTTCGTTAATAGAGTTCACTTATAATAATAGTTACCATTATAATATTGGAATGGCACCTTTTGAAGTGGTGTATGGTCGAAGATGCATAACTCCTTTATGTTGGCATGAATCTGGAGAAAGTGTAGTGCTTGGACATGAACTTGTTCGTGAGACTACTGAGAAGGTGAAGTTGATTCGAGAAAAGATGAAAGCTTCCCAAAGTAGACAGAAGAGTTATCATGACATGCAAAGGAAAGATTTAAAATTTCAAGCAGGTGACCATATGTTTCTGAGAGTTACACTTGTGACTGGTGTTGGACGAGCATTAAAGTCTAAGAAGTTCACTTCTCGTTTTATTGATCCATATCAGATTTCAGACAAAGTTGGGAATGTTGCTTATAGAGTGGCTTTACCGCCTAATCTATCGAATTTGCATGATGTGTTTCATGTGTCACAACTTCGAAAGTATATTTCAGATCCATCTCATGTGATTCATATGGATGATGTACAAGTACGAGATAATCTTACTGTGGAGACGATGCATGTACGAATCGCGGATTGTGAGATGAAGACTTTAAGAGGAAAAGAGATTGACTTGGTGAAAGTAGTCTGGATAGGAGTTACCGAAGAAAGCATGACTTGGGAGTTGGAAAGCAAGATGCGGGACTCCTATCCTGAGTTGTTCAAATAAGTTAAATTTTCGAGGATGAAAATATTCTAAGTGGGGGAGAGTTGTAACGCCCGTTTATTTAATTAATTATTTAATTAAATTATTGTTTTGAATTATTTGTTTAAGTTGTAAGATGTTGGTAATTATTGATAGAAGTTGTTAGATTATTAATTAATTAGTTGATTAATAATAATAATAATATTGGAATTAATAGAATAATTGTGTTGGGCCTATTTTATTGGTTGGATGTAGTAAAGTGGAGGTGTGAAAGTTAAGCCCAATAGGATTGACATACATAAGGTTAAGCTTACACAAGGATTTGGATTTTGGAGAATAAGGAGTTCTGTACGTTGAACGGAAGAGCTACACGGAGAGAGGAGCAGTTGCCCGATGTCGAGCAGAGCAAAGCGAGGATTACGGTCAGAGCTTTGGTTGAGCAAACTTCAATCCAGGTAAGGGTGGGGTTCTGACCTTATAATGGGATTTATGATGTGTATCATGTGGGAATTAATCGTTTGTATGACTGTGTGCGTCAATGTTTTTAGATTTTTTATCGAAGTTTCCCGTTTCTCTATGTTGTGGTCGTTAGGGAGTCACTGCATGAATGTATCTCATGATTAGTGAACCTGTTGTTGAAGTTGCCCGTTAGTAGTGTTGTGGGCTGTTTTGAGTTGTATGTATGATTTCCCGGTAGAATTGATGATTAGTTTAGTGTAGTTTATCACTGGGTGGTGTGGTTGTTATGATGTTGTGGTGTTCCGAGCAGTTGACAGGAAATTAGGAATTGTTGTTGTGGTCGTATTGGGAGGGTTTATGTGTGAATGTCTTATACAATGAAAGAATTTGTTGATAGGAAATATAGTTACCCGTTACTATGGTATTTCGAGCAGTTGGTCGGAAGTTATGAATTGTATTGATATGGTCGTTATAACTTCATGTTGTTCTGTGCTGTTGGCCGAACTAGTGATCGAGGAGGTGCTGATGGTGTTAGGTGTCGATCAACAGTTAGGCTGCAAAGTGTGTCGGGGAATATATGTTTTGGATGTCGAGCAACATTAGGCTGCAAGGCGTGTCGAGGAGCACGGTACTGTTGTTGAGCGGAACGAAGTTGCAGGTTGAGCCGAGGAGTATAAGTTAGTTGCTATTCTTCTTAGTTGCTGTGTAAGTTGTTCTGAGTTGAGAAATTACAGGTTGATGATTTATGTTGAGATGCCTCTAATTATGGGCAGATATTAAGTTGTAGGCTTATGGCCAACGTTGAATTATGCTTATTTATGTTGAATTATTATTAAGTTGTAGGCTTATGCCAATGTTGTTGTGTTGTTGTGATTGTTGCTGTGAATTTTTGTTGATAATGCGAAGTTGCAGGGAATTTTAAATGACGATGAATTACCTCTATTTACTGGTAATAATGGTGATATAGGCTTATGCCTTGCGATGAACGATGATTGTTGTGAGAATGTGATAGTGCATTCATTGAGTCACATACATTTGCATATTTTGCGACGACCTGGACTGGAAAACTGCGAAGAAGGCTTATGCCTTGTTGATGCCTCTATTAATTGGCAATTATTAAGTTGGGAGTTCTGCTCCATTTTTAAGTTGGGAGTTCTGCTCCGTTTTTAAGACGGGAGTTCTTCTCTGTTGTACCCCAAAATTTTCCCTCTCATTTCTCAAGGGATCATCCTGGACCCTCAGGATTGCTTCTGTCAAGTTTCAAGTCTCGGATTACAATTTTTTAAGAAAGTCATTCAGAAGGGTAAAATGGTCAAATGCACACTGAAAAGTCAAACTTTGACTTTTTGATCAAAAATCAAGTTTCAAAAATCATATTTCATCAAGACATGAAGTTGGTTCATCAAGAAATCAAAAGTTAAAGATTACTTTGAAAAGTCAAATTTCTAAACACAGAAAATTTTCTAAGTGTTAAGAAAATATGATAATTTCATAACTCCGGGCCAGTTTCCACACAAGTACAATCAGAATTTGCAAAAGTGATTTAGAACATGACCCTTCGATCATAACATATAGAAGCTCTACTCTTCGATCAGAACATGACCCATTCGATCAGAACATGTCCCTTCGATCAGAACATATAAAAGCTTTACTCTTCGATCAGAACATGACCCTTCGATCAGAACATGACCCTTCGATCAGAACATATAGAAGCTCTACTCTTCAACCAGAACATGACCCTTCGAATATCATTCTTCAACATATGGAAGTTGTGTCCTTCGATCAGAACATGACCCTTCAAGTCTCATTCTTCAGCATATAAAGACTATGTTCTACCCTTCAATCATAACATCACCCTTCGAATCTCACTCTGGTCTTTCCACTCTTCGATCAGAACATCACCAAGCCCCAAAAACTCGTTTTGAACAGTCTGCTGTACTGCTATGACACAGTCCCGCATCCACTGCCACAACACTCAAAAATTGCTGCTGACCCAGTCCACGCCTGCATTTTCTCAAACCCCATATTTGCACAAAATTAGCACATAAAAGCTGTATTTCAAAAAAGCAATGAAACAGTATGCCAAAATGGTTCAAATCCCATTTGTTTTTCCCCCCAAAACCACAACAAACTCATCTATAAATAAATTGTTCCACCACACATCTAAGGGGCTGCATTTTTGGGAGAGAGTTATTGAATACAAAAAGAGAGAGAAGAAAACACTCAAACACTCTTAAATCCATAATTCTCAAAACAATACCTTTGTTCTTCCCTTAGAATCAAAGAACATAACATTTCTGTTCCGTTTCTAGCTAACCCCAGAACATTCAAAGGCATTAACTCAAGTCCCAAATACACGCTTCAGATTCAAGGTAAGTCATCCTGACTTTAAACTTTTCATTTAGAACATCATTAAAAATGTAGATATCATAGTGTTGAGATTGTACATATCATTGCCTAAGTAGAAAAACTATGGATCATAACTTCTTGAAGAAAACTAGGCTAAGAATTAGGACTAGAACTTCTAGGTTTTTCTCACTGTTGTAACACATCACACAGAACTTCTTGGTCTTTCTCACAGTTGTAACACAACACACAAGACTTCTAGGTCTTTCTAATTGTTTTAACACAACACATAACTTCTAGGCTTTTCTCACTGTTGTAACACAACACACATAACTTCTAGGTCTTTCTCACTGTTGTAACACAACACACAGAACTTCTAGGTCTTTCTCACTGTTTTAACACAACACATAACTTCTAGGCTTTTCTCACCATTGTAACACAACACACAAAACTTCTAGGCTTTTCTCACTATTGCAACACAACACATAGAACTTCTAGGTTTTTCTCACTGTTGTAACCCAGAACACAGAACTTCTAGTTTTTTCTCACTGTTGTAACACAACACACAAAACTTCTAGATCTTTCTCACTGTTGTAACACAGCATACAAAACTTCTACGTTTTCCTCACTATTTTAACACCCAGAACTTCAGCACGCAGCAATCCAGAGCTTATGGTTTCCTCTAACGTTTCTTTCTGAACTACAGCGTGCCTAGCATCAGAACTTCTGGCCCCTCTCATTTTTGTTTTCAGCAACATGTTGATCCTGTTTTTGTTATTTTTACTTTTCCTTCTTATTTTTATTATTTTTAGCATTAGTACTATTTTTATTAATATAAAAAAGACATAAAAAATATTTTCTTTTATTAACTAATTATTTTTCTTTTAATTTATTAAGGCAAAAAACCCTTTTCAAAACAAATCCTTTCCTTTTCTTATATTGTATAATTCAATATGGTTGTAATAGATAATTAGGATTTAAATTCTTGCAATCCCCATTTGTAAATATGTATCCCCATCCCTGAAATGATGTAATAGCTTAGGATTTATTTTCCGCATTTTTATTGCTTTCATATATTGTTAGTAATTAGGATGCATGGCAAGATGAAAATAACAAGTAGACAACCCATAATCAAAGACTAAATGCATGCAAATCAAACACACTATTCACACATGCACCCTTAGGGTAATCTTACTTGTTGCCTCGGAAAAATAGTCACGTCCCTCGAATATGGGAGTTTTAGCAAAGACCCTCGATAAAAGATCGTAGTCCCTTGATGACCCTCAATATTTCCTTCGGTAAACGATCTAGTCCCTACACGAAAATTGCTAAAATGTCCCATAGGTTTCCTTCTATGACTATACAAACGTCCCACACCCGTCCCTTCACATCCAATGATGGGGCTTCTTACCAAATCATTGGTAAGATAACAACATCTAAAGGAGGAGGAAAAGAACGTTAAAGACCTTTTGAGTAGGTAGGACGCTCCTAGTTGCTCACTTTCTCACAACAAAAACATTTTATACACCCACACTTTCATTTTAAATATTTTCAAAAGTTAAAACACTTTGTACACGTTCTTATAGAAACGAGAGCCATTACAAAGATACCTTTTTAAAATCACTTTCAAAAACACACTTCACAAACACTTCTTTGAACTATTTTCCAAACAACATTTTGTACGCGTTCTTATAGAAACGAGAACCATTACAAAGACGTTTTCAAAATACTTTCAAAACCCACACCATAAGCACATTTTCAAACAAAAGCAAGTGATTTAGCAAGCAACTAAGAGCCCGTAGATAACTACGGATGAAAAGGGTGCTAACACCTTCCCTTTTCATAACTTACCCCCCGAACTCAAGAAATAATCTCGAAAGGTATTTCCTATTCTTTTCAGCCTTTCCTTATTGGATAAAAGAAAAGTCAGTGGCGACTCTTGCTATCCGCAACAATTGCGATCAAATGCAAAACACCCAAGTCATTTCTCCCACCGTGTTACAGAACTGGCGACTCTGCTGGGGAAATACTTAAAAGTGGAGTTACCTTAGGGCTAGATCACCTTCACTTGCTTTCATTGTTTGACTTGCTTGCTTTATATTATGGTTCTTTGTTTGAGCTTGTTTTGATCCTCTACCCGGATCTGGGGCACCTTTTAGGTAAGTAGCAATAGATTATGGAAACTGTGCAGGGTATACCGACATGGTCTAAACAATAGCTACGCTAGTGTAACACATTTGTTGGTACCGATAGCCCTTGAGTAGTCAAGGAGAATACGGGGCCGCTGTGTAGTGTCATGAAGCACTAACTAACTTTAGAACCTTACTTGACCAACTTGGCCATTAGGAAGTAGTGAGATAGCCAGCTTTGGTGCAGTTCAAAGTTGGTTGACACTCGATGCTATGCTCATTAAGATCATACTTTCGGGATATTTCAGTCGCCATTAAAGAGGCTTGCGCTGAAACAATGCCCGATGAAGAAAGATCAGTGATATTGAGATCCCATAGAACCCATTTACTATTACTAGGACAGGTTGAGTCAACTAAACTTCAAGAGGGTACTTACCTACAAACTCCATACAAGCCTAAACCTAAGGACTTGTCTGCTTTGTATGTATATGACTATTTGTACATAACAACTTGCTTACTTTGCATACTTGTACATAACATCATGACATCATACCATAACATTTTCAATAGCCATTTCAAGGATCTCGAGGGCCTTTGATGCATGGTCACGTTGAACCAGACGTCTATCAAGGGGCAAGAGGAATTATTTTCCTCTAACCAAATGCCGTCAAGACCAAAGCACGTTAACTTGAGTCAAGGGCTATGGCCCATTTGACATGGCGAGCTTAGTTCTCGTGGAAGGATATACACAGATGCGAAGTTCTCAAATCAAAGCTGTAAGTAACTTCTAACATCTTCTTGTATGTTTTCCCCGCAAGATCCTTGAAAACATGCATCCATATATCATGCATCATATTATGACAGGTTTCTCCCATATAGATCTCCTTATCTTCCTACTGTTTATTTCAGTAAGATGGATATGAAACAAACGGTAAAGGATCTCCAAGCGCAAAATGACCAGTTCCAACAAATGTTCCTGGCTATGGCTAAGGGGCAAGAGGACCTAAAGACTCTTCTTCTCAAAGACAAGAAGAGAAAGACAAAGAAGTCTGTGGGCGTCCTAAATTTGGGAAGAAGACTTGGAAGACCAGTCAAGAGAGCTCTAGATCTCTCAACTTCGTCAACCGAAGGAGACAACCAGACAAAAGAAGGGGATAAAAATATGGGGATTGATGAAGATGAAGATGACTACACTAAAGAGCAGTATTCTCCTGCTGATGATAAATACAAACAGCTGGAGGATCGCCTCAATGCTATGGAGATTCAGCAGATACCTGGCTTAGACTTCGAAGAGTTAGGTTTGGTTTCTGGAGTGGTCATCCCACCAAAATTCAAAATCCCTACCTTTGCCAAGTATGATGGGATCTCTTGTCCTAAAATGTATCTGAGGTCATATGTCCTCAAGATCCAGCCTCACACTGCTGACCGGAAGCAGTGGGTCCATTTCTTTCAAGAAAGTTTGGCTGGCACTCAACTAGAGTGGTTCTATCAGTTAGAAGGAACCGACATTCATACTTGGGAGGACTTGGCTACCGCTTTCTATAAGCAGTATTCATACAATGTTGATCTTGCACCAACTCGTGTGCAATTGCAAAATATGACCATGTGTTCCAATGAGGGCTTCAAAGAGTACGCCAAAAAGTGGAGAGACTTGGCAGGCAGAGTGCAGCCACCCTTAACTGACAGGAAGCTGATTGACATCTTTATGGGAACTTTAACGGGACCTTTCTTTAATCACCTAATCAGAAGCTCCTCGACCAGATTCATCGAGCTAATACTGACTGGTGAAAGGGTCGAAGCTGGCATCAAAAGTGGAAAGATCCAAGGAGCTACATCCTCTGATGCTCATAAAAAGCCATACAATAGGAAGAAAGAGTCCAATGTTGTTTACGGTCAAAATGGTCATAACAAGAACAATCACGATCAACACGTGGGGGCAATCCTGATCTCTAATCTTGCACATGTTCAACAAAGACATGGCAATAAGCATAGGATAAAATACAAAGAAAGGCAGTACGCTAACATCAACATGCCATTGCCTCAAGCGTTACAAAATTTGCTGAAGGTGAAACTGATCACACTGAGGGATTCTCCTCAAAACCCTGATACCTCCTCTTCCAAGTACAATCCCAACGTAAGATGTTCCTACCATTTCGATAGCCCTGGACACGACACCGACAGCTGTTGGACTTTGAAGAACAAGATTCAAGATTTGATTGATGCCAAGGAGATCGAGTTTAACCCTCCAGAGGCTCCTAACGTGATCCCTGCTCCTATGCCAAATCTTTGAGAGCGTCCTGTTCATTTTGAATTTTCAATTGTAATCTCTTTTGTTGTTCAAACATTTATCTATTAATGTCAAACTTTGTTTCATTAATGCATTTCATATGTTTGTCTTGAATTAATCCATTCATTTTCATTATATTTAAACTATGATTTTTACTCCCTTTATGATATTAAACTCTTGTTTTAAAAGTTGCAAGCCTTTAGAGGGAGGATGACAAAAATAATGCCATAATCTCATACAGTATGCTTTTGGGCAGACCTTGCTGACGATGTACAGGCGTTCTTTCAATTCCTAAATACTGGAGTTATAAGGAGGATAATCCCTAGTTAACCCATTTGAGCCAAAGAAGTAGGAGTTTCCTTTTTAATATAAACTGAAACCTTTAATCAAAACCTGGGGCAGGGTAGTTTCTCAGTTAATTCAGACGTGCGTTCAGTCGCAGACTTTCACTTCATATACAACGATGACAACAAAAACATTCCTCTAGAATCAAAAGACGATGATGGTTCCCTACCAAATAGGTAGTCATTATATCTCAAGAGAAAAGCCCACTAAGTCAAAACCTATGAAGTAGACTTAAGAAAAACTAGGGCATCCCGCTGACTGTAATCTCAAAACAAGAACAGTCAGTCAAAAATCAGGGATAATAGATAAAAAAGAGAACACTACAGACCTCAACAAACACGAAAAGTGTTGCAAAAATGATTGTCTTCCAGCAAACTTAACTTGTCTGAACCATCACCAAAACGTTACTCCAGACTCAATTGGAGTTCAAACGCAAAATTAACTGAGTTTAGGATTTGAGAACATCACGAAGAACAAGCGGGTACAAGTGAACTTTGAGCCTTATCCTTTATTTCTTAAACCATGAACCAAGCCACGTTACAACCCTTCAAAAGTCCTAATTGAAGCATGGGTTAGTTCGAAAGCATACTGTTACAAAAGGTATCCTAACTTCTGTAAGGCTTACTTTAAATCCTGAGTTGAATTCACATTCTTACAAAAATTCTTTTATCTGCTAAAACACATTTTTAAAACTTCAAGACAAGCATAAACTTTGCATTATTTGAATATCGTTGTTTGCATATGGCTAATTATTTGACAGCGGAGAAATTCACACGACGAATATCAAGCGAACGAAAGTTCTCTCAGTGAGAAAAATCACTTCAAATGGGATGACATTCCCAACAACAAATATCCTAGTAAGAAAGGGGGCATGACATGTCACTGTCCAATTCGTTTGGGGGACAGCCAAGGAAAGATTCCAAAAATCTCTCAAGAAGTGCTGAATAACCAGGGGCAGGTCTGTATCTGAATCACTTGGGGCATTGAACATGTACCCCGACAAAGGGTTATATACGGTCAAGAAAATATCTCCTAGCAATACTACAAACACTTGCTATGAGGGGAAGTGAAAAATCTCCCACAAAGTCCTTTTCATAGGGTGATCCCCAGCCAGAGTTTCCATCTCTGAAAACCTCTCCCCAACTGAGTTGATCTCAAGAATCCTCGAGGATTTCTGCCAAAAGGAAACGCCTCTCCAACAGATTGGAAACTAGGTTTATTTCCCCAAAAAACAGCAAGATTCCCCAGCTTGAATTTGCCTCTCAGATTATCACAAATCAAAGGACCACAACTCCTCTTCCCCAGTAGACTGCTCTACAATCCCCAATGAGTTGCTGTAAAACCTAGGAGATAACCAGATAACAATTAACTCCTTTTTTTCTCAACAAGTTGTTAACTCCCATCAAGATAAATCTACCCATTAGAGAAACAGACAGCTAAAACTCCTGAACCCCCTTCCCCCCAAGCAGGAACCAACACTCCCCACAGAGTTTTCAACATTCCCCAACGGAGTTCTCCTCAAATAACAAAAAATAGGAATCCCCAGTGGAAACATTCTAAGTAAGGTTTGAAGTTGGGAATACTCTTCATCCCCAACAACATTTTTTGTACCCCAAAATTTTCCATCTCATTTAAAAAATATTTTCTCACAAGATCTCCTTTGGTTCAAGACTGCACAAGGTTTGTCCAGCTCAAGACACCTTAAGCACTGATGACTGAAATTAGGGTTTGACATTGCACAAGGATAATTGAACTTTCAATGCCTCATATTACTTTCATGGACCATTATGGACCCCCAAGATTACTCATGTCAAGTTTCAAGCCTTGGATCACATTTTTGCCCAGTCAATTGACCAGTTGACCTAAAAATCAACTGTATTGGAGAAAAAAGTCAACTGTGGCCAATTTACAGTAAAACTTTATAATTTTTGACCCATATCAACAATATAAACTCATATGTATCATTTTATCAAGTTTGGACCATAATTCCTCAAGAAATTTGATCAAATCATCAAAAGGGCAAAATGGTCAAAATTAGGGTTTTGACCGAGAAAGGGTAATTTCTGATTTTTGACCTAGTAAATGGATAATTGGTTTGAGGCATGATCTCAAGAGTTCAATTGAATCATTTTTACCTAATGGCATGACTCAAAACATTGTCCAAGATCAATTGGATTGATAGTGGATTTTCAGTCAACTGATAAAAAATCAACGGTATACTGAAAAGTCAAACTTTGACTTTTTGGTCAAAATCAAGTGTCAAAGATCACAATTCATCAAAACATGTCAAAATATGAAACTTGTTCATCAAGAAATAAAAAAGTCAAGATTTCATTTTGAAAAGTCAAAGTTTTCAAACTTAGAAATTTTTATAAGTATGTAAAACTTCATGTTTTTTCACAACTTTGAACCATTTTTTCACCATGATGCAAGATGATTCAAAATAAACTTTCAACATGAAAGTTGTAGATCTCCATGAGATCTACAACATTGCTTTACACAACTTCTCCCAGAAATTCTTGGATTTCAAGTTATTTATTCATGAAGTCATGGTTTTGAAAAATTAAACACTTAGTGAAATTTTGCCCTAGTTTAGGCAGGATTTTGATCTAACTTCATGGCAATTTTTCATATAGTTCCAAGGGGAAATTTTAAAAGTGATTCAAAGAGGGGCTATAGAGAACATTACAAGCTTTCTAAAATATCCAATAACTCCTTAGGATCATTCTTGAGCAAGGAGAATTGAAGAGAGGAAGTTAGGGTTTCAAACTAAAATTATAGGTCACTTTGTGATGAACAAAGATTCAAATCTCAAACCTATGCTGCATAGTCTCTGCTTTACAGGCCTCAAACTTGTTAAGCACTCCATAATTAAATGCTTGCACAGCTGTTAGAGGCTTCAACTCAAGCATTCAATGCAATGGCCATGCTTTATGTCCATTTTAGGAAGAAAGTGCACAATGCCATTTTGAAAAGTAGCTTTATACACAAAACTTGTTCTTGAGCCTTGCAATGGTTTTCTTCTGATCATACACGGCCTATAACTCAAAAGAAGTTTGTCTCAAGCCTCACAATCACTCAGGCCATGCTTGTACTACATCTTGGAACCATACTTTCACTTTTCTTCAGAATCAAGTAACATAGCAATCAGTCTAGGGCTTATACTTCTGACCCTCTCAAGCACTCAAACCTTCTCATTACTTATGTACAAGTGCTTGGCAACAAAAGACACGCATGCTTAAGCCCCAAAACTCCCAAGAACTCAGAACTGTATCACTTACCTCCATTCTTGCATAACCTGACCAAAAGTTTGAAACTCACATCTCCCTCGTGTGTTTTTCAAGCCTTTTTGTTCCTAAAGCTTCTAAACATCATTTAGAACTCATCCCACACCCTATTACAAGATTGTAACACCATTAACACCATCCTCCATTTTCGAAAACAGTGCTTTGCACTTGGACTTCTCCAGCAGGATTCAGCCATCTCCAGTACAAATTAAGCATTGCATTAGCTTCCTGGGACCTCAGTGGAGCTATTCTGATCATCACAACACATTGAGGAGTGCTCAAACTCAGAACATGATTTCCAGTTTTGAGGTAAGTTTCCTTAACTTGGAACTCTTCATACAAGCATCATTAATGTTTAATTTGTGAATGAAAAATGTAGATATCATTGCCTTGAAGCTAGCCATGTCCATAGTTTTCATTTATGTTGCTTGAGCTTAGAGAATTTTAAGATTGAAATTTTTGGAAAAGTAAGGGTTCAGATTAGGGCCATTAAAATTCATGTTTGTCTTTGATCTATAGTTTTAATGCTTTACATTTCTAAAATCGTAAGGAAATTTGCCACAAGATTCATGTTTACACTTTTGCAAATGGATGAGAAATGAGCAAGATGCAAGTGGTCTGGCCAGGCGCGAGGTTGAAGATGAAGTTTGTCTTAAGGAAGCAGTTTCTAATATATATCTATGGTTTGACACAAGTTAATAGATGTATAGCCACCCTAGTGGTAAGGCAGTGCGCTGGTAACCAAGAGGTCATGGGTTCAACACCCAGCGCGCTGCCTTTTGCATTTTTTTCCACATTTTCTCACATTTTTTGACTTTTTGCAGCGCCTGGGCCTCCTTTTGTTTGGGCCTTATTTTTTTGCTATGATCTAATCCCTCTGCCTTGCTGTTCATACATCCTGACCCATTTTATTTTATTTTATTTTTTATTTTCATTATTATTATTATTAGTATTATTATTAATATTAATTTTTATTGTTAGTAATAAAAACCCAAAAAATATTTTTATTTATTATTTTCACATTATATATATTTTTTTCTTCACAAAAGCAAAAGAACAAAAACATTTCTTTTACATTTTCTTTAATAATTAAATTTACTTTTTTTTTACTTAGTTATTTAATTTTAATTATTATTATATTATATTATTTATTTTTCTTATAAATTAAAATCAATTTAGAATTTAGGATTTTTATTTAATTAGTTTTATTTATTTACTAATTTAATTAAATTCACAAAAACCCTAAAAAACTTGTTTTCTTTAAATTAATTTAGTTTACTAACTTAATCTTAATTGTCTTATTTTTAGTTAATTATTTTATTTTAATTAATTAGGTCAAAAAACCTTTTCTTGAAAAAAAAAACAAACAAAAATCATATTTCTTTTTACATTTACATTCTTGTATTTTATTTGTTCATTTTATACATTTATTCAAATTCAATATGGTTGTAATAATTATTTAGATTTAATTTCTTGCAATATTCCCCATTTGTAATTTGTATACCCCCTCCCCTAAATGATGTAATAGCTTAGTATTTTTATTTTCCGCAATTTATATACAAATGCTAGTAATTAGGGTTTGTATGGAAAGATTAAAATTAATGCTTAGCAAACCCTAATCAAAGACAAATCAAGCATGAAAATTAATACACTTGCACATAAACACCCCTAGGGTAAATCCACTTGATTGCCTTACAAAAATGGCCATATTATGCATGTGAGGTATCTTAGCAAAAACAAGCAAAATACAAGATCATAGTCCCTCGATGACGCTATCTATGTTGCCTTTCAAAATGATCTTAGTCCCTAAAGAAAAAATGCTAAGATATCTTGCAACATTGCTAATCATGGTTATACGATGATCCACACCCGTCCCTTTTACATCCAAAGATAGGGTTACTTACCAAATCAATGGTAAGATAACAACGTCAAAGGAAAAAGGAAATGAACATTAAAGACTTTTGAGTAGGTAGAATGTTCCTAGTTACTTGCTCAAATTCAAAACCAAAACATCCTTGCTATTTTCAAAACAAACACCAACACTTTCAAAACATCCTTCAAAACTTGAAAACATTTTCAAAAGATCAAACACTTTGTATACATTCTTACGAATGAGAATCATTACAAAGCTTGCCTAAACGACGACACCTTTTCAAAATACTTTCAAAAAAACACACAAAGCACATTTTCAAACAAAATAAAGTGATCTAGCAAGTAACTAAGAGCCCATGGAAAACCATGGATAAAAAGGATGCTAATACCTTCCCTTTTTATAATCTATCCCCCGAACTCAAGAAAACAATCTCAAAGGTCTTTCCTGTACTTTTTCACCTTTCCTTTTGGATAAAAGAAAAGTCGGTGGCGACTCTTGATAAACCGCAACATTTGCGATAAAACGCAAAACAACCAAGTCAGTTCTCCCACCGTATCACAGAACTGGCGACTCTGCTGGGGAATTTCTAAAAGTGGGGTTACCATAGGGTTAGATCACATTTACTTGCTTTCATTGTTTGACTTGTATGCTTTACATTATGGTTCTTTGTTTGGGTTTGAATCCTCTACCCGGATTTGGGATACCTTATAGGCAAGTAGCAATACATTGTGGAAAATGTGCGGGATATATCGACATGGTCTAAGCAATAGCTATGTTAGTACGACATATTTGTGGGTACCGGTAGCCCTTGAGTAGTCAAGGAGAATACGAGGCCGCTGAGTGATGTCATGAAGCACTAACTAACTTCTAGAACCTTTACTTGACCAACTTGGCCATTAGGACATAGTGAGATGACCGGCTTTGGTGCAGTCCGAAGTTGGTAGATACTCGATACTACACTCATTGAGGTCTGGTTTTTTGGGATATTTTGGTCGCCATTAAAGAGGCTTACGCTGAAACAATGCCCAAGGAAACAAACCAGTAATATTGAGCTCCTTAGAACCCGATTACTATTACTAGGACAAGTTTGAGCCAACTAAACTTCAAGAGGGTACTTACCTATGAGACTCCACGCAAGCCTAAACCTAAGGACTTGTTTGCTTTGTTTGTATATATATACTTGTACATAACATCATAAACATCATAATATCATACTCATATTCACTAACCATTTCAAGGATCTTGGGATTTATCTTTGCTCTGTTTTGTAGGACATGGATTCTATTCGCAGGAAAACCATTCAAGTCAATCTTGTAAGGATCCCTCCTCAACTTAAAGAGATAGCATCAAGAATTCCTGAAAACTCTCCATTTACCGAGAGACATGGTCGCCTACTAAACTTGGTAACCTCCAACACTGATGAGGACATGATGAAGGTGCTCTTCCAGTTCTTTGATCCTCTACATCATTGCTTCACATTTCCCAATTATCAACTTGTGCCAACTTTTGAATAATTCTCCCAACTCTTGAGGATTCCCATTCTCAATCAACTAACCTTCAATGATACGAAAAGAGATCCAAAGCCAGAAGAGATTGCTCAAGCCCTACACTTGCAATCATCTGATATCACAACTAATTGGGAAACAAGGAGTGGTGTCAAAGGTTTCTTAGCAAAGTTCTTGTTTGAGAAAGCCCAAAACTGTTAGAACTCTTTGGATTTGCAAAATTTTGAGGAAATTGTGGCTCTCCTCATCTATGGGATGGTTTTGTTTCCAAATCCTGACCAACTCATAGATGTGAACACCGTCAAAATCTTCATGTCTTGTAACTCGGTGCCTACTTTGCTAGGAGACATCCTAAATTATTTTCACACTCGTACTATGAGGAAAAGAGGTATCCTTATGTGTTGTACTCTTCTCTTGGCAAGATGGTTTATTTTGCATCTTCCCCAATCTGTATTGAAGAACGAGCAAGGTTCAAGGTGGTCACATAGGTTGATGACACTCAAACATTCAGACATTCATTGGTGTTCCTGATCTATAGAGAATGTTACTATTATCGATCATTGTGGAGAATTTCCTAATGTCCCTTTACTTGGCATTAGAGGAGGTATCACCTACAACCCCTGCTTAGCCTTAAGACAGTTTGGTTACACCCGAAGGGATGGCCCACATGAGATGCTCATTCAAGGTTTGGTATTTGACTACGAGAACGACGATCAAGGTTATCGCCAGAGATTTATTCGAGCTTTGAGAATGTTGAACAAGGTATATAGCAAGACATTGGGGCATAAGAATTCCATCCCTCTTGAGCCTTACCTCAAATGGGTACGAGCTCATGCTCAAAGTCTTATAATGCCTTACCCCTTCATTCTCCCGATTATCATAGAGCCTGTTGTGGAAGGAGATGTTCCATACACTATCCTGCATCCTGACATGCCCACCTCTCTTGAAGACTTACAAAGGGATTGGATACAGCTTAAGGGGGAGCGAGACACTTTCGAGGCCCAATTCTACGCCAGTGAGAAGAAGGTTTTGAAACTCACTAAGCAACTTCATGAGGAGCGGAGCCTGAACGCCTACATCGCACCAAAGAGGATGCGTACAACTTTTTTATCTTAGAGTTTTTGTATTTCTTTGTAAGCCCAAAAGAGGCATGATGTACTCAAGCTTTGATTTATTAATATAACGTGTGTTCCTTTTTGGTCTAAAGCAAATTTAAATCTCTAATTTCCTTGAAATCATTGCATATGCATCTACCATTCATCATAACATAAGCAGGTTTCTTACAACAAGTCTCCTCATCTTTCTACTGTTTATTTTAGTAAGATGGATCTCGAGCAGACAGTAAAAGACCTCCAGGCACAGAATGCTCAGTTTCAACAGATGTTCTTGACTCTAGCAAAAGGACAACAGGATTTGAAAACTTTGCTGATTGAAGAAAAGACGAAGAAAGCAACGAAAACAACCGGTGTTCTAAATCTAGGAAGAAGGTTCCCATGGGCATCCAGAAAGATCTTAGACTTCGCAACATCATCTGGTGAAAAAGACAATCAAGAAGGGAAAGGCAAGGAAGCAACTGCCCAGCCAGAATCTGAAGAGGAAGAATAAGAAGACTACTCTGAAGAACAGTATTCCCCGGCCGACGACAAGTACAAACATCTTGAAGAATTTTTAAGTTCAATGGAAATTCAGAAAGTGCCCGAGATGGACTTTGAAGAGCTGGGTTTGGTGTCTGGGATTGTTATTCCACTAAAGTTCAAGGCACCAATATTTTCTAAGTAAGACGGGGTTTCGTGTCCCAAGATGCATCTCCAATCTTATGTGAGGAAGATACAGCCTCACACTGCTGACAGAGATTTGTGGGTACACTTCTTTCAAGACAGTCTATTTGGGACTCAGCTTGATTGGTTCAATCAACTAGAAAGAGCAAATATTCATAATTGGGAAGACCTTGCCACTGCTTTCTATAAACAGTATCAGTACAACGCATATCTTTCTCCCACCCGTACTCAACTCCAGAGTATGCCTATGGTTTCAAGTGAAGGTTTCAAAGACTACGCTAAAAAATGGAGGGACATAGCAGGAAGAGTCCAGCCTCCCCTGTCCGAAAGAGAGTTACTAGACATGTTTCTGGGTACCCTGTCCGGTCCTTTATTTAATCATCTAATTGGAAGCTCCTCAGCAGGCTTCACTGAATTAATCTTTACCAGGGAAAGAGTGGAAGCTAGGATTAAGAGTGGGAAGATTCAAAAGGATGCATCCTCCAGTGCCGTGAGAAAACCATTTATCGGGAAGAAAGAAGTTGGTGCTGTGTATCCTCAAAGGAATCAAGATAGAACTTAACGCCATCCAATGGTGGGGGCTGTCATGATCCCTAAGCCTGCACCTACTCAACAAAGGAGCAATCAACCTAGAACAGAAAGACCAGTAAGGCAATTTACCCAGATTAATATGACACTATCTCAAATCCTGCCACTTTTGTTGAGATCTAATCTGGTAACTTTGAAGGAAGCTACGAAGAATCCTAACACAACATCTCCTCATTACCATTCAGAAAGTCCAGGCCATGATACCAATAACTGTTGGGCTTTGAAAAACAAGGTGCAAGACCTTCTTGAAGCAAAAGAAATTGAATTCGATGCTCCTGAGATCGCAAATGTTATCACCGCTCCTATGCCCAAGCATGGCCGTGATGTTAACACTGTTGAAGATGATGTGTTTGTTACTGTTGTTGATGAACTTGTTACTCCTCTCCTGACTATCAAGAGGAACCTATTGAGGGCCGATTTATTTCCAGGCTGTGACAAAAGTTGCCACCTTTGTTTATCCCTACCAACCGGCTGTCATTTATTGAAAGAAGGTGTCCAGCGCCTAATGGATGACAAAGAGATTTTGTTTGAGAAGACTCCCGTTCCAACCATTTCTTATAATGATGTTTCAATAGTAACCATTTCCTCCAATCCTTCCAGGGTCTCAACCAAAAGACCCGTTAGGATTACATCAGTTCCTAAAGTGGCTCCACTGATAATTACTATGCCAGGACCAATCCCGTACTCATCAGATAAAACGGTCCCCTGGAATTATGGGGGTGATGTCTACTATCACGGTGTCAAGCAGGATTAGCTGGCTGATGAAGACTCAATTTTTGAGAAGGCTGACCCCGACATCAGCAACATTGCGGGAACCAACAAGATAACCCTAAGTGGCAGAGTATTCTCCCCCGAGATTACTCCTCTGAAAACTGTTACCGATCCTGTGATCATCCCTGCTTCTATTCCTGTTGACACTACTACTACTATAATCCATATGGTTACCTCTACTAACACTCCTATCACCGAGTTGACCGAGACTCGGGGCAAAGGCATTCTGGTTGAGCCTGTTTGGATGAAGGCGCAATCAGTATCTATCCTAGAGACCTCCCAAAAATAGATGGAAGAAATTCTGAAAATTATAAAGAGAAGCGACTACAACATAGTCGAACAGCTAGGGCAGACTCCATCAAAGATTTCCATGCTGACTTTATTGTTGTGCTCCGAGGCTCATATGAAGGCCTTGGTGAAATTACTTAAAACTGCCCATGTGCCACAAGAAACCTCTGCTGATCAATTCCAAGACTGTGTGGCCAGTTTAACAACTGACAATGGTTTAGGCTTTTCTGATGCTGACTTGACACCTAGAGGGAGGAAGCACAATGAGGCATTGCATGTCTCTGTCGAATGCCGGGGCACAACTTTGGCCCATGTCTTGGTTGATATCGGTTCGTCTTTGAATGTGCTGCCTAAGAAGGCTCTTGATAAACTCGACTGTGAAGGTTTGACCTTAAAACCCAGCAACATAGTGGTAAGGGCCTTCGACAGTTCAAAGAGGATGGTGTATGGGGAGGTGGGCATCCACATAAAAGTTGGAACTCAAACCTTTGATTCAACTTTTTATGTGATGGACATTCGCCCTTCCTATTCCTATTTATTGGTCCGACCATGGATTCATAACGCTGGTGCCGTCACTTCTACATTACATCAAATGCTGAAATACCCAACCAAGGGAAAATTCATTACTGTCCATGGAGATGAGGAATATATGGTTAGTCACTTGAACTCCTTCAGATACATGGAATTGGATGGTGAATTCATTGAAACTCCATTTCAACACTTCAAGGAAGTCCCACAAATAGTGGCATCTACCAAGACTGTTTCCCAAGTCCCGAAGATTACAAGACCTCCACTAAAAGATGTCTTCTCTGAAAGATGCCAAGGCAGTGATCGAAGAAGGTGGGTGTACTATTTGAGGCCAACTCCCATATATCCCATAAAAATATGACAAATTTGGTTTGGGTTTCACTTCAGGAGCTCAGAAAGTTGTCCGTCATGCTCGTGTCGGGGAACCACATTTGAAGATCAGCAACCACAAAGTCAACGCAGTGGAGGATGATGATGATAACAGTTGTGACCTAGAAGACTGGATTTTCCCAACCATCAATGGAGGACTCACCAACTGGGAAGATAAATATTTTGTCCCAATTACTTTTATCCAACAGTAATTGTCTTTAAATTTTTGTCGGATTTGTAATAATTAAACAATTCAGATTTTTAAAACCTTGTGTCTTACCCGAGGCACAATGGTCCATTTGTAAGGGCTGTTACCTCATTTTCATATGTCATCAATGAATCATGGACGTTTTTGCATACAAACTTTATGCTCTTTGTCTTTCTTTTCCTACATTTTTATTTCTTTCAAAGATAGCTATACTCTTACACACACTCACATTCAAATTGCAGATATACATCCACTCGGGATCCCATGGGTAACAATTCTGCTATGGCCTTTTGTGACTCTGAAAATCTAATCTACCAAGCTGAAGACGAAGGTGAGGAAGATTGTGAAGTGCCAGGGGAACTAGCCAGGTTACTACAACAAGAAGAAAGAACCATACAGCCCCACGAAGAACCAGTGGACACAGTTAACCTAGGTACCGAAGAGGACAAGAAAGAAGTCAAGGTGGGTGCCAATCTGGAACCCAGTGTCAAGAAGCATCTAACTCAGTTGCTACATGATTATGTTGAGGTCTTTGCCTGGTCGTACAAAGACATGCCAGGACTTGATGCTGATATCGTGGTACATCGTCTACCGACAAAACAAGACTGCCCACCAGTAAAGCAAAAAGTCCGTCGCATGCGGCCATACATGTCAGAGAAGATCAAGGCTGAAGTCATGAAACAATTCAACGCCAGATTCTTGGCCGTCACCTCCCATCCACAATGGGTCACCAATGTTGTTCCTGTGCCTAAAAAGGATGGCAAGGTACGAATGTGCGTGGACTACAGAGATTTGAATAGGGCAAGCCCTAAGGATGATATCCCACTTCCCCACATCGATATTCTGGTTGATAATACAACACATCATAAGATGTTTTCCTTCATGGATGGTTTCTCAGGCTACAACCAAATCAAAATGGTGCTCGAGGACATGGAGAAAATGACCTTTGTCATACAGTGGGGCACATTCTGTTACAAGGTTATGCCATTCGGGTTGAAGAATGTTGGGGAAACCTATCAACGTGCCATGGTAGCTCTATTTCACGACATGATACATCATGAAATAGAGGTCTATGTGGATGACATGATAGCCAGATCTCAAACTGAAGAGGAACATCTTGACCATTTGCAGAAACTATTTGAGAGACTAAAGAATTACAAGCTGAGGTTGAACCCGAACAAATGTACATTTGGGGTAAGGTCCGGTAAACTCCTAGGCTTCGTCGTCAACGGTAAAGGTATCGAAGTGGACCCTGCCAAGGTGAAAGCAATACAAGAAATTCCTGCTCCTTGCAACGAGAAGGAAGTCAGAGGATTCTTAGGATGGCTAAACTACATTTCCAGATTCATTTCTCACCTGACTGATACTTGTGAACCAATCTTTAAATTACTGAAGAAAGATCAAGTAGTCAAATGGAATGATGAATGCCAAACTGCCTTCGACAAGATTAAAGAGTACCTACAAGAGCCTCCTATTTTGATGCCGCCCGTCGAGGCAAGACCATTGATCATGTATCTAACTATTTTGGAAAATTCAATGGGGTGTGTGCTGGGGCAGCATGACGAGTCTGGCCGAAAATAGCATGCTATTTATTACCTGAGCAAAAAGTTTAACGACTGTGAAACAAGATATTCACTGCTCAAGAAAACTTGTTGTGCTCTGGCATGGGCTGCTCGCCGGCTAAGACAGTATATGTTGACCCATACTACCTTGTTGATATCCAAGATGGATCCAATAAAATACATATTCGAGAAGCCTTCCCTCTCTGGGAGAATAGCAAGATGGAAGATGATCCTAACAGAATACGACATTCAGTACACTACCCAAAAAGAAATAAAGGGGAGTGTGTTAGCCGATCATCTTGCTCATCAAGCTATGGATGACTACCAGTCCATGAAATTCGAATTCCCAGATGAAGACATCATGATGGTAAACAACTGTGAAGAACTCAGACCATATGACAGACCTGAACAAGGATCCCGATGGACCCTGGTTTTTGATGGGGCGTCCAACACACTCGGCAATGGCATATGTGCTATAATTATTTCCCCTGAAGGGTGTCATACCCCTTCACTGCAAGACTTTACTTCAACTGTATAAATAACATGGCAGAATACGAAGCGTGCATTTTTGGTCTCAAAGCTGCCATGGATTTGGGAATCAAGTCCTTAAGCGTATTTGGAGATTCAAACTTGGTCATCAGTCAGATCAAAGGAGAGTGGGACATGAAGCACCCTAACCTGATCCCATACAAAGAACATGTGTTGACATTAATCCCACATTTCGAGGAAATTACCTTTGAGCATTTTCCACGAGAGGAAAATCAACTAGCAGACGCGCTAGCCACAATGTCATCCATGTTTAAACTCAAATGGGATGACGAGGCTCCCCAGATCACCATTGAACGGATGGATGAACCAACTTACTATCACGAGATCAATACCGAAGAAGTAGTGGAACAACCTTGGTTCCATGAAGTCAAGAGGTATCTAGAGGCTCAAGAGTATCCGGAAGGAGCTTCAGTCAATGATAAGAAGTTCTTAAGGAGATTCTCTTCTAAGTTCTTCATCAGCAATGGCATCCTTTACAAACGCGACCATAACTCTGTTTTTCTCCGTTGCGTAGACAAGGTTGAGGCAGAAAAGATCATGGTTGATTTACATGAAGGCACTTTTGGCACCCATTCCAGTGGACATACAATGGCTAAGAAAATCCTACGGCCGGGGTATTACTGGTCCACCATGGAAGCAGATTGCTATAAACATTCACGAACCTGTCATAAGTGTCAGATCTATGTTGACAAAGTACATGTACCTCTAGTTCCTCTGAATGTCCTGGATGCTCCCTGGCCATTCGTGATGTGGGGCATCGATATGATTGGAAAAATAAAACCTATAACTTCTAATGGACACCGCTTCATCTTGGTGGCCATTGACTATTTCATGAAGTGGGTTGAGGCAGCTTCTTTCGCTTCCGTTACCAAGAATGTTGTGGTCCGTTTCATTAAACATAATCTCATCTGTCGATATGGAATCCCAGAGAGAATCATCACAGACAATGGTACAGATCTCAACAATACTATGATCACCGCACTGTGCGTGCAATTCAAGATCCAGCACCATAGTTCTTCTCCTTACCGGCCAAAGATGAATGGTTATGTCGAAGCCGTAAATAAGAACATCAAAAATATCATACAAAAAAGACAGTAACCTACAAGGACTGGCATGAGATGCTACCATTCGCTCTCCATGGTTATCGTACCACGGCGGGCACATCGACCGGGGCAACACCTTACTCTCTGGTATACGGTATGGAAGTTGTCTTGCCTATTGAGGTCCAGATCCCTTCTCTGAGAATCATGAAGGATACAGGGTTGAATGAAGATGATTGGATCCAAACTCGACTTGATCAACTGAACTTGATTGATGAGAAAAGGCTTACTGCTGTCTGTCATGGTCAAATGTATCAAAAACGGATGATTAAAGCCTTTAACAAAAAGTTCATACGTCAGGTATATCAGGTTGGTAACTTGATAATTAAGCGTATCATATTACCACAAGGTGGTCCCAGGGGAAAATGGACTCCTATATACGAAGGACCATTTGTGATAAAAAGCATATTCTCTGGTGGAGCAATGATCTTGACCACTATGGATGGCGACGACCTTCCACACCCTGTGAACGCAGACATAGGCAAAAGATACTACACATAAGAGACCCGCTAGGTTGACACACCTAGGAAAAACAAGGGCATCCCGGCGAACCAAAAAGGTTCGGGCAAAAATTAGGGATAAAACAAAAATATATGTACACCCGGCAAGTTGAAAACCCGAAAGGGAGACTTGAGCAAAAAAGTTATCCCGGTGGACTGAAAACCCAAAAGGGTGGTCCAGGAAAAAGTTAGGGATTTAAAGCGTATGACTATGTACCGTTGGATCACCTTACAAGCAACCTTTAGCTTCGACTGACAAACTTAGAGGTTCTGATCAATCCAATCAACTTCCGACAAGGCAACAAGTGGACAAGACGCTCAGAGACACGAAAATTATAGCAGAATGGGAACCCCATGGGATTATTGCACATAGCTATCTTTTCTTTGTATCAAAATTTCATTTTTTACAACGACATTCCCTTACTAGAATGTTCGTCTCATTGTACAAAAAATACTTATTCAAGTTAATACAAAGATACCCCTTTGAAAGTGCAAAACTATCTGTTTTCCTTTATTCCTGGTTTTGTTTACAAAAACGTCCAATGATTTATTTTTGAACATATGCATTTGAACGTAACTACTGTCTACAAATGAACAAAAAGGAACAGAAAATAGAGAGACAATCACTAATGGATTTAAGAAATAGGATAATATCTTTAGATTATTCCATAAAATCCCTCACAATGTGCATCTTAATGATATTAAGCTCTCTCACATCCTCGGCAGAACAAAACTTCCAGTTATCACTCTCTAGTAGAAGTCACCCAATTTCTCAGGATTCCCCAAGAGGATTTCACAAGTAATACACGGTGTTTCCCTTACAATAGAGTTTACTTCTCTAACAAATAGAAGCTCATCAACTCATCAGCACTTCAAGACATGAAGACTTACACTCCACATACCCAGCAGTAGTCAAGGATTTATTTTCCCTAATCCAACAGCAATACAACATAATAGCTTACATACCCATACATCGCATCCATATGTCATGACATTGACAACACAAATACATACAAAATAATCTCATTCATTTTTTGAGAACGCCATTGTACAATACATTTCATACATCATGACATTGCATACAACTAATCTTTCATCTCTTTAGGAAAGATCAGTCAGTAGATGGCTATCATCAATAAATTTGCAAAAGGTCAGAGATTAATACCTGAAACAAGCCAGGACGATCATCTACATGACCAGCTGAAGCAATCCTGCACGGGTTTCTTCTCATTCATCTTTCAGATACGCTCTAGATACGGACGCCATTCTGATACTCATTCAAATCCAGCTTTCAGATACAATTCAGATACGCTCCAGATATGGACGCTATTCTAATACTCATCCAGTTTCAACTTTCAGATACAGTTCAGATACGCTCCAGATACGGACGCCATTCTGATACTAATTCAGTTTCATATTTCAGATACAGTTCAGATACGCTCCAGATACGGACGCCATTCTGATACTCATTCAAATACAGCTTTCAGATACACTCCAGATATAGACGCCATTCTGATACTCATTCAGTTTCAGCTTTCAGATACGGTTCAGATACGCTCCAAATACAGATGCCATTCTGATACTCATTCAGTTTCAGATTTCAGATACGAGTCAAATACGATCCATTTATGGATATTATTCTAGTATTCAACCCAACACATCCACTATTTCAGTATAACTCAGCCAAAGATTTATTCTGACACTTATTCCATTCTTGCCGACAATCATTTTTGGATGGCATTTGTAAGCCCATCTCCAACAAATTTCTATCATCTCTCCAAATGGTATCTTTAACCCCATTCCTATTCCCTACACCATCAACCACCACATCATCGAGTGCAAATTTCTGGGCACTCTAGTGTCCAATCATCTTTCACCTTCAAGTCATGAATGGCGGATCCGTCAATCTAAATCTTCAGGTTTAAGAAGATTGAACATGGGAAGATGTTGTACCCCAAAATTTCCCTCTCATTTATCAAATGTTTTCTCACAAGGTCTCCTTTGGTTCAAGACTGCACAAGGTTTGACCAACTCAAGACACCTCCTTAAGCACCGATGACTGAAATTAGGGTTTGAGATTGCACAAGGATAATTGAACTTTCAATGCCTCATATGACTTTCATGGACCGTTATGGACCCCCAAGATTACTCATGTCAACTTTCAAGCCTTGGATCAATTTTTCGCCCAGTCAATTGACCAATTGACCTAAAAATCAACTATATTGGAGAAAAAAGTCAACTGTGGCCAATTTACAGTAAAAATTCATAATTTTTGACCCATATCAACAATATAAACTCATATGCATCATTTGATCAAGTTTGTACCATAATTCCTCAAGAAATTTGATCAAATCATCAAAAGGGCAAAATGGTCAAAATTAGGGTTTTGACTGAGAAAGGGAAATTTCTGATTTTTGACCTAGTAAATGGATAATTGGTTTGAGGCATGATCTAAAGAGTTCAATTGCATCATTTTGACCTAATGTCATGACTCAAAACATTGTTCAAGATCAATTGGATTGATAGTGGATTTTCAGTCAACTGATCAAAAATCAACTATATACTGAAAAGTCAAACTTTGACTTTTTGGTCAAAATCAAGTGTCAAAGATCACAATTCATCAAAACATGTCAAAATATGAAACTTGTTCATCAAGAAATCAAAAAGTCAAGATTTCATTTTGAAAAGTCAAAGTTTTCAAACTTAGAAATTTTTTTAAGTATGGAAAACTTCATGTTTTTTCACAACTTTGAGCCATTTTTTCACCATGATGCAAGATGATTCAAAAGAAACTTTCAACATGAAAGTTGTAGATCTCCATGAGATATAAAAAATTTCTTTACACAACTTCTCCTAGAAATGCTTGAATTTCAAGTTATTTATTCATGAAGTCATGGTTTTGAAATTAAACACTTTGTGAAATTTTGCCCTAGTTTAGGCAGGATTTTGACCTAACTTCATGGAAATTTTTCATATAGTTACAAGGAGAATTTTCAAATGTGATTCAAATAGGGGTTGTAGAGAACATTACAAGCTTTCTAAAATTTCCAAGAACTCCTTGAGATCATTCTTGAGCAAGGAGAATCGAAGAGATGAAGTTAGGGTTTCAAACTAAAATTATAGGTCACGTTGTGATGAACAAATATTCAAATCTCAAACCTATGCTGCATAATCTCTGCTTTACAGGCCTCAAACTTGTTAAGCACTCTATAATTAAATTCTTGTACAACTGTTAGAGGCTTCAACTCAAGCATTCAATGCAATGCCCATGCTTTATGTCTATTTTAGGAAGAAAGTGCACAATGCCATTTTGAAAAAGTAGCTTTATACACAAAACTTGTTCTTGAGCCTTGCAAAGGTTTTCTTATGATCATACACGACCTATAACTCAAAAGAAGTTTTTCTCAAGCCTCACAATCACTCAGCCCATGCTTGTACTTCATCTTGGAACTATACTTTCACTTTTCTTCACAATCAAGTAACATAGCAATCAGTCTAGGGCTTATACTTCTGACCCTCTCAAGCACTCAAACCTTCTCATTACTTATGTACAAGTCCTTGGCAACAAAAGACACGCATGCTTAAGCCCTAAAACTCCCAAGAACTCAGAACTGTATCACATACCTCCATTCTTGCATAACCTGACCAAAAGTTTGAAACTCACATCTCCCTCGTGCGTTTTCAAGCCTTTTTGTTCCTAAAGCTTATAAACATCATTTAGAACTCATCCCACACCCTGTTACAAGACTGTAACACCATTAGCACCATCCTCCATTTTCAAAAACAGAGCTTTGCACTTGGACTTCTCCAGCACGATTCAACCATCTCCAGTACAAATTAAGCATTGCATTAGCTTCCTGGGACCTCAGTGGAGCTATTCTGATCATCACAACACCTTGAGGAGTGCTCAAACTCAGAACACGATTTCCAGTTTTGAGGTAAGTTTTCTTAACTTGGAACTCTTTATACAAGCATCCTTAATGTTTAATTTGTGAATGAAAAATGTAGATATCATTGCCTTGAAGCTAGCCATGTCCATAGTTTTCATTTATGTTGCTTGAGCTTAGAGAATTTTAAGATTGAAATTTCTGGAAAAGTTAGGGTTCATATTAGGAACATTAAAATTCATGTTTGTCTTTGATCTATAGTTTTAATGCTTTACATTTCTGAAATCGTGAGGAAATTTACCATAAGATTCATGTTTACACTTTTGCAAATGGATGAGAAATGAGCAAGATGCAGGTGGTCTGGCCAGGCGCGAGGTTGAAGATGAAGTTTGTCTTCAGGAAGCAGTTTCTAATATATATTTATGGTTTGACATAAGTTAACAGATGTATAGTCACCCCAGTGGTAAGGCAGTGCTCTGGTAACCAAGAGGTCAAGGGTTCAACACCCAGCGCGCTGCCTTTTGCATTTTTCCCACATTTTCTCACATTTTTTGAATTTTTGTAGCGCCTGGACCTCCTTTTGTTTGGGCCTTAATTTTTTGCTATGATCTGTGATACGGTGGGAACAACTGACTGTTTTTTGGAATGCTGGTTTGCATTTTGCGTTTGTTTTT
Source organism: Vicia faba (assembly GCA_948472305.1). NCBI lineage: Eukaryota > Viridiplantae > Streptophyta > Magnoliopsida > Fabales > Fabaceae > Vicia > Vicia faba. Next base: position 1,372,986,041 of record OX451737.1, on the reverse strand, counting down.
GCAAAATGTCGCGGTAAGCAAGAGTCGCCACCGACTTTTATTTTATACAACAAGGAAAGGAAAAAAGCACAGAAAAATTCCTTTTCTTGAGATTTTCTAGGTACGGGGGGTAGATTATAAAAAGGGAAGGTATTAGCACCCTTTCTATCCATAGTTATCTACAGGCTCTTAGGTACTTGCTCATCATTTTCAAAATTGTTTTCTTTGTGCTTGTGGGTTTTGAAAAGTTTTTAACTTCGATTTAACTCTTGCTTCTGTCCTCAAGAGTGTAATGAAGTGTTTTTGAAAACTTGGTTTGAAAAGGTGCGTAAGTGTGAAAAGTTTTTGTTTTTTGAAAGAGCAAGTATCTAAGAGCTATCTACCTACTCAAAAAAGGAATCATTCTATGCTAATTTCCTTTAGACTATGCTATCCCACTATTAATGAGTGGATAGCACAGTCGTTGGAGTTTGAGGGTCAATTCGAATGAGGGACATACGGTCACCAAAGCAATGTTAGGACGCCTTAGCGGTAACCCTAAAGTCTTAGATAATTTGTTTGAGGCAACAATATCCGAGGCAACCGTTTCGAGGTGACTATGATCTTTTAGACAAGAGGGCGACCTCTAAAGCGACCTATACTCAATGACCGTGTACGAAGGCAACCAAGTGGGGTGTACCCTAAGAGTGCGCATGTGCGAGTGTGTCATTTTTAGTTATTTTTATCTTTGTACATGTTAAGGGTGATCTAATTTGATTTTAAGATTAAACATTCAGTCTTGTCATGCAAACCCTATTATCAAACATCTAGCAGTTATAATTTGCAGAATAAAAATGCGGAAATTAAATTACAAGGCGTCGGGTATTTACATCGCCAAAAGTAACCCTTGAAAAATAAAATAAAGCGGTAAAAATAATTAAATGTCCTATTTAACTATTATAATCCGTAAGCAGATACATAATTGGATAAAAATAAATAAAGCGCGCGGGAAATTAAATCGAGTGCGAAATTTAGGGTTTTGACCCTTTTGAAAGAAAATTGTTTTTTTGTTGTTTTTATTTAAGAAAAGAAATTAATTCCTAAATTAAATAACTAAATTAAATTAATAAATTAATTAAATGAAAAATAAATTATTTTGGAGTTTTTGATTATTTAAGAAAGAAATTAAAAATAATTAAATTAGTAGTTAAGACCTAATTAAGTCTAATTAATTTTATTTATTTACAAAATAGTTTAAAATTTACTAGAATTAAAAACCTAATTAATTAATTAGTGTTTATTAAAAAAAATGAATTCTAAAATTTTATTGGATAAAAATGTTTTTTTTTAATGATTTTTGATAAAAAGGAAAAATTATGATTGGTTAGTAATTAATTGAAATTAAATAAAACCATAAAATAAAATAAATAAAAGTGTGAAGGAAGAGGATTTGGGCCTGATTTGGGTGGTGTTAGTAGCAATTTCCTTGGCCCATTAGCAGCTGGTCCATTTGACTTTTTGGATCTGGTACACACGCGTTGACTGACACCTTGGTGGACCTCCAGTCACTGGCCATCAGATATGGCCATTGGCCATCTGGCGCTTGGATTGATGAGGGAGCATGATGATCCCTTGGCTTGAACATGCATTAGATCTCTTGAAAATAATTGAGAAAAGGCAAATTGCTGGAGGCAGGGATCGAACCCCTGACCTCCAGCCTGGGAACACTTTAAGACTTGAGTGGCTACCACTGCATCACGTTGCTTTTCTTGTCTATATAATATGCATTAATAATAATATAACAAAACAAAATCAATTGGTCAGAAAAAATAAAAAGGCGCGCAACATTTGAACTGGCCAATGGACGGAGGACACCTCATCGTCCCTGTCCTCTTAAACAATGTAAATTTACCTACGGATTTGTATCCGCAGCTAAACGCGCAACCTTGTTCTAAAATCCCCTCCAGGCCATGAAAACGATTTCTAAGGACATGGTCGTGTTCGTCTCATCCTCCTGGATACAACCATGTCCATCATGCGTCTCAATTTTACCTAAAACAAAAACTCCCAAAAATTCCAAGCAAACCCTAACTATGGTGGATTGTAATACAGATCAGATAAATGAAATTAAATGATGCCAAAAGCCTGCAAATGTTCTTGTGATCACAAATATACAATTATTTCACTCAATGGATGCCAGAATCATGTGAATCGAAAACAAGAACATGACGGTTTTACGAAGGACTTACAGTGCGTATAAGGGTCTGAGAATTCCTGGTTTTGATTGGGATAGCTTGTGTGCGTTGCCAGGAATCGATTGATATACGTCTCAGCTCTTGAAAATGCCTCTAGCTTTGATTTTGATCTCCAACTTTTTTGTGATTTTTTGCAAAGTGGTTCTTCCTCTACAAGTGATTGCCAACCCTTATTTTCGTGCCTTCTGCTTGCTTATGTATTACTCAGTGCATTAGGGTAATAATTGTTGTTCAAATCTTCCCACAATGATGATTGCATATTTGATTTGATTCTTCCATAAAAGCTTTCCAAACTTGGCCTAAATCATATCTTTTTGCACATGATTCACTTGATACGAATTTGATTGCAAGGATAGCTGTATTTGGAGTCTGAAATAGCCAAAAAATCATCTGTTATCAATACTTTAGATTTTATATGATTTTATTTGATTTAAAATGAATTAATTCAAATAAAAATCAAATTAAATAATAAAAATGTGATATGGACACATGGCTAAAGCTAGAGCACGTGGGCTATAGGGCAAACTCAAATCAAGTGAAAAACAATGGGCCCATTTGGCAAAATTTGAAGTTTTGGGGACAGTTGACTTTTGGCAATTTTGCAAAAAAGTCCAACTTCAACAATGCATAACTTCTTCAATTTTGAACTTTTGGAGGTGTTCTTGGACTTTCTAGAAAGCTTGATATATCCTATAATCAACCCTTTTTGTCTCATCTCATTTTGACATACCATGCTCAAGTTATAAGCTTTGACAAAAAAGGTGTTTTTGTTGACTTTTCAAAATGACCTATAATGTCCAAATTCATAACTTCTTGTAAGTGCATTTTTTGAACTTGGGGTATGAAGATGGATTGTAGGGAATTGCATCCTCTTCAAAATTAGCTTTGGATGGGTAATTTCTCATAGAGTATGAGAAAGTTATGCTTGGTCAAAGTTGAGTTGACTTTTCCTAAAAAACTCTAATTTAGCAACTTTTGAATCTTGATGAATTTTGAGCAATCCTTAAGGAATCATGATCAAACCTTGATCAAATGATTAAATATACTTCAAAATGATAATTTTGACAAAAAATCTTGAAGTTTGACTGTATGTAGGTCACAGTTGACTTTTGCCCTAGCATAGTCGATTTTTGGACCTTTGAGCAATTGATTGAGCAAACTTCCTCTGCAAGGCTTGAAATTTGACATGGATGATCTTGAGAAAATATTAGGACATTGGTGATCACTTGAGGTCATTTGGACTCAAATATCTTGATGCAACACAAAACCCTAATTTGGGGTAGACTGCCTTAGGAGAGAGCTTGTCTGACCAATTCTTGAGCAACCTTGAACAACTTGGAGATTTTTCTTGCAATGTTTTGAGAAATATGGGAGGGAAAATTTTGGGGTACAATAGCTTCCCCTGTTCAATCTTCTTAAACCTGAGGATGTAGATTGACTTTCATGCCTTTCGTGATCCGAAGGTGGAAGATGATTGAACACTAGAGTGCCCAGAAATTTGCACTCGCATGAAGTGGTAGTTGCTTCGTGATGTTGGGAATGGGCTTACAGATGCCATTTGGAGGAGTTCCAATCGCATAAGGGATTCCTTAGCGAGAGCTTGCATACCTGCTGTTGAGGAAGACTCCGCTGGGGAAGTCTGATCTTTGTTGAGATTTAGGAACTTGCCCGTACTTCAACTGAGAGAACATCTCTGTTGAGTTTTAAGAACTTGTCCGTAATTAAACTGGGGGGAAACATCTTCATCGATATTTAAGAACTCGCCCGTAATTCAGCTGAGAAAAACTTCTCTGCTGAGATTTAGGAACTCGTCTGTAATTCAACGGAGGAACTTCGTCGAGATTTAGAACCTTGTCTGTACTTCAACTGAGGATAATTCTGTTGAGATTTAAGAACTTGTCAGTAATTCGACTGTAGGGAAACATCTTCATCAAGATTTAAGAACTCGCCCGTAATTCAACTGAGAAAACTCTGCTGAGATTTAGGAACTCGTCTGTAATTCGACGGAGGAATTTTGTTGAGATTTAGGACCTTGTCTGTACTTCAACGTCTCTGTTGAGTTTTAAGAACTGGTCAGTAATTCGACTTGTAAGAGCTTCATAGCTTTGAATTTTATGAGATTTTGACCGCATCCTTCCTGAAATGTAAAGATTAGTCGTATGTAATGCATGATATGCATCAAGCAATGATGTTCTCAAAATAAATGATATTGTGTTGTACAATGTGTATATGCATGTGTCATGATGTATGTAATGTAATGTTTTTAGCTGAGGAAAATAAATCCCGGATAGCTGCTGGAGAAAAGAGTTGAATTCTTCGTTTCCGCTGGAGATAGCGAATGAAGATATTTGTGAGAATAAACCTGCAGGAGAGGATAACTCCGCTGGGGAATAAACTGATGAGGAGATTAATCTGTGGGGTAGAGATGTTTTGCTGAGGATTCCACCAATAAATTCCGCTGGGGATGAATTACCGTTGCTGGTGATACTGAATCCTGTTGGGGATTGAATTCCTGTTTGTGAAAGGAATGAAATCCGCTGGGGAATGATCTTCAGTTGCGACTTCACTGGGGATAACCTTTTAGGCTCTAATGGGGATAATCCTTTGAGCTTTGCTGGGGACAATCTTCCAAAGTCTACTGGGGATGATTCTCCAAACTCCACTGGGGAAGCTTTTTCAGACTACACTGAGGAGAATTTTCAAACTCCACTGGGGATATCTTGTACTCTGTCGAGGAATATTCTTATACTCCACTGGGGAATATTAAGATCTTTCAGTGCTGATGGTAAATAAGCTCTGCTTGGGGAGAATATTACCGATTACAGTTGTAAGTCTCGGCTGGGGAGAGCTATCATTACTGTCTTTTCTTACTCTGCAGGGAGTGATTCGCACCTTGGCTAAATTATTCAGCTGAATCTACCTTTGTACCTGGTGGACAGAGCAACTGTAAAGCTTGGACAAATCTTATTGCCCCTGTTTCTGATACTACAAGTAATCGTCTTTTGTTTCGCGTGTACATATTCGTGAGCAGCAATTAATGTCAAATGCATATATCAAAAATGAACATTGGACGTTCTTTGCAAAACAAAACAGATAAAGGAAAAACAGTTTGAAATTTCTCTGAAAATGAATTGTTTTGATTTTGAAGTTTGGCCTGTAAATAGGCGTTTTTTGTACAAGAGGATGACGTCCTAGTAAGAGAACGCCGCTGAATAATAAAATTTACATAATTTGTGAAAAATTAAACAAAACAGCTATGTGAATAATCCCACTAGGTTCCAACTCTGCTATTGCCTTTATGTCCTTGAGCATCTCATCACTTTGCTATTTGGATGAAGGTAGATCAAATTGATTAGTGCCGTCCGAGCTTGATAGTCGATACCGAAGTCTGGTTGTAAGGTGACCCAATGAGACATAGTGTTACGCTTTGATCCCTAATTTTTTCCTGGACCTCCCTTTCGGGTTTTCAGTCCACCGGGATACCCTTTTTTACCCAAGCCGCCTTTTCAGGTTTTCGAATTGCCGGGTGTACAGTTTTTTTCATTTTCATCCCTTACTTTTTGCCCGAACCCTTTTGGTTCATCGGGAATCCCTTATTTTTGCCTAGGCCAGTCAACCTAGCGGGTCTTTGTTTATGCGTAGTATCTTTTCACTATGTCTGCATTGACGGGGTGAGGAAGGTCGTCACCATCCATGGCGGTTAGAATCATGGCTCCTCCTGAGAAAATGTTCTTACCCACAAATGGCCCTTCATAAGTAGGGGTCCATTTGCCCCTGGGATCACCTTGAGGTAAGATAATGCGCTTGATTACTAGATCCCTAACTTGATACTCTTGTCGTCTAACTTTCTTGTTAAATTCCTTGGTCATCCGCTTTTGATACGTCTGACCATGAAAAATAGCAGTAAGCCTCTTTTCGTCGATTAAGTTCAGCTGATCAAGCCGGGTCTAAATCCAGTCATCTTCGCTCAAACCTGCATCCTTCATAATCCGAAGAGAAGGTATCTGAACTTCTATGGGCAAGACTGCCTCCATGCCATATACCAAGGAATATGGTGTTGCCCCTGTTGACGTCCGCGCTGAGGTACGGTACCCATGAAGAGCAAATAGTAACATATCGTGCCAGTCTTTGTATGTCACCGTCATTTTCTGCATAATCTTCTTAATGTTCTTATTAGCCGCTTCTACAACCCCATTCATCTTCGGCCGATAGGGAGAAGAGTTGTGATGCTGTATCTTGAACTGCTTGCAGAGCTCAGTGATCATCTTATTATTGATATTTGTACCATCATCTGTAATAATCCTTTCTGGTACACCATGTCGACAGATCAGGTTGTGCCGAATGAACCGCGCCACGACGTTCTTGGTTATTGTAGCAACGGAAGTTGCTTCAACCCAATTCGTAAAGTAATCAATTGCTACCAGGATGAAACGATGCCCGTTGGATGCCGTAGGTCTGATCTCGTCGATCATATCAATGCCCCACATTATAAAAGGCCAAGGAGCTGTCAAGATGTTCAGAGGTACTGGAGGTACGTGCACCTTATCAGCATAGACTTGGCACTTGTGACAGGTCCGACAATGCTGATAACAGTCGGCTTCCATGGTGGACCAAAAATATCCTGCCCGAAGGATTTTCTTTGCCATGGTGTGTCCACTGGAATGAGTTACGAAAGTACCTTCATGTAATTCTGCCATGATCCTTTCTGCTTCATTCTTATCCACACAACGCAGTAAGGTCGAATCATGGTTACGCTTGTAAAGGATGCCATTGCTGATGAAGAACTTCGACGCGAACCTCCTCAGAAACTTCTTACCATTAACAGATGCACCCTCGGGGTATTCCTGAGCCTTAAGATACCTCTTCACCTCATGAAACCAGGGTTTATCTGCTACCTCTCCAGTCTCAATGTCACAACAATGTGCGGGTTCGTCCAACCTTTCAGTGATAGTCCGGGGAGCTTCGTTGTCCCAATTGACTTTGAACATAGAAGACATCGTAGCTAGCGCGTCCGCCAACTGATTCTCCTCTCTAGGGAAGTGTTCAAAGGTTATCTCTTCGAAGTGGGGAAGTAATGTCAATACATACTCCTTGTAAGGAATAAGATTTGGTTGTTTCGTATCCCACTCACCTTTGATCTGCCTGAACACGAGAGTGGAATTTCCGAAAACACTCAAAACCTTAATCCTTAGGTCAATTGCTGCTCGAAGACCCATGATGCACGCTTCATACTCCGCCATATTGTTGGTACAGTTGAAACATAGTCGGGCGGTAAACGGAGTATGAGAGCCTTTAGGAGATATGATCACGGCGCCAATGCCATTACCTAAAGCGTTCGAAGCTCCATCAAAGTACATAGACCATCGGGATCCCTCCTCAGGTCCTTCATCCGGTCCAGGTTCTTCACAATCAGTCACTATCATGATACTGTCATCTGGAAACTCAAAGTTCATAGACTGATAGTCATCCACTGCCTGGTGTGCCAAATGATCCGCCAACACACTTCCCTTGATTGCCTTTTGAGTCGTGTACTTGATGTCATACTCAGTCAAGATCAACTGCCATCTTTCTATTCTTCCGGACAATGCAAGCTTCTCAAAGATATACTTGATTGGATCCATCTTTGATATCAATAGAGTAGTGTGAGTCAGCATATACTGTTTCAGCCGGCGAACAGCCCATGCCAAAGTGCAACAAGTTTTCTCAAGCAACGAGTATCGGGTCTTGCAGTCCATAAAATTTTTGCTAAGGTAATAAATAGCATGCACTTTTCGGCCAGACTCGTCATGCCGCCCCAGCACACACCCCATTGAATTGTCGAGTACTGTCAAGTATAAGATCAGGGGTCTCCCTTCAACTGGAGGCATCAGAATGGGTGGCTCTTGGAGATATTCTTTGATCCTTTCGAAAGCGGTCTGACATTCATCGTTCCATCTTACCACTTGATCTTTCTTCAGTAACTTGAAGATTGGCTCACAAGTAGCAGTCAGGTGTGAGATGAACCGGGCAATATAGTGAAAATGTCCCAGAAAGCCTCTGACTTCTTTTTCTGTTCTGGGAGCTGGCATTTCCTGTATAGCCTTCACCTTTGCAGGATCCAACTGAATACCTTCGTCACTTACGACGAAACCCAGCAGCTTACCAGATCTCACCCCGAAGGTGCACTTGTTCGGGTTTAACCTCAGCTTGTACAACTTCAACCTGTCAAATAGCTTCTAAAGATGGTCCAGATGTTCTTCCTCAGTCTGGGATCTTGCAATCATGTCATCGACGTATACCTCAATCTCATGATGGATCATGTCATGGAACAAAGCGACCATGGCACGCTGATATGTTGCCCCAACATTCTTCAATCCGAAGGGCATGACCTTGTAGCAAAAGGTACCCCATTGAGTAACAAAGGTTGTCTTCTCCATATCCTCGGGAGCCATCTTAATCTGATTATAACCGGAGAAACCATCCATGAAGTAGAAGACCTTATGCTGCGCGATGTTGTCAACCAGAACTTCAATATGAGGCAGAGGGAAATCATCCTTGGGGCTTGCCCTGTTCAGATCCCTATAATCAACACACATTCGAACTTTACCATCCTTCTTCGGCACAGGAACCACGTTGGCCACCCACTGCGGGTAAGAAGTAACTACTAGAAAACCGGCGTCAAACTATTTCATCACTTTAGCCTTGATTTTCTCAGACATCTCTGAGTGCATTCAGTGGACTTTCTATTTCACTGGAGGACAGTCTTCCTTGGTAGGTAATCGGTGAACCACAATATTGGTATCCAACCCAGGCATATCTTCATAAGACCAGGCAAAGATCTCAACATAGTCATGTAGCATCTGAATCAACCGTTGTTTAACACTAGCTTCCAGATTAGCACCGATCTTGACCTCTTTCTTGTCTACCTCTGTACCCAGATTCACTATTTCCACTGGCTCTTCATGCGGCTATATGGCCCTCTCTTCCTGAAGTAACAATCTTGCAAGTTCACCAGGCACTTCACAATCATCTTCACCTTCGTCTTCGGCTAAGTTGATTGGACTTTCGAAGTCATAACCGACAGTAGCAGAGTCGTTATCAGTGGGATCCAGAGTGGATTCAGACCTGTATATGTGAGTGTGTGTAAAATAGCTGTCTTGCAATATAAAAAGAAAAACAAGGAGCGCAAAATTTGAAATGCAAGAAAACGTCCAATGCTTTTATTAATGATATACGAAAATGACACACATAAAGCCCTCACAAATAAAGCCACGGTGCCCCAGGTAAGACACCGAGCCGTAAAGTTTAAAACATTATCTGTTACAAATACAAAACAAAAGTCTCATTACTGGGTAACAAAAGAAATTGGGATGAAGTCCTTTGTTGTCCAGTTGCTTAGTCCACCATCAGTAGTAGGATAGATCCAACTGTCGAACTCGGATTCTTCAACATCGTCTTCAATGGCATTTACTCCTGAATTGCTGATAAATAGGGGAGGTCTTCCGATTCGTGCACTCCGAACAGCCCTTTGAGCTTCTGCAGTGAAACCCCAACCAAACTTGTTAGTCTTATGTGCAAAATCAGGGAGTTGGCCCCAATTTGCACACCCACCTTTCTCAACAACATCCCGGGCACCCTTTAGGGAAGCCATCTTCATTGGAGGATCTTCAACAACAGTTTCAGCTGATGCCAGTGTCTGGGGAACCTCTTCAAAATGTTGAAACGGGGTCTCGATGAACTCCCCATCCATCTCTACATACCGAAAAGAGTTGAGGTGGCTCACCATGTACTCCTCTTCTCCTTGCACTGTCACAATTTTCCCCTTTACTGGGTATTTTAGCATCTGGTGGAGCGTAGAAGTGACTGCCCCAACTTTGTGGATCCATGGGCGACCCAACAAACAAGAATAAGACAGCCGGATTTCCATCACATGGAATGTAGACGCAAAAATCTGAGAACCAACCTTCATTGGAATATCCACTTCTCCATGTACCATTCTCTTAGACTCGTCAAAGGCCCTAACAACAATGTTACTTGGCTTCAACTCTAAATCTTCACAGTCCAACCGGTCTAGAGATTTCTTGGGTAAAACGTTCAACGAGGATCAGTATCCACCAATACACGAGCTAGAGTAGTGCCCCTGCATTCAATGGAGACATGCAGTGCATCATTGTGATTCCTCCCCTTGGCAGTCAAGTCAGTGTCAGAGAAACCCAACCCATTATCCACTGTCAGACTAGCCACACAATCTTTAAACTGATCAGCTGACGTCTCCTGCGGCACATGTGTAGTTTTCAGGAAAGCAATCAGAGCCTTGGCATGGGCTTCTGAGCATAGAAACAGAGACAACATAGAGATTTTGGACAGGGTTTGCCACAGCTGTTCGACTACATTGTAGTCGCTCTTTTTGATGATTTTCAAAATTTCTTCCATCTCTTGTCTAAAGGCTTCAACAGTAATCCTCTTCGGTGCCTCCGTTTGGGCAGGCTCATCAGTGGTCCCTTTGCCCCGAGTATCAAATGACTCGGCAACAGGGGTAAGAATTGGAACTTGAACAGGGATAGTAGCAGGTGTACTGGCAGGTGTAATAATAATAGGCTTCCGAACAACTGGTGGAGAGATCTCAGGGGAGAAAAGTCTTCCGCTGCGGGTGACTTTGGCACGTCCGACAATATTGTTGATGTCAGTATCAACCTCTTCAGCATTCAAGTCTTACTTAACTCCGTGATAATATACGTCAGCCCCGTAGTTCCATGGGACAACTTTATCTGACGTATAGGGGATAGGCCCAGGAACAGTAATGATCAAAGGAGCGATTCTCGGAACAGATGTAACTCTAACAGGCTTTCTCGAGGAAGCCTTGGAAGAATTGTTGAAAATGGTGATTATAGCAACTTCTTCAGCAGGAAACAAAGGAACAACAATCTTTTCAAACATAATTTCTTTATTATCCATCAGGCGTTGGACACCTGACTTCAAAAGATGGCAACCAGTAGGTAAGACGACACAGAGATGGAAACCTTCGCCACAGCCCAGAAATAAACCGGCTAACAGAAGGTTCTTCTTCACAGTCATCAATGGAGTAACAATGTCTTTCACCGAAACCACAAACTAGTCTTCATCTACAGCATTCACTCCATGCTTGGGCATATGAGCAGTCACAACATTAGGCCTTTCAGGTGCTTCGAACTCAATCTCCTTAGCATCAATCAAGTCTTGTACCTTATTCTTCAGGACCAACAATCATTCGTATCATGCCCCGGGCTATTAGAATGAAAAGCACAGCGGGCGTTTAGATTGTACATCGATGATGTTGTATTGGGATTCTTCGGGGCCTCCTTCGGAATCACCAAGTTGGTTTTTAACAACTGCAGCAGAATCTGAGGCAAAGTCATGTTGAGATGAGTGAATTGTCTTCGCGGCCTCTCGGCCCTTAGCTGATTATTGCGCTGAGGAGCGACAGTAGGTCTTGATATAACAACCGCATTAACAGCTTGGCGGCGTTCAGGTCTATTATGGCTTTTTGCACTGTAAACAGCACTCGACTCCTTCTTAAAGGGCTTCTTCTCGGTGCCTGATGAAGCACCCTTCTGTATCTTACCGCTCTTGATACCAGCCTCAATTCTTTCCCCGGTCATAATCAGCTCCGTAAACCCGGACGATGAACTTCCAATCAGATGGTTGAAATACGGACCATACAAGGTCCTCAGAAACATATATACTAACTCCCTGTCAGCCAGCGAGGGTTGTACTCTTCCAGCAAGGTCCCTCCATTTCTGAGCGTAGTCTATGAAACCTTCGCTCGCATCCATAGACATCCTCTGAAGTTGGGTACGTGTGGGAGCGTGGTCGGCATTATATTGGTACTGCTTGTAGAAAGCAGCAGCCAAGTCCTCCCAATTACAGACACTAGCTCCTTCCAGCTGGTAAAACCATTCAAGCTGAGTCCCTGAAAGACTGTCTTGAAAGAAGTGGATCCAGAGGTTCTTATCAGTAGTGTATGGCTGAATTTTTCTAACATACAAACAGAGGTGCAGCTTTGGGCAAGAAACCCCGTCGTATTTAGCAAAGATTGGTGCTTTAAACTTGTGGGGAATCACCACCCCAGATGACAAACCCAAATCTCTGAAGTCCAACCCAGGTACCTTTTGGACCTCCATTGCGCTTAACCGGTCTTCAAGCTGTTTATATCTATCCTCAACAGGAGGATACTGGTCTTCGTCAAAGTTAGTCTCGTGATCAGATACCACAGGGCTAGGAACCCTCCTTTCTAATTTGGTTTTCTCCCCCTCCAGATGAGTGGGATAGATTGACTTCATCTCGCAGCCTGTTTCCAAACCTGTGACCCATGTTCAGGAGGATTGTCTTCTTCTTCTTATTCTTATCCTTCAAGATAAGAGTCTTCAGATCTTGCTGACCCTTAGCCAAATTCATGAATATTTCCTGAAATTGAGCGTTTTGAGCTTGTAGAGCCTTGATAGCTTGATCAGTTGATGTTTCAGCAGACATGATGTGCTGAAATAAACAGCGAAGAAGATGAGAAAACTTGTAAGGGTACCTGTGATGAGGTGCATGGGAATGATATGTGTATGATATGATTTCAAAGACGTCGAGAGATTCAAATTCGTAAACCAAAATGAAACACACTTTTATTAGATAAACTTGAAACAATGTTTGATAAATGCCTTTAAGGCGTTACAAGAAAGAAAAACTTAAAAGTAAATCAAAGCTAGAAATAATCAAAAGACATTAGCGCTCCTATGGTCGTTTGCCTTTGGTGCTGACATAGTCATTGAGGATCTGCTCATTCTCCAATTGCCTTGTCAACTTTAGGATCTTCTGCTCTTGTTCGTGATACTTTTCTCTGTAAGTATCCCGCTCTTCTCTTAGTTGCACCCAAGACCTTTTTAATGCCCCAATGTCAGTAGGCATGTACGGGTGGAGGATGGTAGGTGGAACCCCTTCTTCATCAGCAACCTCAACAATCACAGGCAAGACAGCTTCGTACGACATTCCCAGCTTTTGGGCACGGATTCGAACCCATCAAAGATATGGCTCCATTGGAAGAGAAGTCTTCACACCTAGCTCGTGCGAATCAGACCTGTGTACCCTATCCCAAGATCGTATGAATCGGCGGCGATGCTCGTCACTATCCCCTTGGAAGTCAAATACAATGCTTGGCATAAGTAACTCATGAGGTCCTTCCCTCCTAGCTCGCCCAAACTGACGTAAGGCCAAACACGAATTATAAGTGATCCCTCCATTGATTCCTAGCAGTGGAACATTGGGGTATTCCCCACAACGATCAATAATAGCTACGTATTCCATGTCCTTATTAGTCCAAATGATGTCCATGTGAGAAAGAGACATAATCCTGTGGGCCCAACCCATGCCTTCCTTGTTCTTCAAAACTGATTTGGGGAGGTAAGAAATAAACCACCTCACCAGCAATGGTGCACAACACATAAGGGTTCCCCGTTTCCAAGCAGTGCGGGCATAAAGAGAGTGCAAAATGTCACCCAAGAGAGTGGGTACCAGATTAAGGGAAATGAAGATCTTCACCGCATTCACATCAACAAAGGAATATGAATTAGGAAACAACACCAAACCGTATATGAGAAGAGCCAAAATGTCTTCAAATGCCTGGAAGTCTAGACTGTCCCAAAACTGATTAGCCCGATCAACCAAGATTTTAGCCAAGAAGCCATTTGTCCCACTTCTAGTCTCCCAGTTTGACATTACCCCAGCCTTTGTCAGATGGAGGGCTGAAGCAATCTCTTCTGGCCTAAGAACTTTCTCCCAACCTGTAAATGAGGTCTGCTCTAGAATGGAGATACCAAGTAGATCAGAGAACTCTTCCAAGGTAGGGAGCAACTGGTAGTCCGGGAAAGTAAAGCAGTGGTACAGGGGATCAAAGAACTGGACTAAGACACTCATCATCTGTTCATCCATATTGGAGGTGACCAAACCCATGAGGTGACCATGTCTTCTGATAAAGGAGGAAGTATCTGGAACCTTTGCAACCAATTCCTTAAGCTGAGTGGGAATCTAGACAAAGTTGATTCAAATAGTGTTTCTACGCATAGGTTCCATGGCCTACAAAATAGAACAAAGATGAACCCCCTCTATCTTTGAAATAGGTTAGTCCAATGCAATATGCATGCAATGTCATGATGCATGATGTCATGATAGAAACACATCACAAACATTCACAGATAGCAAACATGGTAAGGGCAAACAAGTCATACAGATAACCCTTAGATTTCAGGCTGGCAAGGAGTTTAGGTATTACCCTCTTTTAGTTTAGTTGGTTCAAACTTGTCCTAATATAGTAATCGGGTTCTAGAGGATCTCAATACCACTGACTACCCTCGATCGGTCATAATTCCAGTTTGGCAACCTTTTCTTGTGGCCGGAATCATCGCGAGAGTTTAGTCTCAATGAGTGTAGCATACTGCTACTGTTCTATGGCCAAGTTGGTCAATTATAGGTGCTAAGGTTAGTTGGTGCTTAATGACCCCTTAGAAGACCCATATTCTCCTCGTTGTGCCACAAGGGATATCAGTACAAACTAAAGTGCCACACCAATGTAGCTACTGCTTCAACCGTATCGGTCTATGCCGTACAATTCCCTCACAGTTTATTGCTACTTACCTAAAGGGTATCCCCCAGATCCAGGTTAGGATCTATAGTAACTCCGATTCAAGCCCACAAAGATAAAGCATACAGATCAAACAATTGAAAACATTATGAACTATTCCTAAGGTACACCCCACTTATAATGATCCCCAATAGAGTCGCCAGTTCTGTGATACGGTGGGAACAACTGACTGTTTTTTGGAATGCTGGTTTGTGTTTTGCGTTTGTTTTTGCAAAATGTCGCGGTAAGCAAGAGTCGCCACCTACTTTTATTTTATCCAACAAGGAAAGGAAAAAAGCACAGAAAAATTCCTTTTTTCGAGATTTTCTAGGTACGGGGGGTAGATTATAGAAAGGGAAGGTATTAGCACCCTTTCTATCCGTAGTTATCTACGGGCTTTTAGGTACTTGCTCATCATTTTCAAAATTGTTTTCTTTGTGCTTGTGGGTTTTGAAAAGTTTTTAACTTCGATTTAACTCTTGCTTGTGTCCTCAAGAGTGTAATGAAGTGTTTTTGAAAACTTTGTTTGAAAAGGAGTGTAAGTGTGAAAAGTTTTTGTTTTTTGAAAGAGCAAGTATCTAAGAGCTATCTACCTACTCGAAAAAGGAATCGTTCTATGCTAATTTCCTTTAGACTATGCTATCCCACTATTAATGAGTGGATATTACCGTCGTTGGAGTTTGAGGGTCAATTCGAATGAGGGACATACGGTCACCAAAGTAATGTTAGGACGCCTTAGCGGTAACCCTAAAGTCTTAGATCATTTGTTTGAGGCAACAATATCCGAGGCAACCGTTTCGAGGAGACTATGATCTTTTAGACAAGAGGGTGACCTCTAAAGCTACCTATACTCAATGACCGTGTACGAAGGCAACCAAGTGGGGTGTACCCTAATAGTGCGCATGTGCGAGTGTGTCATTTTCAGTTATTTTTATCTTTCTACATGTTAAGGGTGATCTAATTTGATTTTAAGATTAAACATTCAGTCTTGTCATGCAAACCCTATTATCAAACATCTAGCAGTTATAATTTGCGGAATAAAAATGCGAAAATTAAATTACAAGGCGTCGGGTATTTACATCGCCAAAAGCAACCCTTGAAAAATAAAATAAAGCGGTAAAAATAATTAAATGTCCTATTTAACTATTACATTCTGTAAGCAGATACATAATTGGATAAAAATAAATAAAGCGCACGGGAAATTAAATCGAGTGCAAAATTTAGGGTTTTGACCCTTTTGAAAGAAAATTGTTTTTTTGTTGTTTTTATTTAAGAAAAGAAATTAATTCCTAAATTAAATAAATAAATTAAATTAATAAATTAATTAAATGAAAAAAATTATTTTGGAGTTTTTGATTATTTAAGAAAGAAATTAAAAATAATTAAATTAGTAGTTAAGACCTAATTAAGTCTAATTAATTTTATTTATTTACAAAATAGTTTAAAATTTACTAGAATTAAAAACCTAATTAATTAATTAGTGTTTATTAAAAAAAATGAATTCTAAAATTTTATTGGATAAAAAATATTTTTTTTGATGATTTTTGATAAAAAGGAAAAATTATGATTGGTTAGTAATTAATTGAAATAAAATAAAACCATAAAATAAAATAAATAAAAGTGTGAAGGAAGAGGATTTGGGCTTGATTTGGGTGGTGTTAGTAGCAATTTCCTTGGCCCATTAGCAGCTGGTCCATTTGACTTTTTGGATCTGGTACACACGCGTTGACTGGCACCTTAGTGGACCTCCAGTCACTGGCCATCAGATCTGGCCATTGGCCATCTGGCGCTTGGATTGATGAGGGAGCATGGTGATCCCTTGGCTTGAACATGCATTAGATCTCCTGAAAATAATTGAGAAAAGGCAAATTGCTGGAGGCAGGGATCGAACCCCTGACCTCCAGCCTGGGAACGCTTTAAGACTTGAGTGGCTACCACTGTATCACGTTGCTTTTCTTGTCAATATAATATGCATTAATAATAATATAACAAAACAAAATCAATTGGTCAGAAAAAATAAAATGGCGCGCAACATTTGAACTGGCCAATGGACGGAGGACACCTCATCGTCCCTGTCCTCTTAAACACTGTAAATTTACCTGCGGATTTGTATCCGCAGCTAAAAGCGCAGCCTTGTTCTAAAATCCCCTCCAGGCCATGAAAACGATTTCTAAGGACATGGTCGTGTTCGTCTCATCATCCTGGATACAACCATGTCCATTATGTGTCTCAATTTTACCTGAAACAAAAACTCCCAAAAATTCCAAGCAAACCCTAACTATGGTGGATTGCAATACAGATCAGATAAATGAAATTAAATGATGCCAAAAGCCTGCAAATGTTCTTGTGATCACAAATATACAATTATGTATCTCAATGGATGCCAGAATCATACGAATCGAAAACAAGAACATGACGGTTTTACAAAGGACTTACAGTGCACATAAGGGCCTGAGAATGCCTGGTTTTGATTGGGATAGCTTGTGTGCGTTGCCAGGAATCGATTGAGATACGTCTCAGCTCTTGAAAATGCCTCTGGCTTTGATTTCGATCTCCAACTTTTTTGTGATTTTTTGCAAAGTGGTTCTGCCTCTATAAGTAATTGCCAACCCTTATTTTCGTGCCTTCTGCTTGCTTATGTATTACTCAGTGCATTAGGGTAACAATTGTTGTTCAAATCTTCCCACAATGATGATTGCATATTTGATTTGATTCTTCCATAAAAGCTTTCCAAACTTGGCCTAAATCATATCTTTTTGCACATGATTCACTTGATACGAATTTGATTGCAAGGATAGCTGTATTTGGAGCCTGAAATAGCCAAAAAATCATGTGTTATCAATACTTTAGATTTTATATGATTTTATTTGATTTAAAATGAATTAATTCAAATGAAAATCAAATTAAATAATAAAAATGTGATATGGACACATGGCTAAAGCTAGAGCACGTGGGCTATAGGGAAAACTCAAATTAAGTGAAAAAGAATGGGCCCATTTGACAAAATTTGAAGTTTTGGGGATAGTTGACTTTTGGCAATTTTACAAAAAAGTTCAACTTCAACAATGCATAACTTCTTCAATTTTGAACTTTTAGAGGTGTTCTTGGACTTTATAGAAAGCTTGAGATGTCCTATAATCAACCCTTTTGGTCTCATCTCATTTTTACATTCCATGCTCAAGTTATAATCTTTGACAAAAAAGGTGTTTTTGTTGACTTTTCAAAATGACCTATAATGTCCAAATTCATAACTTCTTGTGAGTGCCTTTTTTGAACTTGGGGTATGAATATGGACTGTAGGGAATTGCATCCTCTTCAAAATGAGCTTTAGATGGGTCATTGATCATAATGTATGAGAAAGTTATGCTTGGTCAAAATTGAGTTGACTTTTCCTACAAAATCCTAATTTAGCAACTTTTGAATCTTGATGAATTTTGAGCAGTCCTTGAGGAATCATGATCAACCCTTGATAAAATGATGAAATATACTCCAAAATGAGAATGTTGAAAAAAAATCTTGAAGTTTGACTATGTGTAGGTCACAATTGACTTTTGCCCTAGCACAGTCAATTTTTGGACCTTTGAGCAATTGGCTGAGCAAACTTCCTCTGCAAGGCATGGAATTTGACATGGATGATCTTGAGAACATATTAGGACATTGGTGAGCACTTGAGGTCATTTGGACTCAAAGATCTTGATGCAACACAAAACCCTAATTTGGGGTAGACTGCCTTAGGAGAGAGCTTGTCTGACCAATTCTTGAGCAACCTTGAACAACTTGGAGATTTTTCTTGTAATGTTTTGAGAAATATGGGAGGGTAAATTTTGGGGTACAATATGATCTAACCCCCCTGCTTTGCTGTTCTTACATCCTGGCCCATTTTTTTATATTTTTTTTTATTTTCATTATTATTATTATTAGTATTATTATTAATATTAATTTTTATTGTTAGTAATAAAAACCCAAAAAATATTTTTATTTATTATTTTCATATTTTATATTTTATTTTTCTTCACAAAAGCAAAAGAACAAAAACATTTCTTTTACATTTTCTTTAATAATTAACTTTACTTTTTTTTACTTAGATAATTTAATTTTAATTATTATTATATTATATTATTTATTTTTCTTATAAATTAAAATCAATTTAGAATTTAGAATTTTTATTTAATTAGTTTTATTTATTTACTAATTTAATTAAATTCACAAAAACCCTAAAAAACTTGTTTTTTTTAAATTAATTTAGTTTACTAACTTAATCTTAATTTTCTTATTTTTAGTTAATTATTTTATTTTAATTAATTAGGTCAAAAAACGTTTTCTTGAAAAAAAACAAACAAAAATCATATTTCTTTTTACATTTACATTCTTGTATTTTATTTGTTCATTTTGTAACATTTATTCAAATTCAATATGGTTGTAATAATTATTTAGATTTAATTTCTTGCAATATTCCCCATTTGTAATTTGTATACCCTCTCCCCTAAATGATGTAATAGCTTAGTATTTTTATTTTCCGCAATTTAAATGCTTTATATACAAATGCTAGTAATTAGGGTTTGTATGGAAAGATTAAAATCAATGCTTAGCAAACCCTAATCAAAGACAAATCAATCATGAAAATCAATACACTTGCACATAAACACCCCTAGGGTAAATCCACTTGGTTGCCTTACAAAAATGACCATATTATGCATGTGAGGTATCTTAGAAAAAACAAGCAAAATACAAGATCATAGTCCCTCGATGACGCTATCTATGTTGCCTTTCAAAATGATCTTAGTTCCTAAAGAAAAAAAAGCTAAAATATCTTGCAACATTGCTAATCATGGTTATACGATGACCCACGCCCGCCCCTTTTACATCCAAAGATAGGGTTACTTACCAAATCAATGGTAAGATAACAACGTCAAAGGAAAAAGGAAATGAACATGAAAGACTTTTGAGTAGGTAGCATGTTCCTAGTTACTTGTTCAAATTCAAAACTAAAACATCCTTGCTATTTTCAAAACAAACACCAACACTTTCAAAATATCTTTCAAAACTTGAAAACATTTTCAAAAGATCAAACACTTTGTATACATTCTTACGAAGGAGAATCATTACAAAGCTTGCCTAAACGATGGCACCTTTTCAAAATACTTTCAAAAAACCACACAAAGTACATTTTCAAACAAAAGCAAGTGATCTAGCAAGTAACTAAGAGCCCATGGAAAACCATGGATAAAAAGGATGCTAATACCTTCCCTTTTTATAATCTACCCCCCGAGCTTAAGAAAACAATCTCAAAGGTCTTTCCTGTGCTTTTTCACCTTTCCTTTTGGATAAAAGAAAAGTCAGTGGCGACTCTTTCTAAACCGCAACATTTGTAATCAAACGCAAAACAACAAAGTCAGTTCTCCCACCGTATCACAGTAGTCCAAGAATCAATTCCCTAAAACTCCCCAACATTTGTCAAGGATTTATTTTCCAAGATAAAAATACATTCCAATAAGATTTTGTATTTCATGCATCATATTACATACATGACAAGTGCATATGACATAATCTCATTTATTTTAAGAACATCATTGCACCATGCATTTCATACATCATGGCATTGCATGCAGCTAACTCTTTACCTTTTCAGGAAAGATCAAATTAACAGATGGCTATCATCAACGATCTTCAGAAGGTCATAGATTAATACCTGAAACCAGACAAGACAACTATCTCAAACGACCAACTTTTTCAAGTTCCAGATTAATACCTGTAACTAGCCAGGAAAACTATCTGTGGACGACTGATTGTAGATTAATACCTATAACAAGCCATGAAAACTATCTACATGGAGAGATTGAAGATTAACACCTGTAACAAGCCAGGAAAACTATCTTTCTTTCCCAGGTCAGAGATTAATACCTGAAACCAGACAGGACAACTATCTCAAATGACCAACCTTTCCAAGTTCTAGATTAATACCTGTAACTAGCCAGGAAAACTATCTGTGGATGACTGATTGTAGATTAACACCTCTAATAAGCCATGAAAACTATCTACATGAAGAGATTGAAGATTAATACCTGTAACAAGATAGGAAAACTATCTTTCTTTCTCAGGTCAGAGATTAATACCTGAAACTAGACAGGACAACTATCTCAAACGACCAACCTTTCCAAGTTCCAGATTAATACCTGTAACTAGCCAGGAAAACTATCAGTGGACGACTGATTGTAGATTAACACTTGTAACAAGCCATGAAAACTATCTACATGAAGAGATTGAAGATTAACACCTATAGCAAGCCAGGAAAACTATATTTCTTTCTCAGGCCAGAGATTAATACCTGAAACCAGACATGACAACTATCTCAAATGACCAACCTTTCCAATTTCCAGATTAATACCTGTAACTAGCCATGAAAACTATATGTGGATGACTGATTATAGATTAACACCTGTAACAAGCCAGGAAAACTATCTACATGAAGAGTTTGAAGATTAACACCTGTAACAAGTTAGGAAAACTATCTTTATTTCTCAGGTCAGAGATTAATACCTGAAATCAGACATGACAACTATCTCAAACGACCAACTTTTTCAAGTTCTAGATTAATACTTGTAATTATCCAGGAAAACTATCTGTGGATGACTGATTGTAGTTAACACCTGTAACAAGCCAGGAAAACTATCTTTCTTTCTAAGGTAATAAATTAATACCTGAAACCAGACAAGACAACTATCTACTTGACCAGCTGAAGCAACCCTACCCAGGTTCCTTCTCATTTTCAGATGCAGTTTTACATGAACTCATCATGAAGCAATCCTACACGGGCTCCTTCTCATTCATCTTTCAGATACAGTTCAAATACACTCCAAATACGGATGCCATTTTGATACTCATTCAGATTCAGCTTTCAGATACAATTCAGATACGCTCCAGATACAGATGCCATTCTGATAATCATTCAGATTCAACTTTCCGATATAGTTCAAACAAACTCCAGATACAGATGCCATTCTGATACTCATTCAAATTCAGCTTTCAGATACAGTTCAGATACGCTCCAGATACGGATGCCATTCTGATGCTCATTCAACACACTTCTCAAATATAGTTCAAATATGATATAGATACGAATGTCATTCGGATGCTCATTCAGTATATCTTTCAGATGCGATTCAGATACAATTGATTTATGGATATTTTTCTGATACTCATCCTACTACATCTACTATTTCAGTATAAATCAACCAGAGGTTTATTCTGATACTTCTTCAAATTTTTTCCACCAATCACTTTTGGATGGCACCTGTAAGCCCATCTCCGACAACTCTCTATCATCTCTCTAAATGGAATCTTTAAGCCCATTCCCTGCACAATCAACCACCACATCACCGAGTGCAAATTTTTGGGCACTCTAGTGTTGAATCATCTTCCACCTTCAAGTCACGAATGGCAGGTTCGCCAATCTAACTCTTCGGGTTTAAGAAGATTGAACAGGGGCAGCTGTTGTACCCCAAAATTTGCCCTCTCATTTCTCAAGGGATCATCCTGGACCCTCGGGATTTCTTCTGTCAAGTTTCAAGTCTCGGATTACAAATTTCCAAGAAAGTCATTCACAAGGGCAAAATGGTCAAATGCATACTGAAAAGTCAAACTTTGACTTTTTGATAAAAATCAAGTTTCAAAAATCATATTTCATCAAGACATGAATTTGGTTCATCAAGAAATCAAAAGTCAAAGATTACTTTGAAAAGTCAAATTTCTAAACACTTAGAAAATTTTCTAAGTGTTAAGAAAATATGATAATTTCATAACTCTGGGCCAGTTTCCACACAAGTACAATCAGAATTTGCAAAAGTGATTCAGAACATGACCCTTCGATAAGAACATGACGCTTTGATCAAAACATATAGAATCTCTACTCTTCGATCAGAACATGACCCTTCGATCAAAACATGACCCTTCGATCAGAACATGACCCTTCGACCAGAACATATAGAAGCTCTACTCTTCGATCATAATATGACCCTTCGATCAGAACATGACCCTTCGATCAGAACATATAGAAGCTCTACTCTTCGACCAGAACATGACCCTTCGAATCTTATTCTTCAACATATGGAAGCTGTGTCCTTCGATCAGAACATGACCCTTCAAGTCTCATTCTTCAGCATATAGAGACTATGTTCTACCCTTAGATCAGAACATCACCTTTCGAATCTCACTCTGGTCTTTCCACTCTTCTATTAGAACATGACCAAGCCCTAAAACCTTGTTTTGAACAGTCTGCTATACTGCTATGTCACAGTCCTGCATCCAGCTGCCACAACACTCCAAAATTGCTGCTGACCCAGTCCACGCCTGCATTTTCTTAAACCCCATATTTGCACAAAATTAGCACATAAAAGCTGTATTTCAAAAAAGAAATGAAACAGTATGCCAAAACGGTTCAAATCCCATTTGTTTTCCCCCCAAAACCACAACAAACTCATCTATAAATAAATTGTTCCATCATACATCTAAGGGGCTGGTTTTTGGGGAGAGAGTTATTGAATACAAAAAAAGAGAGAATAAAACACTCAAACACTCTTAAATCCAGAATTCTCAAAACAATACCTTTGTTCTTCCCTTTGAATCAAAGAACATAACATTTATGTTACGTTTCTTGCTAACCCCAGAACATTTGAAGGCAACAACTCAAGTCCCAAACATACACTTCAGATTCAAGGTAAGTCATCCTGACTTTGAACTTCTCATTCAGAATATCATTACAAATGTAGATATCATAGTGTTGAGAATGTACATATCATTGCCTAAGTAGAAAACTGTGGATCAGAATTTCTTGAATAAAACTAGGCTCAAAGTTAGGACTAGAACTTCTAGGTTTTTCTCACTGTTGTAACACAACACACAAAACTTCTAGGTCTTTCTCACTATTGTAACACAACACACATAACTTCTAGGTCTTTCTCACTGTTTTAACATAATACAGAACTTCTAGGCTTTTCTCACTGTTGTAACAAAGCACACATAACTTCTAGGTCTTTCTCACTGTTGTAACACAACACACATAACTTCTAGGTCTTTCTCATTGTTTTAACATAACACAGAACTTCTAGTCTTTTCTCACTGTTGTAACACAACACACAGAACTTCTAGGATTTTCTCACTGTTGCAACACAACACACAAAAGTTCTAGGTTTTTGTCACTGTTGTAACCCAGCACACAGAACTTCTAGGTTTTTCTCACTGTTGTAACACAACACACAGAACTTCTAGATCTTTCTCACTGTTGTAACACAACACATAAAACTTCTAGGTTTTCCTCACTGCTTTAACACCCAGAACTTCAGCGAGCAGAAATCCAGAGCATCTGGTTTCCTCTAACGTTTATTTCTGAACTACAGCGTGCTTAGCATCAGAATTTCTGGACCCTCTCATTTTTGTTTTCAGCAACATGCTGATCCTGTTTTCGTTATTTTTCCTTTTCCTTCTTATTTTTATCATTTTTAGCATTAATACTATTTTTATTAATATAAAAAAGACATAAAAAATATTTTCTTTTATTAACTAATTATTTTTCTTTTAATTTATTAAGACAAAAAACCCTTTTCAAAAACAAATCCTTTGGTTTTCTTGTATTGTACAATTCAATATGGTTGTAATAGATAATTAGGATTTAAATTCTTGCAATCCCCATTTGTAAATATGTATCCCCATCCCTGAAATGATGTAATAGCTTAGAATTTATTTTCCGCATTTTTATTTCTTTCATATATTGTTAGTAATTAGGATGCATGGCAAGATGAAAAGAACAAGTAGACAACCCATAATCAAAGACTAAATGCATGCAAATCAAACACACTATTCACACATGCACCCTTAGGGTAATCTCACTTGTTGCCTCGGAAAAATAGTCACATCCCTCAAATATGGTGTTTTAGCAAAGACCCTCGATAAAAGATCGTAGTCCTTTGATGACCCTTAATGTCGCCTTCGGTAAACGATCTAGTCCCTACACGAAAATTGCTAAAACGTCTCATAGGTTGCCTTCTATGACTATACAAACGTCCCACACCCGTCCCTTCACATTCAATGACGGGGCTTCTTACCAAATCAATGGTAAGATAGCAACATCTAAAGGAGGAGGAAAAGAACGTTAAAGACCTTTTGAGTAGGTAGGATGCTCCTAGTTGCTCGCTTGCTTACAACAAAAACATTTTATACACCCACACTTTCATTTGAAACATTTTCAAAAGTTAAAACACTTTGTATACATTTTTATAGAAACGAGAGCCATTACAAAGACACCTTTTCAAAATCACTTTCAAAAACATACTTCACAAACACTTCTTTGAACTATTTTCCAAACAACACTTTGTACACGTTCTTATAGAAACAAGAACCATTACAAAGACGTTTTCAAAATACTTTCAAAACCCACACCACAAGCACATTTTCAAACAAAAGAAAGTGATCTAGCAAGCAACTAAGAGCCCGTAGATAACTAAAAATGAAAAGGGTGCTAACACCTTCCCTTTTCATAACTTACCCCCCGAACTCAAGAAATAATCTCGAAAGGTCTTTCCTGTTCTTTTCAGCATTTCCTTATTGGATAAAAGAAAATTCGGTGGCGACTCTTTCTATCCGCAACAATTGATATCAAACGCAAAACACCCAAGTCAGTTCTCCCACCGTGTTACATGCTCCATTGGTACCATATGCATATGCATATGCATAGTAACAAGTTGCATTTCACGTTGCATATTGAGTTATCATGTTGATGAATTAATTATTATGTTTCATTGATGTTTTGTTGTGATTGATGTTGTTTAAAGTTTTGAAGTGGTGGTTCTGCATAGACTAATTCTAATATAATATTTATCATACATTCGATTATATTGTTCGATATCTCACCCCTTCTGTTTGAATGTTACCCCGATGTTGGTAACATGCAGGTAATCCATAATGAAGGATGTTTACCTTCAGTAGTTCGAGTCGGTGTTATTGCTCAGATACGTAACACTCGGGGGATGAACGCTTGCTATTTTATTGTTGTTATTATTTTAGTTGATTTAACTTTAAGTTGTTGTTCGTTAAATAACTGTCATTTGAAGTTGTTTTAGTTGGATAAAGATGTTATATTCTTTAAGATGAATATTTGATTCTGCTGTGTGGTTATGAAAGTTGCTGGTTTTAAAAGATGAATTTATGTTATTATTGGTTCATCCAGATTTAATGTGTTATGTATCATTAATTAATGTCGTTGTATTTCAGTTGAATTTGTAGCATCTTGATTCGGTTGTCGAATTTTTGTAATGCTAATTTTATATATAATTGTTGGGTAGAATTGGGGCGTTACACCAAGCCTATTGATTAATGATGCATGTTGTGTACACCTAATGACGAGTATGCAAATGAAATAAGAAGTGCAAGATGCGTAAGCTAGATAAAAGCAAAAAGGTAGGATAAATTTGGGGTATGACAGCTGCTTCTCATATTATAAGAGAAATTCACTTTTTAGATTCATTGAATAATTAATGTATCCAGTCTATATATAGACCAAATACAATAATTATTTAATGAATTTAAAAAGTGAATTTCTCTTAATATGATACAGATGGAGTACATTGTTTAAATAATTAAATTATCTGATTGAATAAATAATAAAACTTATTTGAGTTAAATGAATTTTAGAAGCTGGTCCAAAATTCGATCTTTGGAGGAAACTTTTAGTTATATTTATGAATTAATAAAAATAAGTTATTGATATTTATAAATCAATAACTTTAAAAAAATAATAAAAATATTTAATTAAATCAATGATAAATTTGAAAGAATGACATATCTTTATATATATATATATATATATATATATATATATATATATATATATATATATATATATATATATATATATATATATATATATATATATATATATATATATATATATATATATATATATATATATATATATATATATATATATATATATATATATATATATATATATATATATATATATATATATATATAGTTATATTTGTGAAAGTCTTCACATAAGGGAGACACAAAGGTTGATTCATTTTAGCTTATTTGATAATCACTTCTTTTCTCTGTTTTCTTAATCAAACCTAAAATCCCCTTAAATCGTTACTTTAGTTGGTTAATTTTGCCAAGACTCCTTGCGATATGACTAGAGTGTCACTTCCCTAACTAGAGTTTAATTTACTTGTTTTTGACCTGTGTGCAACAACAGATCAAATAAGCGCCATTTCTGAGGAGTCTTATCGATTTTAACCAATAGTATAGTCTTAGTTGTTTGTTATTGCGTTTTGGCCTCTTTTCTCTTGTTAAATTGTCCTATTCTGTAATATAATTAGTTTTTGAAAATCTACAAAGAGAAGCGATAGATGCTTTTAAAAAGTTTTCTTCACATAAAAAATCTTTCCAAAATTAGAAGCTAAGGTTTTAGAAAGCGAAAATAAAATGGAAGCACTAAAGCAATCTATGATAGATAGTCTAAAAATTAAGAATGAGAATAAAGAACCTTCATGGTTAGGTTGTTAAACTTGTCACATTTGGGAATAAGAGTCTAAAAATCTTAAATCCAAATTGGACGAGACATTACTACCAAATGTTACATTTGCTATTGATCCGTAAAAGATTAAAAACTATTTGAAACCACATAAAAAGTATATATTTGTTTAAAAGGATTCAAATAGAAAAAGTAAATCTATTTATAATTTGACTTGTCTCTATTGTTGCAAGAAAGACCATTGATCATTGCATTTTGATGCACATTCTTCTACTATTATACTTAAGCAATTATATTGTTTATTTTTTTTGTTTATACTATTTTAGAGTGTTTTTGTATTTAAGTTTATTTCGGGCTTTATTTTATTATCCTATTTATTAACTGATACTTTCTCACTGTGCAAATCATAACTTGAGCTACAAGAATTGGATTGACGCGTTCAAATATTTGTTGGAAATCTAAGAGGATAAGTTGCAAATTTCATGTCGAAGTTGAAAGCTAACTTGAAGTGTACAAGAGTTGAAAATTTTCTTTAAGTTCTAAACTTAAGAAAATACATTGTTTTTGGGCATGTTTTGTAATTTTCCGGTTGGTTGCCATTAGGGCCTGAATTTCCTTATATTACTTAAAACTAAAAACGCAACTACAATAGTCATTCTGAATTTTGACGATACAATATTGCATGTACGACTCATGGAGAACTAATCACCCAGGATTGACCTATTGATTCATGTTTCCACCAATACCTTAAGATTTTATATTTTCAATCAAATTTCTTTTCCTTTTCAATATTCTTCTATATAATTTATATGCTTAATTCTAATTAAAGAGATTCATGTTGATTTATTTCGATTGATTTATGTTCCTTGATCAGTATTAAATTACGTATGATGAAACACATTTACTTAATTCGTGAGTGCTGAATCAGTTTTCTTCATTCGGATAATAGGAGTATAAACCTCATAGGATCAATTTCTATTGTTAATTGATACTGTCATCTAAAAGAGATTAAAATCTGCCTGGGGTTTGGATTTATAATTACTGATGATAAGTTAGGAAACTGAACTGTAGGTTGATTCAATTTAACTTACTTGATAATCACTTATTTTTCCCTATTTTCGTAATCAAACCTAAACCCCCATAAATCTTTACTTTAGTTGGGTAATTTTACCAAGAGTCCTTACGATACGACTCGAGTGCCGCTTCCCTAAGTACATTTTAATTTACTCGTTTTTGACCCGTGTGCGATAAAAGATCAAATTAGCGCTATTATTGGGGACTCTTATCTATTTTACCAATAGTATAGTCTTAGGTGTTTGTTATTAGGTTTTGGCCCTTTGCTCTTGATAAATTTTCTTATTTCGAGTTACAATTAGCTTTTAAAAATCTACAAAGAGAAGCAATAGATGTTTTTCAAAATTTTACTTCACATAAAAAGACCTTTTAAAATTTAGAAGCTAAGGTTTTAGAAACCGAAGAGAAAATGGAAGCTCTAAAACAATCTATGATAGATAGTCTAAAAGATAAGAATGAGAATAAAGAACCTTCATGGTTAGATTGTGAAACTTGTCACATTTGAGAATAAGAGTCTAAAAATCTTAAAGCTAAATTGGACAAGACATTACTACCAAAAGTTACATTTGCTATTGATCCCTCAAAGATTAAAAACTATTTTAAACCACAGAAAAGTATAGGTTTGTTTAAAAGGATTCAAATAGAAAAAGTAAATCTCTATATATTTTGACTTGTTCTATTGTTGTAAGAAAGACCATTGATCAATACATTTTGATGCACATTCTTTTACTATTGTGCTTAGGCAATTATATAGTTTATTTTAGTATTTTTTTCTTTTTTAGATTGTTTTTATATTTAAGTGTATTTCTGGTTCTTTTATTTTCGTACTTTAATTTCAGTTGTTACTGTTAACTGATATCTTCTCGCTATAAAGATAATAACTTGAGCTACGTGAATCAGATTGACGCGTTCTAATATTTGTTGGAAATCTGAGAGGATAATATACAACTTCCATATTGAAGTCAAAAACTGATTCAAAGTGTACAAGAGTCGTAAAATTTGTTTAAGTTCCAAAGTTAAGAAAATATATTGTTTTTGCGCCTATTTTGTAATTTTCGATTTGGTTTCCATTAGGGTCTGGATTCCCTTGTATTACTTAAAACTAAAAACACAACTGCAGTAGTCATTCTGAATTTTGACGATACAATATTAATTGTATGATTCATGGAGAACTAATCACCGAGGATTCACCTACTAATTCATGTTTCCACCAATACTTTGAGGTTTTATATTTTCAATCCAATTTCTTTTCCCTTTCAATATTATTCTATATAATTAATATGATTAATTCAAATTATATAGATTAATGTTGATTTATTTCAATTGGTTTATGTTCCTCGATCTGTATCGTTGCTTTCCCGTTAAATTGCATATGTTTAATCACGTTTGCTTAATTGGTGAGTGCTGAATCTGTTTGCTTCATTCAGATAATAGGAGTATAAATTGCATAGGATAAATTTCGCTTGTTAATTGGCACTATAATAAAAAAGGGATTAGAATCTGCTTGGGGTTGGATTTATAATTACCGATGATAAGTTGGGAAACCGAACAGTAGGTTGATTCATTCTAGCTTATTTGATAATCACTTATTATCCCTGTTTTCTTAATCGAACCTAAAACCCCCATAAATCATTACCTAGTTGGTTAATGTTTCTAAGATTCCTTGCGATACGACTCGAGTGTCACTTCCCTAACTATAATTTAATTTTCAAGTTTTTGACCCTTGTGCAACAACATATCAAATTAGCATCGTTGCCGGGACTCTTGTCGATTTTAACCAATAGGAAATTCTTAGGTGTTTATTATTAATTGCATTTTTTCCCCTTTGCTCTTGATAAATTGTATTATTTCTAGTTACAATTAGCTTTTTAAAATCTACAAAGAGAAGTGATAGATGCTTTTAAAAAGTTTCCTTCACATAAAAAGATCTTTTCAAAATTAGAAGCTAAGATTTTGGAAACCGAAAAAATTGAAAGCTCTAAAGAAATCTATGGTAGATAGTCTAAAAGTTAAGAAGGAGAGGATGAAGAACCTTCATGGTTAGGTTGTGAAACTTGTCACATTTGTAAAAAAGAGTAAAAAAATATTAAAGTCAAATTGGACAAGGCATTACAACCAAAAGTTACATTTCCTATTGATCCCTCAAAGATTAAAAAGTACTTGAAACCACATAAAAAATATATATTTGATAAAAGGAAGCTAATAACAAAAGTAAATCTCTTCATAATTTGACTTGTCTCTATTGTTGCAAAAAATGTCATTGATCAATGCATTTTAATGCACATTCTTCTACTATGGTGCTTAGGAAATTCTATAGTTCATTTTAGAATTTTTATTATTTTAAAGTGTTGTTATATTTAAGTTTACTTCTGGCTTTATTTTATTTTTGTACTTTATTTTTAGTTTTTACTGTGAACTAATACATTCTCACTATGCAAACTATAACTTGAGCTACAAGAATCAGATTGACACGTTCTAACATTTGTTGGAAAGCCGAGAGGATAAGCTACAAATTTCATGTAAAAGCAGGAAGCTGATTCAAAGTTTAGAAGATTCAAAAAATTTGTTTAAATTCCAGACTTAAGAAAATACATTGTTTTTGGGCCTCCTTTTTAATTTTCGGGTCGATTTCCATTAAGGCCCGAATTCCCTTGTATTACTTAAAACTAAAAACGCATCTACAATATTACCTTAAATTGAGTATTGTATTGATCATTAGAGTTAGTGGTTGAGGGAAAGTGAGAGATGTTCTCATATTTAGGAGGAGTACTAAATAAAAAGACACATGTAGTATTAGGAAAAAGGTGTCGAACAAGGGTTGTTCGTCTAAGACTAATTGTAATAATACTATTAAGAGTGAATTTCCTTTTTTGGATCAGAAGCCCCCCATACGTAGGTGAAGCTTCACCGAATTGGGTTACCAATTCTCTTGTGTTCTTTAATTGGTTTATGATTTATCACATGTTTTATATTATATGTCAATTATGGTTTAAGATGTTAATTATAGTGTGTTAGGCATTGTGTCAAACATATGCCCTGCATAGAACATAATTTTAACAAGGGTGAGGAATGAATCCTTAGGGTGCATTAAGAAATTACCTTGTTTAATGACTTTTCGTTGTTACTTGTAACACCCTTCTAAACCCCAAAGAATATTCACAAGATAATTCAATATTTAAATCAGAGTAATCCACCAAAAAGAGTGTGACATTGCTTCAAACAAACTACATAGTAAAACACACCATGCTCCGTAATACGGTGTTTCAACAATCAATTACATCAAATACTTCATGATTAACAATCATAGTTTTTCAACTTACTCGCAGTGGAAATTCATAATTCAAAACATCTTGATTAAGATAATTCTAAATAACTTCATTAAGTCAAAACAACTCAAATACGACAATGGTAGTTCAAATCTCAAAATAAACAAAGGAACATGGTTATTCAAAACAAATGATCACATCCCCGATGTTACATATCAGAGCAAGACTCCTTTATTCTAGAGGAAATAAAGAACACACTCCGCTGCTATCCTCTAAGCCTCGATGAAATATTCTTGATTACCTGCAAGTTACCCACGTATAAAGGCAACATTTCTAAGCAGCAAGGGTGAGTAAATCATAATCATTATAAAAGACATAAAGAGTAAATATAGTAGTTATAATACGACACCAAAGAAACACATCATAGAAAACTCATGTCATACTCACACCTTCAAGCATCATAATACATATCAGACACACAATAATACCATCAATTAGAAATTATCACAAACGCACATTCACAAAACATTAGTAAATCAAATCATCATGCAATTCCATATATAATGCAATGCAACTTCTTTAGATTCATGCATGTGGTACCAAAATTTCACTGATGACACCATCATCATTTCTACAAAGATCCCCACCAATAGGATCAATTCCCGCTTGGAATCAGAGCACATCACCAATTGCACCTAATCCACTCTATGAGATTGAGGCCATCACTGGACTATTCGTCTTACAAAATTCATCGGAACAACGTCATGCAACCATCACTGGGCTATACCCTAACATATACCATGA
Organism: Vicia faba; assembly: GCA_948472305.1. Classification (NCBI taxonomy): domain Eukaryota; kingdom Viridiplantae; phylum Streptophyta; class Magnoliopsida; order Fabales; family Fabaceae; genus Vicia; species Vicia faba. The sequence goes on along the minus strand of OX451737.1, from coordinate 1,372,953,539 downwards.
ATGCATGATGAGAAACATCTTACAAATCAAATGACCACTGCTAGTCAAAATGCATCATCATTCATATAACCAACATGATATTAACACACACTGCATAATGTAAAATAACATCATCATAGCATTAACAATTCATTGTATAAAGATACATCATACCAAAACAATCACCGAATCATCTTATTCATAAAAGCATAGGTAATGGAAAAACACATCATATGACTCTTTTTATTCCACAAAAGTATATTTCATCATGTTATCTTCCTAACGCTTCGAATGGCGCGTTAATCGGAGTTCTGATACTCAAGTTACGACGCTTTTAAAATCCTACTATTGTCCATCGCCTGGTGCTCGCCCGGTGACGCAGGATGCTCCCTTGAGGCTCACCCGACGATGAGGGAGTGACATCATCATTCTCATACAAAATCAAAGGGCCCTATATCCTTTTGCCTCCATCACCCGGTGACACATCTTGCTCGCTCGACACTCTCTTCCCGCTTCCGCGTCGCCCTGCGGCGCTCAAGCGACATACCACCCCCATAAAAAAATCTAGGGGTTATGATATTCACCCCATTCCCATTGCTTATTACTCGCCTAGTGTTGCTGGAGCGAGGCTCCATCGACCGGTGACAGACATCTATCGCCTCGCACTACAGCTCAAACAAGACTTCCCTGTTGCAATTTCTGCAATGCACAATCCCAATTTTTACACAATTTCATCATATTATAGGTATCAAATATTCACAATTCCACTTGGTTTCATCAAATAACAACAACACAAATTATCATACACCATATGCATCAATTCTTTACAAAAAAACATTACAATTTCACCGATTTATCATCAAACATCATCAACCCTAAACCCCAACACAACCTACAATTATCTAAATCTTAAATCAATTATAATAGCAACGATAAACCCCCTTACCTTAGTTTTATCCTAGCAATTTATTTCTCTTCGCGTTCTATCAATTCCCTCTGAGTTCTTCTGTGTCCTATCTCTCTTCACAACATTCTTCTCTTTTCACAATCGCATAAAATGAGACTCTCTTCCCTCTATTCCTTGTTTAACCTTTGGACCCTTTCTATGGTATTCTCATCGTGCCCTCACTTATCCATTTACAATTTACCACTTTGTCCCTAACATCTCTACTTCATATTTTATCTCTAATTAACTAATTAAAATAATTCCAATTAATCATTCTAATCATCTAAATTATTCTAAAATACTATATACCTTCTTAATTCCTACCACCCCATCATACACCACACAAAACATCATATCAAGCATCATGATCATCCATACATCACAATCAAGTCACAATTTCCCAACATAAATTAACCGAGTAATTAAATAAATAATCTAATTATTTTAGGGTGTTACAACTCTCCCCCACTTAAAATAATTTCCGCCCTAAAAAATTACCCGACGGAAACAAAATCGGATAAGATTCCTTCATCTGATCCTTGCATTCCCAAGTCCAACTTTCACCAGCTTCTCCACACCACAATACCTTTACTAAGGCGATGTCCTTTCCCCATGATTACATCACTTCTCGCTCTTCGATTCGCACGGGTGATGTTTCAATGGTCAGGTTATCTCTCACCTGTACATCATCCATTTGAATCACATGCAAATGACCCATAATATATTTTCTCAACTGAGACACGTGAAACACGTCGTGGAGATTCACAAGCAATAGTGGTAAAGTAATATGATAGGTCACCTCACCTATCTTCTCTAATATTTGATATGGGCCCACAAAACACGGTGTAAGCTTGCTAGACTTCAACGCTCTACCAACACCAGTCACCGGAGTAACTCTTAAAAACACATGATCATCCTTTTAGAATTCAATTTCCTTTCTCCTATTGTCATGATAACTCTTCTAACGACTATGAGAAGATTTCGCCCTCTCTTGAATCATCTTAATCTTTTCAATCGTCTTTTGTACGATCTCAGGTCCGAGCACAACTCTATCAACTGACTCATACCAACACAATGGAGTCCTATACCTTCTACCATGCAACACTTCGTATGGTTCCATACCAATACTCGTATGAAAACTATTATTGTATGTAAACTCAATCAATGACAAGTGACTATCCCAATATCCTCCTTGTTCTAGAACATAAGCCCTCAGCAAATCCTCCAAAGATTGGATAATCCTCTCTGTTTGACCGTCCGTCTGCAGATGATATGTAGAGCTCAACCTCAACTTAGTACCAATAGCATTATGCAAACCTTCCCAGTATTTTGACGTAAACCTCAGATCTCTATCCGGAATGATACTCGAAGGTATTCTGTGCAATTTCACAATCTCATTATCATATATCTCACCTATCTTCTCCATAGGATATGATTAATCTTCATTGGTAAGAAATGAGCCGACTTAGTCAACCTATCCACAATCACCCAAATTGAGTATTACCATTAGCAGTATTCAGAAAACCCGACACAAAATCCATAGAGACATTGTCTCATTTCCACTATGGAATACTCAAAGGTTGCATAAGACTCATAGGCTTCTAATGCTCAATCTTCGACTTCTGACAAGTTAAACAAGCATAAACAAAGTTAGTGATTTCCTTCTTCATACCAGGCCACCAAATTAACTTATTCAAGTCTTGATACATCATTGTGGCACCAAGATGAATACATAACCCACTTTGATGTCCTTCTTCAAGGACACTTCTCTTAAGTTCTAGAATATCTAGAACACACACTCTAGTTCTGAACCACATCACACCATTATCATCAACTTTGAACTCACCTCCATTACCTTGGTTAATCAAGGTCAACTGGTTAACCAATTTTAAATCATACTTCTGACTTTCTCATATTTCCTCTATTATACCACTAGTCAGTTTCAACATTCCCAACTTCACACTATCGGGAGTCCCTTCACATACTAAGCTCATATTCATAAATTGTTCAATCATTTCTAACTCTCGAACCATAATCATTGACATATGCAATTATTTTCTACTCAACGCATCAACCACCACATTTTCTTTACCCGAATGGTAACCCAAATGAAAGTCATAATCCTTCAACAACTCAAGCCATCTTTTCTGCCTCATATTCAACTCTTTCTAGTCAAACAAGTATTTCAGACTCTTATGATCATTGAACACTTCAAATTTAGAGCCGAAAAGATAATGTCTCCAAATCTTCAACACAAATACCACGTCTTCTAGCTCTAAGTCACGCGTGGGATAATTCCTTTAATGAATCTTCAATTGCCTAGAAGAATAAGCAACAACCTATCCATTTTGCATCAGCATACCACCCAGGCCCATCTTTGATGCATCATAATACACTACAAAAGCATCACTTTGGTTAGGCAAAATTAATACCAGAGCAGTCTTCAACTTCTTTTTCAATTCTATGAAACTTTCTTCATACACAACACCCCACACATACGCTTGACCTTTTCAAGTCAGCTGAGTTAACGGTAATGCTAACTTAGATAATTCTACAATGAACCTTCGGCAATAGCCTGCTAAACAAAGAAAACTTTGAATCTCAGTCGCAGACCTCAGAGTCTCCTATTGCAACACTGCATCAACTTTGGAAGGATCCACAATAATCCCACTATTAGAAATCACATGACTGAGGAAACTCACTTCCTTAAGCCAAAATTCACACTTCGACAACTTAGTATGTAACTTCTTCTCTTTCAACACTTGCAACACGGTTCTCAAATGCTCCTCATTCTCTTCTTCTGACTTAGAATAGATCAGAATATCATCAATGAAAACCACAACAAACTTATCCAGATACGAATGGAAAATTCTATTCATATATTCCTTGAAAATACCTGGAGCATTAGATACACCAAATGGAATCACAGTGTACTCACAATGACCATACCTCATTTGAAAATCCGTCTTCGGAATATCATTTAGTTTAACATGAATTTGATGATAACTCGACCTCAAATCGGTCTTGTTGAAAACACAAGTACCCACCAACTGATCCATCAAATCATCAATCCTTAGGAGCAGATACTTATTTTTAATTGTCACTTTATTCAACTTCATGTAATCCATACACAGTCTCATACTTCCATCTTTCTTCTTAACCAATAATACAGGTTCACCCCCATAGTGAAACACTCGGTCGCAAGAACTTCTTATCAAGTATCTCTTCTAGTTGTTTCTTCAACTCACTCAGCTCTGAAGATGACATCCATTAAGGAGCCATTGACACTGGACTTGTACCTGGCACCATATCTATAGAAAACTACATTCCACGTTCTAGAGGAAAATCACTGATGTCATCTGGAAACGCTTCTAGAAATTAATAGACGATAGGTAATTCAACACTCGTAGATTCACGTTCAACTTGCAATGACACAAACATTACAAACATCAAAGCTTCGTCTTCCATAGGTTCATTCACTTGCTTAGCGGACAACAACATCAATTCTCCATCATCACCAAACTTAGGGAACCTCAAAGTCTTGTTATAACAATTAATGTGAATGTAGTTGAACTCCAACCAATTCATCCTAAGAATGACATCAATTTGGTGTAGGGGAAGACACACGAAATCCATCACAAAAGTCTTACCATAGATAATAAAAGGAAATTTCAAACAAACACAAGTAGTAGTAACACAACCACTAGCAGGAGTATATATCACCATACTACCGTTCATATTAGATAACTTCAGTCCCAACATGTTAGCACATTTACATGGAATAAACGAATGAGTAGCACCAATATCAATAATAGCAACCAATTCAACATCATTAATAAAACAAGTACCCCGAATCAAGTTGTCCCCCTTGGAATCCTTCGATCCACTCTGTTGTACCCCAAAATTTTTCCTCCCATATTTCTCAATACATGTCAAGTGAGGTCCTCAAATTGCTCAAGGAAGTCCAAGAGTTAACTAGACAAACTCTCTCCTAAGGTAGTCTATCTCAAATTAGGGTTTCATTTTTCATCAAGATGCTTGAGTCCAAAGGATCCCAAATGCTCACCATTGTCCTAATATGTTCTCAATATCATCCATGCCAAGTTTCAAGCCTTGTAGAGGAAGTTTGCTCAGTCAATGGCTCAAAGGCCTGAAAATCGACTATTCTAGGTCAAAAGTCAATTGTGGCTCACATACAATCAAACTTCAATATTTTTGGTCAACATCCTCACTTTGAAGTATTATTCATCATTTGATCCAGGTTTGATCATGATTCATCAAGGATTGCTCACAATTCCTCAAAACCCAAAAGTTGCTAAATTAGGGTTTTGTAGGAAAAGTCAACTCAACTTTGACCAAGCATAACTTTCTCATACTTTATCAAAAATGACCCATCCAAAGCTCATTTTAAAGAGGATGCAATTACCTACAGTTAATATTCAGACCCCAAGTTCAAAATATGCACTCACAAAAAGATAGGAATTTAGACATTATAGGCCATTTTGAAAAGTCAACAAAAATACCTTTTGGGTCAAAGATTCATACATGAACATGAAAGACTCAATTGAGATGAGACCAAAAGGTTTGCTTAGAAGACATCCTAAGCTTTCTAAAAAGTCAAAGAACACCTCTCTAGGGTCAAAATTGAGAGAGTTATGCATTGGCCAAGTTGACCTTTTTTGCAAAATTGCCAAAAGTCAAATATGCTCAAATTTGCATTTTTTGCTAAATGGGCCCAACTTTTTATACTTGCACTTCAATGATAACATATTACACGACCTGTGGGACCCTCCATGATTTATTTATTCATTTATTTAATTTATTTTTATTTTTATTCATTTAAAATTCAAATAAAATCAAATAAATCTAAATAAATCATATATTGTGTTTTAGGGATGATTTTTGCATTAAAGAAAGATCTCATGTGCTGTCAATTGAGAATCAATTCGTGCAAGGATGATTTGGTTGGAAAAAGATTGAATTTGAGCAAATTTGGAAAGATATCATATGCCATGAAAGACCAAATCAAATCTTCATAATAAGCAAGATTGAGGTCGTTTTTGTTGACCTAACATGTTGTATTACATATACAGAGGCAAGGCAAGGCAAGAGAGAGAGAGAGAGAGAGTTGAACGGTCGTGCTGAGCAAGAACAAAATTGAATTTTTTTAAGAGAAAGTAGTGATCCAATTTCCATCCTAGAGGCCAATCCACGCCGTTCTAACATTGCCAACAGATTACTGGACATCCCAGGAACATATCCCAATCAATTGCAAGCCTTTTCACGCCAGGAATTGTAAGTTACAGGTATCACGATTTGCTTCCAAACTCAAATTCAATTTTGTTGATTTACTCATCCTATGCATGTTTTGATTATATATTCGTGTTCATCATTGAGTTTGCAAACTATTGGTACCACTTAATTGCATTATTAACGCCTGTACAGGATATTGCCATAGCTAGGGTTTTACGTTCTTGTTTAGGGCTTTGCAGTATATGCAAATTTGGGTTTGGATTTTGGTGCCATGACACTCGCGAGGATGAGACGAGTCGATTGGCATCTTTGAATTTCATTTATGTCGCTTGTAGAGAGTTTTTGTGATGAGCAGGCTTGCAGCTACAGCGATGCAACTGTAGGTAAAAACGTTGTTACCTAAAACGACGGATGGGAGGAAGAAGATGGATGCGTGGCACTCCCTGGTTGGGAAATTTGAATTTCAGTGCGTTTTTTCAATAGCCATTACTTTTCATATATTATATTTTGTATTTATTATATAAAAAAATAACAATGGCAGCACAGATGGCAAGCGTGCATTGGAAAAGTGCACGAGGACCTGGGTTCGATCCTTAGGTCCCAACCTTTCTTCATATTTTTCTTCAACAGGCAATCTAGCGCATTACACATTAAGAAGTTCACCATGTACCATCAGCATCTGGCCATCAAACGCATCTCTGGCCCATATCAACGTGGTACCCTGGGAGGACCACCATACGCCCCAGGTCAACGTATGCATTGGATCAGGGAAAGTCAGAATGGGCCATCATCCTTGGGCTCAGAATCTCCACAATGCACCCCTCTTTTTCCGCAAACACCACCAGGCCCATATACTAACCTTTTTTATATTTATTTTCTTTATTTTTTATTCTTTAAATTTCCTTTATTTATTTTAATTCACAAATTAATTTATTTATCATAAAAGTCATAAAATCAATAATTCGCAAAATTAGGATTAGTTTTTCTTTTCTTTTATTTTTTTATTATCAAAATTAATTTAATTTAGGTTAACTTAGGAAATTGTAATTTGTTTTTCATAAATAAAATCAAAATAGAAATTAGGTTAACTTTTAATTTTATTTTCTCTTTTTCTCAAATAAATAAAAATACAAAAATAGGTTTTAGATTAAATTAACTTATTATTTTTTCTTAAATTAAAATTAATTAGGATTAGGATTTTTAATTTAATAATTTCTCTATTTTCTTAAATAACAAAATAGGACAAAAAACATTTTTTAATCGCGAATAGGTTTAGTCAAGGGTCAAAACCCTAATCGCCCCGTATTTAATTCGATGCGCGTTTATTATTTTTGCCAATATTGTTGTAACTGTTCATGGCTTGTAATAGTTTAATCTAGGGCTTTTTACTTATCGTTTTTTCCGGGTTTTTGGCTATGTAATTAATCTCTCTCCCCGAAGCCTTGTAATAGCGTAGATTTACTTTCTCGCATTTTAATTCTCGCAAAATATTTGACTGTTTAGATGAATGCTAATAGGATTGTATGACAAGAATGCATGACAAATTAATCCAGTTAGAAAACCCTAACGTGCAAAGACTAAATAATTGAAAACATATCACTCGCACATATCACTGTTAGGGTATACTCACACTTAGGTTGCCTTCGGTAAACGGTCATTAAGTATAGAGTGTATTAGTGGTTGCCCTCCCGTCTAAAAAGATCAAACGTTGCCTCATAAATGTTTCCTCGGAAATGTTGCCTCGAATACGATCTTAAGACTCTAGGGTTACTACTAAGATGTCCTAACATTGCTTTAGTGATCGTACGTCCCTTTCGAATTGACCCTTACAACTCCAACGACGATGCTACCTATTTCTCAATAGTAGGATAGCGCTGTCTAAAGGAACAAGAATAGAAACGATATTTTTTTTGAGTAGGTAGATGCTAGTAGGTACTTGCTCAAATCAAAACTCTTCACACTTACACATTTCAAAACAAATTTCAAAAACAACTTCGTCACACCCTTGAGGACTGATACAAGGGTTATCATGAAGTCAAACTTTTCAAAATAAAGCACATACACAAGCAATTTTAAAAGATGAGCAAGTACCTAAGAGCCCATGGAAAACCATGGATAGAAAGGGTGCTAACACCTTCCCTTTTTATAATTTACCCCCCGTACTCAGAATATCTTGAAAAAGGATTTTTTTGTACTTTTTTCCTTTCCGGTTGGATGAAATAAAAGTCGGTGGCGACTCTTGCTTACCGCGACATTTTGCAAACACAAAATGCAAAATGCAAACCAGCGTCAAAACAGTCGGTCCTGCCACCATATTACAGAACTGGCGACTCTGCTAGGGAATAAATAAGTGGGGTATACCTTAGGATGTAGTTCATCATAATTGCTTATCTTGAACGTTTTGTTTGCTTTACTTTTAAGGGTTTTGCTTGGGGTTACTATAGATCCTAACCCGGATCTGGGGGATACCTTTTAGGTAAGTAGCAATAGACTGTGAGGGAACTGTACGGCGTAGACCGATACGGTTGAAGCAGTGGCTACATTGGTGTGGCACTTTTGTTGGTATCGGTATCCCTTATGGAGAAACGAGGAGAATACGGGCCCATCGTGTGGTGTTGTTAAGCATCAACTGACATTAGAACCTTTAATCTCCCAACTTGGCCATTAGAAAGTAGTGAGATAGCCGGCCTCGGTCTAAAGCTAAGAAATGGTTGATACTCGATGCTACACTCATTGAGACCATACTCTCGAGATAGTTCCAGCCGCAAGAAAAGATTGCGTGAGCTGAAACCATGACCGATGGAGGATGGTCAGTGATATTGAGATCCTCTAGAACCCGGTTACTTTTTCTTAGACAGGTTGAAACCAACTTAACTTCAAGAGGGTATTACCTTTGACCTCATGCAAGCCTTAAACCTAAGGGCTTTGCGTGACTTGTTTGTCTTTGCCATATCTATTATCTGCTATACCTGTGTTTTATCATAACATCATGCATCATAACATAGCATTCATGCTTCATTATACTAACCATTTCAAATACCAAGGGAATTTATCTTTGTTCTGTTTTGCAGATCATGGCTTCCATACGTAAAAAGACTATCCGAGTCAACTTTGTGGAGATACCATCCCAACTCAAAGAGCTAGTGTCAAGAATTGCTGAAACCTCTATGTTCATTAAGAGACATGGTTAACTTCTCAGCATGGTTACTTCAAACCCTGATGAACAGATGATGAGTGTACTTTTTCAGTTCTTCGACCCCGAGCATCACTATTTCACTTGTCCGGATTATCAGTTGGTACCCACCTTGGAGGAATTCTCTCATATATTGGGCATATCCATTCTTGAACAAGTACCCTTCACAGGTATGGAAGAAGTTCCTAAGCCAGAAGTCATTGCCTCAGCTTTGCATTTGAAACGGGCCGATGTGGTATCCAATTTGGAAACTCGAAGCGGAGTCGAAGGTTTTCTAGCCAAATTTCAGATAGACCAAGCTCAGCTATTCTGGGATGATTTAGATTTTCAAGCTTTTGAAGATGTCTTGGATCTTCTTATCAATGGTTTGGTTCTCTTCCTTAATCCGGATTCCTTTGTAGATGTGAATGCTATCAAGATTTTCCTTTCTCGCAATCCTGTGCCTACCTTGATTGGAGATATCTTGCACGCTCTCTATACTCGTACCACAAGGAGAAGAGGGACTCTTATGTGCTGCATGCCATTATTGTCGAGGTGGTTTATTTCTCACCTCCCTAAGTCTGTGCTGAAGAACGAAGAAGGTTTGGGTTGGTCGCATAGAATAATGTCACTTGCTCATACAAATATTATTTGGTGTTCCCGGGCTATGGAAGACGTTGTTGTTATTGACCGTTGTGGAAGGTATCCTAATGTCCCATTACTTGGTATCAGAGGAGGTATAACTTACAATCCTTGTCTAGCTTTGCGACAATTTGGTCGTGCTCGAAGAGATGGTCCCCATAGGTTACTTCTCGAGGATATTGCATTCGACTATGAAGAGGATGTTAAAGGGCATCGTCGGAGGTTCATACGAGCTTGGGGCATGGTAAATAGATTAGACCCCCACGAGTTGGGACCAAAGACTTCCCTTCCTATGCAGCCTTACCTCCAATGGGTCCGAGCTCGTGCCCAAAAGCTTGTGATGCCTTATGCGGCAGTATTACCAGTGATTGTGGAACCCACTACTGAAGACGACATTCCTTACACGGTTCTATATCCTTACATGCCTACTGATCTTGGGGAGCTACAGAGGTCTTGGATTCAGCTGAAGAATGAGCGCGATGCTTACAGGGAGCGGTTCCATGAGCAAGAGAGGAAGGTTTTGAAGCTCACCAGGCAGCTCGAGGAGGAAAGAGTGCTCAATGATTATATCAGCACAAAGAGAAAACGTCCATGGGACTTCTGATTTTGCTTTTCTAGTTTTAGTTTTGTTTTATTTACTTCTTTGTAACGCCTTAAGGGAATTGTTGAACCTTTCAAAGTTAAGCTAATAAAGTTTGTTTATTTTTGGTTTGCAAATTTAAATCTCCCAAAGTCTTTGAAATCATTACATGCACATCCCATTATCATGCACATCATCACAGGTACCACTACAGGTTTCTTATCTTCTTCGCTGTTTATTTCAGCAGAAATGTCTTCCGATCAAGCCATCAAAGATCTTCAGGCACAGAACGCCTAGTTCCAACAAATGTTCATAAGTCTGGCTAAGGGGCAAGAGGATCTGAAAACTCTCATTCTAAAAGAGAAGAAGAAGAAGAAGAAGGCCAGTCTTCTGAATATAGGCAGAAGGTTTGGAGAAAGGTTGAAGCATCAAACTGATCTAACCTCTTCATCAAAAGAAGGGGAGAACCAAGAAGAAGAAAAGGACCCTAGTTCTGCAGTCTCTGATAATGATACTGATTTTGATGATGAGCAATATACTCCATCCGAGGATAGGTACAAGCAGCTAGAAGATCGTCTGAGTGCTATGGAAGTTCAGAAGATACCTGGTTTGGATTTCGGAGAACTAGGGCTGGTATCTTGAGTGGTCATCCCTCAGAAGTTCAAGGCTCCAGTTTTTGCTAAGTATGATGGAGTGTTATGCCCAAAACTCCATCTCCGCTCTTATGTCAGGAAAATTCAACCCCACACTACTGATAGAAATTTGTGGGTGCACTTCTTTCAAGATAGTTTGTCAGGGACTCAGCTTGAATGGTTCTACCAGTTGGAAGGGGCCAATGTTCGAAACTGGGAAGATCTTGCTGCTGCTTTCTACAAGCATTATCAGTACAATGCCGACCTTGCTCCCACTCGTACTCAACTCCAGAGTATGTCCATGGGTGCAGGTGAAGGTTTCAAAGTTTACGCTAAAAAATGGAGAGATTTGGCTGGCAGAGTTCAACCCCCTTTATCTGATAGGGAGTTGGTTGCTATGTTCCTGGGGACACTGTCTGGTCCATTTTTCAACCACTTGATTGGCAGCTCGTCGTCTGGTTTCGCCGAGTTGATTTTAACTGGAGAAAGAGTAGAGGCTGGAATTCGAAGTGGAAAATACATAAGGATGCTTCTTCGAGTTCGATAAAGAAACCTTTTACTGGTTAGAAGGAAGCCAGTGCAGTTTATGAGGGGCCAAAACAGATCTGAACACCGTCCAACGGTAAATGCTGTAGTAATAACAAGACCCGCTGTTGCTCCACAATGCAACAATCAACAGAGGGTGGAAAGACTATAATGGCAGTTTACCCGCATTAGAATGACATTGGCTGAAGTGTTACCTCACCTGCTGAAATCCAACTTGACCACATTGAGGGAGGCTCCCAAAAATCCAAACACTACCTCTCCTAGATACAATCCCAACGCGCGGTGCGCCTACCATTCTGAAAGTCCTGACCATGATACCAATGACTGCTGGGCTTTGAGAAACAAAGTACAAGATTTTCTGGAAGCTAAGGAGATAGAGTTTGATGCTCCAGAAAAGCTGAATGTAATAACTGCTCCTATGCCCAAACATGGTCGTGGGGTTAATGCTGTTGACAATGATTTATTTATGACCTCTGTTGAAGAAATTTCTAATCCTCTTATGACTGTTAAGAGGAATTTGCTGTTGGCCGGTTTATTTCCGGGTTGTGGTGAAGGTTGCCACCTGTGCTTGATTCTACCTTCCGGTTGCCGTTTGTTGAAGTCAGGTGTTCAGCGCCTGATGGATAATAAAGAGATTCTGTTCGAGAAGACTATGATTCCTGTTGTTCCCAATGAAGATGTCGCCATCATAACCATTTCCGCCAATCCTTCCAAGGTTGCCTCGAGAAAACTTGTTAGGATTACACCTGTTCCAAGAATTGCTCCGCTAATAATCACTGTTCCTGGTCCCATCCCATACACTTCAAACAAGGCTGTCCCATGGCACTATAGTGCTGATGTGTATTATCATGGCATTAAGCAAGAGTCGAAGAATGAAGAAGCTGATACCGATGTCAGTAATATTGTCGGGGATAGTAAGGTTACCAGAAGTGGAAGACTCTTTTCTCCCGAGATTTCCCCTTAGACTGTCCAAAAACCTGTTGTCATTCCATCTGCTAGTACATCAACCAATGTTCCAGTTCCCATTCCAATTATCACCCCTGTCGCCGAGCCATCTGGGACTCGGGGCAAAGAAATCATAGGTGAGCCTACCCGGACAGAGGCGCCTAGAAAAATTGTTGTGGAAGCCTCTAAACAAGAAATAAAGGAAATACTGAAAATTATCAAGAAAAGCGACTACAATATGGTCGAACAGCTGAGGCAGACCCCGTCAAAGATCTCCATGTTGTCTCTACTATTGTCTTCTAAAGCCCATGCAAAGACTTTGATTTCCTTTCTCAAGACTGCGCATGTGCCGTAGGAAACTTCTGCAGATCAGTTCAAAGATTGTGTGGCTAGCCTGACTGCTGACAATGGGCTAGGATTTTCAGATGCGGATCTGACCGCTAAGGGGAAGGATCATAATGATGCTCTGCACGTCTCGATTGAGTGCAGGGGCACCACTATGGCTCATGTGCTGGTGGATGTCGGGTCTTCGCTGAATGTTCTGCCAAAGAAAGCATTGGATCGTTTGGACTGTGAGGGTTTGACTTTAAAGCCGAGTAACATTGTGGTAAGGGCTTTTGACGGATCAAAAAGGGTGGTGCACGGGGAGGTAGACATCCCTGTCAAGGTGGGTTCTCAGACCTTTGGGTCCACCTTTTATGTGATGGACATTAGGCCGTCATATTCTTGCTTGCTGGGTCGTCCTTGGATCCATAGGGCTGGGGCAGTTACTTCTATGCTCCATCAAATGCTGAAGTATCCAGTGCAGGGGAAAATTGTCACAGTGCAAGGTGAAGAAGAGTACATGGTAAGTCATCTCAATTCCTTCCGTTATGTGGAGATGGATGGGGAGTTCATAGAAACTCCTTGTCAGAACTTTGAAGAGGTCCATCAGACTTTGGCATCAACTGAAGTTACTACCAACAAACCTCCGCTAAAGATGGCTTCTCTCAAGGATGCCAGGGCTGTTGTTGAAGAATGTGGGTGTACCAATTGGGGTAGGCTCCCTGATTTCACTCACAAAACTGACAAATTTGGTTTGGGCTTTACTACAGGGGCTCAAAGGGCTGATAGGCACGCACAAATTGGAAGACCTCCTCTACACATCAGCAACCAGGGAGTTAATGCAATTGAGGACAATGAAGAAGATTCGGACATTGACAGCTGGATCTACCCAACAACCAATGGTGGATTGAATAACTGGACTGCGAAGGACTTCATACCTGTTTTTTTTTATATTTCGCAGTAATTGACTTTTGTGTCAAGATTTGTAATAAACAGTTTGAAACTTTATGGCCTGGTGCCTTGCCCGAGGCACCTTGGCTTTGCTTGTGAGGGCTTATTATTATTTGTCATTTTCATATATCATCAATAAAACATTAGACATTTTCTTGTATTACAAATTTTGTGCTCCTTGTCTTTCTTTTCCGTCTACCATTTTTATCAAAATAGCTATTCTCTTACACACACTCACATATCATACTGCAGATCCATATCCACTCTGGATCCCATTGATAACAGCTCTGCTACTTCCAGTTATGACTTCGAAAATCCGATCAACCAAGCCGAGGACGAAGGTGAGGATGATTGCGAGGTGCCTGGAGAACTTGCTAGACTACTACAGTAGGAAGAAAGGGCCATACAACCTCATGAAGAGCCAGTTGAGTCAGTGGATTTGGGTACAGAGGAAGACATGAAGGAGGTTAAAATAGGTGAAAATCTGGAGCCTAGTGTTAAACAACGGCTAATACAAATGCTACACGACTATGTTGAGATCTTCACCTGGTCCTATGAAGACATGCCTGGTCTGGACACTGATATTATGGTACATTGCCTGCCGACCAAAGAAGACTTCCCTCCGGTAAAACAAAAGGTCTGCCGTATGCGCCCTGAAATGTCAGAGAAAATTAAGGCAGAGGTCATGAAACAGTTTGACGCCGGATTCTTAGCTGTCACTTCTTATCCGCAGTGGGTTGCCAACGTTGTTCCGGTACCTAAGAAGGACGGTAAGGTATGGATGTGTGTGGACTACAGAGATCTGAATAGGGAAAGCCCCAAGGATGACTTACCACTTCCTCACATTGATGTTCTAGTCGACAATACCGCACATCACAAGATCTTCTCCTTCATGGATGGGTTTTCTGGCTACAACCAGATCAAGATGGCTCCCGAGGACATGGATAAGACAACCTTCGTTACGCAGTGGGGCACCTTCTGTTACAAGGTAATGCCTTTTGGGTTGAAGAATGCTGGGGCAACTTATCAGCGCGCCATGGTCGCCTTGTTCCACGATATGATTCACCACGAGATTGAGGTTTATGTTGATGACATGATAGCCAAGTCTCAGACGGAGGAAGAGCATCTTGATCATCTCCAGAAACTATTTGACAGGTTGAAGACATACAAGCTAAGGTTAAATTCGAACAAGTGTACCTTCGGGGTAAGGTCTGGAAAGCTTCTGGGTTTCGTTGTCAGTGACAAAGGTATTCAGGTGGACCCTGCAAAGGTAAAAGCCATACAAGAGATGCCGGCTCCCCACACAGAGAAGGAAGTTAGAGGTTTCTTGGGACGTCTGAATTACATCGCCAGGTTCATTTCACATCTGATTGCTACTTGTGAGTCAATCTTCAAGCTGCTGAAGAAAGATCAAGTGGTAAAGTGGAATGACGAATGCCAGACTTCTTTTGAAAGAATCAAAGAATACCTGCAAGAACCACCAATTCTGATGCCTCCAGTTGAAGGAAGACCTTTGATTTTATACTTGACAGTGCTAGACAATTCAATGGGGTGTGTGCTGGGGCAGCATGACGAGTCTGGTCGAAAAGAGCACGCCATTTATTACCTTAGCAAAAAGTTTACCGACTGTGAGACCCGATACTCATTGCTCGAGAAAACTTGCTGCGCTTTAGCATGGGTTGCTCGCCGACTGAGACAGTATATGCTGACTTACACCACTTTGTTGATATCAAAGATGGATCTGATCAAGTATATTTTCGAGAAGCCCGCTCTCTCCGGAAGGATAGAAAGATGGCAGATGATCTTAACGGAGTACGACATCCAATACACAACCCAAAAAGAAATCAAGGGGAGTGTATTGGCGGATCATTTGGCGCATCAGGCCGTGGATGACTACCAGTCCATGAATTTCGAATACCCGGATGAGAACATCATGTTGGTGACCGACTGCAAAGAACCTGGACCAGATGAAGGACCTGAGGAAGGATCCCGATGGTCTATGTATTTTGATGGAGCATCAAACGCTTTGGGTAACGGCATTGGAGCTGTAATTATATCTCCTGAGGGCTTTCATACTCCGTTCATCGCCCAATTATGTTTCAACTGCACCAACAATATGGCGGAATATGAAGCGTGTATCATGGGTCTTCGAGCTTCTATTGACCTGAGGATTAAGTTCTTGAGTGTATTCGGAGATTCTGCTCTGGTGATAAGTCAGATCAAAGGCGAATGGGATACAAAACATCTGAATCTCATCCTGTACAAAGAGCATGTATTGACATTTGCTCCCACACTTTGAAGAGATAACCTTTGAACATTTCCCACGATAGGAGAACCAGTTAGCAGACACGCTAGCCACCATGTCCTATATGTTTAAAGTCAATTGGGACAACGAAGCTCCCCGAATCACCATTGAGAGGTTGGATGAACCAGCACACTGTTGTGAAATCGATACCGAGGAAGTGGCGGACAAACCATGGTTTCACGAAGTCAAAAGGTATCTCGAGGATCAAGAGTATCCCGAAGGGGCATCTGTCAACAATAAGAAGTTTCTGAGAAGGTTCGCTGCAAAGTTCTTCCTCAGTAATGGAATCCTCTATAAACGCAACCACGACTCCATACTACTACGGTGTATAGACAAGAGCGAAGCAGAAAGAATCATGACAAATCTACATGAAGGTACCTTCGGAACCCATTCCAGTGGACACACCATGGCTAAGAAAATCCTACGGGCAAGATATTACTGGTCCACTATGGAAGCCGATTGCTATCAGCACTCTCGAACTTTCCATAAGTGCCAAATCTACGCTGATAAGGTGCATGTTCCTCCGGTCCCCTTGAACGTCTTGACAACTCCGTGGCCCTTTGCAATGTGGGGCATCGACATGATCGGCGAAATCAGGCCCACCGCTTCTAATGGACATCGCTTCATCCTAGTAGCCATTGATTACTTCACGAAGTGGGTTGAGGCAGCCTCTTTTGCCACGGTAACCAGGAACGTTGTGGCACGGTTTATTCGACATAATCTGATCTATCCATACGGTGTACCAGAGAGAATTATTACTGACAATGGTACAAATCTCAACAACACAATGATTACCGAGCTCTGCAAACAGTTCAAGATACATCATCATAACTCTTCTCCCTACCGGCCGAAGATGAATGGCGCTGTTGAAGCGGCCAACAAGAACATCAAGAAGATTGTGCAGAAGATGACGGTGACGTACAAAGACTGGTGCGAGATGTTACCATTCGCTCTTCATGGGTACCGTACCTCAGCACGGACGTCGACAGGGGCAACAACCTACTCTATGGTATATGGCATGGAGGCAGTCCTACCCATCAAAGTCCAGATACCCTCCCTCAGGATTATGAAGGATGCAGGTTTGAACGAAGACGACTGGATCCAAACCCGCCTTGATCAACTGAATTTAATCAATGAGAAGAGACTTACTGCTATCTGTCATGGTCAGACGTATCAAAAGCGAATGATCAAGGCTTTTAACAAGAAAGTTAGACGTCAAGAGTATCAAGTCGGGGATCTAGTGATCAAACACATCATTCTACCGCAGGGTGATCCCAGGGGAAAATGGACCCCCATATACGAAGGACCATTTGTGGTTAAAAACATTTTCTCGGGTGGAGTCATGATTCTAACCACCATGGATGGTGACGACCTTCCTCACCCTGTCAATGCAGACATAGTGAAAAGATACTACGCATAATCAAAGACCCGCTAGGTTGACTGGCCTAGGAAAAAATAAGGGCTTCCCGGCGAACCAAAAGGGTTCGGGAAAAAGTAAGGGATGAAAATGAAAAAAAACTGTACACCCGACAAGTCAAAAACCTGAAAAGGTGACTTGGGCAAAAAAGGGTATCCCGGTGGATTGAAAACCCGAAAGGGAAATCCAGGAAAAAGTTAGGGATCAAAGCGTAACACTATGTCTCATTGGATCATCTTACCAGACTTCGGTATCAACTGTCAAGCTCAGACGGCGCCAATCAACCTGATCCACCTTCGACCAAGCAGCAAAGGGATGAGATGCTTGAAGATATAAAGGCGATATCAGAATTGGAACCCAATGGGATTGTTTCACATAGCTGTTTTTCTTTTTTAAACACAAATTGTAATTTCTATCTTTTGGCGGCGTTCTCTTACTAGAGCGTCAGCCTCTTTGTAAAAAACGCCTATTACAGGCCAACTTCAAAATCAATACCAATCATTTTCACAAAGCTTTGATTTATTTTTCTTTTTCCTGTTTTGTTTTGCTAGAACGTCCAATGGTTCATTTTTGATATATGCATTTGAAAATAATTGCTGCTCATAAATATTTACATGAAAAAACAAAAGACAATTACTCGTAATTCCAGGAGCAGGGAAAACAAGAAGTTCCCAAACCTTACAGTTACTTTGACCATCAAGTACCAAGGTAGAATCAGCTTAAGAACATGAGTAGTGGTACATACACTCCCCACAAAGTAAGAAATATCCAAAGACAGTGATGTTAGCTTTCCCGAACAAGACATAACTCTCCCCTATTGAAGTTCACAATCGCGAGTGAGTCAGTAAATTATTCCCCAAGAAGAGTTTATTTCTCTCACAAGAAGAAATTCAATCTCCAACAGATTTCATTATCACCAGCAACGGTAATTCAGCCCCAGCTGAGTTTATTTCTCCAAATTAGCGGTCTATTAACAGAGTATCTTCTCTCCGACAGAGTCATTCTCCGTAGAGTTATCCGTAAACAAGGGGAAAATCCCCCACCAGTCATCTCTTTTCACCATCCCCAACAGAAGTAGAGGAACTGTGGTTTTTATAACGGTCAAGCCTACCAGTTCTCATACTCTCCAAATAGCAGTCAGGGATTTATTTTCCCGGACTCAGATTATTACGTCGGCATTTCATGTTCATACATCATGACATGTCCATACATCACATATAACAGTCTCATTTATTCTGAGAACGTCATCATACAATGCATCTCATGCATCGCACATAACTAACCCTGCATTTCTTTCAGGAAAGAAAGTTATTATCAATAATTTCCAGCAGGTACATGATCAACACTCGAAGCTAAACAAGAGTAATCATCAACAATAAATGCAACCTCATCCAGGTTCCTGCAACCCTACTATCCAGGCTTTCGTATCAAAGTAACCCTACTATCCAGGTTTCTTCTCACAACCCTACTATCCAGGCTTTCATCTCGCAGTAACCCCACTATCCAGGTTCCTTCTCAAGCCCTACTACCCCGACTTTCATCTCGAAGTAACCCTACTATCCAGGTTCCTTCTCAAAGCCCTATTATCCCGGATTTCATCTCGAAGTAACCCTACTATCCAGGTTCCTTCTCACAGCCCTACTATCCAGGCTTTCATATCGAAGTAACCCTACCATTCAGGTTCCTTCTCAAGCCCTACTATCCCGGCTTTCATCTCTAAGTAACCCTACTATCCAGGTTCCTTCTCACAGCCCTACTATCCATGCTTTCATCTCGAAGTAACCCTACCATCCAGGTTCCTTCTTATAACTTTACCATCCAGGTTTCTTTTCTCTTATCCCCAGACGGCAGTCCACAACACTGTAAGACCTGGACCTGATCAAACACGTTTGCTTTCACATTTACCCAGAAAGTCGCGGTGCAGCATATACCCCGACCAAACACACAGTTCACTTCCGCTTTCTAAAACCGGAATTATTCCCCCAGTAGAGTAACGGACAACTGAAGCTCCTAAAACTCTATTTCTCTCAGGATAAAGACCAACATTCCCCAGCGAAGTCACTTCATACGAGTGCAAATTTCTGGGCACTCTAGTGTTCAATCATCTTCCACCTTCAGATCACGAAAGGCAGACGATCCAATCTACATCCTCAGGTTCAAGAAGATTGAACAGGGGCAGATGTTGTACCCCAAAATTTTCCCTCCCATATTTCTCAATACATGTCAAGTGAGGTCCTCAAATTACTCAAGGAAGTCCAAGAGTTGACTAGACAAACTCTCTCCTAAGACAGTCTATCTCAAATTAGGGTTTCATTTTTCATCAAGATGCTTGAGTCCAAAGGATCCCAAATTCTCACCATTGTCCTAATATGTTCTCAAGATCATCCATGTCAAGTTTCAAGCCTTTTAGAGGAAGTTTGCTCAGTCAATGGCTCAAAGGGCTGAAAATCGATTGTGCTAGGTCAAAAGTCAACTGTGGCTCACATATAGTAAAACTTCAAGATTTTTGGTCAACGTCCTAATTTTGAAGTATTATTCATCATTTGATCAAGGGTTGATCATGATTCATCGAGGATTGTTCACAATTCCTCAAAACCCAAAAGTTGCTAAATTAGAGTTTTGTAGGAAAAGTCAACTCAACTTTGACCAAGCATAAATTTCTCACACTTTATCAGAAATGACCCATCCAAATCTCATTTTAAATAGGATGAAATTCCCTACAATTCATCTTCATCTCCCAAGTTCAAAATATGCACTCACAAAAGGATATGAATTTTGACATTATAGGCCATTTTGAAAAGTCAACAAAAACACCTTTTGGGTCAAAGATTCATACATGAACATGGAAGACTCAATTGAGATTATACCAAAAGGGTTGCTTAGAGGACATCCTAAGATTTCTAAAAATTCCAAGAACACCTCTCTAGGCTCAAAATTGAGAGAGTTATGCATTGGCCAAGTTGACCTTTTTTGCAAAATTGCCAAAAGTCAAATGTGTCAAATTTGCATTTTTTGCTAAATGGGCCCAATTTTTTATGCTTGCACTTCAATGATAACATATTCCACGACCTATGGGATCCTCCATGCTTTATTTATTCATTTATTTAATTTATTTTGATTTTTATTCATTTAAAATTCAAATAAAATCAAATAAATCTAAATAAATCATATATTGTGTTTTAGGGATGATTTTTGCATTGAAGGGAGATCTCATGTGCTGTCAATTGAGAATCAATTCGTGCGAGGCTGATTTGGTTGGAAAAAGATTGAATTTGAGCAAATTTTGAAAGATATCATATGCCATGAAAGACCAAATCAAATCTTCATAATGAGCAAGATTGAGGTCGTTTTTGTTGACCTAACATGTTGTATTACATATACAGAGGCAAGGAAAGGCAAGAGCAAGAGTTGAGCGGTCGTGCAGAGCAAGAACAAAACTGAAAAAATTCAAGATAAAGTGGTGATCCAATTTCCATCCTAGAGGCCAATCCACGCCGTTCTAACATTGCCAACAGATTGCTGGACATCTCAGGAACATATCCCAATCAATTGTAAGCCTATTCACGACTGGAGTTGTAAGTTACAGGTATCACGATTTGCTTCCAAACTCAAATTCAATTTCGTTGATTTACTCATCCTATGCATGTTTTGATTATATATTCGTGTTCATCATTGAGTTTGCAAACTATTGGTACCACTTAATTGCATTATTAACGCATGTACAGGATATTGCCATAGCTAGGGTTTTACGTTCTTATTTAGGGCTTTGCAGTATAGGAAAAATTGGGTTTGGATTTTGGTGCCATGACACTCCTGAGGATGAGACGAGTCGATTGGAACCTTTGAATTTCATTTATGTCGCTTTTAGAGAGTTTTTATGATGAGCAGGCTTGTAGCTACAGCGAGGCAACCGTAGGTAAAAACATTGTTACCTAAAACGACGGATGGGAGGAAGAAGATGGATGTGTGGCACTCCCTGGTTGGGCAATTTGAATTTCAGCGTGTTTTTTCAATAGCCATTACTTTTCATATATTATATTTTGTTTTTATTATATAAACAAATAACATTGGTATCATAGATGGCAAGCGTGCATTGGAAAAGTGCATGAGGACCTGGGTTCGATCCCCAAGTCCCAACCTTTCTTCATATTTTTCTTCAATAGGCAATCTAGCGCATTACACATCAAGAAGTTCACCATGTACCATCAGCATCTGGCCATCAAATGCATCTCTGGCCCAGATCAACGAGCTACCCTTGGAGGACCACCATACGCCCCAGGTCAACGCATGCATTGGATCAGGTAAAGTCAAAATGGGCCATCATCCTTGGGCTCAGAATCTCCACATTGCACCCCCTTTTTCAGCAAACACCACCAGGCCCATTTACTAACCCTTTTTATATTTATTTTCTTTATTTTTTATTATTAAAATTTCCTTTATTTATTTTAATTCACAAATTAATTTATTTATCATAAAAGTCATAAAATCAATAATTCACAAAATTAGGATTAGTTTTTCTTTTATTTTATTTTTTTATTATCAAAATTAATTTAATTTAGGTTAACTTAGGAAATTGTAATTTGTTTTTCATAAATAAAACCAAAATAGAAATTAGTTTAACTTTTAATTTTATTTTCTCTTTTTCTCAAATAAATAAAAATACAAAAATAGGTTTTAGATTAAATTAATTTATTATTTTTTCTTAAGTTAAAATTAATTAGGATTAGGATTTTTAATTTAATAATTTCTCTATTTTCTTAAATAACAAAATAGGACAAAAAACATTTTTTAATCGTGAATAGGTTTAGTCAAGGGTCAAAACCCTAATCGCCCCGTATTTAATTCGCCGCGCGTTTATTATTTTTGCCAATATTGTTGTAATTGTTCATGGCTTGTAATAGTTTAATCTAGGGCTTTCTATTTATTGTTTTTTTCCCGGGTTTTTGGCTATGTAATTAATCTCTCTCCCCGAAGCCTTGTAATAGCGTAGATTTACTTTCTCGCATTTTAATTCTTGCAAAATATTTGACTGTTTAGATGAATGCTAATAGGATTGTATGACAAGAATGCATGACAAATTAATCCAGTTAGAAAACCCTACTGTGAAAAGACTAAATAATTGAAAACAGATCACTCGCACATATCACTGTTAGGGTATACTCACACTTCGGTTTCCTTCGGTAAACGGTCATTAAGTATAGAGTGTCTTAGTGGTTTCCCTCCCGTCTAAAAAGATAAAATGTTGCCTCGAATACGATCTTAAGACTCTAGGGTTACTACTAAGATGTCCTAACATTGCTTTAGTGATCGTACGTCCCTTTCGAATTGACCCTTACAACTCCAACAACGGTGCTACCTATTTCTCAATAGTAGGATAGCACTGTCTAAAGGAACGAGAATAGAAACGATCTTTTTTCGAGTAGGTAGATGCTAGTAGGTACTTGCTCAAATCAAAACTCTTCACACTTGCACATTTTAAAACAAATTTCAAAAGCAACTTCGTCACACCCTTGAGGACTGATACAAGGGTTATCACGAAGTCAAACTTTTCAAAACAAAGCACATACACAAGCAATTTTAAAAAATGAGAAAGTACTTAAGAGCCCATGGAAAGCCATGGATAGAAAGGGTGCTAACACCTTCCCTTTCTATAATCTACCCCCCCGCACTCAGAATATCTCGAAAAAGGATTTTTTATGTACTTTTTTCCTTTCCGGTTGGATGAAATAAAAGTCGGTTGCGACTCTTGCTTACCGCGACATTTTGCGAATACAAAACGTAAAATGCAAACCAGCGTCAAAACAGTTGGTCCTGCCACCGTATCACACACTCAAAGAAAACACTACGATGTTGGCCTGGGCTATAGCGTCCTTCTTCGGCTTTTGACACTGGGTACTAATATTACCATACTCTCCACAATTGAAGCACGTTGGACCATCATTCTTGCATTTAGGAGCACAATGACTCATCTTACCACATTTGTAGCACCTCAATACTTTATTCTCACATTCATTAGAACGGTGACATTGTTCAGCACACCTATAACACTTGACAGAATAGGGAGCTCCTCCCCCACTTGTCTTCTTCCCTTCATAAGCCTTTTGTTTCCCTTTATCAGCTGAGGCATTGTTGGATGCGGTAAAGTGGCAAGAAAAAAGTAAGTTATTAATTTACCGAGTGATATTTAGGTTATATCGTATCGTGTCCACAAATATTGGTGAATTGAAATGCCATTCAAGAAATATCTTGTTAATGAGTTTGGGGGATAAATGGGTTGAAAGGAAAGGTATCAACAGAAAATAAATCTATAAAAAGGAAAAAAGAATAACTTATCAAGCATGCATATATACTACTTCTCACAGACTTAAACCTATCAACCTGTTATACCAAACCTACAATACTCATCAATGTCATCACATGTCAAACACAATACCAACTGTATCACCTCGCTGGAGATCTCTCAACTAACCTTAACAACATAAAAGTCAATCGTGCTCGCTTGCATCGATGATCTCTCAGAGCGACACAAACAATACAGAGGCATTAATCACAAACACACTAAGTGAATGTCAACTCTAAATCTATCTCTAGAATCTAGAAACTAACACATAATCATCCTAGATTAGAATCCAAGCAGTATATGTCTTTAGTAACTCAAATCCCTAGCACAGCAAAAATCATGGATAACAATTGACAAAAATTTGTAAAGCAAGTTTTATATAATGCCAAGGGCAACAAATATACACAAGATCAAAGTAAATACATATACAAACTGAACCAAAAGAGAATACACAAAGAAAAAGATAAATGAACCACAGATCTACCGGTTTATTAGCAGGGATCAAAGAGCGATCCACCCCAGATCATCCTTATGCAAGCTTCATAGTTGTTATCTAAGCTAATCCTAACAAAATTGGAGGTTGATGGAGTTAGGAGCAAAAACTTCCCTAAAACCATAACAAAAAATGAACTGAAAATGAAGTTATAAAAAAAATATCAACAGACCGCACTTAGCGGGCTCTTCATGCTAATCGGGTTGTGTGATATTTACACATTAAACCGACTTAAAACGCGCTAAGCGCGCTATCCACGCTAAGCTGGCTCAAAAATTAAGCTTCTTCCAAAATGTCGAAACGCAAGCAACGCGCTACAAAATACGATGAACGTACTCGCGATTAGCGACCTTCTACATGCTAAGCGGACTCTCCTGGGCAAAACTTCTCAAAACTGGTCTTTTATTCCGAAAATATGCATCCGGGGCCGTGCCTTTGACACCTTATTCCTCGATGCTCTAAATGCAACAAATACCTATAAAATGAATGGAAAAATATCAAACGGTACACTATGTACACAAAAACACAAATAAAAACAAACTAAACGTATTTACACAAAAGTCGGGTTTATAAAACGATTATTAACAACAAAGAGTCGATAAGTGCAACAAAAAGTATATACAAAAATAACTATAATTTGCACTTATCAAACTCTCCCCAACTTGAATTTGTTTGTCCTCAAACAAGGCTAAACAACTCAAAGAAACAAAATTAATCAACCAAAATATCATGAATCAACAAGTTTTAAAACGGTAAACAAATGTATGGTTCAAATAAAAACACACACGCAAGGTAAATACTTACCATAATCCTACAACGACAACATGTAGACGAAACAAATATGTTGTAACCTAAAATTTTCCCTCCCATTATTCAAGACAAATTGATTCAAGATACCTCCTCAAGCTCATGAAGGTCTCAATTGCTCAATACTACTCAAAGATTGATTAGACAAACCCTCCTCTTAAGCATTGACCTACAACTAGGGTTTTGATTTTCTCAAGGAAAATTGGACTTCTAATGCCTCAAGTGGAATTCATGGTTTCTCATATGCTTCAAAGTATATTCATGCCAAATTTCAAGCCTTACAGCACAATTTTGCTCAGTCAAATAGTCAGATGATTGAAAATCAATTGTATTAGACAAAAAGTCAACTTTGACCAATTTATAGTCAAACTTCAATATTTTTGGTCAACATCAATAATTTGAGGTCAAATTTATCATTTTATCAAGGGTTAATCATGATTCATCAAGAAAATTTTCAACAAAAGCTCATCTTGAAGGAAATTCAATTATCTACAACTTTGCCACTCTATGTTCAAGACCAAAAATGCTTCATTTGAGAGATATGGGCTAAAACATTATAGGTCATTTTAAAAGTCAACGAAAAGACATCTTTTGTCAAAGAAATTTATATCAAGTTAAATTCTTCAAATGAAAAAATGACCAAAATGAATATTGTAGGGTACATCTTGAGGTTTTCAAAAAGTCAAAGATCACCTTCATATGATAAAAATTGAATGAGATATGATTTGTGCAAGTTGGTCAATTTTGAGAAAATACATGAAGTCCAAATTGAGCAAACTTGAATTTTTGGGCTAATGGGCCTATCTTTTAAGGCCCAAACATGTTCTTGATTTCATAATGGACCTCTAAGTCCATTCATGCATCATTTTAATTTTTATTTCATTTATTTTGTTTTTTATTCATTTAAATTCAAAATTAAATCAAATAAATATTAAATAAATGTATAAGGCATAAAAGGTTTTTGATTCAAATCTTTTCGAGGCCCAAGGTCACACTACAAATCGTGTAGACCTATTCTTGAACCAAATATTCATGGTTTTGTATGTTTTCAATCTATTTTGAATCAATTTTCAAACAAAATCAAAGATATGTTTCACATGATGTCCAAGCCCATATCTTAACCTAATATCTTCTCCTATAAATACACTTCATATTCAGACAAAAAAAGAACACAAAAGCTGCGCAAGAAACAAGGGTTTGGAGTTTGAAGTTTGCACGAAAAATTTGAAATAAAAAACAAAGCCCCAAGCATCCTCAAGGCCAAATGACCATTCAAACCAATCCCTGGGGTATGATAATGTAAGTTTTGATCATTCTCGATGATCAAAAGTGCCTAAAACGAGCATTTCATATATCGTTGGTTTACATATTTGCATGCAATTCATATTATAATATTCATGATGTTTTGATATAAAATAACGATTTCACTGTGTTCCTGAGATAAAATAGTGCAGGTTTGATCCCTTGCATGAGGCCAATAACGCCATAACGGTCCATCTCCGTTATTGAACTGATTTTCATTATTTTCATCGTATCTCCTTGTACAATTTGAATTAGAAAAGAATAACACCGCCGTTGGATTCGCAAGGGTCGATTTAGGGGGATAGGGCCCTTCTTGATCTCTAAAGTTTGTTATTTTTGTAGGTGGAAAAATGATCTCGCGGGAGAAGACAACCGGAGCTAGGGCTCCGACGCCTCTCTGGTCCATTAGTTTATATTATATTTAATAGTTTATATTGTACAACTAGATGAGAGTGTAGCATCGATGATCAAGGCGAATGTGTATAACGTTAAGGACGTGGGTTCAATCCCTGCGTCTACAATGTTTTTTTGTTATTTTCCAACTAACACGCAGGTATCATACATATTATTCAACGCCTATTTCCAAACACCAACAGGCGCTTGGCCTGGTGGCAAGCGATGCAGTGTGAAAGCTAGAGGGCGTGGGTTTAACACCCACCCCATGCAAATCCTTTTTCCCTATTTTCTTTTAACCTAATTTATTTTCTTTTTCTTTTCTAATCCTAATTTTTTTATTTAATCAATCATTAAACTAACCTAATTTTTTCTAATACTAATAAATTAGGTTTAGGAATTTTAACTAACATTTAATTTTCTTGATTTTTTTACTTTACTAAACTAATTAATTAATCAAACTTTTCTTAAATATTAAAATCAATTAGAATTTAGGTTTTTATTAATTATTATCCTTTAAATTATTTTTCCATAAAATACCAAAATATTTTCTTTTTTCAAAACTTTTTCTCATATTTTCTTTTCTTTCTATTTAAATTCTTAGATAAAATGTATATGTCGTATTATTCGTTTGTAATAGCTTAGGTTTATTTTCTTGCATTTTTTTAATTATGTATCTGCTCCGAGGAAGTAATAGTTATAGGTTTAATTTCTCGCACTCTTCTATTATGTAACTGTCCCAAAGTCATCTAATAGCGTAGGAATTTTATTTTCCGCACTTTATTTTATGCGCACTTTGTAACTGCTAGTAATTAGGATTGTATGGTAAGACTAATAACCAAACATAGAAAAACCCTAATCTCAAGATAAATAACTGAAAATAAACACTTTTCACACTTGCACCTCTAGGGTACCCTCTCTTGTTGTCTTACGAATACATGGTCACGTCCCTCGAAAGTTGGGATGCTTTAGCAAAAGACCCTCGATCAAATCATCATATCCCTTTCGAATAAAGATCATAATCCCTCGATGACCCTTCGAGTTGCCTACAAAATGATCTAGTCCCTACGAGTAAATGATGATAGTCCCTTCGATACAATTACTAAAATATCCTTACATGTGCCTTCGATGACCACACAATGACCCTACACCTATCACTTCACATCTAATAGATAGGGCTATCTATCAACTAATGGTATGAATAGTACTATCTCTAAAGGAGAAGGAAAATAATAACAAAGACCTTTAGTGGGTAAGAAACTCCTAATTGCTTGCTCAAAACTTTTCTAAAAACATTTTTTCACACATCAATTTTAAACAAATATTTTCAAAAAGTACTTTGTACGCATTCTTGAGGACTGATACAAGAATCATTACAAAGTTAGCCTTACATTGGCGATTTCAAAATATTTTCAAACAAATCACACACACAAAGAAAAATTTCAAAAGTGAGCTAAGCAATTAAGAGCCCGTAGATAACTACGGATGAAAAGAGTGCTAACACCTTCCACTTTCATAACTTACCCCCCGAACTCAAAATCTATCAAAGGTCTTTCCTGTTCTTTTCATCTTTCCTAAATATTGGATAAAAGAAAAGTTGGTGGCGACTCTTGTTATCCGCACATTTGGATAAAACCAAAAAAGTCAGTTCTCCCACCGCATTACAAAATCCTAAGTACAAAAATCATACCAAACATTCTAAAATAAAACAAGCTCAATCATGAATCACACCTAGTAAAAATTCATCGGTAGATGAATAACACACAAAAGTGAGGGACAAAAAACACTCATCCACAATCTTGCAAACAATAGACTAAATTATGCATTCATCCAAAACTCATATTGAAAATACAAAGACAAGAATCACAAAGGCTTTTTAAGGTTGTAATATGGCTTGGTTAACAAACAAGGGACAAGTCCTAAAGCTAATCGAAACAAAAACGTGCCTTAATATAAGGGAGTGATCAACTCAGAAGACTCAAGAAAAATAATTTCAATCAAACTTCTTCTTCATTATAAATTTCAAACCAACACACATCACTTATTATCATAACATTATTCGAACTCTTTTTGATTTTGTTTTTCAAAACTTTTCTCTTTTTTTTCTTTCTTTTTCACTTTTTTTTTTCTTTCTTTTTCTTTCTTTTTCTCTTTTTTTACATACTCATAGCAATCACAACATAAGCACATAAACATTTCTTTCCCCAACTTGAATTCAACCATATCATAATATGAATACTCTCTACTTTCTAAGGCAAGACAAAAATTCAAACTACAAATCATAGTTGAGGGTTCAAGAAAACAAGAAATTAATATTCATACAAAAAGAGAACACAACACTCATAGACAAGAATTTAGCAAAAACAACATGGACATCGACAAAAAAGTCAAAAGGGGATACTAATGATCACACACTCACAAGGTAAATAGACTATTTAGCCAATGTAGTTGTGCTCAAATTGATACAAAAAATGCCTTGATCACGTTCATGATTTCATACCATCAACATAAACAAAAGATTAAACATAATAAAATTCAGTTAAAACAAGAACTATGGCCTCCAACATATGTGAACAATGGAAACCTTCCTCAAATTTATGGATAAAAAGGGAACTAAAGTGATTCAAGTCATGAGCAAGTAATGCAAAAAGAATGAATAGTATGGTAATTATACAAATGATAAATTTCCTAAATATGTTAATGTTATAGAAAGCAATAAATGAGTACCTGGCGAGTACCAACTTCAAAAAATATCATCGCCATACATCCATAAGTTGACACACTCAAAATTGGAAAATCACCAAATGCGACTTCAAGCTATCTAACCAAAATTTGAGTCCTAACAGCAGAAGAAAGAATTAAAATTATTACTATTAATTACTATACTATAAATCCTTGGGTGAAGTGGGAAAAAGGAGAGTCGAGCAAAAATTTAAAAAGAGTTCACTGGCTCTGCACAGTAGGGCACGCTAAGCGACACAGAGCGTGCTAAGCACGCTATACCAGTTGCAGAAAAATAGGGCAACTGGTGCAGCTTGTAACGCCCCGATATTTAATTATTTATTTAATTGAATATTGTTTTGAATATTTTATATTAATTGAATTATATCTTCAAGTCAGAATTATTTTATTAAGTTGGAATATTAATTAGTCGGATAAATTAGACGGTTTAGTCGGAGAACTATTATTAGAATATTATTTGTGAGTTAGTATTATTTAAAGTGTGGATCGATCATAGTTGAAGAATATTATTGGAAATAATATTAGATTATATTATGTGACTATTTATTTAATTGGGCTTATGTTGTGATAGTAGTAATAGTGAGATGGGTATGTAGGCCCACTAAGAGAAACACTATTATTTGGATTAATAGAACAATAATAGTATTTTATTAGAAATATAAGGAGAAAGAGAGGTAGTGTTATCAGGAAAAAACAAAAATAAGAAGAGAAAGAAGAAATAGGGTTTTGTGAGAAGAGAAGAGGAACAAGAAAGTTGCTGCTAGGGCCAATCTCAGGAATTCCATTGAAGCTTCCTTGAGTGCCTTCAAATCAAACCGGGTAAGGGTGGGGTTTCTTATCCTATAATGGGATATATGATATTTTGTATGTGGGAATTAGTATGTGGGATTATTACTGTCTGTTGATTTGTGTTGGTTTGTGTTATTGTGATAAACATTATTAATAATTGATGTGATTAAAGAATTGTCAAGGAATTGGTGTATTACTGTGTTATATACTTGTCTGGATTGGATTTGGAATAGTAGACAGTAGAAGAAAATCCATTAAAACAGTACCGAGTGGGCGAAAGAAGAAGAAAATATTGATGGCCTGTGCCTGGATGCTGCCGAACGACAACTTGTTGTTGGTTGGATGCTGCCGAACGACAACTGGTTGTTGTTATGGGGGACTGCCGATCGACACTTGAGAGAGAGAAGAGTGATATATATTTCATTTCTAAACGTAGACTCCTAATGTACATAGAGATATGAATTTATGATCATTTGATAACTCTTATTTGGTGACGTCTTTTAGAATTATATTAAAATAGCTATGTGCAACATCATCTCCTTTAATCCAACTAGTATTATTTAGTTTGAACTTCTTGAACAAACAATATTCCAATTCTAATGATTAGGAAAATGGTTGTCAATTCACATGGGTAGACAGGTAGTTGTACGTAGTTGATCATCATGTGATTGTAAATATTAGTTTTAAAATACTAAAGAAGAGTGTCGTTCACACCTTTGGGCAGGGAACTTGTCTATGTTTCTGTGGCACTATGCTATATAATTTTTATATGGTATCAGTATAGAGTTTATTAATAGAAAAGCAGGTTGGGAACAAATTAAACTATTCTTATTAATAGCATGTTATAGCAGAAGGATCATTAATAGAAGTAGCATATTTTTGTAGAGTTGTTTTAAGTGATAAAGGATAATAGCAAAAATAATAATAAGTAGTAAATTTAGATAAATAGTAGAATAAAGTAGCAGAGTTAATAATTAACAGAATTATATTGGTCGTAGTCCTAGAAATTAAAATAGCAGGGATGGTTTTTAGTTGCAGAGTTGAAAATGAATAATTTAATAGAAGTAATATATTAATAGCAGTAAGCTAAATAACAGAGGTGGAGTAATGTAGTGGAATAAATTGATTAGTAGCAATATAAATAAATAGTAGTAATAGCAGTTTATTAAGCAATATCGATTTGCCGAATTTGTAGATTTGGGCGGTAAAATTGGTTAACCGAAATTAGTTGAAATTGTCGGAATAAGTCGTATTTACATATGGGTATTTTTAGTTGATTTGTTTTGTTAGAATTATGTAGAACAAAGTTGATTTGCAGGTGAAGTCGAATTAAGTTGAATGGTTCCGGTATATGGGATTGTGTTGTTGGTTATTGCTGTTAATAAGTTATTATCGAATAAATTATGTTGTTGTCACATCACTAATTGTTGATATGATATTGTTGTTTTGATGTACTAAATTGTAGGCTTATGCCAACGTTGTTGAATACATTGTTGTTGTTGAATATGTTGTGCTTGATAAGTTGATTAAGTTGTAGGCTTATGCCAACATTGTCGAATACATTGTTGTGTTGTATGTGATTATTGAATTAATTAAGTAACATAAATTTGCATTATTAAGTTGGCCTGGATTGGCACCACGCTGGCCTGGATTGGCAAAATATTAAGTTGAAGGCTTATGCCTTGTTGATGCCTCTATTTATTGGCAGATTTTCTAAGTTGGGAGTTCTTCTCCAATGGTACCAAATGAATTTGCATAACATTGATTCGCATTCTAAGTTATAGAATTGAGCTATTGTGTTGATGAGTTAATTGTTACATTTTGATGATATCCTGTTGCGATTGTTGTTGGTGATTTTTGCATGACCTAGTTCTAATATATGATTTATCATGCACTCACTTATACGATTTAAGAATCTCACCCCTTATTATTTGAATGTTTTCCTCTGTTGGTAACGTGCAGGTAATCAAGAATGAAGATTTGCTTAGCCTTATTAGATCAAAGTCAGTTGGTCGCTCTAATACGTAGCACTCGGGGGGAAATGATCGAATAGTTGTTTACTTGTTGAAATTGTTTTAGTTGTCGAATCCTAAGTTGAATTATATGAAATAATATGTTGCCTCTCAAGTTGTTTTAGTTGAACGAAACATATGATGCTACTTGAAGTTGTAATTATGATTCTGCTGCGTTGTTAAATAAAGAAGTGGTTTTGTTTTAAAAGCTGATGCAAGTTGTTATATGATCCTCCAAAATTAAAGTGTTATGTATTTGTTTATGTGTTGTAACATGTTGAAATTTGATATCCCAAATGTGTTGGAAGCTTTTAAATACTCTGATTTTTGTTATAACTACCGGGTAGAATTTGGGGTGTTACATTAGTGGTATCAGAGCAGGTCGGTCCGTCCGACCAAGTTGTCTAATGTCGTTTATTCCGTAGTGCGCGACAAGTGTGTGAAACACTGTCGGTGCTTGTTGTTTTTCTAATCGAGTTGTATGCAGGAAGTTGGTTGAAGATGAGTGGGGGAGAAGCTATTCTTCTCGGATATGTTCAATTGAAAGGTGTTGGTTCGGCATGCTGCCGACGACGACAATGCAAGAATTGTTGGAGTCTTATTATTCCCGAATTGGAAGGTGACTTGGATTCAAGGTCTTGTTGTTAGTCGATGTTTGAACAATGATGGAGTAATAAAGTTGCGGTAACTTTTATGTTGGGATCACATAAGTGATTGTAAGAAGTAGTTGACGTTGATAAGTAGTTGTGAATCACGAGTCTGAGTCGAAACTTAAAGAAGTGAGTAGCATTGCGAAAGGAATTGTTGCCCTGGTGTTTTGGAACCTGAACTTTGGTAAAGGAATGCATCTCTCGAGTTATAAGAAGTTTGGGAGTATGAGATATGTTAAGAGTTGTTTGGAATATGTCTAAGTTGAAGACGAATGAGTTTCAGAGTGGAATTTCCGTAAGCGAATCGCAGGAAACTGCAGAATTGTTGTGGGACTTCGAAAATTCATAACTAGAGTTCCGGGCATCCGATTTGAGTCCCGTTTGAAGCGTTGGAAAGCTAACAAAATGAGATTCATTTTAAAAATGGTTCCAGTAGCTGTAATAGATTAATTTATTACGTGATGATATTGGAAGTGAGTGCAGTTTGTTGTTAAGCTTGTATTTGGGACTAGACTTGTTCTTCAGTGTTGTACCGGACGTCAGCGTCCGAGTTGAGTGAATTAAAGGAGCAATTGGAAGATTTATTTAAAGTAATTTGTGAAATCAAAGGTATCATTTGGAAATATTTGGTGTTATTAATTAGAATGAAAGACGATAGTGCGAAGTTGTGTGGAATTTATAGTGTCGAAAAGGAGGAAGATTTATGCTAAGTTGTCAGGATGTATGTTATAGTTTTGGGAGAAGAGTTCTCTTGAGTAATTTTATTTCCAAGTGAAAGTGTATGTAGATCCATTCAAGGTGGATGCAGTTCTAAGTTGGAGAACAACGAAGTCTGTTATAGAGGTTAGTAGCTTTCTGAGCTTAGATGATTACTATCGTAGTTGTTTAAGGTGTAAATATATATGAAATATTGTTAGATGAGATGATAATGTTGAGAGTGTGATTGGAATGAAAGGGAAATTATGGGAGTATTTGTAAACCTCATTGGAAATTATTGGATTATGCTGCTTTAGGTGACTTGAGTGCAAGTTCTAAAGGAACACTATTATAGTTAGTAACGATAGTTTATACTCCATTATGATTGTCAGCTATCTATTGACAAATTGAGGAACCGATCACCCTTAATATCTTGTTGATAGTAGACGAGACCATGTCGGATGGTATAGATTTGATGTGCTATCTTAATGGTGTGTAAATTGGTAGATGTTATATCGTGAGTATAGTTGCTCACCGGCTTGTGTGAAGTAACAGAGGAATTCCTAAAGGATTGAGACGTGTTGCATAAGTCGGAGTGGCAAGTTATATGCGAGCTAACGTCGCGAAGTGAAGGATTGAGATTATCAAGTGAACAGTGGCTTTATGGTGGATGTTAAGAACGTCTGAAACTAGATTGAAACATGTAACATATAGTTGATGGAAATTTTAACAAGGACGGTGACTTAAAGTGGATTATCAGAGTTGCGCAGCTGAGGCGTGATGTGACGCAATTGCTATACGTGTACGACTCGTTAGAGGTGAGGGATTAAAACATCAGGAGCCTATGGGAACGATATGTCTTGGTCTACATGTTTGATTTGGTGGATTGTTGATATAGGGATGATGTGTTAGGGTACTATGTTTGCTAGTAAGTATTTGCGAATTTTATAAGAAGATTGTTGTAGATTGTTGGTTGATGGTGAGCCATGGGTATGCTCGCTGAGTTATACAGTTAAGTTGATGTTTTAATGATTTTGTTATCATTATTGAGATGTTATTGTTGGTTACCGTAAGTGATGAATAATATCCTATAATATGACGAAGTTAATTTTGTTGACTATGTTGATGTCACTATAATGGTGAATAGAGTTGTTGATATTTTGTTGATAGTTGACATACATATACGTATGAGAATAAAGTTATATACGCGCTTTGGTGTTGGGAAAATTGTTAAGAGGTGATGTGGTATCTCCAAGTATAAGTGAGTTATGGTTGTTACATTTCTACTGTGGGAGTTGTTATGTCAGAGTGTTGTCGAAAGGTTGGAAACAAAGTTGAGGATGATTGTATCGAGTAGATTTTCGAGGACGAAAATATTCTAAGTGGGGGAGAGTTGTGACGCCTCAATATTTAATTATTTATTTAATTGAATATTGTTTTGAATATTTTATATTAACTGAATTATATCGTAAAGTCAGAATTATTTTATTAAGTTGGAATATTAATTAGTCGGATAAATTAGACGGTTTAGTCGGAGAACTATTATTAGAATATTATTTGCGAGTTAGTATTATTTAAAGTGTAGATCGATCATTGTTGAAGAATATTATTGGAAATAATATTAGATTATATTATGTGAATGGTATCCTAAGAAGGTAGGATCCTAGTTTTGGCCTACGGTTAGTCTACCCTCCCCAAAAGGTGGCTTCCTTAAGGGTGTCATGAATAACACTAGAGGGAAAAGGCACAAGGGCCTCCCTTAGGTGGAGCCTCTTTACGGACTGAGACTTTCGTCTCAAAGTCGTGAAAGGTCTCGTCATGAGATTTTTGGTTAAGGTCGTTACAAAGAGTTATGAGTCGCATTCCAAAGTCCTACTCGTCAAGAGGATATCTCTCGATAAGTATCCCTTTTATGGAATTCTACCGACTCTGGGCAAAGTCATCACATAAACTCGCAAAGATGATGTATCTCCTAAGCTAATAGACGAACCTTATTTCTAAGGGTTATTTGAGAATATTTTTTAGATAACAATTCCCGCCACGCAGTAAATATATAATAATAAGAAAAATTGACAATAAATAAATTCAATAAATAAATGCAATAAATAAATAAAGAAAGTCAAAAAAACCCAAAATAGACTTAAAACCTAGGGTTGAATCCCCAACAGAGTCTTCAGCTGTTGCGACTGGTTTTTAAATAGAGTCGCCACTACTAGTTTTTATCCTAAGGAAGGGAATCTAATAGGAAACCCTAATTTGCAGACATAGATTTTAGGTTCCGGACTCGGTTCTAGACGAAAGGAAGGTGTTAGGCACCTTTCATCTACCATATTCTTAAGGATACTAGGTTTAGGTTTGGGTAAAATAGGGTTTTAAATTTTAATAGGGGAACTCGCCACGATTTTTGATCGTATGCCTACGTATCCTCTTATGAGGAATCAAAGTCTCAATTCATAGTTCGTATGGGTTTGTGATTTTTAGGGGTTGCAAATGTATTTTGAATCGCCTCGCATTTTGAATAAAAATAATTTATTTTAAATGATAATAATAAATAATGACAATTAATAATAGTAACAATTATTATAAAAAATAAATAATGATGATAATAATAATAATAATAATAATAATTTTAAAAAATAGATAAATAGTATAAAAAGAAAAATAAAAAATAAGAATTATGTAAAAAGTGGAAAATAAATTAGTTAATTCCAGGGTGTGCAGTTTTAGTTTGTAAGTAAAATTAGGGGGTGTTGAAAGAAAAGTTGGGCTAGGCCCAAACGCGGTTCTGGGAAGGGGCCTGCTGGATTACCTACGCGAGGGAGTATGGAACTTTACAGTGGACCTGGCCTCTTGGCCGTCCATTGAGGATCCAATGGATGGA
Source organism: Vicia faba (assembly GCA_948472305.1). Taxonomy (NCBI): domain Eukaryota; kingdom Viridiplantae; phylum Streptophyta; class Magnoliopsida; order Fabales; family Fabaceae; genus Vicia; species Vicia faba. The sequence goes on along the minus strand of OX451737.1, from coordinate 1,372,916,742 downwards.
ATGTGAAGGCGTATGATAATACCATGGGTGCGCATGTATTGTATCACAAAACTAATATTTACATTTTTATTCTTCATTTTTGTTCTCTTTACAATAATCATCTTCTCTTTCTCGTTCTTCTTTAGCCCTTTCCCTCTGTCTCTCTCCTAACCCTAGCAACGTACTACCGCGGCGACTCAATAATCAAGCCCTCCTCCACCGTAACCATACCAGCAAACCCCAACCAAAAAATAAAACCAAAAGCTACGTTATCTTACCCCTTCGCGATTTCGTTTTTCGATTTCTTCCAGCGTGTCTGATCCGGTGCTAATCTCCTCTTCTTCTTGATTGTGCATGTTTAGGTGGTGGTGGCCGATGATGGTGAAGCGGTGGTGCTCCCACAATTAGGGTTTCAGATGTTGAAACCCTAATCGTCCTCCTCGTTGCTCTTCGAAGAAAGAGGTATCACGCTTCCTCTTCTTCTTCGTATTTTTCTTTATGCAATTCCGGCCTTACGATTATGTTCTTCCTTAATTCTCTGGGATTCTATTTCCTCCTCTCTGTATTCCGATTTTCAAGTTCTTCTTTTACTGTATATTTTCCTCCCCGTATTCTCCCCCCTTCTGTTGTTAATTTCATCTGTATTTATAGGGCTTCAATATTTAGGGTTTGATCGAATTGCTGTTACAGTTAGTCTTTGGATTAGATTTAGGGATTAGATTTATTAGGGATTTATTGTTGATTGATGTAAATTGATTTTGTTTTCGGATTGTATTATTCAGTTTTTGTTGTAATATAGATTTGATTTAGTGCAGATTTTAGTTTTATGTAATATTTGATTGAGTTTCAATATTCTGGGATTGGATTTTGATTTGTAATTTCCGATTTGACCATGTAATAGATATTTTAAATTGATTTTCTTGTAATATATTAGATTTGGTTTGATATATTTATCTGGATTTGATTTATACAATACTGGTTCTTAAGCAAACAAGCATAATCTTTGGATGCGATTGAAACAGTAGATGTTTATCAGCATCTGGGCCTGCGCGTTACCGTATCGGGCTTGCACTTAGTTAATTATTTCTTTTGTCCAGCAGAATTATATTTGTTACAGCAAAAAACGTTTTTAACATCACTAGGACCAAATGGCCTTTCCGTAACCCGATATTACTTTAACCAAACTTTTGATAAATACAATTAACATAATGTTGTTTAATAATAAAAGTGAAATATTATTAATAAAAATCTAACAGTAATAACAACACTTTTCTTATATATTCTTTTTATTAAAATAAAAACAATAGTTTTAATAATTTCTTAAAACAACAAAGCAGCAAATGGGCTGTTAGAAACTGTTTAATGGGCCAGTAATCTATAACCATACCTCACTCTTTGTTATTTGGACAACGCAAACGGAAATGGACCAACTGAAATATAATGGGCTCGCATATTGAATTCCCACCTCCCTTTTTACTTAACAACAATAATACTTAAATAGGTTTTATTATAAGAATTTAATTATTGTTATTGAAATAGTTTTCCACATTCGAATCGCATGGGCCATTGGCCAACATGCTTCATAAACGGCCCTACGGATATATGGGCCTTTTTGATTTAGAAAGCCTCACTCTCCTTAATTAAAATGCACCCCCCGGTTATCTTGGATTTAAGAATGGACCATCAGATATTGCTGAACCATCCCTAATTAAAGCATTCCTTGTATTTTTAATCTTGAAAATATAATTGTCGAGGTAGGGAAAATTTAGGGTACGACATGGACGTTTTTTGCAAACAAAACAGAGAAAGTAAAACAATTTTGAATTTTGAAGTCTAATTGCATTGATTCTGAAAGTTTTCCTATAAGCGGGCAGTTTTATACAAAGAGACAGAAATCTTAGTAAGAGGAAATCATCGTAATAATAATGAAAAACAAGGAAAAACAGCTATGTGGAAACGATCCCATCAAGTTTCAACTCTGCTATTTCCCCTATGTCTTCAAGCATCTCATCACTTGCTGTTGGAAGAAGATGATTGAATTGTTCTGTACCGTTTGAACTTGACGCTAGTAATGAAGCTGGCTGTAACTAGACGGGTGATTCAACAGGACATAGTCGTATGCTTTAATCCCTAATTTTTTCCTGGACCGCCCTTTCGGGTTTTCAATCCATCAAGATATCCTTTTTTTCCCAAGCCGCCTTTTCAGGTTTTCGACTTGCCGGATGTACAATTTTTTTTATATATCCCTAATTTTTTCTCAAACACTCTTGGTTCGCCGGGATTCCCTTGCTTTTTCCTAGGCCTGTCAACTTAACGAGTCTCTTTTATGCTTAGTATTTTTTGACTATGTCTGCATTCACAGGGTGTGGAAAATATTCACCGTACATGGTAGTAAGTATCATAACACCACCAGAAAATATCTTTTTGATCATAAATGACCCTTCGTATGTGGGAGTCCATTTTCCCTTTACCTTGTGATATGATAATGCACTTTATTACCAAATCACCATCCTGGTATACCTGATGTTTGATTTCCTATTGAAGGCTTTGATCATGCGTTTATGATACATATGACCATGACAAACAGTTGCAAGCCTTTTTCATCGGTCAAATTTATTTGGTCTAGTTGAGTTTGAGTCCATTCGTCTTTATCTAAACCCGTGTCTTTCATAATCCTTAGGGAAGGAATCTGGACTTTAACAAGTAAGACAACCTTCATACCGTAGACTAGAGAGAACGAGGTTGCTCCAGTTGATGTACATACTGAAGTGCGATAACCATGAAGAGAAAATGGTAACATCTCATGCCTATCTTTGTATGTCACTGTCATCTTTTGCAAGACATTCTTGATATTCTTGTTGGAGGCTTCCACTGCGCCATTCATCTTTGGTCGGTACGGTGAAGAATTGTGATGCTTAATCCTGAGCTACGTGCAGAGTTCCATGATCATAGTATTGTTAAGATTGGTACCATTATCCGTGATGATCCTTCCAGGGATGCCATACTGACAGATAAGGTTGCATTTAATAAACCGATCCATAACATTCTTGGTAGCGGAAGCAAACGAGACTGCTTCAACCCACTTCGTAAAGTAATCATACCACAACGATTGAAAAATATAAACCACAATGCCTGATCAACCGTTGTGAGGTAAGGGATGGTTGTATGTTTGTCGCTTTCCACCATGGTCGCGAGACTGTGATAATAAGGCATAATTCCGCATGAAGGGAAAGGCAAACATCGAGAAAACATGAGAAGGGAAAAGTCACGTTCTTGCGACTGAGAGATCAGGTAAGAGTCTGTTACGTGAGGGGAAGGTATTAGCACCCCCCCACGCCCATAATACTCTATGGTATCCACTCTCGTTATCTATCTTATGGGTGTGTTTAGTCTATGCTTACTACTGAGGAAGAATGCATGCAAAAGAAAGGAGAAAATAATGTAGGAAAAATAAAGTTGTGCTCGCTCGGGACCTACCCCAATGCCTACGTATATTTTTTGAGGAATCAGAGTTACCGTAGTTCGACTCACATGTTTTTGTTTGTTTATTTTTTTTATGAACAATTCTAATTCCGCCTTCTGCCGCAGCTCGACCTTTGAAGACTCACGCGTTGGCTTAGAAGTAAATTAGCATGTCCTTACTTGAAAATGGTTTTCAGTTACGCCCTCAAGGAAAGATGACACATTTGATTTGTTTGTGTTTTGTTACCTTGAAAAAGGATTTAATTACGATCAACATGTTTTATGATTTGCCAAGAAAAAGAAAGTTTTAGTTTTAAATGCATATGCAAAAACGGGAAGAAAAGAGTCTACGTGAGACTAGCCTATTTCTAATCCTAATGTTATCATACAATGGTAGTCCTAAGGTTTAGATTAACAAAAGGGGAACATCTACCTAATGTTAGCATGTGTGACCTGCAACCTAAGGTCTAACTTGCATCTGAAAGGAACAAGCACATCCTAAGGGAACATGGTATAGAAAGCGAGTAAGCAAATAAGCTCGAAAGAGAACACACATGAAAGGGTAAAGAAAAGAAGCTAAATACTTTAGTCAAGGGGAGCGGATCACCCAAGACAAACAAGCGAGAATGAAATGTAAAAGAAGAGAAATGATTTAGATAAGGGGAGCGAATCACCCGAAGCAAACAAGCGGGAATAGGATTACCCAAAGCGACTGAGCACCTAACCAAGATATATAAGATCAAGATAGGAGATATAAGGAAATATGAACAATCACAGAGTGTCAGCATCGGCCAATGCGAACTCCTGACAAAGTGTAAGGGTTCGATTGGGAAAACCTTTCCCCCTTGACGACTCAATAACAAGAGTAGGCACAACTCCGAAGCATTGTGGTGCGTCACGAGCTAAGGATGATACTAACGAAATTGCGGGGGTATATTGCTAACCCTTTATGCTCGCCTCCTTTTGAGGACTTATAATCTGTAATATATGCGGGTATAAATGTAAACACGCCTGCAAAATACCTACTTCAAAGGTAGGGTTTTAAACAAACACAAATAGCATACAGAAAGCAGTGTCTGCTATAAGACTTTAAACATCAACTTCAAGCGCACGCTCTTTATTTCCTACTTCTCATGATATCTAGAAAGTGGTAAATAAATATGATAAAATGCGGAAATGAGGAATAAAATGAATTTGCGATGATACCTAACAGAGAAGGCCCGTTGCCTCTTCATAACCATGCAAGCGATAAGAAAACTCTACTAAAAAGCCTCCTCGGATTCCCTTGATGAAAATTATGCTCTTAGCTAGCTTTAGAACTTCATGAAGTCTCCACCTAAATCTCTTTTATTTACCAATATCACAAAAATTCAATCACCAAAATTAATCGCAAGTGCAATTGAAACAAGTATTGAAAATAAAATTCCAGGAGGTGCAAGCTAGATTCAGAGTGTGCCGGAGTAAACTGGTGTTAAGCCTGACGCTCTAGGCCCTATGGAAAATTTCTTTTGTAAAGAAATCTAGTTACCATAAACTCAGGCCCAAGATGTATGTATGATCCGGTCCACCAAATCAACATCATCAGTGATATCCACTCAATTTCTATCTATTATTGCATTGAAAAATTAAACAAAAATAAAAAGAAAAAGGATAAGGTTTCATAAGATTGAGACGTTTCAGCTTCTACGTGAAATCCCATCTCTTCTCTCAAAATTTGCAGCACTGGGGATTCTTCTTTCTGCCATCTTCTTAATCGACATGGCTGACCTCCTCTCAACTCTATTCCGAGGTCCTCACCTCATCTTCTCTGACGGATCATCAACAGATTGCTGCAGTTAACTTCTCTCTTATTTCATGCGTTCTCTGCCCAGCCTTCGCGGATCTGCTATGTATCTTCAACGATCTTCTTCAACTTCGCTTCTTCGTGATGCTGCGATATATTTCCATGAATTATTAACTAACTTGAATGAAAAAGAATGCATCTGAATCAAGGAATGTCAGTGAGAGACGCTCCAACGAATCTTCCAACCGAAGGAGATGAATGGAACTCTAAATTCACGAACTCAATGGCTCAGCTACGCTCTAATCCTTGATTCTGGCTTCTTAGTTTTATCTTTGATTTTTTCTGTTTTCTTGTTTAGTCTTCTGATCGCATTATCATTTTTGTTACTATGATGCGTTGCAACACAAGTTGATGAGCGAAGGTCGTTACGATGTTGATTCACCGATGATTCAGATTGCAAACCGAAGGTTGAAGAATTGATGACGAAGTTACGTTGTTGCAGAGGTGATAAAGATGATGAAAGATTGTTGCGAGTTGTTGATGAAGATCTCGATGTGGTTCAGAGAGCGAGAGAGTTCTTTGAGAGGTCTTTTTTTGTGTGGTCCTTCTGAAAGTATAAGAATGGTGAAGATGAAGATGATAGAAGAATGGAGCTGAGAAAGGAGATGGTTTTTCTGCGGATTTCTAGTTGGATAGAAGAATGATGAGGTTTTTGTGATTTTCTCTGAAAGTGTTGAATGAATTGTCTCCATCCCTCTCTGTAACTCTGAATTTCTGTTATATAGATTGTTGAGGGTTGGTTAAAACAATTATAAAGTTTGTTAGAGGTTATGGAATTTTGTTTTCTGTTGAGGACTTATGTTAGTAGGTTGTTGAAATTCTATTAGAAGTAGAAATTAGTTATATGGTTTCTATTGCAAGTTAGTTAGCTGGTTTAAGGTAGTTGAAATTCTGTTAGTAGGTTTTCTGGTTTCCTGTTTTGCCGTTTTACTAATTTCTTCCTCTTGAATCGCTTTTTGATGCAAGAATCAATTTGCAGAGTTGTATCAGTTTTGAACATGGCTTGAAGTCGTAAAGCACGGATTTTGAATTGGTTTATGTTGGGGGATTGTTTACAGGGCTGCAGTGTCATGGTGATTTAGTTGATAGGTTAGTGGGTTTTATGTTTCTGATCAGAGCAACCTATTAGGTTTTAGTAAGCTGTACATGAAATGTTAATGAATGGCTTAATGTTTTGGTTAATTTTTCTTTTTGCATTGATTTTCTATGAACTGCTCGGATTGATGTAGGGTTGGTCTGTGAGCTAATGTGGGAACCATTGGTTTTATTTTAATGAAGTTCAAGCCATTAACTTGGAATTAAGAGGATTGCAACATGAAGGGCATGAAGTTGGAAGATTAGTCATGATGATGGAAGATTGGAGATTAGTGTTAAGGCATGAAAGTTTTGGAGGCACGAGGACACATTAGAGATTAGGCCTAGGATAGGTTTATCATGTAAATGACTTGATGTAATCTTCTTGATCTTTGTGATGTACGTGAAATGGTAATGTAAATGATGACCTTTGATGTATCGACATCCTCTTCAATCATTTCTCCTCTTTCAATTTAGAATACACATCCTCAAACCTCAAGAATTTTTACCTTTTGCTCTTGAATGAAGTGACTCATGTAATTTCTTGGAAACTTGAATGAAATAGTTTTATTAATTGCATTGAAGAGATTTATATTAATTTCTTGGAAACGTGAATGATATTTTTTTATAATATTCATTGTAACACCCCAATTCTACCCTAAGTAATTTACGGAAAATGAAAGTATAAAAATTTCCAAAATAATCAGGATGCTACACATTCAACAGAAACACATAAACATGTCATGTCTTTAGAATAGATACATAACACTTAAAGAAAACATAATGAACACAACTCATGAATAAAGTCTTCATAACATAAACCAACTTTGATTAATCACGCATCAGATTCATAATAATTCTCCATGAGACATAGCATCTTTTAAATCATAAAACAACATCAAAACGATGATTCCTCAAATAACAACATAAGGTTCGATAAACAAACAAAAAAATAAAACAAGCGTTCATTTTCCCCCGAGTGCTACGTATCAGAGCAAATGACACCAAACTCGAACTAACAACGCTAACGGCTACTCCTCTTGGTTACCTGCACGTTACCAATAAAGGGTAACATTCAAACAAAAGGGGTGAGATATCGAATACTATAATAGAACATATGATAAATAATATATCGAAATCAGCTTACATAAAATCACCACTTCATACCAAATCAACATATAGCAATACCATTCACCAACACCTCAATTCAACTTATAACATTACCGTGCGTAAACAACACTTTAAATAAGCAACAAATCAATGACTCCAAATGCGACTCAATTATGCAAATGCATGTGGTACCATTGGAGCAGAACTCCCAACTTAGAAAATACCAGTTTACCGAGGCATAAGGCATAAGCCCTCAATATAAAATCTTGCCGATAAAGGCTAACGTGGTGAGCATTCGCTCCAACTTAGAACATGCCAATCCAGGCCAACTTTAATGCTATGCTATGCTATGCGATGATATAAACAACCACAACTTGGCAACGCAACAACAACAACAACATAATAAAGGCCGACATAACAATAATTCACACCTTCAACATTGGCTAAAGGCCTATATCAAAGTTATTACCAATTAATCAAGGGTAATACACAACATTTATTCACCACAGATATATCGAAACAAAACGGCATTTCGGTCAGTTTGCAAATTACATCAATTACCAACATACCAAATTAATCGATTCATTTCCAAATTACTTGCCCACTTAATTAAATTAATCCCATTGTTAGTTATTTTCATCACTAATAAAATACTAATTCAACCATTTAAAATATATATAGTCCACTGCTATTTGTTCTCCCTAAAATTGCTAACTTATTATACAACCAATGTGTGTGCCATTCTTCCATATAAAACTAGCTTCTAGCAACTAAATTTAATTTACTGCTACTGAAAACAGTGACATTCATATATACTGCTACTAGCTATTACTGATTTTATTTGAGAATTATGCATCATAGTGTCATAGAAGGACAAGCTGAAAAACAGAGAAAACAGAGAAAACAAGTGCCCCTACCTCACAGTGCCAAAGTGGCACTTTCCCTCTCCACCTCCACCTAGTGCCGATCGGCACTTCTCCATTCTTCCAAGGTTTCCGAACGGCAACCCCCATAAACACAAGTGCCGAACGACACTTCCACTTCCAGTTTCGTTTTCATTTCTTCTTCTTATTTCCTATACTTAATTTCTATGTGTAGTTTCTATACTTATTTTCTATGGTAGTTTCCATACTGCTTCAGTAATTCTTCAGTCTCCTAATCTAAACTCAACCCAGACAATAACACAACAATCCACATATTTTCCTTGACAGTTCTATAACTAAAATAATATTAATCATTATCATCACAATAACACAAGCCAAGCACAAGTCAATAAAATAGTAAAAATTTCACATAAAAATTCCCACATACAAAATATCGTACACCCTATTATAGTATAAGAAACCCACCCTTACCTGGTTTAATTTTGAAAACAATCAAGGAAGCTTCAATGGAATTTCTGGAAACTAGCCCTAGCAGCAGCTTCCTCGTTCTTCTCCTCTTCTCACAAAACCCTATTCTCTTTTCTCTTCTTATTTTGTTTTTCCTGATAACACCTCTTTCTCTCTTTTATTCTATTTTCTAATAAAATATTATTATTAAATTCTTAGTAACTTAAATGGGCCTGAACACAACACCCCCTTATTACTTAGCGACACCACACTTAAGCCTAACATCAATTCTAAGCTTACTAGTAAAATGATACCTCAACTTATTTATACTTATATAAACCTGATTAAATTATTATTCCAACTTAATAAAATAATTATGACTTCAACGATAAATATTCGAATTAAAATAAAATAATCAAAACAATATTTAATTAAATCAATAATTAAATATCAGGGCGTTACAACTCTCCCCCACTTAGAATATTTCCGTCCTCGAAAATAAAAGTTTACCTGGTTCAAATAACTCGGGATAGGAGTCTCGCATCTTGCTCTCCAACTCCCAGGTCATACTCTCTCCAGCAGCTCCTAACCAGACAACTTTCACCAATGCAATCTCCTCCCCCCTTAGAATCTTCATCTCGCGATCCGTGACTCGCACAAGCATCGTCTCCACCGTGAGATTATCATGTGCTTGCACATCGTCCATCTGAATCACATGAGACGGATCGGGAATATACTTCCGAATTTGCAATACATGAAACACGTCATGCAAATTAGCAATGTTTGGCGGTAACGCCACTCGGTAAGCAACCTTCCCAACTCGATATGATATCTGATACAGACCAATAAAATGAGGAGTGAGCTTCTTAGACTTCAGAGCTCGTCTGTGATACGGTGGGAAGAACTGACTGTTTTTTGGAATGCTGGTTCGCGTTTTGCGTTTGTGTTCGCAAAATGTCGTGGTAAGCAAGAGTCGCCACCGACTTTTATTTTATCCAACAAGGAAAGGAAAAAAGCACAGAAAAATTCCTTTTTTGAGATATTTCTGAGTACGGGGGGTAGATTATAGAAAGGGAATGTATTAGCACCCTTTTTATCCGTAGTTATCTACGGGCTCTTAGGTACTTGCTCATTGTTTTCAAAATTGTTTTCTTTATGTTTGTGGGTTTTGAAAAGTTTTTTGTTTTAACTTCGATTTAACTCTTGCTTCTGTCTTCAAGAGTGTAATGAAGTGTTTTGAAAACTTTGTTTGTAAAAGTGTAAGTGTGAAAAAGTTTTGTTTTGATTGAGCAAGTATCTAAGAACTAATCTACCTAGTCGAAAAAGGAATCGCTCTATGTTTGTTTCCTTTAAACAATGTTATCCTACTATTAGTGAGTGGGTAGCACCATCGTTGGAGTTTGAGGGTCAATTCGAAAGAGGGAAATACGGTCACTAAAGCAATGTTAGGAGATCTTAGTGGTAACCCTAATGTCTTAGATCATTTATCCGAGGCAACAATATCCGAGTCAACCTTTTCGAGGCAACTATGATCTTTTAGACAAGAGGGAGACCTCTAAAACAACCTATACTCAATGACTGTTTACAAAGGCAACCAAGTGGGAGTGTACCCTAGGAGTTCGCATGTGCGAGTGTATTGAGCCGAGTTATTTTTATCTTTGCACATGTTTAGGGTGATCAAACTGTTTTAAAATTAAACATTCATTCTTGTCATGCAAACCCTATTATCAAACATCTAGCAGTTGAATATTTGCAGAAATTAAAGTGCAGAAATTAAACTAAATTATTACAAGGCGTCGGGTATTTACATCGCCAAAAGAAAACCCTTTGAAATTTAAAAACGGAAAAATAAATAAATGTCCTAATTAATTATTACAAACCGGGAGCAGATACAATAATTGAATAAAGAAAAAATAAGGTGCGCGAGACAATTGGATCGAATGCGAAACTAGCGTTTTGACCCTCCTAATTAAAAGAAAATATTTTTGTTGTTTTTATTTTTTAATAAAAGAAATTAATTCTTAAAATTAAATGCTAAATTAATTATTTATTAAATTAATAAATGAAAAATAATTAAGTGACATATTTTTGGAGTTTTGTTAATTTAGGGAAGAAAATAAAATAATTAAATTAATGTTAAAACCTAGTTATTCTAATTGATTTTTAATTATTTACAAAATCACTTAAAGTTGTCTAATATAAATAACCTAATTATTTTAATTAATGTTTATTAATGAAAAATAAAATTCTAAATTTATTTCGACATATAAATAACCTAATTTATTTGATTTTATTTGATTTAAATTCAATTAATTCAAATAAAAATCAAAATAATTAATAAAAATATGATATGGACAAGTGGAAAAGTCAATAGCACGTGGGATATGATGCCAACTCAAAACAAGTGAAAAAGAATGGGCCCATTTGGCAAAATTTGAAGTTTTGGGGATAGTTGACTTTTGGCAATTTTGCAAAAAAGGTCCACTTCAACAATGCATAACTTCCTCAATTTTGACTCTTTGGAGGTGTTATTGGACTTTTTAGAAAGCTTGAGATGTCCTATAATCAACCCTTTTGGTCTCATCTCAATTTGATATTCCATTATCAAGTATGAAGCTTTGACAAAAAAGGTGTTTTTGTTGACTTTTCAAAATGACCTATAATGTTCAAATTCATAACTTCTTGTGTTGTATATTTTGATCTTGGGAGATGAAGATGGATTGTAGGGAATTTTATCCTATTCAAAATTAGCTTTGGATGGGTCATTTATCATAAAGTATGAGAAAGTTATGCTTGGTCAAAGTTGAGTTGACTTTTCCTACAAAACCCTAATTTAGCAACTTTTGAATCTTGATGAATTATAAGAAATCCTTGATGAATCATGATAACGCCTTGATCAAATGATGAAATATACTTCAAAATGAGGATGTTGACCAAAAATATTGAATTTTGACTGTATGTGGGCCACAGTTGGCTTTTGCTCTAGCATAGTTGATTTTTTGGACCTTTGAGCAATTGACTGAGCAAACTTCCTCTGCAAGGCTTGAAGCTTGACATGAAAGGTCTTGAGAACATATTAGGACATTGGTGAGCACTTGGAATCACTTGGACTCAAGGATCTTGATGCAACATGAAACCCTAGTTTGGGGTAGACTGCCTTAGGAGAGAGCTTGTCTGGCCAACCCTTGGACTACCTTGAGCAATTTGGAGACCTTTCTTGAAATGTTTTGAGAAATATGGGAGGTAAAATTTTAGGGTACAACAGCTGCCCCTGTTCAATCTTCTTAAACCTGAGGATGTAGATTGGCTTTCGTGCCTTTCGTGATCCGAAGGTGGAAGAGGATTGAACACTAGAGTGCCCAGAAATTTGCACTCGCTTGAAGTGGTAGTTGACTTGTGATGTCGGGAATGGGCTTATAGATTCCATTTGGAAGAGTGTCGATCGCATAAGAGATTCCTTAGCGAGAGCTTGTATACCTGTTGTTGAGGAAGATTCCGCTGGGGAAGGCTAATCTTTGTTGAGAGAAGTAGAATTTTAAGAGCTTCGTCGTCCGTCATTCTGCTGGTGAGTTATCTATGTTGATATTTAGGAACTTTGGTCGTCCGTACTCAACTGAGGAATCATCTCTGTTGATATTTAGGAACTTCAATCGTCCGTACTCAACTGAGGAAATACTTTTGCTGAGATTTAGGAGCTCGTCCGTAATTCAACTGAGGAGACATCTGCGTCGAGATTTAGGAGCTTGCCTGTAATTCAACTAAAGTAACATCTTTGCTGAGATTTAGGAGCTCGTCTGTAATTCAACTGAGGAAACATTTTTGCTGAGATTTAGGAACTCGCCCGTAATTCAATTGAGGAAATCGTCTATATCGAGATTTAGGAACTCGTCCGTAATTCAACTGAGGAAATATCTTTGTCGAGATTTAGGAACTCGTCCATAATTCAACAACTTTGATGAGATTTAGGAACTCGTTCGTAATTCAACTGAGGTAAACAACTTTGTCGAGATTTAGGAGCTCGTCCGTAATTCAACTTGAGAAACAACTTTTGCTGAGATTTAGGAGCTCACCCGTAATTCAACTTGAGAAACAACTTTTGCTGAGATTTAGGAGATCGTCCGTAATTCAACTGAGGAAACATCTCTGTGAGATTTAGGAACTCGCCCATAATTCAACAGAGAAAATCGTCTCTGCTGAGATTTAGGAGCTCGTCCGTAATTCAACTGAGGAAACAGCTCTGCTGAGATTTAGGAGCTCGTCCATAATTCAACTGAGGAAACAACTTTGTTGATATTTAGGAGCTCGTCCGTAATTCAACTGAGGTAAAAGCTCTGTCGAGATTTAGGAGCTCGTCCGTAATTCAACTGAGGAAACAACTTTGTTGAGATTTAGGAGCTCGTCTGTAATTCAACTGAGGTAAAAGCTCTGTCGAGATTTAGGAACTCGTCCGTAATTCAACTGAGGAAACAGCTTTGTGGAGATTTAGGAGCTCGTCCGTAATTCAACTGAAGAAACAAACTTTGTTGAGATTTAGGAACTCGTCCGTAATTCAAATGAGGTAAAAGCTTCATAGCTTGAATTTTGTGAGAATCTTTCCTGAAAGGTAAAGGTTAGCTGTATGTAATGCATGATATGTATCAAGCAATGATGTTCTCAAAATAAATGAGATCGTGTTGTATGATGCGTATATGCATGTGTCATGACGTATGGAAACGTGATGTTTGTAGCTGGGGAAAATAAATCCCGGATTGCTGTTGGAGAAAAGAATTGAATTCTTCATTTCCGCTGGAGATAATGGATGAAGATGATTGTGAGAATAAACCTGCAGGAGAGGATAATTCCGCTGGGGAATAAACTGACGAGAGAATAACTTTGTGGGGAAGAGATGCTCTGCCGGAGGATTCCGCTGATAAATTCAGCTGAGAATGAATTACCACTGCTGGTAATAATGAAACCTGTTGGGGATTGAATTCCGGTTTGTGAAAGGAAAGAATTCCGCTGGGGATGATTTTCCAGTTGTGACTTCACGGGGAATAATCTTTTAGACTCTACTGGGGATAATCTTCAAACTCCACTGGGGATAATTTTGTTTATACTCCACTGGGGATGATTTTCCAGACTCCGCTGGGGATATTAAGACTCTTTAGTGCTAATGGTAGATAAACTCTGCTTTGGGGAGAATATCGCCAATTCTTTCACAGTTGCAAGTCTCAGTTGGGGAGAGTTAACATTACTGTCTTCTCCTTACTCTGTGGGGAGTGAATGAACTTTCAATCGTTTCCTCCAGCTAGGTCTATCCTTATACATGGTGGACAGAGCAACTGCACGGTTTGGACATTTCTCGTTTGCCCCTATTTCTGATATTACAAGTAATCGTCCTTTGTTTCGCATGTAAATATTTATGAGCAGCAATTAATGTCAAATGCATATATAAAAAATGAACATTGTACGTTCTTTGCAAAACAAAACAGAAAAAGGAAACAGTTTGAAGTTTCTTTGTAAAAATGACTTGTATTGATTTTGAAGTTAGCCTGTAAATAGGCGTTTTTGTACAAGAGGCTGACGCCCTAGTAAGAGAACGCCGCCGAACAAATAGAATTTATACAATTTGTGAAAAAACAAAGAAAAATAGCTATGTGAACAATCCCACTAGGTTCCAACTCTGATATTGCCTTTATGTCTTAGAGCATCTCATCACTTTGCTACTTGGTTGAAGATAGATCAGATAGATTAGTGTCGTCCGAGCTTGGTAGTCGATACCGAAGTCTGGTTGCAAAGTGATCCAATGAGACATAGTGTTACGCTGTAATCCCTAATTTTTTCCTGGACCTCCCTTTCGGGTTTTTAGTCCACCGGGATACCCTTTTTTGCCCAAGCCGCCTTTTCAGGTTTTCGACTTGCTGGGTGTACAATTTTTTCATTTTCATCCCTTATTTTTGCCCGAACCCTTTTGGTTCGCCGGGAAGCCCTTATTTTTGCCTAGGCCAGTCAACCTAGCAGGTCTTTGATTATGCGTAGTATCTTTTCACTATGTCTGCATTGACGGGGTGAGGAAGTTCGTCACTATCCATGGTGGTTAGAATCATAGCTCCTCCTGAGAAAATATTCTTAACCACAAATGACCCTTCGTAAGTAGGGGTCCATTTTCCCCTGGGATCACCTTGAGGTAATATGATGCGCTTGATTACCAGATCTCCGACTTGATACTCTTGTCGTCTGACTTTCTTGTTAAATGCGTTGATCATCCGTTTTTGATACGTTTGACCATGACAAATAGCAGTAAGTCTCTTTTTGTCGATTAAGTTTAGCTGATCAAGCCAGGTCTGAATCCAGTCATCTTCGCTCAAACCTGCATCCTTCATAATTCGAAGAGAGGGTATCTGAACTTCAATGGACAAGACGGCCTCCATGCCATATACCAAGGAATAGGGTGTTGCCCCTGTTGATGTCCGCGCTGAGGTACGGTACCCATGAAGAGAAAATGGTAACATCTCGTGCCAGTCTTGATATGTCACTGTCATCTTCTGCACAATCTTTTTGATGTTCTTATTAGTCGCTTCAACAGCCCCATTCATCTTCGGCCGGTAGGGAGAAGAGTTGTGATGCTGTATCTTGAACTGCTTGCAGAGCTCGGTGATCATTTTATTGTTGATATTTGTACCATTGTTTGTAATGATCCTCTCTGGTACACCGTATCGACAGATCAGATTGTGCCGAATAAACCGTGGCATGACGTTCTTGGTTACAGTAGCAAAGGAAGCCGCTTCAACCCACTTCGTAAAGTAATCAATCGCTACCAGGATGAAACGATGCCCGTTGGACACAGTAGGTCTGATCTCACTAATCATGTCAATACCCCACATTGCAAAAGGCCAAGGAGCTGTCAAGACGTTCAGAGGAACTGGAGGTATGTGCACCTTATCCGCATAGACTTGGCACTTATGACAGGTCCGAGAATGCTGATAACAGTCGGCTTCCATTGTGTACCAATAATATCCTGCCCGAAGGATTTTCTTTGCCATGGTGTGTCCACTGGAATGAGTTCCAAAAGTACCTTCATGCAACTCTGGCATAATCCTTTCTGCCTCGTTCTTATCCACACATCACAGTAAGGTCTAATCATGATTACGCTTGTACAAGATACCATTACTGATGAAGAACTTCGCCACGAACCTCCTCAGAAACTTCTTATCATTAACAAATGCACCCTCGGGGTATTCTTGAGCCTCAAGATACCTCTTCACCTCGTGGAACCAGGGTTTATCTGTTACCTCTTCAGTCTCAATGTCACAGCAATGTGCGGGTTCGTCCAACCTCTCAATGGTAATCTGGGGAGCCTCATTGTCCCATCTGACCTTGAACATAGAAGACATCGTAGCTAGCGCGTCCACCAACTGATTCTCTTCTCTAGGTAAGTGTTCAAAGATTATCTTCTCAAATTGTGGAAGCAAAGTCAACACATACTCCTTGTAAGGAATAAGATTTGGGTGTTTCGTATCCCACTCGCCTTTGATCTGACTGATCACGAGAGAGGAATCTCTGAATACACTTAAGAACTTAATCCTTAGGTCAATTGCTGCTCGAAGACCCATGATGCATGCTTCATACTCTGCCATGTTATTGGTGCAGTTGAAACCTAGTCGGGCGGTGAACGGAGTATGAGAGCCTTCAGGAGATATGATTACGGTGCTAATGCCATTACCCAAAGCGTTTGAAGCTCCATCAAAGTACATAGACCATCGGGATCCCTCCTCAGGTCCTTCATCCGGTCCAGGTGTTTCACAGTCAGTTACTATCATGATGTTCTCATCCGGGAATTCAAAGTTCATGGATTGGTAGTCGTCTACAGCCTGATGTGCCAAATGATCTGCCAACACACTTCCCTTGATTGCTTTCTGGGTTGTGTATTGAACGTCATACTCAGTCAAGATCATCTGCCATCTTACTATTCTTCTGGACAAGGCAGGCTTCTCGAAGATATACTTGATTGGATCCATCTTTGATATCAATAGAGTAGTCTGAGTCAGCATATACTGTCTCAGCCAGCGAGCATCCCATGCCAAAGCGCAGCAAGTTTTCTCAAGCAACGAGTATCAGGTCTCCTAGTCGGGAAATTATTTGCTAAGGTAATAAATATCATGCTCTTTTTGGCCAGACTCGTCATGCTGCCCCAACACGCACCCCATTGAATTATCGAGTACCGTCAAGTATAAGATCAAAGGTCTCCCTTCAACTGGAGGCATCAGAATAGGTGGCTCTTGGAGATATTCTTTAATCCTCTCGAAAGCGGCCTGGCATTCATCATTTCATCTTACCACTTGATCTTTCTTCAGTAACTTGAAGATCGGCTCACAAGTAGCAGTCAAGTGCGAGATGAATCAGGCAATATAATTCAACCATCCCAAAAAGCCTCTGACTTCTTTTTCTGTTCGGGGAGATAGAATTTCCTGTATAGCCTTCACCTTTGCAGGATCCACTTGAATACCTTTATCACTTACGACGAAGCCCAACAGTTTACCAGACCTCACCCCGAAGGTGCACTTGTTCGGTTTTAACCTCAGCTTGTAAAACTTCAACCTGTAAAATAGCTTCTGAAGATGGTCAAGGTGTTCTTCCTCAGTCTGGGATCTTGCAATCATATCGTTAACATATACCTCAATCTCATGATGAATCATGTCGTGGTACAAAGCGACCATGGCGCGCTGATATGTTGCCTCATCATTTTTCAATCCAAAAGGCATGACTTTGTAGCAAAAGGTACCCCATTGAGTAACAAAGGTTGTCTTCTCCATGTCTTCGGGAGCCATCTTAATCTGATTGTAACCGGAGAAACCATCCATAAAGGAGAAGACCTTATGTTGTGTGGTGTTGTCAACTAAAACATCGATATGAGGCAGAGGGAAATCATCCCTGGGGCTCGCCCTGTTCAGATCCCTATAGTCCACACACATTCGAACCTTACCATCCTTTTTCGGCACTGGAACCACGTTGGCAACCCACTGCGGGTAAGAAGTAACTGCTAGAAAACCAGCGTTAAAATGTTTCATCACTTCAGCCTTGATTTTCTCAGACATCTCTGGGTGCATTCGGCGGACTTTCTGTTTCACTGGAGGATAGTCTTCCTTAGTAGGCAAGCAGTGAACCAAGATACCAGTATCCAACCCAGGCATATCTTCATAAGACCAGTCAAAGATCTCCACATAGTCCAGCAGCATCTGAATCAACCGTTGCTTGACGCTAGACTCCAGATTCGCACCGATCTTGACCTCTTTCTTGTCTACCTCCAAACCCAGATTTACTGTTTCCACTGGCTCTTCATGCGGCTGTATGGCCCTCTCTTCCTGAAGTAACAGTCTAGCAAGTTCACCAGGCACTTCGCAATCATCCTCACCTTCGTCCTCGGCTTGGTTGATCGGACTTTCGAAGTCATAACTGGCAGTAGCAGAGTCGTTATCAGTGGGATCCAGAGTGGATGTAGACCTGCATATGTGAGTGTGTGTAAAATAGCTATTTTGCAAGATAGAGAAGAAAAAAAAGGAGCGCAAAATTTATAATGCCAGAAAACGTCCAATGCTTTTATTAATGATATATGGAGATGACAAATATAAAGCCCTCACAAACAAAGCCACGGTGTCTTGGGCAAGGCACCAGGCCGTAAAATTTAATATTGTCTGTTACAAACTTAAAACAAAAGTCTATTAATGTGTAATATAAGAAACGGGTATGGAATCCTTTGTCGTCCAGTTTCTTAATCCACCGTCGGTAGTCGGGTAAATCCAGCTGTCAATATCAAACTCTTATTCATCATCCCCAATTGCATTGACTCCCGCGTCATGTTTCGACATAGGAGCCGTTATGACATTAGGTTTTTTCGGTGCTTCAAACTCGATCTCCTTAGCATCGATCAGATCTTGCACTTTGTTCTTCAAAGCCCAGCAATTATTGGTGTCATGCCCCGGGCTATCAGAGTGATAAGCACAGCGGGCGTTCAGATTGTACAGCGGTGAGGTGGTGTTGGGATTCTTCGGAGCCTCCTTCGAAATCACCAGATTGGTCTTTAACAACTGCGGCAGAATTTGAGACAGGCTCATACTGAGCCGAGTAAACTGCCTTTGCGGCCTCTCTGCTCTTTGTTGATTGTTGTGTTGTGGGGCAACAGTTGGTCTTGAAATAACTACCGCATTGACTGCTTGGCGGCGCTCAGGTTGATTTTGGCTTCTCGAGCTGTAAACTGCACTAGATTCCTTCTTGAAAGGCTTCTTCTCGGTACTTGATGAAGCACCCTTCTGTATCTTGCCGCTCTTAATACCAGCTTCAACTCTTTCCCCAGTCATAATCAACTCTGTGAACCCAGACGATGAACTTCCGATCAAATGGTTGAAATACGGACCAGACAGAGTCCCAAGAAACATATCCACCAACTCCCTATCAGTCAGAGGGGGGTTGGACTCTACCAGCAAGGTCTCTCCATTTCTGAGCGTAGTCCTTAAAATCTTCGCTCGCACCCATAGACATACCCTGAAGTTGGGTACGCGTGGGAGCAAGGTCAGAATTATATTGGTACTGCTTGTAAAAAGCAGTATCAAGGTCCTCCCAGCTACGGACGTTAGCTCCTTCTAGTTGGTATAACCATTCAAGTTGAGTCCCTGAAAGACTATCTTGAAAGAAATGGATCCAGAGGTTCTTATCAGCAGTATATGGTTGCATCTTTCTAACATACGAGCAGAGGTGTAACTTTGGGCAGGAGACCCCGTCGTATTTAGCAAAGACATGAGCTTTAAAATTGTGGGGAATCACCACCCCGGATGCCAAACCCAAATCTCCAAAGTCCAGACCAGGGACCTTATGGATCTCCATTGCGCTCAACTGGTCTTCAAGTTGCTTATACCTGTCCTCAGCAGGAGGATACTGGTCTTCATCAAAGTTAGACTCATTGTCAGAAACCACAGGGCTAGGAGCCCTCCTTTCTTCTTGATTCTCTCCCCCTCCAGATGAGTGAGACAAATCAACTTCTTCCCGCAACCTGTTCCCAAACCTGTGACCCATGTTCAGGAGGACTGTATTCTTCTTCTTCTTCTTCTTCTTCTTCTTCTTCTTATCCTTCAAGATAAGAGTCTTCAGATCTTGCTGACCCTTGGCCAAGTTCATGAACATTTCCTGGAACTGAGCGTTCTGAGCTTGCTAGCCTTGATGGCTTGATCAATAGATGTTTCAGAAGACATGTTTGCTGAAATAAACAGCGAAGAAGATGAGAAACATGTAAGGGTACCTGTAATGAGGTGCATGGGAATGGAATGCATATCATATGATTTCAAAGACTTTAGGGATTCAAATTCGTAAGCCAAAATGAAACACACTTTTATTAGATAAAAACTTGACATCAATGTTTAACAAATTCCTTTAAGGCGTTACAAAGAGAAAAACTAAAAAGTAAATCAAAGCTAGAAATAACAAAAGACATCAGCGCTCCCATGGTCGTTTTCCTTTGGTGCTGACATAGTCGTTGAGGACCCTCTCATTCTCCAGCTGCCTTGTAAGCTTTAGGATCTTCCGCTCCTGCTCATGATACTTCTCTCTGTAAGTATCTCGCTCTTCCCTCAACTGGATCCAAGACCTCTTTAATGCCCCAATGTCCGTAGGCATGTATGGATGGAGGACAGTATGAGGAACCCCTTCTTCATCAGCACTCTCAACAATCACAGGTAAGACAACTTACTATGGCATCCCTAGCTTTTGGGCACGGGCCCGAACACACCAGAGATATGGCTCCATTGGAAGAGAAGTCTTCGCTCCTAAATCATGCGGGTCAGACCTGTTAACCCTATCCCAAGCTCGTATGAATCTACGGCGATGCCCTTCAACATCTCCCTGAAAGTCAAAGACAATGCTCGGAATCAACAACTCATGAGGACCGTCCTTTCGAGCTCTCCCAAACTGTCGTAAGGCCATACAAGGATTATAGGTTATTCCTCCCCTAATTCCAAGCAGTGGAACATTGGGGTATTCTCTGCACCGGTCAATAACAGCTACTTCTTCCATGTCTTTAGTGCTCCATATGATGTCCGTATAAGCAAGGGACATAATTTTGTAGGCCCAACCCATACCTTCCTTGTTCTTCAAAACAAACTTGGGGAGGTGAGAAATAAACCACCTCGCCAACAATGGTGCACAACACATAAGGGTTCCCCGTTTCCGAGCAGTACGGGCATAAAGAGCATGCAGAATGTCATCTAAGAGAGTGGGCACCAGATTACGGGACATGAAGATCTTCACTGCATTCACGTCGATAAAAGAATCTGAATTAGGGAACAAAACCAGACCATATATGAGAAGATCCAGGATGTCTTCAAATGCTTGAAAGTCCAAACTGTCCCAAAACTGTTGAGCCTGATCAATCAAGAACTTAGCCAAGAAGCCTTTTACCCAACTCTGAGTCTCCCAGTTAGACATTACATCAGCCTTTATTAGATGTAGGGTTGTAGCAACATCCTCTGGCTTAAGAGCTATCTCCCAACCTGTAAATGGTGTCTGCTCTAGAATAGAAATGCCAAGTAGATCAGAGAACTCTTCCAAAGTAGGGACCAACTGATAGTCCGGGAAGGTAAAGCAGTGGTGTAACAGGTCGAAGAACTGGAACAAGACACTCATCATCTGCTCATCCATCTTAGAAGTGACCAAACCAAGGAGGTGACCATGTCTTCTGACAAAGGAAGAAGTATCTGGAACTTTAGAAACCAACTCTCTAAGTTGAACAGGGATTTATATGAAGTTGATCAGAATAGTGTTTCTGCGCATAGATGCCATAATCTGCAAAACAGAACAAAGATGAATCCCCTCGGTCTTTGAAATGGGTTAGTCTGATGAAATATGCATGCAATGTCATGATGCATGATGTCATGATAAGAACACACCACAAGTATTCACAGATAGCAAACATGGTAAGGGCAAGTAAGTCACACAGAGCCCTTAAATTTCAGGCTGGCATGGAGTTTAGGTATTACCCTCTTTCAGTTTAGTCGGTTCAACCTGTCCTAGTAATAGTAACTGGGTTCTAGAGGATCTCAATATCACTGACCACCCTCGATCGGTCATAATTCCAGTTTAGCAACCTTTTCTTGCGGCCGTAATCATCGCGAGAGTTTGGTCTCAATGAGTGTAGCATACTGCTACTTTTCTATGGCCAAGTTGGTCAATTATAGGTTCTAAGGTCAGTTGGTGCTTAATGACCCCTTAGCAGCCCCATATTCTCCTTGTTCCACCACAAGGGATATCGGTACAAACTAAAGTGCCACACCAACGTAGCTACTGCTTCAACCGTATCGGTCTACGCCGTACAGTTCCCTCACAGTCTATTGCTACTTACCTAAAAGGTATCCCCAGATCCGGGTTAGGATCTATAGTAACTCCGATTCAAACCCACAAAGATAAAGCATACAGATCAAACAATTGAAAACAATATGAACTATTCCTAAGGTACACCCCACTTATTATCCCCAGCAGAGTCGCCAGTTCTGTGATACGGTGAGTAGAACTGACTGTTTTTATGAATACTGGTTCGCGTTTTGCGTTTGTGTTTGCAGAATGTCGCGGTAAGCAAGAGTCGCCACTCACTTTTATTTTATCCAACAAGGAAAGGAAAAAAGCACATAAAAATTCCTTTTTTGAGATATTTCTGAGTACAGGGGGTAGATTATAGAAAGGGAAGGTATTAGCACCCTTTCTATCCGTAGTTATCTACGGGCTCTTAGGTACTTGCTCATTGTTTTCAAAATTTTTTTCTTTGTGTTTGTGGGTTTTGAAAAGTTTTTTGTTTTAACTTCGATTTAACTCTTGCTTCTGTCTTCAAGAGTGTAATGAAGTGTTTTGAAAACATTGTTTGTAAAAGTGTAAGTGTGAAAAAGTTTTGTTTTGATTGAGCAAGTATCTAAGAACTAATCTACCTACTCAAAAAAGGAATCGTTCTATGTTTGTTTCCATTAGACAATGTTATCCCACTATTAGTGAGTGGGTAGCACCGTCGTTGGAGTTTGAGGGTCAATTCGAAAGAGGGACATACGGTCACTAAAGCAATGTTAGGACATCTTAGTTGTAACCCTAATGTCTTAGATCATTTATCCGAGGCAAAAATATCTGAGGCAACCTTTTCGAGGCAACTATGATCTTTTAGACAAGAGGGCGACCTCTAAAACAACCTATACTCAATGACCGTTTACGAAGGCAACCAAGTGGGAGTGTACCCTAGGAGTGCGCATGTGCGAGTGTATTGAGCCGAGTTATTTTTATCTTTGCACATGTTTAGGGTGATCTAACTGTTTTAAAATTAAACATTCATTCTTGTCATGCAAACCCTGCCCATTATGAAGGCTAATTATTCCTGAAACAAAAAGCCCTAAACCAAAGCTTGAAAACCTAACAATGGTGAGTAACGCCACGGGCTATATAAATGAAATCAAATATTGCAGAAAGTTTACAAATGCTTCATAGGTTAAGAATATGCAATTATTTCACACTATGGATGCTAGAACAAGGCTATTCGAATTCAAGAAAAGGGTGACATCGCCATGAACTTACAGTGCGTGGGAAGGCTTGAAAACACCTGCTTTTGATTGCTTTTGCTTGTGGAGACTGCCAAGAGACGATTGGGAGAGGTCTCGAGCTTTGAGGATGCCTCTAAGTGGGATTTTGATCTCACACTTTTTCCTTGATTTTTCAGTTTTTGTTCTTGCTCTCACGCTTGCTTCGAACCTTCATTTTGATCTGCACGCAACCCTTATGTATTAGACAATGCATTAGAGTTGATTATTGTGTCCAAATCCCTCTCTTCCAATGCTTTGGATATTGATTTGATTTGCTTTGAACAACTTTCCAAGCATAGCTTATTTCCAATCTTTTTGTGCCCACAAGCTTTGATGCGAATTTGAATGTGGGCTAGCTGTGATTTGAGACCTGAAATGATCACAAAATCCTTGTTATCAATGCTTTTGGATTTTATTTGATTTTATTTGATTTAAATTCAATTAATTCAAATAAAAATCAAAATAATTAATAAAAATCTGATATGGACAAGTGGCAAAGGCTAGAGCACGTGGGCTATGATGCCAACTCAAAACAAGTGAAAAAGAATGGGCCTATTTGGCAAAATTTAAATTTTTAGGGATAGTTGACTTTTGGCAATTTTGCAAAAAAGGTCAACTTCAACAATGCATAACTTCCTCAATTTTGATTCTTGGAGGTGTTCTTGGACTTTTTAGAAAGCTTGAGATGTCCTCTAATCAAAACTTTTGGTCTCATATCAATTTGATATTCCATGCTCAAGTATGAAGCTTTTACAAAAAAGGTGTTTTTGTTGACTTTTCAAAATGACCTATAATGTCCAAATTCATAACTTCTTATGTATGCATATTTTGATCTTAGGAGATGAAGATGGATTGCAGGGAATTGCATCATCTTAAAAATGAGCTTTGGATGGGTCATTTATCATAAAGTATGAGAAAGCTATGCTTGGTCAAAGTTGAGTTGACTTTTCCTACAAAACCCTAATTTTACAACTTTTGAATCTTGATGAATTATGAGCAATCCTTGATGAATCATGATCAACCCTTGATAAAATGATGAAATATACTTCAAAATGAGGATTTTGACCAAAAATCTTGAAGTTTGACTGTATGTGGGCCACAATTGACTTTTGCTCTAGCATAGTCGATTTTTTGGACCTTTGAGTAATTGACTGAGTAAACTTCCTCTGCAAGGCTTGAAACTTGACATGAAAGGTCTTGAGAACATATTAGGAAATTGGTGAGCACTTGGAATCACTTGGACTCAAGGATCTTGATGCAACATGAAACCCTAGTTTGGGGTAGACTGCCTTAGGAGAGAGCTTGTCTGGCCAACCCTTGGACTACCTTAAGCAATTTGGAGACATTTCTTGAAATGTTTTGAGAAATATGGGAGGGCAAATTTTGGGGTACAACATCGCCCAACACCAGTCACAGGTGTGACTCTCAAAAACACATGATCACCAACTTGGAATTCTAAATCTTTCCTTCTCTTGTCATGGTAACTTTTTTGTCTACTTTGAGAAACCTTCATCTTCTCTCGGATAAGCTTCACTTTCTCAGTAGTCTCTCGAACAATCTCAGGTCCAAGTACCACACTTTTACCAGATTCATGCCAACACAACAGAGTCCTACACCTCCGACCTTACAACGCCTCAAAAGGTGCCATCCCAATACTATAATGGTAGCTGTTATTATAAGTGAACTCAATCAACGGAAGATAAGTATCCCACGAACCTCCCTGTTCAAGAACACATGCTCTCAACATATTCTCCAACGACTGAATAGTCCTCTCGGTCTTACCATCCGTCTGAGGATGATACGCCAAACTCAACCTCAACTTAGATCCCAACACCTCTTGCAAACTTTTCCAGAAGTCAGAAGTAAATCTCAGATCTCTATCCAACACAATACACAAAGGAACACCATGCAACTTCACAATTGTTCAGGTTTAAATCTCTGCCAACTTCGAAATCGGATATGTGATGTTAATAGGTATAAAGTGTGCCGACTTTGTAAGCCTATCAACAATCACCCATATCGAGTTATGTCCTCTCAAGGTACTAGGTAATCTCATTACAAATTCCATTGAAATGCTATCCCATTTCCATTCTGGAATCTCTAACGGTTGCATCAACCCCACAGGCTTCTGATGCTCAACCTTTGACTTCTGACAAGTCAAACAAGCATACACAAACTGTGCCACATCACGCTTCATACCAGGCCACCAAAACAAACCTTTCAAATCTTGATACATTTTAGTAGCTCCTGGATGAATACTCAAACTGCTTCTGTGACTTTCCTCAAGAATCACTTTCTTAATCTCTTCATCATCAGGAATGCAAATACGATCTTGAAATCTCAACACACCTTGCGCATCTATCTTGAAATCATCATTCTCAGATCGGTCAATTCCCATCATCTTATCCACAAACTTCACATCTAGCTTTTAAGCCTTGCTGATACTGTTGAGGAAGTCATTATTAATCTTTAACATTCCCAACATAACACTCTGCGGTGTCACTTCACAAACTAGACTCAAATCTCAGAATTTCTCAATCAACTCCAACTCTCTAACCATCATTGCCTACATGTGCAACGTCTTTCGGTTTAAAGCATCACCCACAAAATTAGCTTATCCTGGATGATAATTCAAACCGAAATCATAATCCTTCAACAATTCTAACCACCTTAGCTGCCTCATATTCAACTCTTTCTGATCAAAAAGATACTTCAAACTCTTATGGTCACTAAACACTTCGAATCTAGAACCATAGAGATAATGCCTCCAAATTTTCAACACAAAGACAACTGCAGCCAATTCTAAATCATGTGTAGGATAATTCTTTTCATGAGTTCTCAATTGCCTCGACGCATAAGCAACCACCTTACTATTCTGCATGAGTACACCACCTAACCCCATCACACAAGCATCACAATACACAACAAAAGGTTCCCCCGGATTAGGCAAGGTCAAAATTAAAGTCGACATCAACCTCTTCTTTAACTCGGTAAAACTTTCTTCACATCGACTATCCCACACAAAGGTTTTACCCTTGTGTGATGCGGTGGGAGAACTGCTTGAGGTTTTGCGTTTGTGTTCGCAAATGTTTCGGTTTAGCAAGAGTCGCCACCGACTTTTTATTTTATCCAAAGGAAAGGTTAAAAAGCACAGGAAAGACCTTTGAGATGTTTTCTTGGGTTCAGGGGGTAGATTATGAAAAGGGAAGGTGTTAGCACCCTTTTCATCCATGGTTTCCCATGGGCTCTTAGTTACTTGTTTAGATCACTTACTTTTGCTTTTCAATTGTTTGAAATGGTGCTTTTGTGTGTGGTTTTGAAAGTATTTTGAAAAGAGGCCTTTGTTTAGGCAACCTTTGTAATGATTCTTGTTTGAATGTATACAAAGGTGTTTGTCTTTTGAAAATATGTTTCAATGTTTGAAAGTTTGTTTTGGGAAAATGTTTTGAAATTGTGTTGTGATGTGTTTTTAAAAATAGAAAGGATGTTTGCAAGTTTGATCAAGTAACTAGGAGCATCTACCTACCTACTCAAAGATCTTTCCTACATATTTTTAACCCTTTGACATTGTTGTTTTACCATTGTATTTGGTAAACAACCTTGTGTTTGGATGTTAAACGGGACAGGCACGGGTCATCGTATGACCATGATAACAATGTTGCCAAGTATCTTAGCAAGTTTTTTGAGGAACTAGATCATTTTGTTTATGCAACCAAGATAGCGTCATCGAGGGACTATGATCTTTTGTTTTGATTTTGTTTTGCCAAGATACCTAGCATGCATACCATGGCCATTTTAAAGGCAACAAGTGGATGAAACCCTAGGGGTGCTTGTGTGCATTGTGTTGTCAATTTTCATGCATTTTTGTCTTGCATTAGTCAAGCTATTTGTTTGATTTTGGTTGTCATACAAACCCTAATCTTTCTATCATGGCATATTTGAAAGCAATAAATGCGTAAAAGTAAATTGAGGACTATTACAACATTATTATGGGGAGGGGGATACAAGTTTGAATAGGGGGGGTATTTGCAAGAAAATAAAATCCTAAGTCAACTATTACAACCAAATTGAACTCATTGTACAAATAATAAATTGACAAATATTTAAATGTGCAATTAAATATAAATATGCAAAAATGTTTTTATTATTTATTTTATGTATGTAAAAATAAATTATTTAATGTATCAATAATAAGAAAATAAAAGATTATTTTTAATAAGGGTGGAAACCCTAATTTTTGTTTTAAGAAAATATATATATTAAATTTATTTATTTATGTACAAGAAAATAAAATAAAATATATACAAAAATGTTAAAAAATAAAATATATATGACAAAATATTATTTAAGTGTATAAATAATAAAAATAAAAATATATAATATTTTTTGTAATATTTACAAGTTTTTATTTAAGAAAATAAAAGTATATTATTATAATAATTATTTCTATGTCCAAAAAATAATAAAAAAATAATAAAATAAAATGTGAAAATTTAAGAAAATATTTTTAGTGATTTTTTATATTTAGAAAAAATAATAAAAGTCAGAAATAAAAATGGAAAACAAAAATATGCAAAAATAATGAAAATGGGCCAAGGGGGTGTAAACAGCAAGCTAGGGGGTGTCAAAAACAAAGCCAAGTCAGGCCCAACCCAATATCCTCTTCATCCTTGTCCTCCAGCACAAGAAAACGCACGCCCTTGTTCAAACCTGGAAATCCTGCATACGTGCTCAAAACAAAAACTTGCAACATGAAAGTTATAGCCCTTGATCACACGATTCTAACCATGTAAAAAACTTAATCTAACTCTCAAAGACCAGAGAGAATTTCTCTGGCCCTAATTTCTAACCTAGTTTTTTCAGAAAGTTCATCATTCAAATTCTCCCAGCTCAGTTAACTTAAATGAATTATATGCATATGTACAGCTCAAGGGCAATGAGGACTACATTTTTTATTCACAAACCTAAGCCTAATGATTCCTAAATAGAGAGATAGACGTTTGGACTTTACCTGTTTCAGTCAAGCTCGAGTATGGTAATGCAGGGGTTGTGAGTGAGGCCGGAGATACTTGTGAGCTTGCTTGAAGTTCCTTTGAGCTTTCCCAATGCTTAGCCTGCTTTGAAATAGCTTGAATATGATTGTAGAACTCAACCTGCAAAGTTAGAATTTGAAAATGGTGAAGTGTGTAAATGGAGTTACAGTGACTTAGGAATGGTTGGGATAGTTTAGGTATGTTGTATGGAGTGTGTTGGAAGAGGTTTGGGGCAAAACGCACGAGGCAATGTGAAGATGGAAGTGAAACTGCAGAACTTGCCCTGTTTTTGCAAGAACTTGGGTTTTGGTGTTTTGGAGAGTTTGAGGACTTTCTGGATCGTGTTCCTGGCTTAGTTTAATGTGAAAAACTTGTTTGAAATGTTTACAAACTTTGGTTTTAACAGATACAAAAGTTGTTGACCTTTTGCACACTTTCTTGCTTTTGAAGCAAAAGTGAAATGACCATGCTCAAGAGCCTGTACAGGCCTCCTTCTTAGCTACACAAAGTTGGTGTACGTTGCCCTAAGTTTTTGGAGTTGGTTTTGTGCAAAAGATTGGGTTCACAACTCAAGAGAAACAACTTGACATAAAGCAAGCTTTATCAAAGTGGCAATGTTGTCTTTTTGCCATTTTTAGATTAATTCCTTGTACAATGCCCTAAAGCTCAGAATAAAGCCCTAATCCAATGTGTTTGCATTTAATTTTTGAGTGTGGAAGGGTTTAAGGACCTGTAAACAAGTACAAGCAAGGTTGGACAGAATTTGCAACTTGTATCAACATGAAAAATGCCATGGACAAAAGTGATATTTTGCCATTTTCTTTTCTTCGATTCTCCCTAACCATAAATGATTTTGGAGAGTTCTTGGACATTTTGGAAAGCTTATAATATGATCTACAATCCATATTTGAAATTCATTTCGATATTACACTTGTAACTATGTTAAAAATTGCCATGAAGATAGGTCAAAATACTGTCTAAACTAGGGCAAAATTTCACTAAGTTAAAAGTTTCATGGACCCTTGTTCACAAAATCATAACTTGAGATCCAAGCATCTTTTAGGAAAACTTTGTGAATCAAAGTTGTATATTTTGTGGAGGACTAAAACTTTCATGTTGGAAGTTTTCTTAGAATCCAATTGAATCATGGTGAAAAAGTTGGGAAAAGTTGGGAAAAAATAAGAAATTTTCATAACTTAGAAAATTTCTAAGTTATGAAAATTTTCCATTTTAAACCCTAATTTTCAAAATTAGGTTTCTTGGTGAACAAGTTTCATGTTTTGACACATCTTGATGAAAAATGACCCTTGGCACTTGATTTTGACCAAAAAGTCAAAGTTTGACTTTTCAGTGTACAGTTGATTTTTGATCAGTTGACTGGAAAATTCATCTGTCAATCCAATGCATTTGAGATCTTCTGAAACTTGTGATTAGGTCAAGATGATGCCATTGAGTCCTTGAATACATGCTTGAACCCAATTTACCATTGGCTAGGTGAAAAATTAGAAATTGCCCTTCTACAATCAAAACCCTAAAAATGACCATTTTGCCCTTTTGATGATCTGATCAAATTTCTCGAGGAGTTGTGGTCCAAACTTGATCAAATGGTTCATATGAGCCTATAATGTTGATGTGTATCAAAAATTATGAGGTTTGACTGTAAACTGGCCACAATTGACTTTTTCCCCAATACAACTGACTTTTAGGTCAACTGTCCAATTGACTGGGAAAAAATTTGATTCAAGGCTTGAAACTTGGTATGAGCAATCTTATAAGTCCAACATGAAGTATCAAAGTCACATTGAGCATTGGAAGTCCAAAAATCCCTGTGCAAACTCAAACCCTAATTTCAAGTCAATAGTGCAAGGAGATGTCTTAAGCTGAGCAAACCCTAATTCTGTCTGGAGTCCAAAGAGTCTTGTGGGGGGAAACCTTGATAAAATGAGAGGGAAAATTTTGGGGTACAACAACTGCCCCTGTTCAATCTTCTTGAACCTGAAGAGTTAGATTGGCGAATTTTGTCGTTCGTGACTCGAAGGTAAAAGCTGATTGGACCCGTCAAAATGTAATTGAGGAAATGGGCTTAAAGATGCCATTTGGAGAGGTGACAGAATCTTGTCGGGGATGGGCTTAAAGATGCTATCCAAGAATGTTGATCGCATGAGAGATTCCTTTGCGAGAGCCTGTGTACCTGTTGTTGAGGAGGACTATGCCGGGGAATGCTGGTCTCTGTCGTGGTAGAAATAGAATTTTATGAGCTTCAGTCGTCCGTTATTCTACTGGGGAATCATCTCTTGGTTGAAGAGTTGAAAATGAATTGTTATCTTGTCGTGATCCAGGCTTTACAGTGACTTACTGGGGGGATGAGATTAAACTTGCTATCTGGTCGTTCTCCAGGTTTCACAATTTCTCAATTCTTATCTGGTCATACTCCAGGATTTAGAAGGAATTAAGTTGTTATCCAGTCGCCTCCGGGCTTCAACTTGAATTTAAGGCACACTAATATCCGGTCAATTTCGGGCTTCTTAGTAATTAGCCAAGTAAACTTCCTTTTTGGTCAAAATCCAAGTTTCACAGTATACCTTACTGTTATCTGGTCAAAATTCAGGCTTCACAGTCTTGTATTGCTATCTGGTCAAAATCCAGGCTTCATGATACCTTACTTCCTATCTGGTCAACATCCAGGTTTCAGAAGAAAATCAAATGGTTATCTGGTTGAAATCGACTTCCAAGTAATTGGCCGAGTGAATTGCTTTTTTGGTCGAAATCTAAGTTTCACAGTGCACCTCACTGTTATCTTGTCAAAATCCAGGCTTCACAGTCTTTTGTAGAGATCAAGATACTATCCGGTTGAACCCGAGCTTCATAGCTTGAATTTAAGGTGTACCACAATATGGTCGATTCCAGGCTTCATAGTGCTTTATACTGCTATCTGGTCGATTCCAGGCTTTACAGTAATTTTCTGGGGATTCAACTATTTTCCGGTCGATCTCCGAGCTTCATAGCTTGAACTGGAACAGGAATCTGAGCATTGATTTGAATAAGCAATAGAATAGCATCAGTGTCTGGAGCATCTCTAAGCTGTATTTGAGCTTTGAATATTTGTTAATGATAGCTGTCAATTTTATCCTGAAAAGGGTAAAATGTTAGCTGAAACATAAAGTTATGTTGCATGAAATGTATGATGCAATAAGATGTGTTTTATCAATGTTTATGATATATGAATGTAATGTATACGCATGTAAGCTGATTCGCTGTCTTGCTGAAGAAAATAAATCCTTGACCGCTGGAGATAATAAAATCTTTGACTGCTACCGGGGAAAATAAATCCTTGACCACCGCTGCAGATTCAAAGCCTTTGATTGCTGAGGAAGAGAAATCCTTGGACCACTGCCGGGGATAGAAAATCCTTGGCAACTCGCGGGGATTATCAAAAACTTTGACAACTTCTATGGGGATGTGAGAATCCTTCACGACTTTCCTGGGGATATAGGGATCCTTCAAGTCCTTAGTGTTGGAAGATGATAAACATTCTGTTGTAAAAATAATGCCAAGTGCTGCTTGAGAAACCTGCTTGGGGAATCCCGAGAACCTTGATGACTATGGCTGGGGATTGAGAATCTTCAATCTGCTGGGAAATAAGGATAACTCTGCGAGGAGAAAGTTCATTATGTTAGGGAGTTTTAGGAGACTCTATAGGGAACAACTCATTCCTATTATGGAGAGAGTTCAAGAGTTTGGGTTGTATGCCAATCTACTGGGGAATTATCCGAAGTTGTCGTCTAGTTAGCTGTCAGGCTCCAAAGCAACTTGCTGGGAAATTATCAGGTTCTAAGATAACTTGCAGGGGAATTATCTGGTTTTAAGACAAATCTCTGGGGAATTGGAGGAAACTGGAGGGTTTTCCCCGGGGTTTAAAGGTTGAAGTTTTGGACTCTGTTGGGGAAGAAAGTTTCATCTTCACTGAGGGTCTATAGTTCAAAGTTTTTGGCTCCGCTGGGGATTAGGAGTTTGAAAACTTATCTCTGGTGGGGATTTCGAAATTTAACTCCGATGGGGATATGTTGTTTCAAGATTCTAGCTCCATCGGGGATCTAGATGATGTACTGCAGGGGATTTCACTTGGAATAGCCTAAAGACGTTTTCATATCCTTTCAACCTATCAGTAATCGTTCTTTCACATTTCGTTCA
The DNA here is from genome assembly GCA_948472305.1 of Vicia faba. NCBI lineage: Eukaryota > Viridiplantae > Streptophyta > Magnoliopsida > Fabales > Fabaceae > Vicia > Vicia faba. The sequence goes on along the minus strand of OX451737.1, from coordinate 1,372,884,143 downwards.
TTTGTAAACAGTGATTATATTCAAATGCATATGCTTATTTAATAAATCATTGGATATTTTCAAATAAAACACAAGTATAAAAAAGAAGAAAAGGCAAATAGTTTTCTGCACTTTGAAGTATCTTTGTATTAAATTTGTGTAAGTATTTTATACAAGGGAGACAGACATCCTAGTAAGATAATGATGTCATAAAAATGAGAAAAAATTTATACAAGGAAAGATGGCTATGTGTAAAAATTCCATGGGGTTCCCACTCTGCTATAGCCTTCGTAACTCTGAATATCTTGTCCATTCGTTGCTTCGTCCGAAGATGATTGAGTTGATCAGAAGCCTGGAGCTTGTCTGTGAAGAGATTGTCCTTAAAGTGATCCAACGATACATAGTCATACGCTTTAATTCCCTAACTTTTTCCTGGACCTCCCTTTCGGATTTTCGATCCACCGGAAAACCCTTTTTTGCCCAAGTCGCCCTTTCGGGTTTTCAACTTGCCGGGTGTACAATTTTTTTTATTTATCCCTAATTTTTGCCTGAACCGCCCTTTCGGGTTTTCAATTCATCGGGATGCCCATTTTTTCCCAAGTCGCCCTTTCGGGTTTTCAACTTGCCGGGTCGTTTATGCGTAGTATCTTTTGACTATGTCTGCGTTCGCAGGGTGCGGCAGGTCATCGCCGTCCATGGTGGTCAGGATCATTGCCCCACCAGAAAAGATGTTTTTGATCACAAATGGTCCTTCGTAAGTAGGAGTCCATTTTCCCCTGGGATCACTTTGCGGCAAGATGATCCGCTTGATTACAAGATCCCCGACTTGATATACTTGTCGTCTGACTTTCTTGTTGAAAGCCTTGATCATCCGTTTTTGATACGTCTAACCATGACAAACAATAGTAAGTCGCTTTTTGTCAATCAAGTTAAGTTGATCAAGTCGGGTCTGAATCCAATTGTCTTCACTCAAACCAGCATCCTTCATGATTCTCAAGGAGGGAATCTGAACCTCGATAGGTAAAGCAGCTTCCATGCCGTATACCAAAGAATAGGGTGTTGCCTCAGTTGATGTATGCGCCTTGGTACGGTACCCGTGCAGAGCAAACGGTAACATCTCATGCCAGTCCTTGTAGGTGACTGTCATCTTTTGTATGATCTTCTTGATATTTTTGTTTGCAGCTTCGACAACACCGTTCATCTTTGGCCGATAGGGAGATGATTTATGATGATGAATCTGGAACTGCTCGCACAGAGCGGTGATCATAGTATTGTTCAGGTTTGTATGATTCTCAGTAATGATCCTATCGGGGATACCATACCGGCAAATAAGGTTCTGCTTGATGAAGCGGGCAATAACATTCTTTGTGACGGATGCGAAGGAAGCAGCTTCAACCCACTTGGTGAAGTAATCAATGGCCACCAGGATGAAATGGTGTCCATTGGGTGCTATAGGCTTGATCTCTCCAATCATGTCAATTCCCCACATAGCGAATTGCCAAGGAGCTATTAAGACATTGAGAGGAACTGGAGGTATATGTACCTTGTCCGCATAGATATGACATTTGTGACAAGTACGGGAATGTTAATGGCAGTCAGCTTCCATGGTAGACCAGTAATAGCCTGCCCGTAGAATCTTCTTAGCCATCATTGTCCGCTTGAGTGAGTGCCAAAGGTACCATTGTGCAGTTCAGCCATGATCTGTTCAGCTTCAACCTTGTCTACACAATAGAGCAAGATGCAATCATGATTGCGCTTGTATAGGATACCATTGCTCAGGAAGAACTTGGAAGAGAATCTCCTTAAGAATTTTTTTTCGTTGACTGAAGCTCCTTCAGGGTATTCTTGCGCTTCGAGATACCTTTTGACTTCGTGAAACCAAGGTCGGTCCACTACTTCTTCGATATTAATCTCATGACAATGTGCAGGTTCGTCCATCCACTCAATGGTAATTTGTGGAGCCTCATTATCCCAGTTAAGTTTAAACATGGATGACATTGTAGCTAGAGCATCCGCTAGATGATTTTCTTCTCGCCGGAAGTGCTCGAAGGTGATCTGCTCGAAATGTGGTAACAATGTCAGGACATGTTCTTTATAAGGGATAAGGTTTGGATGTTTAATATCCCACTCTCCTCTGATTTGACTGATAACCAAAACGGAGTCCCCAAATACAATCAAGGATTTGATTCCCAAGTCAATAGCAGCCTTGAGACCAAAGATGCAAGCTTCATACTCGGCCATGTTGTTGGTACAACTGAAGCAGAGTCTGGAAGTGAAAGGTGTATGGCAACCTTCTGGAGAGATAAGTATTGTGCCGATACCGTTGCCAAGTGCATTAGAAGCACCATCAAAGTACAGGGTCCATCGGGATCCTTGTTCAGGTCCGTCATACGGTCTGTTCTCTTCAATGTTTTCCAAAGTCATAATGTCCTCTTTGGGGAAGTCGAACCTCATGGATTGGTAATCTTTGACAGCTTGATGGGCCAGATGATCGGCTAGTACACTCCCCTATATAGCTTTTTGGGTTGTGTACTGTATATCGTATTCTGTGAGGATCATATGCTATCTAGCGATTCTTCCGGATAAAGCAGGCTTCTCGAAGATGTACTTGATCGGATCCATCTTAGAGATCAGCAAAGTGGTATGAGTCAACATATACTGCCTTAGCCGGCGAGCAGCCCATACCAAAGCGCAGCAAGTTTTCTTGAGCAGTGAGTATCGGATCTCACAGTTGGTAAACTTTTTGCTAAGGTAATAAATGGCATGCTCTTTTCGGCCAGACTCGTCATGTTGGCCCAATACGCACCCCATTGAATTCTCCAAAATAGTCAGATACATGATTAGAGGTCTTCCTTCGATGAGAGGCATCAAGATAGGAGGTTCTAGCAAATACTCCTTGATTTTATCGAAAGCAACTTGACAGTCATCATTCCATTTAACCACTTGATCTTTCTTCAACAGCTTGAAGATTGGTTCACAGGTAGATGTTAGGTGACAAATGAACCTTGCAATGTAGTTTAGGCGTCCCAAGAAACCTCTGACCTCCTTCTCAGTGCGAGGGGCAGGCATTTCTTGTATAGATTTGACTTTGGCAGGATCAACCTCGATGCCTTTGTTACTGACAATGAAACCCAAGAGTTTACTGGACCTGACTCCGAAAGTGCACTTGTTAGGGTTCAGTCTGAGCTTGTACTCTTTCAACCTGACAAATAGCTTTTGCAGATGGTCGAGGTGTTCTTCTTCCGTTTGTGAATGGGCTATCATATCGTCTACGTAAAACTCTATCTCATGATGTATCATATCATGAAAGAAAGCTACCATGGCGCGTTGATAGGTTGCCCCGGTATTCTTCAGTCCGAATTGCATCACTTTATAACAGAATGTACCCCACTGTGTAACAAAGGTAGTTTTCTCCATGTCTTCAGGGGCCATTTTAATCTGGTTGTAACCTGAAAATCCAACCATGAAGGAAAATACCTTGTGCTAAGTTGTGTTGTCAACCAAGATGTCAATGTGCGATAGTGGAAAGTCATCTTTAGGGCTAGCTCTGTTTAAGCCTCTAATCCATGCACATTCTGACTTTGCCGTCCTTCTTAGGCACGGGCATAATGTTAGCAACCCATTGTGGATAGGAGGTAACAACAAGTTCAATTTTACAATAACATATATTATCCAAAAAAAGTCTTTATTATAGAAAGTGAATATCTTACAAATTATAAGATATTACCTAAAAAAATTAAACTCTAAAATGAAGCAATCTACCTGTGTCAACCTTTTCGGATCTTCAACGAAAAGAGTATGAGACAACAACACTATGATTTCGTTTGTATTTTGGTCTTCCTTCCCAGAGATGAGAAATCGACTTTCTTTTGGAATAGATGGGAGACAAAGACGGAAATGTGAGAATCAACCGTTCAACTGCCTTTAGTATTCCTAGTTGCGTGTGAATAAGAAGCAGTTAGGAATTTAGGATTTGAGTTTTTCGGCTGCATGATGACGGCTCAAGAAGAAGAATTTGGTTTTACAAAAGAGGAATAGTTTATTTAGCATAGAAGAGAAATACTCTTCTTCAATTGAGAGGCATAGAAAGTGGGAGTTAGGGTTGAGTGGTGGAGGGTTTTGGTTCAAAGGCTGAGGAAATGTGAAGTATTGAAAGTTGTGTGACCCTTCACTTTTAAAGTTATTTTAAATGTCTCTTTGTTGTTTACCACGTAAAAGTTGCATAAAGAATATCTTTTAAATTAACCAAATAATTAATAAAATAATAGAATTAATTCACAAATTGACAAATCAAATGTCATAAATGCCAAATACATAAGATTGTAGCAAACCTGTAATTAGACACTAATAGCCTTTGTATTAGTGAAAAATTAAGCATGTAATCAGAAGGGTTTATTTGGAAAATCCAGGTACTTTTGTTTTTATAGATTTATAATAGATTAAATATGATGACTATTATCATTAAACCGCCCTAAAAATAAGTTCATTGTTGTCTTAAGAACCTCGTAAATTTTATATCACGATGATACAACAATCGTCGCCCCTTAAACCTAGTAACGCACACGCTACAACCTGAAAACTCAGGAAAGGTTACGACAGTGAACCAACCGTCGAACTTTATTATTGAAAAATTATAAAAGATCATGACATTTGGTTCATTGAATCACCTTAAACCGCGGATCACGATAGTCAAACAACTTTCGTCCCCCACGTGATCATTTTCCCCCGATTATGCACTTTCATTTTTGAGAATGAATCAAAAACTCTTAAGTTTCTTCACCATTATCAAACCCTCGCATAATTATTTCAAGTTTCTCCTTGCACTCCCAACAATTCATATCTATTCCAAAATCCCTAAATTTCCATTAAAACCTGATTTGTGTTACGGGAGAAGACGATGTCAAATTCAAAGTTGTTGCTTTCAAAATCTCTATGGAAGAGGATGGAGGCTCTCAATCTTCCTCAACTCTCTCAATCCCTTCACAAATCATCTTCTCCAATCTCAAAACCATTATCTTCCAAACCTTGCACCGTCAAGAAAGATTTCGTTGTTGTTCGATATGTTAGTGCATAAGGTTAATAAATAAAGAAATGTGTGAGAGAATAATATTAAACTCTACAATGACGACTATAAAATTGTAAGGAAGAATGACTGAACATTTTTATGACAGGTACCACTAGTCTATAAATACACAAAGTAAAGTTCCACGTAGGCCGTAACAAAAGGTAAACTTAATAACTAAGCAAACTAAACTTAATAGCTACGCTAACAAAAGAAATAGAACCCCATAAGCTAAACATACTTCTGGGCGTAACATCAAAAGCTTCTGCTTCTGAATGATAATAACTACTGACTAACAATATCAGAAGCTCTACTATTTTGAACAACAATACTTCTGACTAACAACATCAGAAGCTTCTGATTCTAAAAACAATTTCTGAATATGAATTACTTCCAACACCTTCCCTTAATTCATATTCAGCTAACCAAAAATATACAACACCAATTCCATCCCCCAAACAGATAAAGTATTCAGTCTTGACATCCTTTGTCAGAAAATCTGTAAGTTGCTTCTGGTTGCTACAATGTGCAACTCCATTTAGAAATTCAGATTTCACCTTAAAGACCCATCTGATGCTGATCACTTTCTTATCCTTTGGACGCTCAGTTAACTCCTAAGATTGGTTTCTTTCTATAGCCTCAAGTTCTTCTTTCATGACATTCAACCATACTTTCTTCGTGAGAACTTCTTCAATACACACTTTTTCATAATCTTCTTATGATTATGGAACCATATCTCCTTTTGGACTTTCTTATGGAGTTTGACTACCACCAGAAGGTCCACCTTTGGTAGCTTCTGGACTTCTTCTAGAACCACTACCTTTAGAAGTACCGCCTACAAAATCATGACTTCCACCAGAAACATGATCATCTTCAGAAGCTTGTCCTGTAGATCCCATCTTCAGAGTTTTCCCTTCAAATTTCAATAACACTTATTACAAATATTTCACTCACATGTGTAATAGTCTAAATAAAACAGCAAACAGTAAAATTGTCATTTGTTAGGTGCCATCATCATAATGCCATATATGACCAGTCAGGTATTTATATGAACTATAGAAAAATGTTTGACCTTTCAATCACAAAGGATAAAACTTGTTAATTATATTTACACTCACACAGGTGTCGCACCGCGGAAAAAACACAGAGTCACCACCAAACTCTATTTATCACGAAGGAATGGAAGATATCGAGAGAACTCCAAAGAAACTGGTAAGATGGTCTTGCAATCGAAAGAAAGGGTAAAGAAGTCGTTTACACGAGGGGAAGGTATTAGCACCCCACACGTCTGTGGTATTCCGCAAGATCCACTTTTGTTTGTTCTCATCTAAGGGTGTGTAAAAATCAATGTCTAAAAGTTACTACTAAAATAGAATGCATGCGAAAGAAAATAAATGGAAAAGAAGGAATATTAACAAAGTTTCACTCGCCTAGGCCCCGCAACCTAGTGCCTACGTACTCCCTCGTGCAATGGGAAAGTCACAGCGCCGTAGTTCGGCTCACATGTTTTGGTTTGTGTTTTGTGTTTTTTAATGGATCAATGCTAAGCTTCACATTCTACAACAGGTTGACCCTTTGAGACTCGCGTTTCTGTAGTAGAAATGAACTAACATGTTCATACCTTACAAGGTATCTTCAAAAGAAAAATTCACAAAGGCGGATAATGCTTCGCTCACGACTCTTTGGAAAATAGACATGGTACAACCCGACCTTTGGGGATTTACGCATCATACCGCCTAGAGTATAACTAGCACATCCTTTTGAAAGTTTTGATGAAAGGCCCGAAGGCGGAAAGAGTTTGGATTTGTTGATGTTTTTGCCTTGAAAAGGGTTTTTTGCATTTTTAAAGTGTCTTTGAATTTTGAAAGAAAAAGAAGGTTTTAGTTTTAATGCATATGCAAAAAGAGAAATAAAAAGGCTAAGGGTGACTAACCTAATTTCTAATCCTAATGTTAACATGCAATGTTGATCCTAAGGTTGAGATTGAAAGGGAAATCCTAACTATGTTAGCATACCAAAAACCTAAAAGCGAGGATAACTATCCTATAGGAAACATGCAAAGAGATCAAAGTCGTTATCTTACTTGTAAATGAGTGACTCATTGATCATCAACAAAGAAAGCAATAAAATCCTATGGGGACCATGCAAATATCGAAGTCGTTGTCCCAATTCTAATTGAGTGACATCATTAATCGTCAACAAAGAAAACAAAAACCAAATACACAAGTAGCCAATAAGTGTGGAATACCTGCTACATGTCTTTAAACAGTAACTTTGAGCACACGCTCTTTATTTCCTACATCTCGTGATATCTAGAAAAATGGTAAAATACGGTAAAAGGTGCAAGAGATAAAAATAAAGCAAGTGAGAATACCAATAAAACAATATTTCATAACGAACGAAAGCAAGAAACTCAGAACACTTCAAGCAAGAATCACCAAGAAAGTGCAATAGTCATAAATAATATTCAAATAACATCACATGCATAAGTAAATCGCAAGCCATGAATGTGTCACGTTACATCAGAGTTCCTGCACAAGATAACATTATACAAGCAAATCAATATCTAGATAATCGCAAAAAGTATGTATTTCTCATGAAATGAGAAAAAATGAATCGCATCGGAAGGGAATCCATAAATCAAATTCCTTTTCAATCCCATAACCAACACTTAGTTACATGATCGAAAGCTCTCATAGTGTACCTTGCACAATCCACAAAAATTGGTTAGCAAATAACAACGCAACATTAATTGTCAAATTGAAACTCAAAAAGGAAAATGAAATGCAATGGAGTAGAATGCAAATGAATAAAGGAAAGTGGAAACCAAAACCGGGCAGCACTACAGTGAAAACGTGAAACAAGCCGGCAAGTGTGACGAAAACAAGCAAATACACATAGAATGGTGCACAAATGAACAATAACACACAAGTATGCATCAAACAAATGTCAAAGCTTAAAGTACGTGTAAAATGGAGCCAAATTGCCTTCTAAGTAAAAATAACGCGCAAAAATCATCAACACGGAATCGGCTCAAAATCACACGGGTGGCTACAAATGTGCCAACAGACTCAAAAAGCTATACGCCATGAATTAATTCTAGGTGGAAGTGCTACTTTCATGCACGGGGCAGCAACACATATATAACATTAAACGCATCGAAAAAGGTACCGGAATCAAGAAGAATCACTCACAATAGTCCAAAAATGACCAATAAGACATGCACATATATTATATGAAATTTAAAGCTCAATGTTCATATTAAAAAAGGGCTAAAAAACATCATTTTCAAAAATTAGGCACACAAAACACCGTCATGAAATTGAACGAAAATCACATGGTTGCTCCCAAACATGTCAACTGACTCAAAAAACTATATCGTTCGGATTAAATCCAAGCGGAAGTGCTATTTTCATGCACGGGGCAGCAACATGTATTTTTGTGCAATTTAATCGAAATTTGATTCAAACATGGAGAAAAGGAAAGGCAACATGTTTCAAGGCTCAAGTATAATCACATAAATCTAAAACACAAGTTAATTACAATGGAGATGCAATAGAAACTTTTAATCCAAAGAAAAACACCAAATATGTATTAATGCAATTTTCTCCCAATGTGAGGTTTTGTGTGTTGAAAATGCAAAATCATTCAACAATTGGTCCTAAGTTGCATTAAGCCATAATTTGTGTCAAATTCTCATCACAATCAACATGCATTAGATTTAGAAAATCACCACAAAAATTCACCATGCCAAGTTTTCTTCAGTTCTCATATCACAACCTCAATTCAATTCTTTAAGCTCTTGAAACAACAATTATTCAACATCTCCAATTAAATTCTAGTCAATTCCACACTTAAGCATCCTTATGTAAACAAATGAATAAATTTTAACATATGTTCACCTCTTATGCATTTTGTCAAACACTTTCACAACAACAATTCTCAACACATATATTTGTTCAATTCAACACCTCAAATCACAACTTCAATGTTCAATTCAATATAATTCAAGACACACACAATTAATTCCATGACAACATCAACACTTTAATTCACAAAATTAAATTATCAACTTCAAGAAAATTTAATTCAAGAAAGTTCTTATTCACAAAAAATGCTTATGTAAAAAAAATTAAATCAAGAATCGGAAGAAGTGAACTTATCGGAATCGAAGAGGAGAATCTGGAATGTAGAAACTCGTGCGAAGACGGAGGAGAGTTTCCGGAAGTTCACCGTAGCTGAGGGTTGGCTTGCACGTACGGTGGGGGACGGAGGAGGTTGGCATCGCCGGAAACGGTGCGAGGGAGGGCTTTGTGATTTCGCACTTCAAGCTTGATGAATATGTGATGAAGTTGTTGTTGTTCTTGATTAATTTGAGAGAAAAAGTATCTTAGATCCTTGAGAGAGAGAGAGAGAGAGAGAGAGAGAGAGAGAGAGAGAGAGAGAGAGAGAGAGAGAGAGAGAAATTTTTGGTGTTTTCGTGAATGAATAAATTATTAGACAAAAATATGATTTTAAACTTATATAGTAAGTACAATTGGGGCTTGGATATGAGATTGGGTTGGACCTTAATTTTTCGGCGTCAACATACTATGAGCAAAAAATGGCACGTCATCATTGGTGCAAAATCTCGACTCGAGCCCAACACAAAAAATGAAGATAATAAAGTTTATGATGCATTGCCGAAAGAACATGCTCATTTGGACAAACAATGAAGAAGTTATGAAATTTTGAAGTTGCATATCCAAAAAGGTTGCATCCGTGAAATTGGCAGCACATGTTACAGCCTCCAAATTAAATGAAGAGAGAAAGGTAAAATTAAAAATTAATGTTTTTAAATCTTACCATGTTGCAGGCTGCCGACAAGGAGTTCAGAGTAAATACAACCGCAACAATGATAGTTATTTTGTACTGCCTAGAATAAGTTTTCTTAAACATGTTTTCAATGTCGTTCCATCCAAGGATATGTCCCTTCAATTTCAGATTTACTCCAATCCTAAACCATAGTTGTACCACAGGAGTACAGTAAAAAAACAGATGTTGAGAAGTCTCCTACGCCTCTTTACAAAGATCGCATCTAGAGGGAAAAGCAAAGTTGCGACATTTTCATTGCTCGTCCGTGGGAACTTTATTAAAAGAATCTTCCATATAAAACACAACTTAGATGGAGGGATAAACTTTGACCAAATCCAGCGCCACCACTTCTTACGCATACCTTTCAATCTTTTAAACTCATAGCCCACTTTAAATGAAATATCACCATTCGGAGTGTAAACCCAAACTTTCGAATCCGGGAGACTATCAAATAGAATATGACAAGCAAGAATTCATAGCTGCAAGGAATGGGGAATATGAGTAGTAGAATTAGTGAGATCCAACTTACCATTGGAAATAATACTACTAACTTTTTGATCCATAATGGAATCCACATCTTCCATATCAAAGTGAAGAAGGACCCCACACCATTATTGAACCAAAAGCTAATAGATCCGTCGTATAGAACATCTTATTGCAACATGTTTATGCTAAGTTAGTTTTACCAAACATAATATAAATCACAAATATATATATATATATATATATATATATATATATATATATATATATATATATATATATATATATATATATATATATATATATATATATATATATATATATATATATATATATATATATATATATATATATTGGATGACTCAAGTCAAAACACTTAGCTATTATGAGAAATAAGAACAATTAATTAGAAGCATTAATTTTCTATCCATTTAAATTAATAGACTAGATTAATTTCTCTTTCCATAATTCTTCTTCATTGTAACTTATGTACTCTGCGTTAATATTTAATTCATATTATATTTTAAGAAAAATATATATTTATTGTATATTAAGAATTATGATAACCAAATAAACTTTTTGTATATATTTTTTCACATAAAATATTTTAATCGATAGTGTTTATTATTTTTTAATTAAAATTTAAATATTTATTTTTATTGTATAAAAAACAATTAATACATCAACAAAAACCGTCACTATACTTATATAATAATTAAATAATATAAGTATATATTAATTAAAATTAAAAATATATTGTGATATTAAGGATTTTGATTATTATAGTTATATTAATATATATATATATATATATATATATATATATATATATATATATATATATATATATATATATATATATATATATATATATATATATATATATATATATATATATATATATATATATATATATATATATATTAACTATATTAACTATTTTAATTAAGATGTTAATTATTTTTATATAATGAAAATAAATGATTATATTTAAGTTATATAGTAACAAACACCGCATATAAAATTATTCTATATCATAAAATTGAAAAAAATAATTTAACAAAAAAAATATTTGTTACATCTGAAGTAAAGATAACTGATTAAACTATTTTATGTATTTTTTGTTATAAAATAATTTTATTAATGGTATTTGTTAATATATAACTGTAATATCAATATTTATAGTCATTGAATAAAAAAAATCAACGAATGTATTATTTAAAAACTTTAATATTGTTATCTATTAATATGTAAATATTTTTTATAGATTTTAATTATGCATTAAATTCTATTTTATGATACAATAAAAATAAATATTTTTATATTAATAAAATATAAAAAAACACTATCAACAAAATTATTTGATGTTAAAAAATCTATCCAAAAAATTTAATTGATTATCATAATTCTTAAAATACAACAAATTTATTTTTTCTTAAAATATAATATGAATTAAATTTTGACATAGACTACATAAATTATAATAAAGAAGGACTATGAAAAGAGAAATTAATATAACCCATTAATTTTAATTGATAAAAAATTAATGGTTCTGATTAATTGTTTTCATTTCTCATAATAACCGAGTGTTCTCATTTGAGTTGTTCCTAAAACAAAACTCTAACATCTCTGCACTTCTACATGCAATGAACTCGTACTCATAAATTTATTCAAAATTAAAGGTAATCAAGTTGAAAATGCAGCGAACACAAAACATTATCTTTATTCTTGTTTATCATAAGTTTTCTTTCATTTTTCTCAAACAAAACTCAAACATCTTTCTCTTCCACATAGTGAACTCATCTCATTAGCTCCTTTAAATTTACGGGTAATCAATTTCTCTCATTTTCTATAGTTCTTGTTAAAAATGGTTTTTTCATTTGACATGATATTCTCATTCGATAGAATATGTATGTATTCGTTAATATCTCTCAATATCTTACATTTTTTTATCTGCTAAATGTTTCATGTATGCTGTTTATATTTTTGGACTTGTAGGAAAAGTGAATGAAGAAAATCACCTTAATAAAGTACATACTTTGGCTATAGTTACATATATTTTGTATTGATATGGAGAGACAATACAAGTAATATGAAGCTATTGTGGAATTTCCATCCACCTTGTATCTCTTCTTCATAGCAACACAAAATTGATCAACTTTAATTCATTCCACAAATATTTTCAATAAAAGGTAGGTTCATGAAATATTTCATGTTATATTGTGTTGTTGTATGCTCTTGAATGTATATTGTTGTTGTGTTGTTGTATGTTGTGTTGTTGTATGTTGTTTTGTGTTATTGATAAATATTGTTGTGTTGTTGTTGTTGATGAATAATATTCTCAGAATAAGAACAAAATATTGGTAAGTCACAAGAAAAAAGCTTCTTGTAAATTAACAATAATTTGTTTTTTAATTTCTTATGCAGATTGACAAAATATCAAGTTGAGTTTATTATAATATATGTATATTGTTTGTTTCACTAACCCTTCACTGAAAATACATTCATTTAAATTGATTAAAAACTTATAATCTGAAAATTAAGTTACATTTAAAAACCAGCTTAGATCAATTAATATTTTTGGAATTGCATATGTGCCATAATTCATATCTCGCTCTTTAGCATATAGAATATGATTCAATGACCTAATTACTTCATGACATCAATTCATTCTCTTCTAGTTTATTTTGAATATCATTAATTTATTGACTAATTCTCATCCATCATCGTCATTATCATCATGATTGTTATGATGATAAGTCATCATCACTATCATGATGACATTAATGATGATGAGTTAGACTTAGCCAATAAAATGATGCTATTCAAAATAAACTAAAAGAGAAGAAATCGATGTTATAAAGGACTTAGGATATTGAACCATATTCTATATATGAAAGAGCAAGATATGAGTTATGACATGCATGCAATTAGAAAAATAGTGGTTTGTTTAAGTTGTTTTTTAAGAATAGTTTAATTTTTAGATTGTTTTCTTCTTCATCAATTTGAATGGTTGTATTTATTTAGTGAGATGTATGGAAAAATAAGCAATTTTACATATTATGTAATAAACTCAAGACACTTTTCACAATGGTTATCTATTGTAACCCTAGTGAAATGTTATTTATATTCTAAAAAAATTGTTGCTGCTGAGTTTCGAACCCATTACCTAAATATATATCACAATGATTGTTAAATATAACTGTTGTGATAGGTAGTAAGCATTATGTCTTATTATCACAGTCTCGCGACCGTGGTGGAAAGCGACAAACATTCAACCATCCCTTACCTCACAACGATTGATCATGCGACTTGGTTTCTCTTTTTCAACTATTGTGGTATAACTTTTCTGTAGTAGTGATAGAGGTTAGATATTCGCCAAGGTGGAGATTGTTGAGTTTGACTCATAGGTAATGTCTAATAGACAAGGGCAATTTAGAGATATTATTGTAATCTGGATCATTAGTATCCATATATTCACTTGTAACAATGAATCTCTAATCTATTTAATTCATAAAAAAATCAATAAGAAGAAACTATATCTACTTTATAGCGGTAGACGTAGACAATTTGGTTTAACTACATAAATAAAGTTTTTGTGTGTCTCTCCTTACTCTCATCTATATTCACAAACTTGATTTAACCATTTTTAAAAAAATGTTTCATTATAAAATAAAATGTATTTAATACTAAGTAGAGAATGAATTATATTAATTGAGTAGATCAACTTCATATTTAATTGAATCTACATATAGAGCCAATTCGTTGACATCATGTGTCAAACTTTATCCTTTATATTTTTTAATCCAAAGGCCTATCTATATTTCACTTTTACAATTTATTTAATAATGAAACATTTTTTAAAATATATACATCTCTCTCACATTATTTTTCATTTGCAATATTTAAAATTTCAGTTAAAATTATAATTTCACTAATTTGATAACTATATATTTATATTATTAAAATTATTCTAAATCATATTATGGATCGAAACAATTTATTATTGATCATAATATATATATATATATATATATATATATATATATATATATATATATATATATATATATATATATATATATATATATATATATATATATATATATCACTCATCATCATCGTTATTATCATCATGATTGTTATGATGATAAGTCATCATCACTATCATGATGACATTAATGATAATGAGTTAGACTTATTCAATAAATTGATGTTATTCAAAATAAATTAGAGGAGAAGAAATCGATGTTATAAAGGACTTAGGATATTGAACCATATTCTATATGTTAAAGAGTAAGATATGAGTTATGACATGCATGCAATTAGAAAAACAATGGTTTGATTAAGTTGTTTTTCAAGAATAGTTTAATTTTTAAATTGTTTTCTTCTTCATCAATTTGAATGATTGTATTTGTTTAGTGAGATGTATGGAAAAACAAGCAATTTTACGTATTATATAATAAACTCAAGACACTTTTCACAATGGTTATCTATTGTAACCCTAGTGAAATGTTATTTATATTCTAAAAAAATTATTGTTGCTGAGTTTCGAACCCATTACCTAAATATATATCACAATGATTGTTAAGTGTAACCGTTGTGATAGGTAGTAAGCATTATGCCTTATTATCACAGTCTCGCGACCGTGGTGGAAAGCCACAAACATCCAATCATCTCTTACCTCACAACGATTGATCAGGCGATCTGGTTTTTCTTTTTCAATTGTTGTGGTATAACTTTTCTGTAGTAGTGATAGATGTTTGATATTCGCTAAGGTGGAGATTGTTGAGTTTGACTCATAGATAATGTCTAGTAGACAAAGACAATTTAGTGATATTATTGTAATCTAGATCATTAGTATCTATATATTTACTTGTAACACTGAAACTCTAATCTATTTAATTCATAAAAAATTGTGGGTTTTTTGGATCGAACTCTAGTATGATCGAAGTACATGCTGTAGTCGAAGAAGGGTCTAGCATGTATTTGTCGAAGGATGCTTGTTAAATTAGGTTTTAGTGTTTAAACCCTAATTTGTTAAGTTAGCTTGATTGTTAAGTTAGCTTGTATAATGGGCCTTGTGGAAAAAGCCCATTAGTTAGTATGTTAGGTTTTATTATAAATAGCATACTAGTCTCTCATCATTGCAATACAGCAAATCCTAATTAGGGTGAGAGGGTTATTTGTTATTCTTGTAAACTTGTAATCTTGTTTTCAAAGAGAAAGTAAAGAATAGCAGTTATAACCAATTCTTGTGTTCTTCTTCTTCCTTGTTCTTTATTCTTTCTTAATTCTATACTTTGTTATTGGCATTGAATTCACAACAAATTGGTGCGGTGAGCGTGGAGGAGATGCCTTCAACAAAGTATGAGATTGAAAAGTTCACCGGAGTGAATGATTTCGGTCTATGGCGCTTGAAGATGAAAGCCCTACTGGTTCAGCAGGGTTGTTTGGAAGCGTTGAAGGGAGCGACGGCGATGGACGCTGCGTTAACAGAAAGAGAGAAGACGGCCATGATCGAGAAAGCACACAGCGCAATTCTGTTGAGCCTTGGTGATAAGGTTCTTCGACAGGTATCAAAGGAGACGACGGCATCAGGGTTATGGGTGAAACTTGAAAGTTTGTATATGACCAAATCTCTGGTAAATCGACTCTACCTGAAGCAAGCTTTGTACTCATTCAAGATGATTGAAGACAAAGTGTTGGCTGAGCAGTTGGATATGTTCAACAAGCTGATTCTTGATCTTGAAAATATTGATGTAAAGATTGATGATGAAGATCAAGCGTTGTTATTGTTGTGCGCGTTGCCCAGATCACATGCTCACTTCAAAGAAACCCTCTTGTATGGAAGAGAGTCCCTGACCTTTGAAGAAGTTCAATCAGCCTTGTACTCTAAGGACTTGAACGAACGTAAGGAGCATAAACCTTCGACGGTTGGTGAAGGTTTGGCTGTTAAAGGAAAATTCGACAAGAGGAAAGAAAAGAAAAATCAGTCGAAGTCTTATAGTGGTGATGCATCTGGTATTAGATGCTATCACTGTAAGAAAGTAGGTCACACAAGAAAGGTGTGCCCTGAACGCCTGAAAGATCATGGAGGTAAGGATAATGGCAACGCAGCTATTGTCCAAGATGATTTCGAATCATCTGATGTTCTTGTGGTTTCAAGCAACAACTCGTCGAAGGAGTGGATTATGGATTTTGGATGCACTTGGCACATGACTCCAAACAAAGACTTGTTCGAGGAATTATGTGATCAAGATGGTGGATCTGTATTGCTGGGAAACAACAAAGCTTGCAAGATTGCAGGCGTTGGATCTGTGAGATTCAAGCTCCATGATGAGTCAATAAGATTGTTGACTGAAGTCAGGTATGTACCTGATTTGAAGAGAAATTTGATTTCTCTTGGTGAATTCGACAAGAAAGGATATGTTTTTCAAGGAGAGAAAAGTATCCTGAGAGTCATGAAAGGGTCGAAGGAAGTCTTGAGAGGCGTGAAGAAACAAGGCTTGTATACCCTTGAGGCTGAAGTTGTAAGTGGTTCGACAAATGTTGCATCCACGAAACCTTTGTCGAAAACAGAAATTTGGCACATGAGATTGGGCCATGTCAGTGAAAGGGGTCTGGTTGAATTAGGGAAACAAAATCTGCTTGGTGGAGATAAAGTCGAAAAGCTGAAGTTTTGTGAACCCTGTGTACTTGGAAAGTCCTGTAGAATGAAGTTCAACAAAGGCAAACAAAGAACACATGGATCCCTTGATTACATCCATGCTGATCTTTGGGGGCCTGCAAGGTGTCCATCACATTCAGGAGCAAAGTATTTTCTATCCATAGTAGATGACTATTCCAGAAAGTTATGGGTATTCATCCAGAAGACTAAGGATGAAACTTTTGAGAATTTCAAAAGTTGGAAGACTCTTGTCGAAAATCAAACTGGCAGAAAGGTAAAGAGGTTGAGAACCGACAATGGCCTTGAGTTTTGCAATGAGGCGTTCGGCAGTTTTTGTGTTGCCTCTGGTATTGCAAGGCACAGAACTACCGCAGGTACTCCACAACAAAATGGTTTGGCTGAAAGGTTTAATCGAACTATTTTGGAGAGAGTTAGGTGCATGTTGACTAGTGCGGGATTAAAGAAGGTGTTTTGGGCTGAGGCTGTTTCGACAGCAGCATATCTGATAAACAGATGTCCTTCGACAGCGTTAGATATGAAGACACCTGAAGAAGTTTGGTCGGGACATCCACCAAATCTCGACAAACTAAGAGCATTTGGCTGTGTAGCCTATGCTCACATTAGGCAAGACAAGGTCGAACCTAGAGCTCTGAAATGCATGTTTATGGGATACCCTGAAGGAGTGAAAGCTTATAGGCTATGGTGCCTAGAGCCAGGTCACAGGAGGTGTATCACCAGTCGAGATGTGGTTTTCAATGAAACTGAAATGGCTTTCAAGAAAACTGATGATGTTGACGAAGAGCTGGAACAGGTAGAGATTCCTGTTGAGGTGGAGCATGTTGATGTTGAAATGCGTATCCCAGATGAAGTCGAAGAAGAAACAGAAGATTCTGATGATGTTGAGGAAACTGTTGATGACTACCTATTGTCGAGAGATAGGCAAAGAAGAGTCATAAAACCACCTCAGAGACTTGGATATGCAGATCTTGTAGCTTATGCCTTAATCTCTGCAAGTGAAGTTCTAGACGAAGAACCTAGAGATTATAAGGAAGCTATAAGGAGTCGAATGAAGACTGAATGGCTAAAGGCCATGCATGATGAGATGAAATCTCTTCATGATAATCACACTTGGGAACTAATCAAGAAACCTGTTGGGGCAAGGTTAGTCAGTTGTAAGTGGATTTTCAAAGTTAAGGAAGGAATTGAAGGAGTAATGTCGAAGAGGTACAAGGCAAGATTAGTCGCAAGGGGTTTCACTCAGAAAGAAGGTGTCGACTTCAATGATGTATTTTCCCCTGTTGTGAAGCACAGATCCATCCGAATGTTGCTTGCCATGGTGGCTCAGTTCGACCTTGAACTGGAACAAATGGATGTGAAGACTGCGTTCTTGTATGGTGACTTAGATGAAACAATCCTGATGAGGCAACCTGAAGGGTATGTCGAAGAGGGGAAAGAAGATTATGTGTGCAAACTGAAGAGATCTTTATATGGACTTAAACAATCTCCTCGACAGTGGAATAAGAGATTCGACAAGTTCATGGAACACATAGGTTTCATTAGAAGTCAGTTCGACCATTGTGTTTACTCCAGATTTCGACCTGAAAATTCATTTGTAATTTTGTTGCTTTATGTTGATGATATTCTGATAGCAAGCAACAATGTCGAAGATGTAATGAGGGTGAAGGCAGAACTCAATAAGGAGTTCGACATGAAGGATCTGGGAGCTGCATCTAGGATTCTTGGAATTGACATTCGAAGAGATAGAAAGCAGTCGAAATTATGCTTATCTCAAGAGGCATACCTACGAAAGATTCTTGACAAGTTTGGTATGTCGAACTCAAAGCCTGTTGTGACTCCAACAAACCCTCAATTCAAGCTGAGTATTGATCAATGTCCCAGTACTGATGTTGAAAGAACCTATATGAATAGCATCCCATATGCTAATATAGTTGGTTCTTTGATGTATGCTATGGTCTGTACTAGACCCGACATAGCATATGCAGTAAGTCTTGTAAGCAGGTACATGGCGAATCCTGGAAAGGCTCACTGGCAAGCGTTAAAGTGGATTCTAAGGTACATAAATGGGTCTCTGAACAGAGTCTTAATTTATGGTGGAGCCTTGGGTGAAGATAGTAAAGCAGCAGTCGAAGGCTATGTTGACTCTGATTATGCAGGCTGTATGGATTCCAGAAAATCTATTTCTGGATATGTTTTCACTATGTTTGGTACAGCAATTAGTTGGAAAGCAACTCTTCAGAAGGTTGTTGCCTTATCAACTACTGAAGCAGAATATATTGCCCTAACTGAAGCTGTGAAAGAAGCATTGTGGCTTGAAGGTTTTGCAAAGGAGCTGAAACTTCAAGGTCAAGGTATCACTGTTAAATGTGATAGTCAAAGTGCAATACACCTGTCGAAGAACTCAGCCTATCATGAGCGAACCAAGCACATAGATGTGAGGCTGCATTTCGTCAGAGGGGTAATCGAGCGTGGAGAAGTCCAAGTGCTGAAGGTCTCGACAGATCACAATGCCGCTGATATGATCACCAAAACTTTGCCAAGTTGCAAGTTTTTCCACTGTATGCAGTTGATAAAGCTGCATGAAAAAAGCTAGTTAGTGTCTCTTGATGCTGTAGAGTTAGGTCCAAGGTGGAGATTTGTGGGTTTTTTGGATCGAACTCTAGTATGATCGAAGTACATGCTGTAGTCGAAGAAGGGTCTAGCATGTATTTGTCGAAGGATGCTTGTTAAATTAGGTTTTAGTGTTTAAACCCTAATTTGTTAAGTTAGCTTGATTGTTAAGTTAGCTTGTATAATGGGCCTTGTGGAAAAAGCCCATTAGTTAGTATGTTAGGTTTTATTATAAATAGCATACTAGTCTCTCATCATTGCAATACAGCAAATCCTAATTAGGGTGAGAGGGTTATTTGTTATTCTTGTAAACTTGTAATCTTGTTTTCAAAGAGAAAGTAAAGAATAGCAGTTATAACCAATTCTTGTGTTCTTCTTCTTCCTTGTTCTTTATTCTTTCTTAATTCTATACTTTGTTATTGGCATTGAATTCACAACAAAAATCAATAAGATGAAACTATATTTGTTCTATAGCCGTAGACGTAGATAATTTGGTTTAACTACATAAATAAAGCTTTTGTGTATTTTTCCTGGTCTGTAATCACGAACTTGATTTAACCATTTTAAAAAAATATTTCATTATAAAATAAAATGTATATAATACTAAGTAGAGAATGAATTAATATTTAATTGAATCTACATATAGAGCCAATTCGTTCACATCATGTCAAACTTTATACTTTATAGTTTTTAATCCAAAGGCCTATCTATGTTTCACTTTTACAATTTATTTGATAATGAAACATTTTTTAAAATATATACATCTCTCTCACATTATTTTTCATTTGAAATATTTATAATTTCAGTTAAAATTATAATTTCACTAATTTGATAACTATAAATTTATGTTACTGAAATTATTCTAAATCATATTTTGGATCGAAACAATTTCTTATTGATCATAATATATATATATATATATATATATATATATATATATATATATATATATATATATATATATATATATATATATATATATATATATATATATATATATATATATATATATATATATATATATATATATATATATATATATATATATATATATATATATATATATATATATATATATATATATATATATAACTTTAGAATAATAGATTTTAATGAAAGGTAATATTAAAATATTACTTTACAAATATTTTATGAAATATCCATTAGTGGGGTAGTGATAATAATGATAATAATGATAATAATAATAATAATAATAATAATAATAATAATAATAATAATAATAATAATAATAATAAAAATAATAGTAAGAATAATAATAATAATAAATTATGATAAAAATAATAGTAAGAATAATATTTATATATCAATATTTAAAATAAATAAATATATAATAATAATAATAATAATGATTAACATTTTTGAAAAACTTTTAAAAATTAAATCAAAATTAAAATAAATATTTAAGGAATAGGATCAAAGTAATATATATATATATATATATATATATATATATATATATATATATATATATATATATATATATATATATATATATATATATATATATATATATATATATATATATATATATATATATTTCTCACTCATCATCGTCATTATCATCATGATTGTTACGATGATAAGTCATCATCACTATCATGATGACATTAATGATAATAGGTTAGACTTAGCCAATAAATTGATGCTATTTAAAATAAACTAAAAGAGAAGAAATCGATGTTATAAAGGACTTAGGATATTAAACCATATTATATATATGTTAAAGAGCAAGATATGAGTTATGACATGCATGCTATTAGAAAAATAGTGATTTGTTTAAGTTGTTTTTCAAGAATAGTTTAAACTTTAGATTGTTTTCTTTGTCATCAATTTGAATCGTTGTATTTATTTAGTGAGATGTATGAAAAAATATGCAATTTTACATATTATATAATAAACTCAAGATACTTTCACAATAGTTATCTATTATAACCCTAGTGAAATGTTATTTATATTCTAAAAAAAATATTGCTGCTGAAAAACTTTTAAAAATTAAAATAAATATTTAAGGAATAGGATCAAAATAATATATATATATATATATATATATATATATATATATATATATATATATATATATATATATATATATATATATATATATATATATATATATATATATATATATATATATATATATATATATATATATATATATATATATATATATATATATATATATATATATATATATATATATATATATATATATATATATATATTTGTTGTGATAATTGAATTATAGTAAAAAAGTAGTATTTAAATAAAAAATATGATTATTCATTTGTGGCAAAACAAAAATAACTTAGATTTTAAAAAACTATTCAAATTTTCAAAATTTAGGTTTTTTTGTTATTATTTTTTTTTGAACAAGTCAAAACTTTGATGATATTAAATCACAATTACAAGGTGATCAAATCGGATCGAACCCACAAATACAAAAGAGAGCATATGGTACTTAATTACAACATTAGATTAACAATATGACTTTTGAGGATGCTACAATGCCAACCCCTAAAAATGATGGTATCTATAATTTGTCTCAAAACTTCCAAATACTCAACTTTCTTCCCAAAACATACGTCATTGCGATAGTTCCAAACTCCATATATAACCTCAGTGATAGCAAGCTTGAAAAGAGTGTTCCTCCAACCTTTTCCCTTACTTTTCTCAAGAATCCACGATAACTCCTCATTCCAAGGTTTAAGGGAGTGGCTTATATTAATCCAATTGAGGATATCTATCCAAAATTGTCTCAGCCCAACACAATAAAAAAGGATATTGTTAATTGTTTCATCTCTAGTACAGAAGCAAAAAGTAGTTTCAGAAATAAATCCAAAACGAAAAAGCCTATCCTTAGCTGCAAGCTTATAATGATATGCCAACCAAAGAGTTATAACGGCTCTAGGCCTAGCCGGGTTATTGAAGACTAGGGAATACCAATTCTCCACCGGATCCTCTTTTCTCAACTAGGAGTATACAGCTTTCAAGGAGAATTTTCCAGTAGCCAACATGCCATCCCACAAGGTTTGTAACTTGTGAATCTGGTCTCTTTTTCCCATAACCTGTTTCATAATCCAAGTACCATTTTCTTTAATCTTAGCATCCATTATGTTAACATTCTTCATATAATAAGAATGAATCCATCGAACCATAAATTATCCTTTTTAGAACACAAATTACAGAGCAGCTTAAGCATCGCCACATCATTCCAGATAATCAAATCAAACAGACCAAGACCTCCAGCTTTCTTAGTACTGCAGACTTGCTTCCAGGCCACAAGGCTTTTCCTGCTAACCCTATCATTACCAACCCAGAAATATGATCTGCAAATAGAGTTAATCTTATACAACACTATTTTAGGAATGGGGAAACAGGTAATCCAGTAGTTAATCATAGCAAGAGTTACAGATTTAATAACTTGCAGTCTACTAGTTGTACTCAATAAGTGAGGGGACCAATGCCTAATCCTACTGACAAATTTCTTCACAAGGGGCATGTAGTGATTAACAAAAAGTTTCTTCGATGTGAGAGGAACTCCCAGGTGTCTAAAGGGGAGGCCCCCTTCATGAAATAAGTCAACTTCAGAATTTGAAGTTTGGTACACTACAAGAAATATCATCTCCAGCCACGTATTTTTGCCACGTGATTATCATGTGGCTAAAAAAAGCCAGTTGCGACGTGATAATCACGTGGCAACATGTTTTATTAATAAAATAAAGAAGAATGATGGTTGTCTGAGTTATTTAAAAAAATATGCTGCGACGTGGGAATTACATCGCTAGTAAAAATATAATATAAAATATTTTAATTGGTCTAACGTTCAGATGGAGGTATTTTTGAAATTTTGAAAAAGTCAGTTGTGACGTGGTATTCACTTCGCAACATTTAAGAGGAAAAATCAAATTAATTCAGATCGGCATGATCAGCTTTTGCAGGCATGTGAAGAAATAGAATATGATCGTTGGCATTGTTGCGACGTGAAATTCACGTGGCAAAGTTGCGGCGTGATTTTCACGTCGTTGAATGGTTTATATATTTAATTAAATCACGTTACACCAAGCACAAGACAATAGTATATTTTCAACAAACACAACTCTCCCTCTCTCATTCCATCCCAATCTCCATTAACCATCTTCTTCTTCATAAAATCCAACTCAATCTCCATTATAAAACCTCTTCTTTTTCATAAAATTCAACTTCAATCTCCATTAATCCTTGTTTTTCAGGTAAATTTAATTTAATTTTGTCTCTATTTTGTTTACAAGTTTTTATTTATTAAGTTATGTGATTGTAATTTATTTTAATTTTTCTTTGAATAGAAGAAGATTGATATAGTAGAAGTAGATTGCAAAAAGGTTGGACAAGAAGATTGAAGGAGTTAGAAGAGAAGAGGTATTTCTTGGAATTTTTTTTTTTACATTTGGTATATTTTCTGAATTTAGTTAAATTTTAGGTTGAATTTGGTTAAATTAAAATAGTATATATTTAATAAATTATATTAATAGTACATTTAATAGTATATAATAAAAAACATTATATATTAAAAATAGTTAAAATAAAAGCATATGTTTATGTTTAATAGTATATATACATAGTATATTTTTAGTAGTAATAAGAACAAGAACAATATGTTTAGGATTATTATTAAGTTGATTAATTAATATTTCTAATTAAAAAGGTTTTGATTATATAAATTTGCATTAAATAGAATATTATAGGTATTATCGTAGTTGGATGTACGATAGACTATATCCAGGAAGACGCGCACTTAAACCAAATTTTATAGATGGAGTTAATGGTTTTATCACGTGGACGTTTTCTCAGGAATGTTGTCGAAGTAAAGGAGGATTTAGGTGTCCTTGTCTTAAATGTGGATGTAGATATATAATTAGTGACCCAAAAGAAATAACACGTCATTTGCATAGAAAAGGTTTCATTGAAAATTATTGGGTTTGGACGTATAATGGTGAAACATTGTCGAGTAATGTACCAGAGACTAGCAACACAGATGCTTCAAGTAGTCGACTGGCTATGCAACCGCCTGTGGAATTTGAGGAAAACTTTAATCTGATAGGTGACATGGTTGATGATGCTCTTGGTGTTAACGTGACCTATGATCAACCAGAAGATTTTGACGGGGAAGAGTTGCCGAATGAGGAAGCGCAAAGATTTTATCAGTTGTTGAATGAGATGAATACGCTGTTCTTTGAGGGGTCGTCAGACTCAAAGCTATCAATGTGTGTGAGATTATTTGCCACCAAGTCAAATTGTAATGTTCCTGATCAATGTTTGGAGCACTTCGCAAAAATGATGTTGGACTCAACTACAACGAAAGACAACTTGCCTGCGAGTTTCTATGATGCAAAGAAGTTGGTGTCGAAGTTGGGTTTAAGAGTAAGAAAGATTGATTGTTGAATTAATGGTTGCATGTTGTTTTATGACAACGAGTTTGGTACTCAAGATGGATCGTCGGAGGAATGTAAGTTTTGTCAGAGTCCAAGATATAAAGTTCGCAATAGAGCCATTAACAGTAAGCAAAAACGTGTAGCAGTAAAGTCCATGTTTTATCTTCCGATAATACCAAGGTTAAAAAGAATGTTTTTTTAATGCACAGTGCAAGTCAAATGACATGGCATCATACAAACAAAACAAGACCAGGAAATATGCGACACCCATCTGATGGCCATGCATGGAAGCACTTTGATGAGGTACATCTTGATTTTGCCGCGGAACCTAGAAATGTCAGGCTTGGATTATGCTCTGATGGTTTTGCTCCATATGTCCAAGCGTCTGGAAGTGCGTATTCTTATTGACCAGTTATTGTAACCCCTTACAATCTCCCTCCTGAGATGTGCATGACAAAACCATACATGTTTTTGACGTGCGTCATTCCAGGACTGTCGAGTCCAAAAACCGGAATTGATGTGTACTTACAACCTTTAATTGATGATTTGAAGAGCTTGTGGAATAATGGAGAATGGACTTATGATATATCCCGTAAACAAAACTTTTCTATGCGAGCTGCCTTGATGTGGACCATTAACGACTTTCCAGCATATGGCATGTTGTCTGGTTGGGGTACGCATGGCAGAATGGGTTGTCCGCATTGCATGGAATGCACTAAGGCGTTTACATTGGATAAAGGGGGGAAAAGCTCGTGGTTTGACTGCCATCGCAGATTCCTACCATCAAATCACCCCTTTAGAAAAAACAAGACAAATTTCAAAAAGGACGAACGGGTAACAGATCTGCCTCCGCCTCGATTGTTACCAGTTGCTATATGGAACCAAGTTTGTGAACTTCCAAAGTTTACAGATACTGGCAAAGTATGTAGAATTGAAGGATATGGGGTCACACATAATTTGACAAAAAGAAGTATATTTTGGGACCTCCCGTATTGGAAAGATGATTTGTTGCGCCATAATCTTGATGTTATGCATATTGAGAAGAATTTTTTTGATAACGTATTTAACACAGTGATGGATGTTAAAGACATAACAAAAGATAATGTGAAGGCTAGACAAGACATGGAAATTTGGTGTAATCATAAAGAGTTTGAATTGAAGCCTCAACCAAATGGAAAATTATTTAAACTCAAAGTTTGTTTTAGTCTGACCCCCTAAGAAGCTAAAGCGGTTTGTGGATGGCTAAAAGGTTTGAGAATGCCCGACAACTATTCTTCAAATTTAGCAAGGTGTGCCGATGCTAACACTGGGAAGTTGCATGGTATGAAAAGTCATGATTTCCATGTTTTTATGGAACAATTGCTACCAATTGCGTTTGGTTCTCTACCCAAACATGTGCTTAATCCACTCACTGAAATTAGTCAATTTTTTAGAGATATTTGTGCGTCAGCTTTAAGAGTGGATGACATCATTAAGTTGGACCAAAATATTCCAGTCATTCTCTGTAAGTTGGAACAAGTATTTCCGCCTGGTTTTTTTGACTCCATGGAACATCTACATGTTCATCTTGCATACGAGGCTTATCTAGGAGGACCTGTTCAATATAGGTGGATGTATCCGTTTGAAAGGTTCATGGGTGATTCAAAGCGATCAGTGAAAAATAAAGCTAGAGTTGAAGGATCAATATGTGCACATTACTTGCATCGAGAAACTTCACATTTTTGCAGTCACTATTTTAAGCACTTGATGTTAACTCCAAGAATCATAAGGAATCCTGTAAATGTTATCGAAAGAAGTCAGTACACCTTATCAGTCTTCGGGCTTCCAGGTCATCCCTAATTGTGTCTTGTAATTTTACTTAACGAACCATCTCTTGAATGAGTTAATGAATATGTATTCGTGAGAATTGTGATTTTCAAATATATTATATGTTAACTTGTATTTTCTATAAATAGGTAAAAATGCCACCCAAGGATAATAAGGGTAAAGGTCCTAGTGATAGTGGTAGGAAGCCCAAGCGTACAAGGGTAGTAGTATGCCAGTCACCTTACTCTGCCAAGTGTCCTCCCCCGCAGAGTCAGGTTCATCATATGTCCATGGAAAATACTATGCCTTTTACGCCATTAGTATCCTCTCAGAGTCCTCTTCAGTTCTCATCTAAGAGTCCATCTTTTATTAGTCCATCTAGGGCCCCACCTGGTTTACCATTCTAGCAGACACAAGTGCCCTCATCCTTCCAACATAGTTTTCCATTTCCCACACAGATACCCTCATTCGTGCAGCAACCTGGAGGATCCAGCACCCCACTTCCTACACAGATGCCCCAATCCATCCAGCATCCTGGAGGATCCACCTCTTCACGACCCACACAGACTGGTCGCACCCCATATCCCACACATGTACCTGCATCCGATGATCATGCAGAGTCGGATGATGACGATCTTGGTGTGGACGATGATCAGATAGATGGGAGAGATCTTCGAGGGGATAATGATCCGAGTGAGATTCATACCATTGATGGGAGATTTTGGATTTGGCCTGAAGGGAACTCGTAAGTTTCTAATTTATTGATTTTTATTTATAAGTACACATTTCCATTTTTAATATAACTTTATATACTTAATTATGCTAATTCAATTATTGTTGTTTTAGTTTCGGGCCGAGTCGGACTGCTGCCAGGGTTATAAATTATATAATTCAGCAGAATTATACAAAAAATTTGAAGAGTTTTAGAGAAGTTTCGGATAAATACGAATGGTTTAAGAAATTTAATACGAATGGTTTAAGAAATTTCATGTATAATAAATTTATTTCTTAAGTTATTTTTATTTAAATGACCTTTTCATTATTGTTATAATTTATCTAACTATTTATTTTAATGTCATACAACATTGCAGGCGAAATGTGTTTGGGATCCACTGAACCATAACAAAGTAAAAATAAAAATATTTTGGCACGAGTTCAAGACGACTTTCTGACATGCTACGACGTGTTAGAGAGAATTGGCAACTTTTGGGCATTCGTCCCAAATGGATAGGCAAAGAAGTTTTTGAACAACTTCTTAAGTATTGGGAATCGGATCAATTTAAGGCTAAATCTGAAATTGCAAAGAAGATGAGGGCATCGGAAAAAGGGAGTTGCCTTAATGTTGTTGGAAGTATTAGTACTGCTGAGAATGCTCGACGCATGGTAATTGTGATACAGTGGGAGATCTGACTTGGGTGTTTTGTGTTTTATCGCAAATGTTGCGATTAGCAAGAGTCGCCACCGACTTTTCTTTTATCCAAAAGGAAAGGTAAAAAAGCACAGGAAAGATCTTTGAGATTGTTTCTTGAGTTCGGGGGGTAGATTATGAAAAGGGAAGGTATTAGCACCCTTTTCATCCATGGTTTTCCATGGGATCTTAGTTACTTGCTAGATCACTTGCTTTTGTTTGAAATTGTGCCTTGTGTGGTTTTGAAATTATTTTGTAAAAGAGCCCATTGTTTAGGCAATCTTTGTAATGATTCTCGTTCGTAAGAATGTATACAAAGATATTTGTCTTTTTGAAAATGTTTTCAAGTTTGTAAGATGTTTTGAAATGTGCGTGTTTGTTTTGAAAATATCAAGGATATTTGTTTGAAATGGAGCAAGTAACTAAAAGCAAACTACCTACTCAAATGTCTTTCTTGTTCATTTTCTTTTCCTTTGACATTGTTGTCTTACCATTGATTTGGTAAGCAACCCTATCTTTGGATGTAAACGGGACGGGCATGGGTCATCGTATAACCATGATTAGCAATGTCACAAAGTATCTTAGCATTTTTGAGGGACTAAGATCATTTTGTAAGGCAACTTGAATAGCGTCATCGAGGGACCATGATCTTGTTTTTGCTAAGATACCTTACATGCGTAATATGGCCATTTTTTATATAAGGCAACCAAGTGGAGTAACCCTAAGGGTGCTTATGTGTAAGTGTGCCATTTTCATGCTTGATTTTGTCTTGAATTAGGGTTTTCTATTTGATTGGTTTTATCTTGCCATACAAACCCTAATTACTAGCATGTTATATAAAAGCGGTAAATTGCGAAATTTAAAGATTATTACGCTATTACAACACTTTGCGGGAGGGGGGTATACAATTTATGAATGGGGATTTGCAAGAAAGTAAAACCCTAATTATCTATTACAGCCATATCGAATTTATCAAATGTACAAAGAAACAAATGTAAATATAATGTATAAGAAGTGAAATGAATATAATGTACAAGTATGAATGAATAAGGTCATGGATTTTGTTTTGACTTTAATTAACTTAGAAGAAAAAATAATTAACTAAAAAAAGAATATTAGAATTAAGTTAGCAAAAGAAACTAGTTCAAAGAAACAAATTTCTAAATAAAAAATAATCATAAACCTAATCTAATTATTTAATTAATTTTGAAAAAAATGAATTTTAACAAGAAAATGTTTTAGTTTATTAAACAAATATGAATATATTTAATATGTATGCATAAATAATATTTTTGAGATTTTTATTTATAAAAATAAATATTGTTATAATATTAATAATAGTAATTAAAAGAAAGTAAAGAAAAATAAAATATATAAAATAAGTCAGGGGGGTTAACAATTAAAAGGGGGTTTGGAGAAAGAGATAATAAAAAAACTGTTGGGCTTTCAGCCCACAAAACTCATGGCCAAAAAAATCAGATTTTTATGAAGGGATGGGGGGTGTAGCGAATCTAAAGGGGGGTTGGGCTCAGTTTCATTGATTTGGGCCTGATATAGGAGGGCCTGGTTGTTTTAAACAAAACAACCAGGTTCAAGGGATGTGGTCCATTTGGCTAATTGTTTCTCTCTCTCTCTCACTTATCTGATTCTCTCGCTCATTCTCTGAGGTTCCTTCACCGGAGAAGAAATAGAGGCCTCGCCGGAAATCGCCTCGCGGCGGTGACGGCGGCAGCTTGGTTTAAAACCTCAATTTTTTTACATCAATCTCTTCCTCTCTTCCTCTCTTCCTCCTAATTACTAATTTAGCGTTTTATTTTGCATAAAAAAATGATTCGGCCTAGATCTAAAAGGGGACGACTGGAACCATAGGAGTTCCGATTTGCTTCTTCTACATGATTTGGTGAGATTTTTCCTTTCTTATCTCTTCGCTAGTTCTGAGGGGTTAGGTTTACCTCAAAGTTGATGATAAAAAGGGTTTAGGGTTTGTACTTCTGTTTGCATGCTTCTGTTTTCGTGTTTCTATTTGAATGTTTCCATTTGAATGTTTTCTCTTCTCTTTGATAAAGGGTTTGGCGAAACTTAATGATGGTTCACTTAGGGTTTTGGCTTTGTTTCAGTTTTGGTGATGATGATCTTACTTAGGGTTTTTGGCTTTGTTTCTGTTTTGGTGATGATGATCTGACTTAGGGTTTTGGCTCTGTTTACCTTCTCCTACTTTGGTTTCTGATTGGACCTAAGTTATATGTTTGGTGCAAGAATAATTTTCAGAACATTTGCATATTGAAATAGTTTTAGGAAGTTACATTTCTTTGTTGTTGTGATACGGTGGGAGAACTGACTTGAGGGTTTTGCATTTTAATGCAAATGTTGCGGTTAGCAAGAGTCTCCACCGACTTTTCTTTTATCCAAAAGGAAAGGTGAAAAAGCACATGAAAGACCTTTGAGATTGTTTCTTGAGTTCGGGTGAAAAGGGAAGGTATTATCACCCTTTTCATCCATGGTTTTCCATGGGCTCTTAGTTACTTGCTAGATCACTTGCTTTTGTTTGAATGTGCTTTGTGTGGTTTTTGAAAGTATTTTGAAAAGGCGCCATTGTTTAGGCTAACTTTTGTAATGATTCTCATTCGTAAGAATGTATACAAAGGTGTTGAGCTTTTGAAAATATTTTATGATTGGAAAGTGTTTTGAAAGTATATGTGATTGTTTTGAAAATAGCAAGGATATTTGTTTTGAAATTGAGCAAGTAATTAGGAGCATTCTGCCTACTCAAAAGGTCTTAGATGTGCTTTTCCTCGTCCTTTAGATTTTGCTATCTTACCATTGTTTTGGTAAGAAGCCCCACCGTTGGATGTGAAGGGACGGGCGTTGGGTCATCGTATGACCATGATAGAAATGTTGTGAGATGACTTAGCATTTTTCTTTAGGGACTAAGATCATTTCGAAAGGAAACTTTGATAACTTCATCTAGGGACTATTGTTGTACCCAAAAATTTGCCCTCCCATATTTGTCAAGACATTTCAAGTAAGATCCCCAAGTTGCTCAAGGTAGTCCAAGGGTTGGCCAGACAAGCTCTCTCTTAAGGCAGTCTACCTCAAATTAGGGTTTCATGTTGCATCAAGATACTTGAGTCCAAGGGATCCCAAATGCTCACCAATGTCCTAATATGTTCTCAAGATCATCCATGTCAAGTTTCAAGCCTTGCAGAGGAAGTTTGCTTAGTCAATTGCTCAAAGGCCTGAAAATCGACTGTGCTAGGGCAAACGTCAATTGTGGCCCACATACAGTCAAACTTCAAGATTTTTAGTCAACATTCTCATTTTGAAGTATATTTTATCATTTTATCAAGGGTTGATCATGATTCATCAAGGATTGCTCATAATTCATCAAGGCTAAAAAGTTGCTAAATTAGGGTTCTGTAGGAAAAGTCAACTCAACTTTGACCAAGCATAACTTTCTCATACTTTATGAGAAATGATCCATCCAAATCTCATTTTGAAGTGAATGAAATTTCCAACAATCCATCTTCAGCTCCCAAGTTCAAAATATGCACTCACAAGAAGTTATGAATTTGGACATTATAGGTCATTTTGAAAAGTCAACAAAAACACATTTTTTGTCAAAGCTTCATACATGAGCATGGAATATCAAATTGAGATGAGACCAAAAGGGTTGATTAGAGGACATATCAAGCTTTCTAAAAAGTCCAATAACACCTCCAAAGAGTCAAAATTGAGGATGTTATGCATTGGTGAAGTTGACCTTTTTTGCAAAATTGCCAAAAGTCAACTACGCCTATAACTTCAAATTTTGCCAAATGGGCCCAATATTTTTCACTTGTTTTGAGTTTGCAACATAGTCCACGAGCTCTAGCCCTTGCCACTTATCATTATCATGTTTTTATTATTTATTTTGATTTTTATTTGATTTAAATCAATTTTAATCAAAATAAATCATATAAAATCCCAAATATTGAAAACAAAAGATTTTGTGCTTGTTTCAGGTCTTAAATTACAGCTAGCAAGTATTCAAATTCGTATCAAGGCATGGTGTGTACAAAAAGATTGAAATAGGACATTTTTGGAAAGATTTTTAAGGTGTATCAAATTAAGATCCAAATTATTGATGGAGGAAGATTGAGATCAGTTATCAACCCTAATCCCTTCCTTGATACATATAGAACGGGGGAAGACTAAAAAACAAGGTTAGAAACAGGCGCAACAAGGAGAGAAAAATCTGAAAAAGTCAAGAAAAAGTGCAAGATCAAATTCAGTGTCCCAGGAATCCTCAAGGCCTTCCTGCTATCTCAATTGATTCCTGAGATTCCCAACAAGCGAAAGCAATCGAAACCAAGCAAATTCAAGCCTCATATCGAACTGTAAGTCACCCACGACATAGCTCTTCTTTTGAAATCGAATAGCATTATTCTTGCACATATAACATAAAATAATTGTACATTCTTGATCACAATCATATTTGCAAGCTCTCTGTATTCTTAATTGCGTTTTCATGGCTTGTATGAAGTTTCGCCATTATTAGGGTTTACAAGCTCAATTTGGGATTTCTGCGTACGAGCAAAATTGGGCCATGAAAGGGCCACCACCGTGCTCAGTAAAACCAGACGAGTCCATTCATGGCCTTGGTAGTCATTTATAACACTTGTATTTGATTTTGAGAAATTGCAGGGATGTAGCGACGGACGTTGTCCGTAGGTAAAGGTTTTCAAACCTTTTAGCCACGGAGAGAGGACAGGGATGATGGCGTGGCTCCATCTAATTCGTCCATTTGAACTTTCGCGCAAAAATTTTATTGCTTCGCTTGTTTTATATATAATAATTTTTGTTTATATTATGTACAACAAATACAAATTGATGCAGTGGTAGCCAAGCAAGCTTTAAGCCGTTAGGAGGCTTGAGGTCAGGGGTTCGACCCCTGCCTCCAACATTTGTGTTTTTCCTAATACCTTTCAGGTGATCACATGCGCATACAAGTCCAAGGCCTATCATACGCCCTCATAATCCAGCTTGCCAAATGTCTTGAGATCCAGATTTGATGGCCAACATGTGAGAGACCACCGTGGGGCCTAGTCAGAGCAATGCACTGGAAGCAAAGGTCAACGTGGACCTCACTCTTTTGGGCCCAGAAAATGACTTCTCACACCCCCTATTGCATGCCCATATCTCTTACTCTCTTTTCTTTTTTTAATTATTTCATTTAATTAATTAATTAATTTTATTCTACTAACAATTAATTATTTTCTTTTTATCAAAAAAATCATAAAAAATATTTTTCACCAATTAGATTTAGGTCTTTTTTATCAATAAATTTATTAATTTAATTAGATTTAATTTTAGGTAAAAACTTTAATTATTTTGTAAATACTTAAAAATAATTAGAATAAATAAGTTTTATTACTAACTTAATTATATTTTATTTTTTCCTAAAATAACCAAAATAACCAAAAATAGGTCATATAATTATTTTAATTAATTTAATTACTAATTAATTTTGTCATTTATTTTTAAAACCTAAATTCTTTTCTTTAAAATATATTAAAAAACAACAAAAAACAAGTTTTCTTTTCATTAGGTCAGGAGGGTCAAAACCCTAATTTCTTCTCGATCTTAATTTTTCCCGCGCCCTTTATTTTTATTATTTACCATATTGATGTAACTGCCTACAGTTTGTAATAGTTTAATTTGGACGTTTATTTACATTTACCGCTTTACTTTTCAAGGGTTTGTTTTTGGCTATGTAAATACCCGAAGCCTTGTAATAGCGTAGTTTAATTTTCGCACTTTAAATTCCGCAAATATTTAACTGTTAGATTTATGATATTAGGATGCATGACAAGAATGTATGTGAAATACTTTAAAACAGTTAGATAACCCTAAACATGTGCAAAGATAAATAAATCTGAAACTGAATCACTCGCACATGCGCACTCCTAGGGTACACTCCCATTTGGTTGCCTTCGGTAAACGGTCGTTGAGTATATGATGCTTTAGTGGTCGTCCTTTTGTCCAAAGGTTAAAGTTGCCTCGTAAAGGTTTCCTCGGATAAATTGATCTAAGACATTAAGGTTACTACTAAGACGTCCTAACATTGCTTTAGTGATCGTACATCCCTTTTCGAATTGACTCTCAAATCTCCAACGACGGTGCTACCTACTCACTAATGGTGGGATAGCGCTGTCTAAAGAAAACGAACATAGAACGATTCTTTTTTCGAGTAGGTAGATTAACTCTTGAGTACTTGCTCAATCCAAACAAATTTTTTCACACTTACACTCCTTTACAAACAAAGTTTTCAAAAACACTTCATTACACTTTTGAAGACAGAAGCAAGAGTTAAATCGAAGTTAAAACAAAACTTTTCAAAGCACACAAACACAAAGAAAACAATTTTGAAAATGATTAGCAAGTGACTAAGAGCCCGTAGATAACTACGGATAGAAAGGGTGCTAATACCTTCCCTTTCTATAATCTACCCCCCGTACTCAGAAATATCGTGAAAAAGGAATTTTTCTGTGCTTTTTTTCCTTTCCTTGTTGGATAAAATAAAAGACAGCGGTGACTCTTGCTTACCGCGACATTTTGCGAACACAAACGCAAAATGTAAACCAACAATTCCTTTAAAAAAGGGAAACACGTCCCGGTTCTGGCCACCGTATCACAGAACTGGCGACTCTGCTGGGGAGTTAATAAGTGGGGTGTACCTTAGGAATAGTTCATCATATTGTTTTCAATTGTTTGATTTGTTTGCTTTATCTTTGTGGGCTTTGTATCAGAGTTACTATATATCCTAACCCGGATCTAGGGATACCCTTTAGGTAAGTAGCAATAGACTATGAGGGAACTGTACAGCGTAGACCGATACGGTTGAAGCAGTAGCTACGTTGGTGTGACACAATAGTTGGTACCGATATCCCTTGTGGAGGAACAAGGAGAGTACGGGGCTGCTAATGGGTCATTAAGCATCAACTTACCTTAGAACCTATAATTGACCAACTTAGCCATAGAAAAGTAGCAGTATGCTACACTCATTGAGACCATACTCTCGCGATGATTCCAGCCGCAAGAAAAGATTGCTAAACTAGAATTATGACAATCGAGGATGGTCAGTGATATTGAGAACCTCTAGAACCCGTTTATTATTACTAGTACAGGTTGAACCAACTAAACTACAAGAGGGTAGTACCTAAACTCCATGCCAGCCTGAAATTTTAGGGCTATTATGTGACTTGTTTGCCCTTACCATGTTTGCTATCTGTGATACCTGTGGTGTGTTTTTATCATGACATCATGCATCATGACATCGCATGCATATTTCATTACATTAACCATTTCAAAGACCGATGGGATTCATCTTTGTTCTATTTTGTAGATCATGGCTTCTATGCGCAGAAATACCATTTGAATCAACTTCGTGCAGATCCCTGCTCAGCTTAGAGAGTTGTTTTCAAAGGTTCCTGATACTTCTTCCTTTGTTAGAAGACATGGTTATCTCCTTGGTTTGGTCACTTCCAAGTGGGATGAACAAATGATGAGCGTCTTGTTCCAGTTCTTTGACCCGTTGCGTCACTGTTTCACCTTCCCGGACTATCAGCTAGTCCCTTTTGGAGGAGTTTTCTGATTTACTTGGCATATCTATTCTAGAACAGACACCCTTTACAGGTTTGAAGATAGCTCATAGGCCAGAGGATATTGCTTCAGCCCTCCATCTGACAATGGCTGATGTAGTATCTAACTAGGAGACTCGGAGTGGGGAGAAGGGTTTCTTGGCTAAGTTTTTGATTGATCAAGCTCAACAGTTCTGGGATAGTTTGGACTTTCAAGCATTTGAAGACATCCTGGCTCTCCTCATCTATGGCTTGTTTCTGTTCCCAAATTTAGATTCTTTTGTCGATGTGAACACAGTCAAGATCTTCATGTCCCGTAACCCGGTGCCTACTCTCTTGGGTGATATTCTGCATGCTCTTTATACACGTACTATTCGGAGAAGGGGAACTCTCATGTGTGTACACCACTGCTGGCGAGGTGGTTTATTTCTCACCTCCCCAAATTTGTATTTAAGAATGAGGAAGGTATGGGTTGGGCTTATAGAATCATGTCCCTTGCTCATACGAACATCCTTTGGAGTACTAAAGATATGGAAAAAGTAGCTGTCATTGATCGGTGTGGGGAATACCCCAATGTTCCATTGCTTGGAGTTAGAGGAGGGATAACCTATAATTCTTGTTTGGCCTTACGACAGTTTGGACGAGCTCGAAGGGACGGTCCTCATGAGTTGCTGCTTCTAGACATTGTCTTTGACTTCAAGGGGGATGTTGAGGGACATCGCCGCAGATTTATACGAGCCTGGGACAGGGTGAACAGGTCTGATCCACATGAGTTAGGAATGATGACTTATCTCCCAATGCAACCGTATCTCCAGTGGGTTCGAGCCCATGCTCAAAAGCTGGGGATGCCATACAAAGCTGTCTTGCCGGTGATTGTGGAGAATACTGATGAAGAAGGGTTTCCTTATAAAATCCTCCATCCTCATATGCCTACTGATCTGGGGGCATTGAAGAGGTCTTAGATCCAGTTAAGGGAAGAACGGGATACCTACAGAGAGAAGTATCATGAGAAGGAACGAAAGATCCTAAAGCTTACAAGGCAGCTAGAGACTGAGAGGACAATTAATGATTATGTCAGCACGAAAGGAAAACGACCATGGGAATTCTGATGTCTTTTATTGTTTCTAGTTTATATTTTCTTTTCAGTATTTCTTTTGTAACGCCTTAAAGGCATTTGTTAACCATTGTTTCAAGTTTTAATCTAATAAAGTGTGTTTTGTTTTGGTTTACAAATTTGAATCTCCCTAAGTCTTTGAAATCATTTCATATGCATTCCATTCCCATGCACCTCATTACAGGTACCATTACAGGTTTCTCATCTTCTTCGCTGTTTATTTCAGCAATCATGTCTTCTGAAACACCTACTGATCAAGTTATTAAGGATCTTCAAGCTTAGAATGCTCAGTTCTAGGAAATGTTCTTGAATCTGGCCAAGAGTCAACAAGATCTGAAGACTCTTATCTTGAAGGACAAGAAGAATAAGAAGAAGAAGAATGTGGTCCTCCTGAATATGGGTCACAGGTTTGGGAACAGGTTAAGACAAGAAGCTGATTTATCTCACTCATCTGGAGGGGGAGAGAATCAAGAAGAAAGGAAGGGTCCTAGCCCTGTGGTTTCTGACAATGACATAGATTTTGATGAAGACCAGTATCCTCCTACTGAGGACAGGTATAAGCAACTTGAAGACCGGTTAAGCGCAATGGAGATCCATAAAGTCCCTGGTCTGGAATTTGGAGATTTGGGTTTGGCATCTGGGGTGGTGATCCCACACAAGTTTAAAGCTCCTGTCTTTGCTAAGTATGATGGGGTCTCCTGCCAGAAGTTACACCTCCGCTTGTATGTTAGAAAGATTCAGCCGTATACTGCTGATAGGAACCTTTGGGTTCATTTCTTTCAAGATAGTCTATCAGGGACTCAGCTTGAATGGTTCTATCAACTGGAAGGAGCTAATGTCCGCAACTGGGAGGACCTTGCTGCTGCTTTTTACAAGCAATACCAGTATAATGCCGAACTTGCTCCCACGCGTACCAAACTCCAGGGTATGTTTATGGGTGCGAGAAAAGGTTTTAAGGACTACGCTTAGAAATGGAGAGATCTTGCTGGAAGAGTCTAACCCCCTCTGGCTGATAGGTAGTTGGTGGATATCTTTCTTGGGACTTTGTCTGGTCCATATTTCAATCATTTGATCAGAAGTTCATCGTCTGGGTTCACTTAATTGATGATGACTAGGGAGAGAGTTGAGGCCGGTATCAAGAGCGGGAAGATACAGAAGGGTGCTTTGTCAAGTACAGAGAAGAAGCCTTTCAAGAAGGAATCTAGTGCAGTTTACAACTTGAGGAGCCAAAACCGTCCTGAACACCGCCAAGCAGTTAATGCGGTAGTTATATCAAGACCAATCGTTGCCCCACAATGCAACAATCAACAAAGAGTAGAGAGACTGCAAAGGCAGTATACTCGGCTCAGTATGACCCTACCTCAAATTCTTCCGCAGCTATTGAAAACCAATTTGGTGATTCTGAAGGAGGCTCCAAAGAATCCCAGTACTACATCACCGCTGTATAATCCGAAGGCCCGCTGTGCTTATCACTCTGATAGCCCAGGGCATGATACCAATAACTATTGGGCTTTGAAGAATAAAGTGCAGGATCTGATTGATGCTAAGAAGATTGAGTTTGAAGTGCCAGAAAAGCCTAATGTCATGACTGCTCCTATGCCCAAGCATGGAGTGAATGCTGTGGATGATGACTCGTTTGTGACTTCCGTGAAAGACATTTCTACTCCGTTGATGACCGTAAAGAAGAACTTATTATTGGCCGGTTTATTTCCGGGTTGTGGCGAAGGTTGCCACCTGTGTTCCATCCTGCCTACTGGTTGCCCATCTATTGAAGTCAGGTGTCCAATGCCTGATGGATAACAAAGAAATCTTGTTCGAGAAAACTTTGGTTCCGTTGATTCCAGTTGAAGATGTTTCCATAATCACCATTTCCGCCAATTATTCCAAGGCTTCCTCGAGAAAGCCTGTTAGAATTACATCTGTTCCTAGAATTGCTCCATTGATCATTACTATTCCTGGACCTATCCCTTACACGTCGGATAAGGTTGTCCCGTGGCACTACGGGGCCGGTGTGTATTATCATGGGATTAAACAAGACTTGAAGGTTGAGGAGGTTGATACTGATGTCGAAAATATTGTTGGGTATAGCAAAGTCAGCCGAAGCGAAAGAATTTTCTCTTCTGAAATTTCCCCACCAACTGTTCGGAAGCCTGTTGCTATTTCACCTGCCAGTACATCTACTACTGTCCCTGTTCATGTTCCAATCATTACCCCTATCGTCGAGTCATCTGATGCTCGGGGCAAAGGGATCACCGGTGAGCCTGCCCGGACGGAGGCACCGAAGAAAATTATTATTGAAACCTCTAGGCATGAGATAGAGGAAATTTTGAAGATCATCAAGAAAAGCGACTACAACATAGTCGAACATCTGGGGTAAAACCCGTAAAAGATCTATATGTTATCTTTATTGTTGTGCTCAGAAGCCCATGCTAAGGTTTTAATTGCTTTCCTGAAAACTGCGCATGTGCCGCAAGAGACATCTGCTGACCAGTTCAAAGACTGTGTAGCCAGTTTGATCGCTGACAACGGGTTGGGTTTCTCCAACGCATATTTGACTGCCAAAGGAAAGAATCACAATGACGCTCTGCATGTTTCCATCGAGTGCAGGGGCACTAATCTGGATCACGTGCTGGTGGATACTGGATCCTCGTTAAATGTTTTAACCAAGAAAGCGTTAGATCAGCTGGATTGTGAAGGGTTGATTCTGAAGCCGAGTAATATTGTGGTTAAGGCCTTTGACGGGTCCAAAAGGATGGTACACGAGGAGGTGGATGTCCCCATTAAGGTTGGTTCCCAGACTTTTGCGTCTATGTTCTATGTGATGGACATCCGACCATCCTATTCTTGTTTGTTGGGTCGCCCGTG
The DNA here is from genome assembly GCA_948472305.1 of Vicia faba. Lineage (NCBI taxonomy): Eukaryota > Viridiplantae > Streptophyta > Magnoliopsida > Fabales > Fabaceae > Vicia > Vicia faba. The sequence goes on along the minus strand of OX451737.1, from coordinate 1,372,844,226 downwards.
GATTCATAAGGCTGGGACAGTGACTTCTATGCTCCATCAGATGTTAAAATATCCAGTGAAGGGGAAAATCGTTACAGTACAAGGGGAAGAGGAGTACATGGTGAGCCACCTCAACTCTTTTCGATATGTAGAGATGGATGGGGAGTTCATTGAAACCCCGTGTAAAAACTTTGAAGAAGTCCCCCAGACTCTGGCGTCGACTGAAACTGTTGTTGAAGATCCTCCAATGAAGATGGCTTCCCTCAAGGATGCCTGGGCTGTTATTGAAAAAGGTGGGTGTGCGAATTGGGGACAACTCCCTGACTTTGCACACAAGACTGACAAGTTTGGTTTGGGTTTTACTGCAGAAGCTCAAAGGGCTGTTCGGCGTGCGCGGATTGGAAGATCTCCCCTGCGTATCACTAATCCGGAAGTGAATGCAATTAAAGATGATGATGAAGAGTCTGAGTTTGACAGCTGGATTTACCCGACTACCAACGGCGGATTAAGCAATTGGACGGCAAAGGACTTCGTGCCCATCTCTTTTATTACACAGTAATAAGACTTTTGTTTTGAGCTTTGTAACAGACAGTTTAAAACTTTACGGCCCGGTGCCTTGCCCGAGACACCGTGGCTTTGATTTAGGGCTTATTATGTGTCATTTCCATATATCATTAATAAAAGCATTGGACGTTTTCTTGCATTACAAATTTTGCGCTCCTTGTCTTTCCTTTCTATTTTTGCACTTTATCAAAACAGCTACTTGTCTTACACACACTCACATATACAGGTCCACATCCACTCTGGATCCCACTGATAACGACTCTGCTATTTCCAGTTATGACTTTGAAAGTCCGATCAACCAAGCCGAGGACGAAGGTGAGGATGATTGTGAAGTGCCTGGGGAACTTGCTAGACTGTTACTTCAGGAAGAGAGGGCCATTCAGCCACATGAAGAGCCAGTGGAATCAGTGAATCTGGTTACAAAAGAAGACAAGAAAAAGGTCAAGATCAGTGAAAATATGGAGCCTAGTGTTAAGCAATGGTTGATTCAGATGTTGCGTGACTATGTTGAGATCTTTGCCTGGTCTTATGAAGATATGCCTGGGTTGGATACCGATATTGTGGTTCACTGCTTTCCAACTAAGGAAGACTGTACTCCAGTGAAGCAGAGAGTTCACCGAATGCGCCTAGAGATGTCTTAGAAAATCAAGGCTGAGGTTATGAAACAATTTGATTCCGGTTTTATAGATGTTACTTCTTACCCGCAGTGGGTTGCCAACGTGGTTCCGGTGCCGAAGAAGGATGGTAAGGTTCGTATGTGTGTGGACTATAGGGATCTAAACAGGGCGATCCCCAAGGATGACTTCCCTCTGCCTCATATCAACGTTTTGGTTGATAACACCGCACAACATAAGGTCTTCTCCTTTATGGATGGTTTCTCCGGTTACAATCAGATTAAGATGGCTCCCGAAGACATGGAGAAGACAACGTTCGTTACACAGTGGGGTACCTTTTGCTACAAGGTCATGCCTTTCGGATTGAAAAATTTTGGGGAAACGTATCAGTGCGCCATGGTCGCTTTGTTCCATGATATGATTCATCATGAGATTTAGGTATACGTTGACGACATGATTGCAAGATCCCAGACTGAAGAAGAACATCTTGACCATCTTCAGAAGCTATTTGACAGGTTGAATATGTATAAGCTAAGGTTAAACCCGAACAAGTGCACCTTCGGGGTGAGGTCTGGTAAGTTGTTGGGTTTCGTTGTTAGTGATAAAGGTATTCAAGTGGATCCTGCAAAGGTGAAGGCTATACAGGAAATGCCAGCTCCCTGAATAGAAAAAGAAGTCAGAGGCTTTTTGGGACGGTTGAATTACATTGCTCGATTCATCTCACACCTGACTGCTACTTGTGAGCCAATTTCAAGCTACTAAAGAAAGATCAAGTGGTAAGATGGAATGATGAATGTCAAGCCTCTTTCGAAAGGATCAAAGAATATCTCCAAGAGCCACCTATTCTGATGCCTCTAGTTGAAGGGAGACCTTTGATCTTATACATGACAGTACTCGATAATTCAATGGGGTGCATGCTGGGGAAGCATGATGAGTCTGGCCGAAAAGAGCATGCTATTTATTACCTTAGCAAAAAATTTACCGACTGTGTAGCGGTGAAAATCGGAGATCAAGCTATTGATTAACTTGACTCACGAAAGCAAGAGTCTCCACCGCGCTTTATTATTTCCAAGGGAAAAGGGAAAAGAGCGAAATAAAACCCTAAAACATGCAATGTAAAATAATACTTAAAAGTAAAGAAAATACAATGCGTTTTTGAAAGAGATCAAGAGTTTGGGGGTTGGTTATACAATGGGAAGGTATTAGCACCCAATGCATCTGCGGTACTCCGCAGGAACCTTTTGAAATATCTGTTTTTTGGTTAAAATTGTTTGTTATATACAAGGGTGTATTTATCTACAACTATGTTTGCTTAAGGGGAAAGAAATGATGTTTTATTATTGCGTTCGTGAGGGTTTCACAACCCTTTGCCTACATATCCAATGAAGGAATCAAAACACCGTAGTTCCTCTAGAAAAAAAGTTGATTTGTTTGTGTTTTTTAGTGGGCGACATTAACGCATGCATTCTAGCAATAGGCATGGCCGGTATCGCGGTAGAACGAAGATAACATGCCCTTGGGAGGAGTTTTGATTTGTTGAGTGTTTTTTGCATGTTTTAAAGTAGGTTCAAGTAATGATTAAAGAGTATTTTTTTGGATTTTGGTTTGTTTACTTGTTGATTTTATCTTGCCATATACGCCTAATTACTAGCATTTGTACAAAGTAAATAAAATGCAGAAAGATAAAAACCTACGCTATTACAAACATATCAAAAGGCATAAAAAATATGAAGGAAAAAAATAAGATAAAAGTAAGAAAAGTAAGTGTCTTTCGACCCAGGCAGTAGTACTCTTCGATTTGCATTCTGTTGGCCTCCTTCGATTGGGGTTGGCAACAGTAAAGTCACGTCTTTCGATTGGGCCTTGGCAGGGGCGAGGTCCTGTCTTTCGATTGGGAAAAGGCAGCAGCAAGTTGTATCCTTCGACTGGGCAAAGGCAGCAGGAAGTTGTATCCTTCGACTGGGCAAAGGCAGCAGCAAGTTGTATCCTTCGACTGGGCAAAGGCAGCAGTAAGTTGTATCCTTCGACTGGAGGTTGAAAGCAGTGAGGGAATGCCTTTCGATTGGACATGGTTTGCCTCCTGGTTGTCTCTTTCGTTTGACCTGGAGAAAGAGGGTAGAAGCCAGAGGCTTCATTTCCTATTTCCTGTTTCCTGTTTCTTTCATTTCAAGCATTAAATGACAACATGGCCTGAGGCCATGCTAGTATTTATCTTTCAAACAATTTAATAATTAAAGCTAGTTCAGGTAAACAGAAAGCAAAATGAAAGAGCTTAGTTCTAAAAAAATATGTTAAAAGGGTGGAATCAAAGGAACAGTGGTATGTACATGTTTGAAACGAACGAAAAGATTATTTACATGCCATGAAACGAAAAGTTCAAAGGTAAGAATAACTTACCTTGCTTTAGGCCTTGAATGGATGTGGGGCCTTGAGTGGTGGCCCTGGATGCTGGATTCGAAAGAGGGGTCACAGGTTGTGCTTGGAGCGCTGGATTTGAAGGAAAAGAAAAAGCAAGTGTGATGCTTCTTTGATTCGAAGCTGACTGAAGTGTGGTTGTTCTTCAGAGTCGAAGGATATGAGTGTGATTCTGGGTTTTTTGTGATTTCTCAAGTGTTGATGAACTTTGAGAATTTTATTGTGTTTGAGAAAATTTGGAGGATTCGTTCCTCTGGTCCAAAAATCCTCCCAAAAATATGTGTTGGAGCCTCTTATTTATAGGCGGGCTTTGATATGGTTTTGGGGGGAAATCAAATAATATTTTAATTATTTGGGATATTGCCCCCTTGTTTTCTTCAATGCAGCTCTTGTGCACTCCTTTTTTGTGCAAGTACAGGACTGAGACAACGCAGGCTTATCAGTATTTTGGAGCTTAGTGGCATGTTGGTGCAGGACTGCTGCATAGCAGCACAGCTGGCTTGAGTTTGGCAGTATATGGGACTTTAGTCAACAAACTCTTTGAATACTTCCCCCTTTCGTTTTGATCACTTCGACCAGCTTCATGATTACACAAAAGTGTTCGTTTCCAAACAATGTGTGCTCTAAGTACGTTGCTTCAAAGGGTTTAGTGGTCCAACTTGTGAATCGAAGGAGGCCACCTTGAAGGAAATCACATGTCCAGCTTGTGGATCAAAGGGGGTCACTTCGAAGGAAACTACATGGCCAAATCGAAGCTTGTGACTGAATGGAGATTGTATTGCCTAATCGAAGCTTGTGACTGAAGGAGACTGTATTTCCAAATCGAAGCTTGTGACTGAAGGGAGATTGTATTTCCAAATCGAAGCTTGTGACTGAAGGGAGACTGTGTTGCCCAATCGAAAGCCCGTGTTCGAAGGAAGCAATGTTGCCCAATCGAAGCATGTGGATCGAAACAAACATATTGCCCAATCGAAAGCCCGTGTTTGAAGGAAGCAATGTTGCCCAATCGAAGCATGTTTGCAGGCAGTAAACTTGTTCAGTCGAAGCAGGATTGCAGGAAGTAACCTTTTCCAATCGAAAAGGTTGAATCGAAGGAGACCTGTCAGCGCATGAAATCAAAGAAACAAAAAACACGCATTTCGTGCTTGATTAGAAGTTAGTGATACATAGGCTAAGAATGTTCAAAACACTTGACAATTTCTGCATAATCAATGCTCGAAGGTGAGAGGTTAAAACCAAATGTATTTAGTGACCTTGACTTTTGTATAAAAATACAAAAAAAAGGGATCTTAGGTCAAAAATTGGGGTATGATAGCTGCCCCTATTTAAGTTTCTTCTATCTGGAGATATGAAGATTGGGATCTTCATTTAGACGAGATTGAAGGGACTTAAATATAGAATACACAAATTTTGGCCTTATGATACCACAATTATGTTTATGATATGATATGAATGTAATATTTTGAATTTAATAAGGAATGATGTTGTATGAGACAAACTACTGCTGGAGAAACCAAGCACATTATACAGTAATCCCACAGGGGAAGAGATTATAACTCCACTGGGGAAACAGAGTCATAGGCTTGCAATGAGAGACTCTTGAATGATTTACATCAGTGTTGAGACTGGAAAAGAAATGATTGACATCAGCACTGAGACTGGCAAATGATTGGCATCAGTACTGAGACTGGAAAATGATTGGCATCAGTACTGAGACTGGAAAAGAAACATTTCTGACTTCTGAATTTTACCAAGATATCGCTTGAAAAGGATAAAATACAAATTTCCCCATGGAACTTTTCCGAAGAGGTGTCGTTTGCATTATTGTTGGGGATACACAAGCTGCTCAAATAAAGAGGTCGCTACTTGCTTCCTTTCAAAGGTGTCAATAACCTACAAGTTGCTCATGAAGAGACCGCCGCTTGCTGTTTTTCGAGAGAACAATAACACACAAGTTGCTCATGAAGAGACCGCTGCTTGCTGTTTTTTCAAAGGTAACAATAACATACAAGTTGCTCATGAAGAGACCACCGCTTGCTGTTTTCTCAAAGGTATCGATAACATACAAGTTGCTCATGAAGAGACCGCCGCTTGCTGTTTTCAAAGGTATCAATAACACATAAGTTGCTCATGAAGAGACCGCCGCTTGCTGTTTTCTCAAAGGTATTAATAACATACAAGTTGCTCATGAAGAGACCGCCGCTTGCTGTTTTTTCAAGAGATAACAATAACACACAAGTTGCTCATGAAGAGACCGCCGCTTACTGTTTTTTTCCAAGGTAACGATAACACACAAGTTGCTCATGAAGAGACCGCCGCTTGCTGTTTTCTCAAAAGTGTTAATAACATACAAGTTGCTCATGAAGAGACCGCCGCTTGTTGTTTTCAAAGGTGACAATAACACACAAGTTGCTCAGGAAGAGACCGCCGCATGCTGTTTTTCAAGAGAACAATAACACACAAGTTGCTCATGAAGAGACCGCCGCTTGCTGTTTTTTAAGAAAACAATAACACACAAGTTGCTCATGAAGAGACCGCCGCTTGCTGTTTTCTCAAAGGTATCAATAACATACAAGTTTCTCATGAAGAGACTGCCGCTTGTTGTTTTCTCAAAGGTATCAATAACATACAAGTTGCTCATGAAGAGACCGCCGCTTGTTGTTTTTCAAAGATACCCATAAAATATCGTGAAGATATTGCTGGAGGTGAGAATCAATAATTTCCTCGGGGATGGACAAACTGCTCATGAAGAGACCGCCGCTTGTCATAACATAAAGAAATTCAGAAATAATCAAACTGCTCAAATAAAGAGTCAGTCGCTTGTTGTCACATCGATATTCCAGAAGAAGGTTATGATAACACTACTAGGGAACAAAGTTCATCTTCAATGGGGAACCATGAATAAATCCTTCCTGAGGAGACCAAGTATTTACATACGCAAGATCAATGAACTCTTTATCTAGGTTTCACAGCCTAAAGAGATCCACAGGGTATCATTCACAAGAGACAAAGCTCAATCCAGGAATAAACTGGAGAGAAAACAGTCAAACAAGACTCCACCCAATGAGGAAACAACTCAAATGGGGATTTATCCTATCCAGAGATGGAAAAGGAAAGTTAAAGCAAGGTTCTTCCACGAGAGTTAACTCAGTGGGGAATTAGAAAGGAGGCGCACTTTCTGCTTAAGTTGACACTCTATTTGAGAAGAGGAAATATGATAACCAAAGTATACAGATCAAGAACATCAACAAATATCAATGTGTGTGCATGATGCAAGTGTGAATGAATAAATGAATGTCATGTATATGCTGGCAAAAAAAACAGAGGAGATAGACAGAAGATGATAAGACATCACAGTACAACCCGACACTCAGCTAATCTCAACAAGATGGTAACATTACTGGAGATAAAAACAAAAGCCATCATTGGAGCAAAGTCCTTTTACAAGGCTTAAATATCTATGGAGGGGAAGATATTTTCAGGTAGAAAACCCAAAGTCCAGTCTTCTATCGCAAACAATCCATTGAAAGTATAACAACACAAACAATGTTTCAGCTGGAAAAAGTCATGCTTAGTTGGAGATACTGGGAATACCACTCTCTGATAATGTGTGCAAAACATATCACATATCTTAACAAATCTGGATTCCCCCTGGGACTAATTTTGGATGCCCCAAGCTTATTGCTGATAAGCTGCATGTTGCACGACAATTCTTGCGAATAAATTCACTTCTAAAATTCCCCAAGCTATATGGTTGATGAGGATAAATCGTCTCAAGAGGATTTTACAAAAGACCTGGCATTCACCATGCTCTGGTGTCTTCAAACTCTTAGAGAGATTCATCAAATCTCGACGTGATTGCCCCAGATTGACTGTACTTGGCACAACAAAGTCTTCAAATTTTGCCCCAAAAGAGTAAACAAGTTGGGGAATCATTAACTGGGAGAAGCAACATGTTCGTGCTTAAGGTCTTCAGGTGACATGCCCCCTGATATGATTTTTCCTTGAAATGATTCTCTAATTACTCAACAGAGTTTCAGGCCTTAAAAGAATAAAGTCATCACTAGTGCTTATATGTGAGCTTCCTTGATATCAAACAAATGTTTTGCAGTTAGAAAAAGTTTATTATGAGAATGAAAATTCTAATGCAACAGTTATGTAAGTCTTGAAGATTTTGAAAAGATATCGCACAAATTTTGCGAGTTAGAGCACCATTTATTTTTGTGTAGGAAAAACATATGATACCAAAATAACTATTTAGCAAACATTCATGGGAGTCAGGAACACTATCTCATTGAAGTATGATTTCAAAATAACCTTGCTTCAATTAGGACTTTTGAGGGTTGTAACGTGGCCTGGTTCATGGTTTTTAGAAAAAAGATTTTTAAGGCTCAAAATTTATAGGTGCCCACCCATTCTCCGTGATGTTCTCCAACCCTATGTTCAGTTAATTCAATATGAGTGTTCATCTCTCAAAAGGATTTTGTGACGGTTAAGGAAACGACGAGGCTTTCGGAGTAGCAACCACCCTTATGTCTTCGTGTTTGTAGTCACCAATTTGTTCTTTGCTGAGGAATTTTCTTTGTATTCCTTTCCTTGTAATTTGTATTTTCCCTAACTTTTGCCTGAACTAATTCTTTTGAATTGATAGTCCAGCGGGATGCCCTAATTTTTGCCTAAGCCGCACGTTTTCAAGTTTTCAACTTAGCAGGCTTTTTCTCTTGATTTTTTGACTTTTGAACAAAATGTGTGACATTAGCTTGTCTTTACTTGTTGAGAGGATTGTGATTGCCTCGTTTCTTGATGAATGAGGGATAACATTGTGGTTCCACATCTTCTTGCTTCACTATACATGAAGGATAGCCCTCGTAGTTTCTCTTCAGAAATATCTTTCTTATGAATTTTGAACACTCAATCAGATTAACTGACAACTACCCTGCCCCAGGTTAAAATTTGAGGGTTTTTTCGTATAGAAAAGAAACTCCTACTTCAAGGCTCAAAAGGGGTTATCAAGGGATTATCTTCCTTATATCTCCAGTGTTTAGGGATTTGAAACAATGCCTGTACATCGTCAGCAAAATTTTATTCAGAAAGCCTACAACCAGAGATTTTGTGTTTTTCAGATCATCATCCTCCCTTCAATCTCTGCCTAGGCAAGAGAATGGGCAACAAGTTGGTATCATAATGCAAAAAGAAATTTAAAATTTGAAAACAAATATGAGTGAAACAAATGAATTTCTTCAAGACAAACATACTCATTGTATTAAGATAATCATTCAGATGCAAACGAGTTCTTTCATGCAAACAATGTTTTGATAAACAAGAAAAATTACAAAAAACATGAATAAGTTAATAATCCGGGAAGGCTTTCCATCTGGATTTGTGCTGAAGGAAACCTCTCCTTAACTTCAAGGCCAAAATCAACAGAGATTCACTTATGCTTTAGCAAAGGGGTTTACTTGAATGTTAAGACTGTCGTCTTTAAATTATAAAATACCACCTCTGACCATCTTCATATCAACATCCCTTTCAGACATATTCTTCTAGACGCACTCCCACATTCACCTTGTCAGGAAAGTCATTAGGTGCATTAACCATCACCTTCTCATGAGAGAATAATTTCAGAGTTTCAGTGAAGACCTTTATCATCGCTTCCTCCCTCCTAGAAGGATTGACTTGGGCAGCAACCAAATTTTCAACCAAACCAGTTAAGTGCTCAATACTAGCTTTCAAAATAGTCATCTCTCTACGAAGTTCAGAAACCTCTTGCTTGATATTCTCCATTGTTCTCTTAGCGCGAGTGTTGTACTGGTGAGACCAAAGGAAAAATAAGACTTGGAAAAAGACCTTTGAAAGTGAAACCAAAAATGCAGAATGATGCATGATATGCAAAAGAGAGTTTTTATTTGACTTTCAAGGAAATCAAGATATTAAGTTGTAAACATCAAAGTATGAAGATAGAAGATGAATTTTAAATTGGATCAAAGCGTTGATCAAGTTATCATCAAGATCAATCATCCATTTTGGTGGATTAGGGTTTTCACCCTATCAACACCCAAGATCCATTGAGCTTGACAAAACTTGTGATGTTTACAAATAAAGACCTCAAAATTCCTTGAAAATCAAGTGAAAAGGGTTTCATGGATGCATGAAGGCATGGATATGCAACAACCACAAGCAAGGTCACAAACAAAGTCGAAAGGTTCAACGTCACGAGCATGGAGTCGAAGGTAAAAAACATCCCCAAGGTATGTACTAAAGGTTTAATCACACCTGCAAGACAAGGTTCTAAGAGTTCCCAGAGTCTACATTCCTCCTTCGGATATTACCAACGTCTTGATTACTCAATAATTAGCAATATTCTCAAGAGAAACTCATCCGAGCGTAGCATCGCATAATAATTACTTCCGGATTACTCCGTTATAATCTCCGTGCTACACCTAAAAGGCCAAGATGGGTTAGGGTTCTACGGTTCTCATCTTCTCTGGCTCCCAGGTTGAAAGCAATAATTTCTTCCCGATTACTTGGTAAACAAATACTACGTTCAAAGGGGCTTCCACTGAGTGGGGGATTTCATGCCTCCTTCTTCGGGATTACTCCCTCAAAGTTAACATGACTATACCGCCCGTCTTATTCCTAAGTGTAACTTAGTCCGGGTATAGGACTTGTCCTTGGCAAAAACCCAAATAACCACAATATAAACATATAATCAAACAAACAAGTAATGATAAGACAGATAAAACAAACTAGGCTTAACCCACTTAGGGATGGACCAGCAAGAGGTCAATCTTTCCCCAACAGAGTCGCCAATTCTGTAGCGGTGAAAATCAGAGATCAAGCTATTGATTAACTTGACTCACAAAAGCAAGAGTCGCCACCGCGCTTTATTATTTCCAAGGGAAAAGGGAAAAGAGCGAAATAAAACCCTAAAACATGCAATGTAAAATAATACTTAAAAGTAAAGAAAATACAATGCATTTTTGAAAGAGATCAAGAGTTCGGGGGTTGGTTATACAATGGGAAGATATTGGAACCCAATGCATCTGCGGTACTCCGCAGGAACCTTTTGAAATATCTGTTTTTTGGTTAAAATTGTTTGTTATATACAAGGGTGTATTTATCTACAACTATGTTTGCTTAAGGGGAAAGAAATGATTTTTTATTATTGCGTTCGTGAGGGTATTGCGACCCTTTGCCTACGTATCCAATGAAGGAATCAAAACACCGTAGTTCCTCTAGAAAAAAAGTTGATTTGTTTGTGTTTTTTAGTGGGCGACATTAACGCACGCATTCTAGCAATAGGCATGGCCGATATCGTGGTAGAACGGAGATAACATGCCCTTGGGAGGAGTTTTGATTTGTTGAGTGTTTTTTGCATGTTTTAAAGTAGGTTAAAGTAATGATTAAATAGTTTTTTTTTGGATTTTTTGGTTTGTTTACTTGTTGATTTTATCTTGCCATATACGCCTAATTACTAGCATTTGTACAAAGTAAATAAAATGCAGAAAGATAAAAACCTACGCTATTACAAACATATCAAAAGGCATAAAAAAATATGAAGGAAAAAAATAAGATAAAAGTAAGAAAAGTAAGTGTCTTTCGACCCAGGCAGTAGTACTCTTCGATTTTCATTCTGATGGCCTCCTTCGATTGGGGCTGGCAACAGCAAAGTCACGTCTTTCGATTGGGCCTTGGCAGGGGCGAGGTCCTGTCCTTCGATTGGGCAAAGGCAGCAGCAAGTTGTATCCTTCGACTGGGCAAAGGCAGCAGCAAGTTGTATCCTTCGACTGGGCAAAGGCAGCAGCAAGTTGTATCCTTCGACTGGGCAAAGGCAACAGCAAGTTGTATCCTTCGACTGGAGGTTGAAAGCAGTGAGGGAATGCCTTTTGATTGGACATGGTTTTCCTCCTGGTTGTCTCTTTCATTTGACCTGGAGAAAGAGGGTAGAAGCCAGAGGCTTCATTTCCTATTTCTTGTTTCCTGTTTGTTTCATTTCAAGCATTAAATGACAACATGGCCTGAGGCCATGCTAGTATTTATCTTTCAAACAGTTTAATAATTAAAGCTAGTTCAGGTAAACAGAAAGCAAAACGAAAGAGCTTAGTTCTAAAAAAATATGTTAAAAGGGTGGAATCAAAGGAACAGTGGTATGTACATGTTTGAAATGAACGAAAAGATTATTTACATGCCATGAAACGAAAAGTTCAAAGGTAAGAATAACTTACCTTGCTTCAGGCCTTGAATGGATGTGGGGCCTTGAGTGGTGGCCCTGGATGTTGGATTCGAAAGAGGGGTCACAAGCTGTGCTTGGAGCGTTGGATTTGAAGGAAAAGAAAAAGCAAGTGTGATGCTTCTTTGATTCGAAGGAGACTGAAGTGTGGTTGTTCTTCAGAGTCGAAGGAGATGAGTGTGATTCTGTATTTTTTGTGATTTCTCAAGTGTTGATGAACTTTGAGAATTTTATTGTGTTTGAGAAAATTTGGAGGATTTGTTCCTCTGGTCCAAAAATCCTCCCAAAAATATGTGTTGGAGCCTCTTATTTATAGGCGAGCTTGATATGGTTTTGGGGGGAAATCAAATAATATTTGAATTATTTGGGTATATTGCCCCCTTGTTTTCTTCAATGCAGCTCTTGTGCACTCCTTTTTTGTGCAAGTACAGGACTGAGACAACGCAGGCTTATCAGTATTTTGGAGCTTAGTGGCAGGTTGGTGCAGGACTGCTGCATAGCAGCACAGCTGGCTTGAGTTTGACAGTATATGGGACTTTAGTCAACAAACTCCTTGAATACTTCCCCCTTTCATTTTGATCACTTCGACCAACTTCATGATTACACAAAAATGTTCGTTTCCAAACAATGTATGCTCTAAGTACGTTGCTTCGAAGGATTTAGTGGTCCAACTTGTGAATCGAAGGAGGCCACCTTGAAGGAAATCACATGTCCAGCTTGTGGATCAAAGGGGGTCACTTCGAAGGAAACTACATGGCCAAATTGAAGCTTGTGACTGAAGGGAGATTGTATTGCCTAATCGAAGCTTGTGACTGAAGGAGACTGTATTTCCAAATCGAAGCTTGTGACTGAAGGGAGATTGTATTTCCAAATCTAAGCTTGTGACTGAAGGGAGACTGTATTGCCCAATCGAAAGCCCGTGTTCGAAGGAAGCAATGTTGCCCAATCGAAGCATGTGGATCGAAACAAACATATTGCCCAATCGAAAGCCCGTGTTCGAAGGAAGCAATGTTTCCCAATTGAAGCATGTTTGCAGGCAGTAAACTTGTCCAGTCGAAGCAGGCTTACAGGCAGTAAACTTGTCCAATCGAAAAGGTTGGATCGAAGGAGACCTGTCAGCGCATGAAATCAAAGAAACAAAAAACACGCATTTCGTGCTTGATTAGAAGTTAGTGATACATAGGTCAAAGAAACAAAAAACACGCATTTCGTGCTTGATTAGAAGTTAGTGATACATATGCTAAGAATGTTCAAAACACTTGACAATTTCTGCATAATCAATGCTCGAAGGTGAGAGGTTAAAACCAACTGTATTTAGTGACCTTGACTTTTGTATAAAAATGCAAAAATAAAAATGGGATCTTTGGTCAAAAGTTGGGGTATGACAGACTGCGAGACCCGATACTCGTTGCTTGAGAAAACTTGCTGCGCTTTGGCATGGGCTGCTCGTCGGCTGAGACAGTATATGCTGACTCACACTACCCTATTGATATCAAAGATGGATCCAATCAAGTATATCTTCGAAAAGCCTGCCTTGTCCAGAAGAATAGCAAGATGGCAGATGATCTTGACTGAGTATGACATCCAATACACAACCCAAAAGGCAATCAAGGGAAGTGTGTTGGCAAATCATTTGGCACATCAGGCCGTGGATGATTACCAGTCTATGAACTTCGAGTTCCCGGATGAGAATATCATGTTGGTGACTGATTGTGAGACACCTGGACCGGATGAAGGACCCGAGGAGGGATCCCGATGGTCCATGTACTTTGATGGAGCTTAAAATGCTTTGGGTAATGGCATTGGTGCCGTGATCATATCTCCTAAAGGCTCTCATACTCCGTTCACCGCCCGACTATGTTTCAAATGCACCAACAATATGGCGGAGTATGAAGCGTGCATCATGGGTCTCCGAGCAGCCATTGACCTAAGGATTAAGTTCTTGAGGGTATACGGAGATTCCACTCTCGTGATCAGTTAGATCAAAGGCAACTGGGATACGAAACACCCAAATCTTATTCCTTACAAAGAGTATGTATTGACGTTGCTCCCAAACTTCGAGGAGATAACCTTTGAACACTTCCCTAGAGAGGATAATCAGTTAGCGGATGCGCTAGCTACTATGTCTTCTATGTTCAAGGTCAGGTGGGACAATGAGGCTCCCCAGATTACCATTGAAAGATTGGACGAACCCGCACATTGCTGCGACATTGAGACTGAAGAGGTGGCAGATAAACCCTGGTTTCATGAGGTAAAGAGGTATCTTGAGGCTCAGGAATACCCCGACGGTGCATCTGCTAATGATAAGAAGTTTCTGAGGAGGTTCGCGGCGAAGTTCTTCATCAATAATGGTATCCTTTACAAGCGTAACCATGATTCAACCTTACTGCGATGTGTGGATAAAAGCGAGGCGGAAAGGATCATGGCAGAGTTGCATGAAGGTACTTTTGGAACTCATTCTAGTGGACACACCATGGTAAAGAAAATCCTACGGGCAGCATATTACTGGTCTACAATGGAAGTCGACTGTTATCAGCATTCTCGGACCTGTCATAAGTGCCAAGTCTATGCTGATAAGATGCATATACCTCCAGTTCCTCTGAACGTCTTGACAACACCTTGGCCTTTTGCAATGTGGGGCATCGATATGATCGGCGAGATCAGACCTACTGCGTCCAACGGGCATCATTTCATCCTGGTAGCAATTGATTACTTTACAAAGTGGGTTGATACAACTTCCTTTGCTATTGTAACCAAGAACGTCGTGGAACAGTTCATTCGGCATAATCTGATCTGTCGATACGGTGTGCCAGAGAGGATCATTACGGACAATGGTACAAATCTCAACAATACGATGATCACCGAGCTCTGCAAGCAGTTCAAGATACAACATCACAACTCTTCTCCTTACCGGCTAAAGATGAATGGGGTTGTTGAAGCGGCTAATAAGAACATCAAGAAGATTGTGCAGAAGATGACAGTGACATACAAAGACTGGCACGAGATGTTACCATTTGCTCTTCATGGGTACCGTACCTCAGCGCGGACATCAACAGGGGAATTCCTTGGTATATGGTATAGAGGCCGTATTGCCCATTGAAGTTCAGATACCCTCTCTTAGGATTATGAAAGATGCAGGTTTGAGCGAAGATGACTGGATCCAGACCCGACTTGATCAGCTGAACTTAATAGATGAAAAGAGACTTACTGCTATTTGTCATGATCAAACGTATCAAAAACGGATGATCAAGGCATTTAACAAGAAAGTTAAACGACAAGAGTATCTAGTTGGGGATCTGGTGATCAAACGCATCATACTGCCGCAAGGTGATCCCAGGGGCAAATGGACCCCTACGTACGAAGGGCCATTTGTGGTTAAGAACATTTTCACAGGAGGGGCTATGATTCTAACCACCATGGATGGTGACGACCTTCCTCACCCCGTCAATGCAAACATAGTGAAAAAATACTACGCATAATCAAAGATCCGCTAGGTCGACTGGCCTAGGCAAAAATAAGGGATGAAAATAAAAAAATACTGTACACCCGGCAAGTCGAAAAGCTGAAAAGGCGGCTTGGGAAAAAAAGGGTATCCCGATGGACTGAAAACCGGAAAGGGAGGTCCAGGCAAAATTAGGGATTAAGGCGTAACACTATGTCTAATTGGATCATCTTGCAACCAGACTCCGGTATCGACTATCAGGCTCGAACGACACTAATCAATCTGATCTACCTTCAACCAAGTAGCAAAGTGATGAGATGCTCGAGGATATAAAGGCAATAGCAGAGTTGGAACCCAGTGGGATTGTTCACATAGCTATTTTTCTTTCTTTTACACAAATTGTATAAATTCTATTTGTTCGGCAGTGTTCTCTTACTAGGACGTCAGCCTCTTGCACAAAAACGCCTATTTACAGGCCAAACTTCAAAGTCAATACAATTCATTTTCACCGATAAATTTCAAATGGTTTTTCTTTTTTCTATTTTGTTTTGCAAAAACGTCCGATGGTTCATTTTTTATATATTCATTTGACAATAATTGTTGTTCATAAATATTTACATGCGAAACAAAAGATGATTACTCGTAATATCAAAAATAGGGGCAAATAAGAATTGTCCAGACCTTACAGTTGCTCTGTCCACCAGATACAGGGATAGATTTAGCTGAAGAATATGACTAAGGTACATTCACTCCCCGCGGAGTAAGAAAAAGACAGTAGTGTTAATTCTCCCCAGCTGAGACTCGCAACCGCGAATGAGTCGGTAAAATTCTCCCCAAGCTGAGTTTATCTACCATCAGCACTAGAAAATTATCCCCAGTGGAGTTTGGAGAATTATTCCCAATAGAGGCTGGAGGATTGTCCCCAGTAGAGCCTAAAAGGTTATCCCCAGTGAAGTCACAACTGGAAAATCATCCCCCGCGGAGTTCATTCCTTTCACAAACAGAAAATCCAATCCCCAACAGGTTTCATTATCGCCAACAACAGTAATCCATCCCCGGCTGAGGTTATTCTTCCAAATCAACAGATTTTCTAGCAGAAACATCTTTTCCCCACATAGTCATTTCCTCATAAGTTTATTCCCTAGCGGATTTATCCTCTCCCGCAGGTTTATTCTCACAATCATCTTCATCCACTATCCCCAGTGGAAACGAAGAATTCAACTCTTTTCTCCAGCAGCAATCCATGATTTATTTTCCCCAGCTAAAAACATCACATTTCCATACATCATGACACATGCATATACACATCATACAAACACAATCTCATTTATTTTAAGAACATCATTTCTTGATGCATATCATGCATTACATACATCTAACCTTTATCTTTCAGGAAAGATACAATCAAATTCTCACAAAATTCAAGCTATGAAGCCTTTACCTCAGTTGAATACGGACGACCAAAGCTCCTAAAATTCAATTTTCCTCTTCAATAGAGATGATTCCCCAGTTGAATAACGGGCGACCTAAGCTCCTAAAATTCAACTTTCCTCTTCAATAGAGATGATTCCTCAGTTTAATACGGACGACCGAGGTTCCTAAAATTCAACAGAGATGATTCCTCAGTTGAATACACATGACCGAAGTTCCTAAAATTCAATAGAGATGATTCCTCAGTAGAATACGGATGACCGAAGTTCCTAAAATTCAATAGATATGATTCCTCAGTAGAATACGGACGACTGAAGTTCCTAAAATTCGACAGAGATGATTCCTCAGTAGAATACGGACGACCGAAGTTCCTAAAATTCAACATAGATGATTCCTCAGTAGAATACGGACGACTGAAGTTCCTAAAATTCAACAGAGATAATTCCTCGATAGAATACGGACGACCGAAGTTCCTAAAATTTAACAGAGATGATTCCTCAATAGAATACAGACGACCGAAGTTCCTAAAATTCAACAGAGATGATTCCTCAGTAGAATACGGACGACTGAAGTTCCTAAAATTTGACAGAGATGATTCCTCAATAGAATACGGACGACCGAAGTTCCTAAAATTCAACAGAGATGATTCCTCAGTAGAATACGAACGACCGAAGTTCCTAAAATTCAACAGAGATGATTCCTCAGTAGAATACGGACGACTGAAGTTCCTAAAATTCGACAGAGATGATTCCTCAGTAGAATACGGACGACTGAAGTTCCTAAAATTCGACAGAGATGATTCCTCAGTAGAATACGGACGACCGAAGTTCCTAAAATTCAACAGAGATGATTCCTCAGTAGAATAAGGACGACCGAAGTTCCTAAAATTCAACAAAGATGTTTCCTCAGTAGAATACGGACGATCAAAGTTCCTAAAATTCAACAGAGATGTTTCCTCAGTCGAATACGGACGACCGAAGTTCCTAAAATTCAAACAGAGACGACTCACCAGCAGAATAACGGACGACCGAAGCCCCTAAAATTCTACAAAGATTAGCCTTCCCCAACGGAATCTTCCTCAATGACAGGTATACAAGCTCTCGCTAAGGAATATCTTATGCAATCGACACTCCTTCAGACGACATCTTTAAGCCCATCCCCTCGTCATCAATTTCCAAATGGCATCTGTAAGCCCATTCCCGACATCACAATACAGTTACCACTTCATGCGAGTGCAAATTTTTGGGCACTCTAGTGTTCAATCATCTTCCACCTCCAGATCACGAAAGGCAGACAAGCCAATCTAATCTTCAGGTTTAAGAAAATTGAACAGGGGCAGCTGTTGTACCCCAAAATTTTCCCTCCCATATTTCTTAAGACATTTAAAGTAAGATCCCCAAGTTGCTCAAGGTAGTTCAAGGGTTGGCCAGACAAGCTCTCTCCTAAGGCAGTCTACCTCAAATTAGGGTTTCATGTTGCATCAAGATACTTGAGTCCAAGTGATCCCAAATGCTCACCAATGTCCTAATATGTTATCAAGATCATCCATGTCAAGTTTCAAGCCTTACAGAGGAAGTTTGCTCAGTCAATTGCTCAAAGGCCTGAAAATCGATTGTGCTAGGGCAAAAGTCAAATGTGGCCCACATACAGTCAAACTTCAAGATTTTTAGTCAACATTATCATTTTGAAGGATATTTCATCATTTGATCAAGGTTTGATCATGATTCATCAAGGATTGCTCATAATTCATCAACACTCAAAAGTTGCTAAATTAGGGTTTTGTAGGAAAAGTCAACTCAACTTTGACCAAGCATAACTTTCTCATACTTTATGAGAAATGACCCATCCAAAGCTAATTTTGAAGATAATGAAATTCCCTACAATCCATCTTCAGCTCCCAAGTTCAAAATATGCACTCACAAGAAGTTATGAATTTGGACATTATAGGTCATTTTGAAAAGTCAACAAAAACACATTTTTTTTCAAAGCTTCATACATGAGAATGGAATATCAAATTGAGATGATACCAAAAGGTTTGATTAGAGGACATCTCAAGATTTCTAAAAAGTCAAAGAACACCTCCAAAGAGTCAAAATTGAAAAAGTTATGCATTGGTGAAGTTGACCTTTTTTGCAAAATTGCCAAAAGTCAACTATGCCTAAAACTTCATATTTTGCCAAATGGGCCCAATCTTTTTCACTTGTTTTGAGTTGGCAACATAGTCCACGAGCTCTAGCCCTTGCCACTTGTCATTATCATGTTTTTGTTATTTATTTTGAATTTTTATTTGACTTAAATCAATTTTAATTAAAATAAATCATATAAAATCCCAAATATTGAAAACAAAAGATTTTGTGCTTGTTTCAAGTCTTAAATTACAACTAGCAAGTATTCAAATTTGTATCAAGGCATGGTGTGTAAAAAAAGATTGAAATAGGCAATTTTTGGAAGGATTTTTAAGGTGTATCAAATCAATATCCAAATCATTGATGGACGAAGATTGAGATCAGTTATCAACCTTAATCTCTTCCTTGATACATATAGAACAGGGGGCAGACTAAAAAAACAAGGTTAGAAACATGCGCAACAAGGAGAGCAAAATCTGAAAAAATCAAGAAAAGTGGAAGATCGAATTCAGTGTCCCGGGCATCCTCAAGGCCTTCCAGCTATCTCAATTGATTCCTGAGATTCCCAGCAAGCGAAAGCAATCGAAACCAAGCATTTTCAAGCCTCATATCGCACTATAAGTCACCCACGGTATAGATCTTTTTTTGAAATCGAATAGCATTATTCTTGCACATATAACATAAAATAATTGTACATTCTTGATCACAATCATATTTGCAAGCTCTCTATATTCTTTAATTGCGTTTTCATGGCTTGTATGAAGTTTCACCATTATTAGGGTTTACAAGCTCAATTTGGGATTTCTGCGTACGAGCAAAATTGGGCCATGAAAGGGTCACCACTGTGCTCAATAAAACCAGACGAGTCCATTCATGGCCTTAGTAGTCATTTATATCACTTGTATTTGATTTTGAGAAATTGCAGGATGTAGCGACATACGTTGTCCGTAGGTAAAGGTTTTCAAACCTTTTAGCCACGTAGAGAGGACAAGGATGATGGCGTGGCTCCATCTAATTCGTCCATTTGAATTTTCGTGCAAAAATTTTATTGCTTCGCTTGTTTTATATATAATAATTTTTGTTTATATTATGTACAACAAATACAAAGTGATGCAGTGGTAGCCAGGCAAGCTTTAAGGCGTTAGGAGGCTTGAGGTCAGGGGTTCGACCCCTGCCTCCAACATTTGTGTTTTTCCTAATTCCTTTTAGGTGATCACATGCGCATACAAGTCCAAGGCCTATCATACGCCCTCATAATCCAGCTTGCCAAATGTCTTGAGATCCAGATCTGATGGCCAACATGTGAGAGACCACCGTGGGGCCTAGTTAGAGAAATGCACTGGAAGCAAAGGTCAATGTGGATCTCACTCTTTTGGGCCCAGAAAATGACTTCTCACACACCCCTATTGCAGGCCCATTTCTCTTACTCTCTTTTCTTTTTTTAATTATTTCATTTAATTAATTTATTTATTTTATTCTACTAACAATTAATTATTTTCTTTTTATCAAAAAAATCTTAAAAAATATTTTTCACCAATTAGATTTAGGTATTTTTTATCAATAAATTTATTAATTTAATTAGATTTAATTTTAGGTAAAAACTTTAATTATTTTGTAAATAACTTAAAAATATTTAGAATAAATAGGTTTTATTACTAACTGTGATCGGTGGAAATAGAACTGACTGTTTTTAGCTGGTTTCGCGAAATGTCGCGGTAAGCAAGAGTCGCCACCGTCTTTTATGTTCTCCAACATGGAAAGGACAAAAGCACAACAAAATTCCTTCTTTGAGATATCTCTCGGTTCGGGAGGTAGATTTATAGAAAGGGAAGGTGTTAGCACCCTTTCTATCCGTGGTTATCCACGGGCTCTTAGGTACTTGCTCACTCTATGTTTTCAAAAAATTTGTTTGCTTTTCAAGTGTGTGTGGGTTTTGAAAAAGTTTCGTTTGAAAAATTTCTAGGTAACTCTTGTATCTGTCCTCAAGAGTGTATGAAAAATTTGTTTGAAAACTTTTTAGAAAGTGTCAGTGTGGAAAGTATTTTGTTTGTTTTGAAAAGAGCAAGTACCCATGAGATCTACCTACTCTAAGGAATTAGGCTGTGTAAGAGTCCTTTAGATAGTGCTATCCCACCATTGAGAGGTAGGTAGCACCATCGTTGGAGGTATTCGGGTCAATTCGATTATTAGGGACATGTGTGGTCACCGAAGCAATAGTAGGACGCCTTAGTGGTAACCCTAATGTCCTAGATCCTTTTTTTCCTTCGAGGCAACCGTTTCGAGGCAACTGGATCTTAGACAGGAGGGCGACCCCTAAAACACCTTATACTTGACGACCACGTTCGAGGCAACCAGTGAGGCGTACCCTAAGGGTGGCATGTGCATGTGTGTTGTTTTTTCAGTTAAATTGTCTTTGCATGTTATTTGTGAGCTACAGATTGATTTTATTTTCATACAAGTCTTTCATGCATTGTTAACAGTTAGGAGTGCGGAAAATAAATTGCGGAAATATGAATCTACGCTATTACAAGACGCGGGTCTATACATCGCCAAAAAACAAAAACCCGTTTGGAAATAAAGTGCGAGAAAAATAAATAAAGCGGTAAAGTTCTAATTAACTATTACATTTCCTGAGCAGATACAAAATAATGAATTAAAATAAATACGCGCGAAAGAATGAATCGGGAACGTCCTTAGGGTTTTGACCCTTTTGAGAAATAAAGCAATTTTGGTCCTTTGCAATTAATTAAATATTAATCCTAAAACTAAATAGTTAAAAGAGAAAAATGTTTTTTTAATGTTTTTTAAGTCTTTAATAAAAATAAAATAAAAGAAAATAAAAGTCAAAAGAAGCCCTAATTCTAAATTGTTTTTATTTATGGTAAAAAAGGTTAAAATTAACTAATTAAACTAATTAATTTGTTAGTATTTTATTTACAAAAATAATTAATAAAGTGAAATTAATAATTAATAAAAATATTTACAATTTTTATATTATCTGAATTTTTTATGAAAAACAATTAATTTATGAATTAATAATAATAATACTAATAATTAATAAAAAGAAATTATAAAAGAAAAAAAAAGGAAAACAAAAGAGTAACAAAACCAGGGGGTGTTGGGCCCAAAGGAGGTTTTGTTAGCAGATTTCAAGCCCAATAAGCTTAAGCCTTGGTTGACTTTGGGAATTGTCTGCACGTGCTTTGACTGAAGAACATGGTATTCCTCCTCTCATGGCCTTTGGATGGCTGTTGAAGACACTTAGCACGCTGGATGAGCAAGGTGCATGATGGACGTCACTGGGAAGCGCTGCATATGAAGATGTTATGAAAAATGATAGAACTATTTTGGGGGACCTGGAATTCGAACCCAGGTCCCAGTGATCATTTGCCAGCGCGTCCTTCCACTGAGCCATTTTATTCAATTGATATAATAATAATCAGTTAATATTATATGTGATAAAAGCGATATTATGGAAATAAAATAAAAACACGCGTGTTTAGTTTGAATGCTCCAATGGCCCGCTTCCACGTCCTTCGTCTTCATCCTGCGTTCCTGTAAAACATAAACAAATAGCGGGGGTTTTTAACCCACAGAAACCAAGGTGACAGAAAATAGCGATTAGGCGTACGTTAATCAGAAATTCATCGCGAGGGTGGTTCTAGATTCGTCTGGTTGCAACGAATCCAACCACATGCATGAGAAGGCCTAATTTTGCTGGATGTGTAAATCCCCAATTCGAAGGTTTATGAACCCTAGAATTTGAACATGGTGGTTTATGATTTAGGCCGTTTCAAAGCAATTAACTTATGCCAAAAGTTCCCTGTAGATTCAAGCAACACAATACAACCAAAAAAATCATGTTAATGATGCATAAAGGTAGAGCTATGATTCTGAAAAAAAATGACAAACCGAAGGTCCGTGAATGGTGATTCCTTGAGTGTTAGCACGTTGTTTTGATTCCAAATCACCCCTGAAGCTTCCAGCAATGTGTTTGAATTGCTCTAAGGCTTTGAATTGGTCTGCAATATCAAAAACAGTTTTGGCTTTTTGCTTGGATTTTTTGAATATGGTTTGGCCGTTTGTGCAGCAGCTTGTGTCGTGTCCTAGGTCTGGAATGCTTGCATATGTATATGTGAATGAAATTAGGTCAGCAGCTAGGCTTGGGATCCATTGTATTGATGTCTTGAGATTTTCCTTAACCACCATTGAAAGCTTTCCATACTTGGAGCAAAAACCATGATTTTATGCACAAAATAGCCTAGCACGAATTTGGTAGCTGGCTCATGACACATAAAAGCTATTCAAACCATAAAGATGCCATTCCATTAATTTTTTGATTTTATTTGAATTATTATGGATTTAAAATGAATTAAATCAATAAAAATTAAATAAAAATGGAAAAATAAATATTTGGTCTTGAAATTAATCATGGGACATGTGGGTGGCATGACAAGGCTGAATCAAGTGGAAGAAAGTGGGCCCTTTTGTCAAAAATTGAAGTTTTAGGGATAGTTGACTTTTGCCATTTCACAAAAATTTCCCAACTTCTCCAATGCATATCTTGCTCAATTTTGATCATATGAACATGTTCTAGGATATTTTGGAAAGGTCTTGAAGTCCTCTAACCAATGCCTTTGTTCCCATGTCATTTTGATTTACCAATCTCAAGTTATGGTCTTTGACTTAAAATGCCTTTTTGTTGACTTTTGAAAATGACCTATAATGTTGAAATTGATAACTTTTTGTGAGAGCATTTCTTGGACTTGGAATGTGAAGATGAGTTGTAGGAAATGTCATCCCCTTCAAAATGAGCATTGGATGGGATTTTTCTGATGAACCATGAAAAAGTTATGCCTTGGTCAAGTTACAGTTGACTTTTCAACTGTCCAAAAATAGAAACTTTTGCATCTTGATGATTTTTGAGCCATGCTTGTGGAATCATGATCAAGACTTGATCAAATGATGATTGTGGCCTCAAAATAAGATGTTGACCAAAAAAATTTGACTTTTGACTTCCAAATGACCATTTTACCCCTACAGTTGATTGTGAAGCAATTATGGCTTTTGACTGTGCAACTTGATGCTGTGAGCCTTGAAACTTGGCATGTAGATGCTTGACAATGTGTATAGGCCTATGGGACTTGATTGAGCCTTTGAAAACCTCAACTTCCTTGCAAGAACCAAAACCCTAATTTTGACTTGCTTAGGAGGATGTTTGACTGTGCAACCCTTGAGAGATTTTGAACCAATTGAGATGGTGCTTGTCAAATCTTGAAGAATATGGGAGGGCAAATTTTGGGGTACAACAGTTGCCCCTATTCAATCTTCTTAGACCTGAGGATGTAGATTGGCTTGTGTTCTTTTCGTGATCCGAAGGTGGAAGATGATTGAACACTAGAGTGCCCAGAAATTTGCACTCACATAGTAGAATATCAGCAACGTGATGTCGGGAATAGGCTTACAGATGCCATTTGGAAATATGGTGGATAGGAGGATGGGCTTAAAGATGCCATCTGGAGATGTGACAGGACCTTGTCGGGAATGGGCTTATAGATGCCATTTGGAAGTGTAATGGATAGTTGTGGAGATGGGCTTATAGATGCCATCGGGGGTGTCGATCGCGTAAGAGATTCCTTAGTAAGAACTTGCGTACTTGAGAAAGAAAGATAATTTCCTGGCCTGTTACAGGTGTTGATCTTCAAACTCTTCATGCAGATATGCCCTGGTTAGATACAGGTATCGAATCCGGAACTGGTCGTCTACAGATATGCCCTGGCTGGATACAGGTGTCGAATCTCTAAACTCTTCATGCAGACATGCCCTGGATGGATACAGGTATCGAATCTACAATCAATTGCTCACAGATATGCCCTGGCTAGATACAGGAATCGAATCTGGAATTAGTCGTCTACAGATATGCCTGGCTGGATACAGGAATCGAATCTCTAAACTCTTCATGCAGACATGCCCTGGCTGGATACATGTATTGAATCTACAATCAATTGCTCACAGATATGCCCTAGCTAGATACAGGAATCGAATCCGGAACTGGTCGTCTACAGATATTCCCTGGCTGGATACAGGTGTCGAATCTCTAAACTCTTCATGCAGACATGCCCTGGCTGGATACAGGAATCGAATCTACAATCAAATTACTCACAAATATGCCCTGGCTAGATACAGGAATCGAATTCGGAATTAGTTGTCTACAGATATTCCCTGGCTGGATACAGGTATCGAATCTCTAAACTCTTCATGCAGACATGCCCTGGCTGGATACAGGTATCGAATCTACAATCTCACAGATATGCCCTGGCTAGATACAGGAATCGAATCTGGAATTTGTCATCAACAGATATGCCCTGGCTAGATACAGGAATCAAATCTGGAATTTGTCAACAACAGATATGCCCTGGCTAGATACAGGAATCGAATCTGGAATTGCGACAGTTGATAGTAATCATCTTTGGGTTGACCTTTTTCCTGAAAAGGCAAAACATCAGTTATATGCAATGTCATGATGTATGAAATGCATGATGTCATGATGTTCTCAAAATTGTGTGATATGATGCGTATGCACTTTATCATGTACGTAAATAGGAGATATGAAATGTGGAATGAATGTATTTTCGTATAGGAAAATAAATCCTTGACGAATGCCGGGAGTTTGTTGAATCCTGGGCTGATGTTGAAGAATAGGCTTCTTCGTTTCCGCTGGGGATGATGGTTGCAAGAATAAACCGGTAGGAGAAGATGACTCTGTTGGGGAATAAACTTGATGAAGAGATTACTCTGCGGGGAATTTCTCTGTGGGAAGAGACACTTCGCTGAGGTTTTGATGGTAACTTCGCTGGGGATACCATTGATAAGTTTTGTTGGAGAATTTGATGAACTCCGCTGGGGATAGGAAGGACTTCGCCGAGGACGATCTTTCCGTGGTAATTAGCTGAGGATAACCCAGTTATAAGCTCTGGTGAGGAATAACCTTCTGAATAAAGCCGGGGAGAGCGTTCGTACTCTACAGGGGATAAGCTTCCAGAATCTACTGGGGATAAGCTTCCAGAATCTACTGGGGATAAGCTTCCAGAATCTACTTGGGAGGATAATTCAACTCTCCTGGGGAAACTTCTGAGGACTGTATTGGGGAAGTGGCTCCACTGGGGTGTCCGGTATTCCGTCGGGGAACAATCTTAGATTAAGACTGCCGGGGATGCTTGTAGAGGAACATTTGTATACTCCGCTGGGGAATATTGAGATTTGCTGGGGGATATCCGACTTCTTTAAGACTGACAGTAACCTAACTCTGCTTGGGGAGAGCGTTGCTGACTTGCTGGAGATACTGTGCCTTTTGGGGCTTATGGGAGACCAACTATGCTCGAGGAGAATTGTTGAATCTTGTCTTACTCTACGGGGAGTGAAGGTATCCTGGTTACATTCTTCAGCCGAACTTGCCTTGGTACCTTGGTGGACAGAGCAACTAGATCGCTTAGATAACTCATTATTGCCCCTGTTTCTAATGTCACCCGTAATTAGTCCTTTGTTTCGCATACAAATATTTATGAGTTAGCAATTAATGTCAAATGCATATATCAAAAATGAACATTGGACGTTCTTCGCAAGACAAAACAGAAAAAGGAAAAACAATTGGCAATTTGTCTGAAAAAGTGGATTTGTATTGATTTTGAATTTGCCTGTAAATAGGCGTTTTGTGTACAAGAGGTTGACGTCCTAGTAAGAGAACACCGCCGAACAACAAAGTTTATACAATTTATGAAAAGGAAAACAAAACAGGTATATGAAAAATCCCACTGGGTTCCAACTCTGCTATCGCCTTTATGTCTTCAAGCGTCTCATCACTTTGCTGCTTTAGTTGAGGATGAAGCTGATTGATTGATGCCGTCTGAACCTGATAGTTGATACCGAATTCTGGATGCGAGGTGATCCAATGAGACATAATATTATGCTTTAATCCCTAACTTTTGCCTGGACCGCCCTTTCGGGTTTTCAGTCCACCGGGATACCCATTTTTGCCCAAGCCGCCTTTTTCAGGTTTTCGACTTGCCGGGTGTACAGATTTTTCCATTTTTCATCCCTTATTTTTGCCCGAACCCTTTTGGTTCGCCGGGAAGCCCTTATTTTTGCCTAGGTGTGTCAACCTAGCGGGTCTTTAATTCATGCGTAGTATCTTTTTACTATGTCTGCATTAGCGGGGTGAGGAAGGTCGTCACCATCCATGGTGGTTAGAATCATAGCCCCTCCTGAGAAGATGTTCTTAACCACAAATGGCCCTTCGTACGTAGGGGTCCATTTGCCCCTGGGGTCACTTTGAGGAAGAATGATGCGCTTGATTACCAGGTCTCCGACTTGATACTCTTGTCGTCTGAATTTCTTGTTAAATGCCCTGATCATCCGTTTTTGGTACGTTTGACCATGACAAATAGCAGTGAGTCTCTTTTCATCGATCAGGTTTAATTGATCAAGTCGAGTCTGGATCCAGTCATCTTCGCTCAAACCTGCATCCTTCATTATCCGGAGAGAGGGTATCTGGACTTCAATAGGCAAGACTGCCTCCATGCCATAGACCAAGGAAAAGGGTGTTGCCCCGGTTGACGTCCTTGTTGAGGTACGATACCCATGAAGAGCAAACGGTAACATCTCGTGCCAATCTTTGTAGGTCACCGTCATCTTCTGCACAATCTTCTTGATATTCTTATTTGCTGCTTCGACAACCCCATTCATCTTCGGCCGGTAGGGAGAAGAGTTGTGGTGCTGTATCTTGAATTGTTCGCAGAGCTCAGTGATCATCTTGTTGTTAAGATTGGTACCATTATCCGTAATGATCCTTTCCGGGACGCCGTATCGACAGATCAGGTTATGCCGAATGAACCGTGCCACGACGTTCTTGGTTACCGTAGCATAGGAAGCTGCTTCAACCCACTTTGTGAAGTAATCAATCGCTACCAGGATGAAGCGATACCCGTTGGAAGCTGTAGGTCTGATCTCGCCGATCATATCAATGCCCCACATTGCAAAAGGCCAAGGTGCTGTCAAAACGTTCAGAGGAACTGGAGGAGTGTGCACCTTATCAACATAGATCTGGCACTTATGACACGTCCGAGAATGTTGGTAACAGTCGGCTTCCATTGTGGACCAGAAGTATCCTGCCCGAAGGATTTTCTTTGCCATAGTATGTCCACTGGAATGTGTTCCGAAGGTACCCTCATGCAGCTCTGCCATGATCTTTTCTGCTTCAGTTTTATCCACACAACACAGTACGGTTGAATCGTGGTTCCGCTTGTATAGAATGCCATTGCTGAGGAAGAACTTTGCAGCGAACCTTCTCAGGAACTTCTTGTCATTAACAGATGCACCCTCGGGGTATTCTTGAGCTTCCAAGTACCTCTTCACTTCATGATACCAAGGTTTCTCAGTTACCTCTTCAGCCTCGAGATCACAGCAATGTGCAGGTTCATCCAGTTTCCAAATAATGATCCGGGGAGCCTCGCTATCCCATTTGACTTTGAACATAGAAGACATCGTAGCCAGCTCGTCCGCCAACTGATTCTCCTCTCTTGGGAAGTGTTCAAAAGTTATCTCCTCGAAGTGGGGAATCAACGCCAACACATACTCTTTGTAAGGAATAAGATTTGGGTGTTTCGTATCCCACTCGCCTTTGATCTGATTGATCACGAGAGCGGAATCTCCGAAGACACTTAGAAACTTAATCCTTAAGTCAATTGCAGCTTGAAGACCCATGATACATGCTTCATACTCCGCCATGTTGTTGGTGCAGTTGAAACATAGCCAGGCAGTGAGTGGAGTATGAGTGTCGTTTGGGGATATGATCACAGCGCCAATACCGTTACCCAAAGCGTTTGAGGCTCCGTCAAAGTGCATAGACCATCGGGATCCTTCCTCAGGTCCTTCATCCGGTCCAGGTACTTCACAATCAGTTACTATCATGATATCCTCGTCTGGAAATTCAAAGTTCATAGACTGGTAATCGTCCACTGCCTGGTGTGCCAAATGGTCGGCCAATACACTTCCTTTGATTGCCTTCTGAGTCGTGTACTGGATATCGTATTCTGTCAAGATCATTTGCCATCTTGCTATTCTTCCGGACAGAGCAGGCTTTTCGAATATGTATTTGATTGGATCCATCTTTGAAATCAATAGAGTGGTGTGAGTCAACATATACTGTCTCAGCCGGCGAGCAACCCATACCAAAGCGCAGCAAGTTTTCTCGAGCAGTGAGTATCGGGTCTCGCAGTCGGTAAACTTTTTGCTAAGGTAATAAATAGCGTGCTCTTTTCGGCCAGACTCGTCATGCTGCCCCAGCACACACCCCATTGAGCTGTCAAGTACTGTCAAGTATAAGATTAGAGGTCTTCCTTCAACCGGTGGCATAAGAATGGGTGGTTCTTGGAGATACTCTTTGATTCTTTCGAAAGCGGCCTGACATTCATCGTTCCAACGTACTACTTGATCTTTCTTCAATAGCTTGAAGATTGGCTCACAGGTAGCAGTTAGGTGTGAGATGAATCGGGCAATGTAGTTCAGCCGTCCTAGAAAGCCTCTGACTTCTTTCTCTGTCTTGGGAACTGGCATCTCTTGTATGGCTTTCACCTTGGCAGGGTCCACTTGAATACCTTTGTCACTTACGATGAAGCCTAGCAATTTTCCAGATCTCACCCCGAAGGTGCACTTGTTCGGGTTCAACCTTAGCTTGTACAACTTCAAACGGTCAAACAACTTATGTAGATGGTGTAGTTGTTTAGGTATTGGCATTCATTTTTGGTAAAACCAGGTGTATGAATGTCATGACTGATGTCATAACATTCTAGTTTATTAGGTACAGATTTATTAGGTACCTTTGCAGAAAAATATTGTCATACAGGTACTGATGTTTATGAGTGTGTATCTGAGCATTTTGCAAAATGATCACATTTACCAAAATCAGTAAACAGGAATTCAGATGTCATAACAAATGTTAAGACATCCTGTTCTGAACTAACAGGTATGCAGTTTGGTTAATTCTGAGTTTTTTCAGGAAAATGACTCAGTCTTTCCAGAACAGAATCCTGCGTTTTCTTTGGGTTAACCTAGCTCAACCCCAACCGGGTTGATATAGTCCTGTGACCTAGTCTTAAGGACAAACGGAATTAACCCTAGCTTTTTGTGGAAACCCTAATTGAAGATGCAGCTGCTATATATTCAACAGGGCTGCTATTTTGAATGTATCCCTTTTTGACAGAAGATCAATTAGAAGCTGTATAGTTTTAACTATTGTAATCCAAGCAATTATCATTGTGATAAGTGACTTGGAATAGGTTTTAATTGTAAGGGTTGTGTAACACTCAAAGCTTTGAAGCAAGAGTGTTTGTATGTCTCTTGACTAAAGCTGTGAAGCAAAGTCAAGTTAGGTTTGTATATCACTCAAAGCTGTGAAGCAAGAGTGTTTGTGTTGCTTGATTAAAAAGCTGTGAAGCATAATCAAGTGTATGTTTTGAAGAGTGTCTTCATCAATTCATTAGTCAAATTGTTGTATGTATCACTGCTGTGATTGAGGGGGAGTGAGTAGGAACTCAGGTTTAAGTTGTACTTAGATTAAAGTTGCATTGGGTAGGTCTTAAGTGAAGGAGATAAACTGGTTGGTTTATTCCTGAATTAATATCTCTTATAGTGGATTTCCTCCCTAGCTTGGTAGCCCCCAGAGTAGGTGTTGTTGCACACTGAACTGGGTAAACAATTGACTGTGTTCTTTACTGTTTTTTTGTATTTACTGTCTTATAGTAAGTCAGATACGGTGTCATAACATTGAACGTGACATTGAGTATCTGCAGCCAGAATTTCAATTGGCATCAGAGCAGGCACCCTGCCTGTATTACTGGGTGAGATCTAGGGATATCACTTTCTGGCACTATGGACAAAGAAGGAGTTTTTGGAAATAGACCACCCATTCTGGATGGAACTAATTATGACTACTGGAAACCTCGTATGATTGCCTTCTTAAAATCTCTGGACAAAAAGGCTTGGAGAGCTGCTGACAAAGGATGGATCCATCCCACCATAACTGAGAAAGATGGGACAATCAGTTTGAAGCCTGAGGAAGATTGGAGTAAAGAAGAAGATGAGTTAGCCCTGGGAAATTCCAAAGCTTTAAATGCCTTGTTCAATGGAATTGATAGAAACATTTTCAGACTAGTACATCAATATGAACTGGCCAAGGAAGTTTGGGACACTCTCAAAACTACCCATGAGGGCACTTCCAAAGTAAAAATGTCAAGACTTCAGATGTTGACTACCAAGTTTGAGAATCTAAAAATGATGGAAGATGAAACCATTCATGAGTTTCACATGAACATCTTGGAGATTGCCAACACCTCAGGAGCACTGGGAGAAAATATGTCAGAAGAAAAATTGGTGAGAAAGATTCTCAGATCCTTGCCTAAAAGATTTGCAATGAAGGTAACTGCCATAGAGGAAGCCCAGGACATCAGCAAGTTGAAAGTGGATGAACTAATTGGGTCTCTTCAGACTTTTGAGATGGGGATCACTGAAAATGGTGACAAGAAGAACAAGAGCATAGCACTTGTATCCAACACTGATGTTGAAAACAAGGAGGATGAAGAAGAAAATATTTCAAAAGCTATAGCCATGCTTGGAAGACAGTTCAACAAACTCATCAAAATAATAGATCCAAAGTCAAGGTCTAATGTTCATAACATTCCCTCTGACATTGACAGTTCCAGCAGAAGACCAAGGTCAGAAGAGAAGGGAAACCAAGGCAGAGGAATTCAATGCCATGGTTGTGAAGGATATGGGCATATTCGAGCTGAATGTCCAACCTTTCTTAAGAAACAAAAGAAAGGAATGACTGTTACTTGGTCTGACTATGATTCAGAAAGTAATTCTGAAGAAGAATCTGCCAAACTAGTTACTGCTCTAACTGGTGTTTGTACCTCTGAAAGTGACACTAGTGATGAAGAGGTGTCATTTGAAGAACTGGCTGATACTTACAAGAAATTGTGTATCAGAAGTACTGAAGTCTGTGTGCAGAATGAGAAACAATCAAAACTCATCATAAAGATGGAGGCTGAGAAAAGGGCAAACCTTGAAACTATAAGTCATCTAGAAGGGGAAGTTCAATTGCTGAACTCACAACTGAATCAAATGACCAAATCTGTCAAGATGCTTACTAATGGAACAGACAAATTGGAAGAGATCCTTCAGGTTGGACAAAATGTGGGAAATAAATCTGGACTAGGATTTATGGAAGCAAAGAAATCTGGTACAGTCAAGAAGATCAGGCCTGATAAGAAAATGTCAAAACAGATGTCTCAACACAACTCTCAACATCAGGATCAAAGACATATGAAGAAAAGGTACCAAAGATGGAGATGTCATCATTGTGGGAGATATGGCCACATAAAACCTTTCTGCTTCAGATTGCATGGATACCCTAATCAGAACTCAGGTGTCAAACCCAAGTCTAAAAAGGTACCACATGCTCCTAAATGGAAGAAAAAATCTACTGCCCTAATAGCCCACACTTCCCTGAGGGTTTCTGCAAAGGAAGACTGGTACTTTGACAGTGGGTGTTCCAGACACATGACTGGAATCAAGAACCTCCTCAATAATGTTAAACCTCACACCACCAGTTTTGTGACCTTTGGAGATGGTGCTAAAGGTGAAATCAAAGGAGTTGGTAATTTGGACTGCCCTGGAGTTCCAAGTCTGAATGAAGTACTGCTGGTAAAAGGGCTGACTGCTAATCTCATTAGTATCAGTCAACTGTGTGATCTAGGATTCAAGGTCAATTTCTCAAAATCTGAATGTCTTGTAATCAATGAAAAACAAGAAATTGTAATGAAAGGAGTCAGATCTAAAGACAACTGTTACTTGTGGGAGCCTGAGAACACTAATTTGTCCTCTGTGTGTTCCATTGCAAAAGAAGAAAAAGAGGTGAAACTGTGGCACCAAAAACTTGGCCATCTTCATCTAAGAGGTATGAAAAGGATTATCTCCATGGAGGCAGTCAGAGGGATTCCAAGACTTCAAATTGATGAAGGAAGAGTTTGTGGTGAATGTCAGGTTGGTAAGCATACTAGGATGTCACATCCAAAGTCAAGACATCTGACCACCTCTAAGGTTCTAGAACTTCTTCATATGGATCTGATGGGACCTATGCAAGTGGAGAGTCTTGGTGGAAAAAGATATGCCTATGTGGTTGTGGATGATTTTTCCAGATTCACCTGGATTAACTTCATTAGGGAAAAATCTGATGTATTTGAAGTTTTTAAAGAATTATGCAAAAAAATTCAAAGAGAAAAGGAAGGGTGTATTGTCAGAATCAGAAGTGATCATGGCAAGGAATTTAAAAACAACAAGTTTGATGATTTCTGTTCCTCAGAAGGAATTAGTCATGAATTTTCTTCTCCTATAACTCCTCAGCAAAATGGAGTTGTGGAAAGAAAAAACAGGACCATACAGGAATCTGCCAGAGCAATGATACATGCCAAAAGACTTCCTATGTATTTTTGGGCTGAAGCTATGAATACGGCCTGCTATGTCCATAACAGGGTCACCTTGAGAAATGGAACCTCATCCACCATATATGAACTCTGGAAAGGAAGAAAACCAACTGTGAAGTACTTCCATGTGTTTGGCAGCAAATGCTATATTCTGGCAGATCGGGAACAAAGAAGAAAACTGGACCCTAAAAGTGATGAAGGCATATTTCTAGGATACTCCTCTAACAGCAGAGCTTATAGAGTATTCAATTCCAGGACCAAAGCCATGATGGAATCAATAAATGTTATAATTGATGATTATCATGAAGAAATAGATGTCCCTTGTAATGTTGAGACATTCTTTGAGACTTCAACCCAACAGAATGATCTACCCAACACCACCACAACAGAATCTGAATCAAAGGAAGCTAGCAAGATCCCTTCCATCAGAATTCAGAAGGATCATCCAAAAGAGCTCATCATAGGAGATCCCAACAGTGGAGTCATTACAAGATCTAGAGAAATCATCTCAAACTCTTGTTTTGTGTCCAAAATGGAACCAAGAAATGTCAAAGAAGCCTTAACTGATGAATACTGGATTGAAGCAATGCAAGATGAACTGAACCAATTCAAGCAACATGAAGTTTGGGAACTGGTTCCTAGACCTGAAGGAACTAACATCATTGGCACAAAATGGATTTTCAAGAACAAATCAGATGCTGAAGGAGTTGTCACCAGGAATAAGGCAAGACTGGTTGCTCAAGGATACACTCAGGTTGAAGGGGTTGATTTTGATGAAACCTTTGCACCTGTAGCCAGGCTGGAATCAATTAGACTCCTATTGTCAATTGCTTGTCTTCTGAAGTTCAAGTTATTTCAGATGGATGTGAAAAGTGCCTTTCTAAATGGGTACTTGAATGAGGAAGCTTATGTGGAACAGCCTAAAGGCTTTGTGGATCCAAATCACCCTGATCATGTCTACAAATTGAGAAAAGCTCTATATGGCCTGAAACAAGCTCCTAGAGCATGGTATGACAGGTTAACAAAGTTTCTCTCAGACAAAGGATACAGAAAAGGAGGCTTGGACAAAACACTCTTTGTCAAAACTGAAGGAGGGAAGTTGATGGTTGCCCAAATATATGTTGATGACATAGTGTTTGGAGGAATGTCAGAACCTATGGTTAAACATTTTGCTGAACAGATGCAGGCTGAATTCGAAATGAGTCTCATGGGAGAACTAACTTATTTTCTTGGACTGCAAGTCTCACAGATGGAGGACTCAATCTTCTTATCTCAAAGCAAGTATGCTAAGAACATTGTAAAGAAGTTTGGTATGGAGAATGCCAGTCACAAAAGGACTCCTGCTCCTACTCATTTAAAGCTTTCCAAAGATTCAAGTGGGGTTAAGGTGGATCAAAGTCTGTACAGAAGCATGATAGGAAGCTTGTTGTACCTAACAGCCAGCAGACCTGATATTGCTTTTGCAGTTGGAGTCTGTGCAAGATACCAAGCTGATCCTAAAGTGAAGAGAATTTTGAAGTATGTGAGTGGAACTTACAACTATGGGTTGCTATATTCTCATGGTTGTGAACCAGCTCTGACTGGCTACTGTGATGCTGATTGGGCTGGTAGTGCTGATGATAGAAAAAGCACCTCTGGAGGATGTTTCTTCTTGGGAAATAATCTGGTTTCTTGGTTCAGCAAGAAACAGAATTGTGTGTCTCTCTCTACTGCTGAAGCTGAATACATTGCAGCTAGTAGTAGTTGTTCTCAAATGATCTGGATAAAACAGATGCTTACTGAGTATAATGTCACACAAGATGTTATGACATTGTACTGTGATAATCTGAGTACAATCAACATTTCCAAGAATCCCATTCAGCATAGTAGGACCAAACATATTGACATAAGACATCACTTTATCAGAGACCTTGTAGAAGAGAAGACAATCAAATTGGAACATGTTGCCACTGAGCTACAGCTGGCTGACATTTTTACCAAGGCTCTTGATGCAAATCAATTTGAAAACTTGAGGGGTAAGTTGGGTATTTGCCAACATGAGGAATTGTAGCAATTAATTTTGCTTAAAACAAGGGTTAAAGGAGTTATGCTTGCTCTGATTGGGTTAAAATTATATTTTTCCCATTTCCTTCAATTCTTTTAAGAAGTTGAATAGACACTCCTTTTCTTCCTTCCCCTCTCGTCACCTCATCAAAACCCAGTCTCTCAATCAAAATTTTCTCTTCAGTTGCTGTTGGTCCTCTAAGACTGTCAAAATGTCTCAAACACCATCATCATCCAATACGATGATTTCAACCTCTTCCTCTGATCAAGATTCTAGGACAATCTCTTCTTGTCAGGACTCTGAAGTCCTGGAGATCTCTTCTCTTAGAAAAGTGGAAACTAACCCCACCAAGGTCAAAGAGCTGAGAACAAGACATGCAGGAAGGTCCCAAGCTTCTGCCTCTGGTAATTCATCTCATCCTTCTTCCTCAGTTCCCCCTGAAATTGCAAATAGGGAAGGGTCTGCCTATGTTCGTCAAGCAATAGCTAAAATTGTCTCAAGAATTCTGAATGAGAACCACTTAGTTCCTGGCATTTCTGTTCCTTTAAATCAAGAAAGTTCAAATGTTGAAACAAATCCAGATGTCTCTAAGGATGTTGAGACATCAGACAAAGAGAAGAATGCTGACATTGCTCACAAGAAAAGGAAGAAGCCCGAATCCTCTGAGTCTGATGACAGTGCTTAAAGGTTGGTGGAGTTGCTGTTTGGTGGAGCTGATGCTGGTCCCTAGTAGAGTTTGGAAGTGTGTTCAGTTTTAGTTACTGCTCTTATCACTTTTTCTGGATGACTGTATAAATTTTAAGAACATGTATCTTTGGCCCATTTGTGGCTAAAGAGGGGGAGATATATTTTGGTACTTTATTTGACATTTCATTTTTCTGCAGTCATATTTATTCTGCTGCTATCTATCTCTGATTGCTTAGGGGCTTTAGCCAAAAATCTGCCAAAGGGGGAGTTTGTAGTTGTTTAGGTATTGGCATGCATTTTTGGTAAAACCAGGTGTATGAATGTCATGACTGATGTCATAACATTCTAGTTTATTAGGTACAGATTTATTAGGTACCTTTGCAGAAAAATATTGTCATACAGGTACTGATGTTTATGAGTGTGTATCTGAGCATTTTGCAAAATGATCACATTTACCAAAATCAGTAAACAGGAATTCAGATGTCATAACAAATGTTAAGACATCCTGTTCTGAACTAACAGGTATGCAGTTTGGTTAATTCTGAGTTTTTTCAGGAAAATGATACAGTCTTTCTAGAACAGAATCCTGCGTTTTCTTTGGGTTAACCTAGCTCAACCCCAACCTGGTTGATATAGTCCCGTGACCTAGTCTTAAGGACAAACGGAATTAACCCTAGCTTTTTGTGGAAACCCTAACTGAAGATGCAGCTGCTATATATTCAACAGGGCTGCTATTTTGAATGTATCCCTTTTTGACAGAAGATCATTTAGAAGCTGTATAGTTTTAACTATTGTAATCCAAGCAATTATCATTGTGATAAGTGACTTGGAATAGGTTTTAATTGTAAGGGTTGTGTAACACTCAAAGCTTTGAAGCAAAAGTGTTTGTATGTCTCTTGACTAAAGCTGTGAAGCAAAGTCAAGTTAGGTTTGTATATCACTCAAAGCTGTGAAGCAAGAGTGTTTGTGTTGCTTGATTAAAAAGCTGTGAAGCATAATCAAGTGTATGTTTTGAAGAGTGTCTTCATCAATTCATTAGTCAAATTGTTGTATGTATCACTGCTGTGATTGAGGGGGAGTGAGTAGGAACTCAGGTTTAAGTTGTACTTAGATTGAAGTTGCATTGGGTAGGTCTTAAGTGAAGGAGATAAACTGGTTGGTTTATTCCTGAATTAATATCTCTTATAGTGGATTTCCTCCCTGGCTTGGTAGCCCCCAGAGTAGGTGTTGTTGCACACTGAACTGGGTAAACAATTGACTGTGTTCTTTACTGTTTTTTTGTATTTACTGTCTTATAGTAAGTCAGATACGGTGTCATAACATTGAACGTGACATTGAGTATCTGCAGCCAGAATTTCAGATGGTCAAGGTGTTCTTCCTCAGTTTGGGACCTTGCAATCATATCATCGACATATACTTCGATTTCATGATGGATCATGTCATGAAATAAAGAAACCATGGCACGTTGGTAAGTTGCCCCAACATTCTTCAACCCAAATGGCATGACCTTGTAGCAAAAGGTGCCCCACTGAGTAACAAAAGTGGTCTTCTCCATGTCTTCAGGAGCCATCTTGATCTGATTATAACCAGAGAACCCGTCCATGAAGGAGAATACTTTATGTTGAGCAGTATTGTCAACCAGAACGTCAATGTGAGGCAGAGGGAAGTCATCCTTGGGGCTCGCCCTGTTCAAATCCCTGTAATCAACACACATTCGGACCTTACCATCTTTCTTTGGCACTAGAACCACGTTGGCAACCCACTGAGGGTAAGAAGTCACTGCTAGAAACCCGGCATCAAATTGTTTCATAACCTCAGCTTTGATTTTCTCGGACATCTCTGGACGCATACGGAGGACCTTCTGTTTTACCGGAGGGCATTCTTCCTTGGTAGGCAAGTGATGAACCACAATGTCGGTATCCAACCCAGGCATGTCTTCGTAAGACCAGGCAAAGATTTCCACATAGTCATGCAGCATCTGAATCAACCGTTGTTTCACACTAGACTCCAGATTGGCGCCAATCTTGACTTCCTTCCTGTCTGCCTCAGTACCCAGATTTACCGTTTCCACTGGCTCCTCATGTGGCTGAATGGCCCTCTCTTCCGGGAGTAATAGTCTTGCAAGCTCACCAGGCACTTCGCAATCATCTTCACCTTCGTCTTCGGCTAAGTTGATCGGATTTTCGAAGTCATAACTGGCAGTAGCAGAGTCGTTACCAGTGGGATCCAGAGTGGATTGGAACCTGTATAAGTGAGTGTGTGTAAATATAGCTGTTTTGCAATATAATAAAGAAAGAAAATGAGCACAAGATTTGAAATGTGAAAAACGTCCAATGCTTTTATTAATGATATATGGAAGTGACACACAAAAGCCCTCACAAATGAAGCCACGGTGCCCCGGGTAAGACACCGGGCCATAGAGTTTCAAATTATTGTTCGTTACAAATTGAAAACAAAGGAGTTCATTACTGAGTGACAAAAGTAATAGGTGTAAAGTCTTTTGCAGTCCAGTTGCTTGGTCCACCGTTGGTTGTTGGGTAGATCCAGCTGTCAAATTCAGATTCGTCCGCTTCGTCCTCAATAGCATTTACTCCCGGGTTGGTGATGAACACAGGAGGTTTTCCAATCCTTGCCTTGCGAACAGCCCCCTGAGCCTCTGCAGTGAAACCCAAGCCAAATTTGTCAGTCTTTGGAGTGAAATCAGGAAGTCGGCCCCAGTTTGTGCACTCACCCTTCTCGATCACAGCCCGGGCATCCTTCAAGGAAGCCATCTTCAAAGGAGAGTCTTCTTCAGTCACTGTCTCTGCTGCTGCCAATGTCTGAGGCACCTCTTCAAAGTGTTGAAAGGGGGTCTCAATGAACTCCCCGTCCATCTCTATGTACCGGAACGAGTTGAGGTGGCTGACCATGTATTCTTCTTCCCCCTGCACTGTAACAATCTTCCCTCTGACCGGGTACTTAAGCTTCTGATGTAATGTGGAGGTCACAGCTCCAGCCTTGTGGATCCATGGACGACCCAACAAACAAGAATAGGATGGTCGGATGTCCATCACATAGAAGGTAGAATCAAAAACTTGAGAACCAACCCTGATTGGAATGTCAACTTCCCCATGTACCATCCTTTTGGACCCGTCAAAGGCCCGAACAATAATGTTACTAGGCTTGAGCTCCAAACCCTCACAATCCAACCTGTCTAGGGCCTTCTTGGGTAATACGTTCAACAAAGAACCGGTGTCTACCAACACATGGGCAAGAGTAGTGCCCCTGCATTCAATGGAGACATGCAGGGCGTCGTTATGGTTCTTTCCCTTGGCAGTCAGATCAGCGTCAGAGAAACCCAACCCATTATCAGCAGTTAAGTTGGCCACACAATCGGTAAATTGATCAGCAAACGTTTCTTGTGGCACATGGGCTGTCTTTAGGAAGGAGATCAGAGCCTTGGCATGGGCCTCTGAACACAACAACAGTGATAGCATAGAAATTTTTGATGGGGTGTGCCCCAACTGCTCAACTACATTGAAATCACTTTTCTTGATAATCTTGAGGATCTCTTCCATCTCTTGCTTGGAAGCTTCAACATTGGCCTTCGGTGCCTCCGTCCGGGCAAGCACATCAGTAGCAATCCCTTTGCCCCGAGCGTCAGATGACTCGGCAGCAGGGGTAGAAACAGGAACTTGGTAAGGAAGGGAAGCAGGCACACTTGCAGGTGTGATGACAAGAGGTCTCTGAATAGTTGGTGGCGCAATATCTGGTGAGAAGAGCCTACCACTACGAGTAACCTTGGCAGGCCCGGTGATGTTGCTGACACCGGTACTAGTATCGAACTCTTGTTTCACTCCAAGTACATAAACATCTGCCCCATAGTGCCAAGGGACAGCTTTGTCAGACCTATAGGGGATGGGCCCCGGAACAATGATGATGATAGGAGCAATCTTCTGAACGGACGTGATTTTGACAGGCTTCTTTGAGGGAGCCTTAGGGGGGTTGTTGAAAATAGTGATAATAGAAACTTATTCAGTGGGGACAACAGGAACAACAATCTTCTTGAACAAGATTTCTTTGCTATCCATCAGATTTTGGACGCCTGACTTCAGCAAAGGACAACCAGCAGGTGAAACAGCACATAGATGGCAACCTTTACTACATCCCGGAAATAAACCGGCTAGCAACAGGTTCCTCTTGACGGTCAACAGCGGAGTAACAATATCATCCACGGAGGCTACATACAGGTCTTCTTCCACAGCATTCACTCCATGCTGGGGCATGGGAGCAGTCACAACATTGGGCCTTTCGGGCGCCTCGAACTGTATTTCCTTAGCATCAATAAGGTCCTGAACCTTATTCCTTAGAGCCCAACAATCATCGGTAGTATGCCCCGGGCTATCAGAGTGATAAGCGCAGCAGGCGTTGGGGTTGTACTTCGGAGAGGTTGTGTTCACTACCTTCGGAGCTTCTTTGACAGTTACCAGATTGGTTGATAGCAATTGCGGAAATATCTGAGACAGGGTCATGCTGAGCCGAGTGTACTGTCTTTTGGGCCTCTCACCCCTTGGCTGATTGTACTACTGAGGAGCAGCAGCAGGCTTAGAAATTAGTACCGCGTTGACAGCTTGGCGGCATTCCGGTTTATTCTGTCTCCTTGGACCATACACAGCACTAGCTTCCTTCTTGAAG
This sequence comes from Vicia faba, assembly GCA_948472305.1. Taxonomy (NCBI): domain Eukaryota; kingdom Viridiplantae; phylum Streptophyta; class Magnoliopsida; order Fabales; family Fabaceae; genus Vicia; species Vicia faba. Next base: position 1,372,803,483 of record OX451737.1, on the reverse strand, counting down.
GGCTTCTTTTCAGTACTCGAGGAGGCACCTTTCTGTATCTTCCCCGATTTAATACCAGCTTCGATCCTCTCACCAGTCAGGATCAGGTCTGTAAACCCAGCAGAGGAATTACCAATCAAGTGATTGAAGAATGGACCAGATAGGGTCCCCAAGAACATGTCCACAAGCTCACGGTCAGTCAACGGTGGCTGCACCCTGCCAGCCAGGTCTCTCCACTTCTGCGCGTACTCCTTAAAACCTTCACCCGTTCCTAGTGACATACCCTGGAGTTGGGTACGCGTAGGAGCAAGGTCGGAATTATACTGATACTGCTTATAAAAAGCAGTAGCCAAGTTCTCCCAGTTTCGAATGTTGGTTCCATCCAGCTGATAGAACCATTCGAGTTGAGTCCCTGAAAGACTCTCCTGGAAGAAATGGATCCATAAGTTCTTGTCTGCAGTGTAAGGCTGGATCTTCCTTACGTAAGAACGGAGGTGCAACTTAGGACAGGAAGCCCCGTCGTACTTCACAAAGGCAGGTGCCTTGAACTTGTGTGGGATCACCACCCCAGAAGATAAGCCTAGATCTCCAAAATCCAACCCAGGCACACGTTGAATCTCCATAGCATTTAACCGGTCCTCCAACTGTTTGTACTTGTCCTCAGCAGGAGGGTACTGTTCATCATTGAAATCTGTCTCGGTGTCAGAGACCACGGGACTAGGAACCCTTCCCTCTTGGTGACTGCCTTCCCCAACAGATGGAGTAGTCAGCTCAGCTTCATTCTACAGTGTATTCCCGAGTCTGCGTCCGGTGTTAAAAACACATTCCTCTTCTTCTTCTTCTTCTTCAGGAGCAAAGCCTTCAACTCCTGCTGTCCCTGGGCTAAGTTCATGACCAGCTCTTGAAACTGGGCATTCTGGGCCTGGAGGGCCTTGATAGCTTGTTCAGTAGTTGGTTCAGGATTCATGATGATTGAGTGAGTGCTGAAATAAACAGCGAAGAAGATTAAGCAACCTGTAGAAAAAGGGTACCTGTTATGCACATGATGCATGATATGCTATTTATGCAATGCATTCAAGGGTTCGAAAGTTCAAATTCGTTGTAGACAAAAAGGAACACACGTCATATTAAGAAATAATCTGTTCAGTACATCAGGGCCTCATGGGCAAAACATTACAAAATAATTAATCCCAAAAGACATTGCGCATCCTCTTTAGAGCAATGTAGGTGTTAAGGGTCTTTTCCTCATGGAGTAGACGGGTGAGCTCCAAGACCTTCTTCTCACTGGCATATAGACTGGTTTCAGAGAATTCCGTTCTTCCTTGAGTTGGATCCAGCTTTTTTGCATTTCCTCCCAAGATGTTGGCATGTCAGGATGTTGAATGGTGTAGGGCACCTCTCCTTCCAAAACTGGCGCTTTGATTACGGGGAGAACATGAGGATATGGCATCACCAGCTTCTGGGAGCGGGCTCGTACCTACTTGAGATAAGGCTCCAGGGGGATGGAGTTCTTGTGTCCCAGTGTCTTACTATCTACCCTGTTGGGCATCCTCCAAGCTCTGATGAATCTCTGGCGAAGTCCTTGTACATCGTTGTCGAAGTCAAAGACTATGTCAGGAATCAACATGTCATGAGGGCCATCTCTCCGAGCATATCCGAACTGTCTCAAAGTCAGACATGGGTTGTAAGCAATGCCCCCCCTAATTCCAAGTAAAGGAACATTATGGAACTCTCCACAACGATCAATGATAGTGACATTTTCTTTGGACCGAGAACACCAATGTATATCAGCATGTGTAAGAGTCATTAATCGTTGTGAACATCTCAAACCCCGCTCGTTCTTCAAAACTGATTGTGGAAGGTGCGAAATAAACCACCTTGCCAGGAGAGGAGTGCAGCACATGAGAACACCTCTTTTTCTCATGGTTCGAGTGTAACATGAGTGGAGGATGTCCCCAAGCAGTGTAGGTATGGGATTCCTGGACATGAAGATCTTGACAGCATGGATATCTATAAGCTGATCCGGATTCGAGAACAACACCAACCCATAGACAAGGAGTGCCACAACTTCTTCAAAGGCTTGTAGGTCAAGGGAATTCCAACATTCTTGGGCCTTCTCAAACAGGAACTTTGCCAAGAATCCTTTGATGCCACTTCTAACTTCCGAATGTCCCTTGATGTCAGATGGTTGTAGGCATAATGGTTTAGCAACCTCTTCAAGTTTTGGTTCCCTTTCTGTACCGTTGTAGGGTAGTTGACTAAGGATAGGAATCTTCAGAAGCTGAGAACACTCTTCCAAAGTAGGCACCAATTGATAATCTGTGAAAGTAAAACAGTGGTGCAAAGGGTCAAAGAACTGGAACAACACTTTCACCATATCCTCTTCAATGTTGGTATTGACCAAGCTGATGAGTCTACCATGCCTTTCACTGAAGGAAGAGTTCTCGGGAATCCTGGATGTAAGCTCCTTAAGCTGAGGAGGGACCCTTACAAGGTTGATCTGAATTGTCTTTCTGCGGATAGTTTCCATGTCCTACAAAACAAGAACAAAGATGGAGATTCGAACCCTAGAAGTGGTTAGTAAATGTATATGATGCTGTATGATGCTATGATGTTATGATAAGGACACACCACAAGTATTCACAAAAAGCAAACATGATAAGGCACACAAGTCACACCAGACAGCCCTTAGAGTTTAGGCCAGCATGAGGTTTGGGGTACTACCCTCTTGAAGTTGGTGGGCTCAAAACCTGTCCTATCAAAAGTAACCGGGTTCTAAGGAGCTCAATATCATTGGGTTGTTTTATGTGTTCATTGTTTTGATTTAGCCACTGAACTGGCGATCAAAATATTCCAAGAAAACAACCCTCAATGAGTGTAGTATCGAGTATCAACCAACTTCGGACTGCACCAAAGTCAGTCATCTCACTACCCCTAAAGAGGCCAGGATGGTCAAGTAAGGTTCCTAAGGTCAGTTGATGCTTCATGACACCACGCGGCAGCCCCGTACTCTCCTTGACTTGACTCAAGGGTTACCGGTACTCACCAAAGTGCCACATCAATGTAGCAAACTGCTTCAACCGTGTCGGTATACCCCGCACAGTTCCCTCACAGTTTGTTGCTACTTTCTAAAAGGTATCCCCCCAGATCCAGGTTAGGATCTATGAAAATCCAAAACAGGCCCACAATTTTAAAGCAAACAAATCAAGCAATTGAAAACATAAGAGTGGTCTAATCCTAAGGTACACCTCACTTTTATAAGTATCCCCAGCAGAGTCGCCAGTTCTGTGATCGGTGGAAATAGAACTGACTGTTTTTAGCTGGTTTCGCGAAATGTCGCGGTAAGCAAGAGTCGCCACCGTCTTTTATGTTCTCCAACATGGAAAGGACAAAAGCATAGCAAAATTCCTTCTTTGAGATATCTCTCGGTTCGGGAGGTAGATTTATAGAAAGGGAAGGTGTTAGCACCCTTTCTATCTGTGGTTATCCACGGGCTCTTAGGTACTTGCTCACTCTATGTTTTCAAAAATTTTGTTTGCTTTTCAAGTGTGTGTGGGTTTTGAAAAAGTTTCGTTTGAAAAATTTCTAGGTAACTCTTGTATCTGTCCTCAAGAGTGTATGCAAAATTTGTTTGAAAACTTTTTAGAAAGTGTCAGTGTGAAAAGTATTTTGTTTGTTTTGAAAAGAGAAAGTACCCATGCGATCTACCTACTCTAAGGAATTAGGCTGTGTAAGAGTCCTTTAGATAGTGCTATCCCACCATTGAGAGGTAGGTAGCACCATCGTTGGAGGTATTCGGGTCAATTCGATTATTAGGGACATGTGTGGTCACCGAAGCAATAGTAGGACGCCTTAGTGGTAACCCTAATGTCCTAGATCCTTTTTTTTTCGAGGCAACCGTTTCGAGGCAACTGGATCTTAGACAGGAGGGCGACCCCTAAAACACCCTATACTTGACGACCACGTTCGAGGCAACCAGTGAGGCATACCCTAAGGGTGGCATGTGCATGTGTGTTGTTTTTTCAGTTAAATTGTCTTTGCATGTTATTTGTGAGCTACGGATTGATTTTATTTTCATACAAGTCTTTCATGCATTGTTAACAGTTAGGAGTGTGGAAAATAAATTGCGGAAATATGAATCTACGCTATTACAAGGCGCGGGTCTATACATCGCCAAAAA